>OX439475.1:27589644-28789644 GCA_949320105.2 Crepidodera aurea
ATCGGCGAAAATAGGCGAAAAAAAAAACACATTTTTGAGGCCAATGGGCCATTTTCCCTTCCACAAATTTTAGACAGCTGAGATTTTCGGGGGTGAATGTACCCATGAATACCTGCAAATTAAAAAAAAAATGGTGCCGGACAGACCTGATGCCCGGGTTGGCACCTTCCTTTATTGGACTACTAGTTGTTGAACCAATCAACTATTCAAAACCCGAGGGTGTAGCATTGCTAAACAAATACAAAAAATTATAGCTGATACTATGAAGAAACCATCTTTACCTAGAGAACCAGTACGACAAGTACAACAGGTAAGAATTGTCTCTTCAGTACAAAGAAGGAATAATGGAAATCAAGTTCAAAAAAGTGAAAATAGGCCATCTTCCTACAACCAAGCTGTTGCAGAACCATCAAATGCTAGTAAAAGCAACTACTGACCCGACTTTACAATTGATCTTAGAACTTAAGAAACAGGAGCAGTTATTCCAAAAATTTGATGAACGATTAACTCGTTTAGAACACAGTGCCAAAGGAGTTATTCCAAAGCAGAGGAATGGCTAATTTCAAAATAATGGAATGGAACGCTAATGGTCTCTTGCAACACCAACAAGAATTGCAAGCAATCCTAGACGTAAATAAATTAGATGCGTGACTCATTTCTGAAACGCATTTTACTAATCAGTCATATATTAAATTTAGAAATTACAAAATTTATCATACTAACCATCCTGACAATGCAGCGAGAGGTGGAAGTGCCATAATAATTAAGGATAATATCTTACATAATGAAGAAATAGAATAAGACCTCCATAGGGATCTGGAAATGGATACTGTTGACCAGACCATCAAGAAATTAGCCAAGAGACTTCATCATCCAATGTCGAGGCTATCCAGATCCTTGACAATACTGGGTTAGAAAGAAAACTTAAGAGGTTCAAGTCCTTTGAGTTAGTTTAGTGTTTTTAGTGCAAAAGCAGAGCTCGTGTGTGCACGTTAAAGTTTAGTGCAATCCATTCTACAGAACCTAAGGAACGCAGATAAATATACCTTAGTTTTAAGTTTCAAACTCTATTAGATTAAGTTAGAATTAAATTGCTCATTGGTCACTGTTGACCAGATTGTAATATACTAAATGCCTTTATGGGTGTTTAATAAAAAAAAAATCAGTCTATTTATTAATTTTATTTATTTTTTCTAAAAGTAGAGTAAAATAAAATTGACAAATATTTGTCCAATTTCGCTATACAACAGAACAATCATTTTCTGTTGGACAGCGCGAAAAATAATTCTTATAGATACAGCCATATTTTCTTAAATAATAAATCACACAAAGGATTCCACATACATTGTTACTCCATTATTTTCAATGTTTGACTGATTGATCTTTTGTGTATTTTTCAATAGCCACGTCGCATTCAAGAAAAGCCCTCTGTAATTGATTCTTCTCTTCAAATATTAATACAGCATCTGTGAAAGTTCAATATTCAGTAAAATTGTTATTCGAAAATATATTGAAAATGATACAAAAAGAATGATTGGGGTTAAGCAACTGTAAATATCAACGGAAATGGATCGCTTAACTTGCTTCGAACAGCTTGAGTGAAGGAAACGAGTTAGGTCTCATTTAATGCTGCATGTCGAGAGTATTTTTTTTTTATAAATCAAAAAGTTTATTTCCTTTCATGTTTCTGCTTTCTGATACAAATAATAATCTCACGGGACTAATTCTAATGAGTAAGTAGGTGGTCAATGAATTCAAAGTCAACTTTATCAAATATTTACAGCCCAGTAAAACACTGGAAGTATTTTTTTAAACAAGCCTATAAAAAATTTACATGCTTAATATGGTACATCATTTTTCATTAAATCTCTTAATGCTACAAGACATTAAACTCTTTTGCTTTTTAATTAATATTATACGTTTTTGATGACTCAATAAAACAAAAGAAAATATAACATAATTCTTCCAGCAACGAATGAAAAGAACCAAATTGTTTATGACTGGCCCTTATTTTGGAACACATGGTCCATAAAATAAGCACAGCGGACATTTTAGTCTTCGAATACTTTTGCAGTAAACTGTGGTCGTAGAAACACTTCTAGTTTGAAAGAAAATTGAGAAAATATTTAATTTAGATAACAGATCTTACAATATAACAGAAAATTTAGGCAAGTAGCTTGTAGAATCACATAATAGCACAGAGCCTGGAAATAATTTTATATTTTATACCAATATTTTCTAGATACGTGTAGAATCCCATCTCATCGTTTGAGGCGATCCAAGTTTGAAGTTAATTTTCGATTTCTGCGGAAGAAGTGGCGTGTCAAATCGGGGTGCATCCTTCTTACTGATCGTTAGAAGAATACCTTTATCATGTTGAAATATATGGATATATCGATGAATTAAAAAAAAGTACCAGGTCTTCACAACGTGACTGTTGAGATTACAAAACTAATTGCTAAATTCATCATTAAAACTCTGGTCTACATTAAAAATCGATCTGTATAAAGATTTCTGTGATTAAACCACTGCACAAAAATGGAAGCAAAGAAAATGTATCAAATTACCGTCCAATTTCCTTGATCTCTAATTTTGAAATTTTTTTAGAAATGTTACTGAAAATTCGTTTAACAAATTATTTAAAAAAATATGGAATATTATCAGAAAACCAATTTGGCTTTAGAGAAAACAGGTCAACTCAAGACGCCATAGTATATGTTACATTCAAAATATGCAATATGTTGAAAAAACGAAACCAACATTAGCTATATTCAAAGATCTTGCCAAAGCGTTTGACACCGGCGATCATCCTACATTACTAAAAATATTGGAAAGTATTGGAATCAGAGGAAAGCCATACGACCTGATGGAAAACTATTTGCATCAAAAAGTACAAAGAGTTAGAATCAATGATATTTGTTCTGGGTTTGGACTTATGTATATTGGCAACCCATACTTTGAAGAAAATACCCTATAGATGACTCTGTTGCCCTTTAATTGTACTTAAAGGAGCAATTTGAAATTGGACTGTATTTCTCTTTGCAGAAGACACCCTATAGATGTCCCTCGTATTGACGAAGGTGGTTTAAAAAACACTCAACACTTAATTGAACTGTGTATTAAATTTTAACAAGAAATATTACAAATATAACAATTTAAACTTGGTACATTTAAGATAAATGGTTCAAATTATGCTTATGAACCCAATCAAAAAATACTTTTGCATTGCTTTACAAAACACGAAAAAAGTTAAAGAAATTATCTACATCGGCGTGTGCCAAAGGAGCTTAATTGAGCGCTGATTTAAGACTGCCGTTAAAACTTTTATGACGTAGGCATGTTGCCATGCAGACAAATGCATCTGTTCCGTTATGACGTAATATGGTTCGATTGTTTCAGCCAATGATATTCTTTGTGGAGATTCTTGTGATGCTAACTGTATATTTTTCTAACGTGTCTACTTCCGTATGTAGTACGGATGAACCTTATTGTCTAAACTGTATAAGGCTAAATGTTTTTTATGCAAGCGAAATTATGTTTTATGTTTATGATATAATAACGAAGTTTCTAGAGTTTGGCTGATTGAGAGCGCTTTGATACAAGGCCAACAACACATGGGCGTGCTATATTTATTTTATTTGAATATTTTTATTCCCCTTTTTATCTAAATGATCTACTGAAATTGGACCTAGAAGGAGATGTGGTGAGTTTTTCTTTGCACTTCATACGCCCAAAACATGACACTCTTCAAATAGTTGTTCAGTTGGAGTTTCGCCTATGGTATGGTTAACATACTGAGTTGCGGTGCTCTTACTCATTTCTGCTGAAGAAGCCTCCTACGATGGTAGGCGAAACGTCGAGACCTTTTCTCGAAATTTCACGATCCAAACTTCTAAGACGTATTTACTCTTCAAATAGATGACAACCAAAGGATAACGATAGTCCGACATAATAAATATTTGGGAGTGTCCATTGATTGTAATTTAAAATGGGACATCCACATCGCATTTGTATTGAAAAATCTACGGATAATTCAAATATTTATGACCTAGTTGAACCTCATTTAAACTATGGAATATTTATACGAAAAATCTGGAAAAAATAGAAAAGTGGATCAATAAGATAATATATAAGAAACTATATATTCTAGCCATTGACCATACTTTTGTTAGAATTTAATTTGTTATACGTACTCAGTAAACACTGAGTACAATTGTTTAATAGTAGTGTATGTATTATGACAATTCCATATACAAATTCAAAAATCGTAGTTGGCCACTGGATACCACGTTACCAGGGTAGTGATGTGTGTATGTTATTCATTTATGCGTCACGTCAGTTTAAATTCATGGAATTGTCTTACCGAATACCAGCTCGAGCTCAGATTTTGGGCAGGATATTTTTTATAAGTCAGGTCGAGAGATTTTGTAAAACAGATCAAGTTAAACTGACATATGAAAGTAAATACTCGAAATCAAACTTATAAAAAATATCCGGCCAAATAATATAACTTTACAATATTTTCTAAGCAGAAAACAAAATAGAAAATACAATCAAAGAGAAAACAAATCAAATATTGAAGCTGTACAGTCCCGGTTCAGGATTTTTTTCTAAACTTGTTTATTTTTGTTATTTAATTATCGATAGTATTTATTTTCGCTTTATTTTAACTTGAGTTTGTGCTTAAAAGGAAATCTACCACAACGTAGGCGTTATGGACTCAAGAGGTTGTTTTAGAAAGTAACCTGCGGCCGTCGTGAAACAAAGAAGTTGGAAAAGACAATGGGAACTTTCACTTCGCTCTAGGGCCAGTTCATAAGACACTTGCTTTGGAGTATCACATTTATAAAATTATTTTTCTTTGGTTGTCGTTTTTTTGCAAAAAATTAAATGAGAAGATTTCGATATAAATAGCCAACGACGAGGCCTAAAAAGGAAATCTTTTCCTTGACTCCTTAGTCGCTGTTAATTAATTGGTAAGATTCAGTTATCTTTTACCGACCGTGCAATGATCATAAGCAGATTCTACTTGTAAAATGGCACTTATGTAGTGATCGTTTGGGATGACTGTATGGGTGAATAGGTGACAAGTAATACTTATTTGTCGTCTCTAACGTTAATGACTGCTAAGGCTTCATGGGCTGGTAGAAATATATAAAAATTGAATCAATTCTTCTTTCTGTATTTGCTTCCCATCCTTGATATATAGTCTAATGCGGTGAGTCAACAATAGATGGAGACACGAACTTTTTTTATTTACAGTGTAATCAGCAATCAGAATATACCAATTCTATGAGCTAATTTGCTGACAGTGGACTAAAGTAGATTGCTTTTAGTCCATAAATTGGCATGATGAGAACCCTTCCATTGAAGAGCTCTTCACTTGAAGTCTATTGGTAATTTTCTTTTGACTCTTCTAGTTTCTGGTTGATGAAGCAATGGTTGTAAGAGTGCGTTGGAATGTTCTTCCAATTTCTGGTGGTGTTTTTGACTTCTTTCTTCAATCACTTCTTTAAGTGTTTGGACTCGAATGTCGTTAGATAGTGTGTACCATGGTGCACTTGTGATTGCTCCGAGTATTTTGAATTGTGCCCTTTGTAATATTGCTATGTTTGATTTGCTGGCAAATCCACATAATTCGATACCATGCATCCAAATTGGATTTATTAGTCTTGTTAATTACGAGTTTTGTTATCAAGCGATAGGTGAGATTTTCTACCAAGGAGCCAGTACAACTCTTTGAATCTGAGATCAATTTGTCTTTTCTTTTTTGTTATGTGCTCTTTCCAGGTGAGCTTTTGGTCTAGGTGAAGTCCCAGATACCTAGTAGATTTATGTTCAGGGATTTGTATATTGTTGAATGAAACTGGCGGACAATGTCCTTTTTTTAGGGTAAACGTAATTTGTCTGTCCAGTCCTGAATTAGATTTAGGAGTTGCTGTAGGTGGTAAGATGCGGAGATTGGATTTTCATGGCTGGCAATTATTCCTGTATCATCAGCAAAGGTATTAGGAGTTATTGGTAGGTCCGATGAGACACGAACTTAAATTAATAGAGAAGACACATGGCACTAATGTATCATAATAACAATATAAACGTAGACCGTAGAGAATTTGAAAATAAATTCATATTTATTTAAACACATCCACCCTTTTGTATTTAAAACACTAAACAAATGGCATTATTTTTGAAAATAAATGAATATTAACATTTGTTTTGATTAATAAGAAAATCAAACGTGGGTTGGTTCCCGAACTTATGAAATCAACCGGGATAAAATTTCTCCTTTATAACAAAACCGCTTTAATATTGGCCTAATGTATAAAGACGTTCATTTCTGATTTTGCTCTCGACCGATCTTTTCTTTTGACACTAATTGAAATTCTGATATGGAATTCTGAAACATTTCCGTTGCTTAGTTTCCGAAAACGTTTTGATCATTCAGCAGTTTCTTTTCCAGTTCAATAAATTTTTCAAAAACACGTACGTTATTGGCAAACTTTCGGATGATTATTAACTCGTAAGAAAGTTTTCGTATATTCTTGATTTTGTTTCGAGTGTCTTACATTTATAGCTTTAGACGTACAAGATGACTGCGAGGATATATTAAACTTTTAAAAAAGTAAGTAAAAAAGTTTTTAATATTCACTTTGCGTGAGTGAAAAAAAAGGAAAAAAATGAAAGAAATTCCACTAAAATGTAGGGAAAAATCTAGCAAAAAATATAAAAACTAATAATCATTCAATCCTTGGACTCAAGTACTCCGTCTATAGCTGTCTTTTTAGACCTAAAAAAGGCATTCGATACTGTCGATCATTCCATACTTTTAGACACACTACAAGATATGGGCGTGAGAGGTACAGCGCACAAGTTATTTGAAAGTTATCTAACAAGAAGAAATCAAAAAGTGAAAATTAAAAACCAAGTAAGCACAGACACAAAAATTACATGCGGTGTACCTCAAGGAACAGTACTGGGGCCTGTATTATTCGTCATCTACTTAAACAATCTATTCTTACAAGAAACAATCGGTAAAATTATTAGTTTCGCGGATGACACCATTATATATTACAAAAATGACAACTGGTACTATCTTAAATTAAACATTGAAAATGATCTCAGTAAACTTAAAGACTGGTTTGACAGCAGATTACTTTTAAAAAACTGTATACCTACCATTTAGCAGCCTTGAAACATCTTTACCAGATTACAGCCTAAATATCAAAAAAAAAATTGTATATTATAATTTTGTAACCAGGAACAAGTATTTATTATACTTCCGTGGTGATGTTTATGTTTGTTTAAATCATGACTATGAAATAAATAAACATTATATTATTATTATCCAACATGCACAGTTCTGTTCTTCTTACACAATCTATGACCCTCACACAATTAGTAATCACAGTTTTTAAATGTTCTCTATCCCTAAAAGGCCGATATTTGTAAACTTCGTTCTTCAATAAGCCCCATAAGAAGAAATCCATTGGGTTTAAATCTGGTGATCGCGCATTGGATACTTTGAGTAACGTCCTATCAATTTTCCATTAAATGTTTCATTTAAAAATTGTCGTATTGCTACACTACAGTGAACACTAGCTCCATCTAACTGATACCAAATTCTGTCTCTTTGTCTACGCGGCATTTGATTTAAAATTGGTAATAAATCTTGTAAAAATTGCAAATATCGGTTGGCATTAAGGTTTCGATTTAAGAAGAAGGGACCAATCACAGTATTGTTTAACAGTCCACATAACACATTTACCTTAAATGAGTATTGATCCTGGCACTATTTACCTTAAATGAGTATTGGTCCTTGCACTCTATAGTGAAATGAGGGTTTTCTGTAGCCCAACATCTACAGTTCTGTGAACTTACTGTTCCATTACTTGTAAATGTTGATTCATCAGACCATAATAGTTTTTATTTATGTGCCAAAGACGAAAAACTGTCTATTATAGTCGAGTCTGCAAATTGATAGCCGAGGATAGCAAGCAGGCGAGACAATAGACAGTTTTTCGCCGAGGCGCATATTACTTTTTTCGTCGACCTCTACAAAAACGTACTAATTTCCGAAAGAAAAATCAACCATTTTTGAAGGCAAGCATTTTTCGTCCGCAAACACTTTTCGTCCGCTGTGATCACTAGGATACGGCACGGTGCTCGCTTTGGTCACTAGAACACGGCACGGTGCGAGTCATTTGAAGACGAAAAGTACTTGCCTTCAAAAATAGTTGACTTTTCATTCGGAAATTAGTACGTAAAATGTCATTTTTTGTAGAGGTCGACGAAACCGTCCGTTTTCTTCGTATTCTCCCTGATACCATGCGGAAAACTCAAATCTTGGAATAAAATCCTTTTCTTTCAAAGTATTTATAAATTTTGGTTTAAAATCAAGAGATGTCGATATTTGTTTAATTGATGTCTTACCATTTTCGACAACTTTTAAACTTTGCCCAAAAACTGTGAAAAATTATTTTACTCTTCAAAATAATTGACCGTGTGGTTAACACAATAGTTGCAGTATATAGGATGTTGTCTATTTATCGTTTTAGCAAATTTCTTTTTTCGTACTCCCCGTTTTAAAAAAACGGGTAAAAAAATAAAACTTCACTTAGATGGCCATGACCTCAAATCTAGATGTATTTTTTAATGCTTAACAACTTTTGTAAATAACATTTTCCGAGATTTTTCAAAATAAGAGTACTTTACTCTTGTCTCAAAATCAAATTTTTGAAGGCTCCTCGTATATTACGAATGTTTTACTATATTTTGTTGGTGCATATTTAGTTATGGGGATGCACAAACTTTTATCAAGAATAACTTTTCTTCTAAAAACCCTTAATAAAAAAGTTTCCCACATGGTGCGTACTTCGGGGATGACACTGTATACTAAACAAGGTGCTGAGAGTATCCATGTGAAATTAGCATTATCGAAAAATAGAACGAGTTTTGTATAATATTTTATCTACGACCAAATAAAAAATTCATATACTCACTAGAAAAAATTATATTAAATTATTTTCAGTATAATAATTAATTAGAACAGTCTTTAATTATTATGGGTGCTTTGGGGGTTTGTGTTATATTAACTGATGATATTGATTAATTCATTTCGTTAGGTTCTGTTAAATTCGCTGTGAACTCAGTTGAAATTTCTTTAATTAATTTAAGAATTTTATGGGCGGTAGATGTTTTTGTGTATTTTGAATTTTCGACATATTCTTCAGCGACGGTGGAGGATTTCCATCCACCATGTCGTTTGAGCGCTAATAAATCTCCTCCTGAGTCAATTAAAATTGTCGCTGATTTGCGTCGGAAGCAGTGGCCTGTGAATGACGATGGATCACTAATTTATTAAAAAGTTGCAATTTGTCTGCGAACATTTTAAAATTTATCGATACCATCTACTTGTTTATAACATTGCCTTTTTTGGTAATTAAAAAATAGTGACGTAATTGTGAGATCAGTTAATTTTCGACGTATTTCCAAATATTTTTTACAAATTTCATAAAATGTGCCTGGTACAACGAAGGACCTATGTATTTTTGTTTCAGTGTCGAGAATTTGTATGTCTCATATATTTCCTGCACCTTCAATATCCTGCATTTTAATATTTTTTTAATCCCTGCATTCTACAGGCTCCATAAATACTAATAATCATAACTGCCGGCAAAAAATTGAAGAATTTATAATAAACCAATACTACCTCACGACTGCGGACTCAAATAAAGTTGTCTTTTTCCGTAATTTTAATATACCTTCATAAATAAAAAATTGTAATCTGGCGCTTCTTTGAGGAATTTATTTATTTCCTCAGAAGAAAATGTTTTGCATTTTTTACATTTACATCCGCTTGACTGTTGTTTTAAGAAATATTTTACTTTGGGAAATTTGAAATATTTACGTCATGCTTAGTATTTAGCATTCAGCATTCAGCGAAGCATTGAATAAGCAGCCCATATTTCAGGTTTAAATTGTTTGCTAATAGTATTAAATTAACCCATCAGTGGATTTTCTGTAAACGATTCTGCCTTGTTGCTAATTTTCCAAGTAATAAATTGTTTTGATATTTTTAATGTTTCAATTTTTCCTAACACTGAACCTGGATTTTCATATATCTCAATAATTCAGTACATTATTCGTGAGAAGTGTCAGCTGTATGCCAAAAACGAACAAATATATTGAGTGATTCAAAAGTTCTGGCCAAATGAATAATTATACATAATTGATAAAACACCCTGTAACTCTATTATGGAAGCCAAGAGACCCATTATATATAGGTTATTTAGAATCGCCTATGTGACCTCTTCCTTTAAAATATCTCTCTTTATATACGAAACACTCTGTATCGGCATTTTTAGATAACGTCCTTTTAAGTTACGTAAAAAACAAAATATCCGTTTTCTAATTTGATCGGAAATAACCTTATCTTTCTATATGTCTTATTTAAATGGGATACCTCATATATTTTTGCAAATTTAACTCTACGGATCAAAATTTGTGTGATCAAATTGTTAAATGTCATTTCGATTGACAAAAACATTTTTTTCATTTTAATCATAGTTAACTGCGATAAGCTTAAATGGAAGTTTCCCCAATCCCTGTGTTACCTTGTAAGGATATTTTAAATTTCCTATTCAAAATTGCTGTACTCCAAAAAACTCCCATAAATTGGAAACAATTTTCACTGGAAACTCGCTGCAGAAAGTCACAACGGTATAAATTAAAAAATATATTTTGTGGTTATTACAAACTTCAGCGTTTTTTTTCCATTCATTTTAAATAAAAAATTAATGTCATTAATTCATTTCACCTCCTTTTCATAACGCTACCTAATTTAAACAAATTATTTTTTTCATTTGATATTTTCACTCAATATTTTCTTTTCTTCTTAATATATTTTTAACTGTTCTGAATGTTTTTAAAGGACGTAAGCAATTTATTTTAGCAACGGGAATAATGAAATAAAATAAGCTTTAGTGAAAAGAAAACAGAAAAATTCGGAAGATAAATTTAGTCGTTTAGATTTCATGGCAAGCTTTTTTTTTAATTTATCCGAATTTGGAGGTCAAATTCGTTATTTTCATTCCTAAATAAGTGAATCTATAATTGAAATGGTTGCAGGCAAAAACCCTCCAATGGTGAAATCCGTGGAAAACTGAATATTTATTCAACTTTATTTGTGTGTGTATGAAGTTTCTTTCACGTGGTGCTGTTATTTAACCATTAGTTTTTCTTTTTTTTTTATTTTTGTAGGTATAACGCAAAAACCAAATTTTAAATTTTGTTTTCGAAATTGAGAAATTATCATACACTTTAGAGCAGCATAGATTTTTTTATCGTTTTCTACACCCTTACTTAAGTACCAAGTTTCATCGATATTACATTTGATGAGAGATTTTGGTCTAAATGTGGTTCTGGCAACTGGGCTAATTACTATTATTATTTTTTAAATAATGAATGAATCTGGAATATATTATATTCACCGAACAAATTTGTTCGGTATCTGAATTCGTTCTGTGCGTGTGTGTTGATTCTTTGTGTTTATGAATTTTGAAATTCTGACTTCAGATTTTGATAGAACATCAAAAAGTAAGATTAGGGTTTGATGTGCCCCTCCGTACCTCTTCGGGAACACCTTCAAAATGGGGTCCAAAATGTTAAAATTTTGAAGTTTAAAATGACATTGAATTTAAAGTAAACACATAGTGAATGACGATTTTGGTAAAAGTGAGAAGACTGTGGTGTGGTGATTAGAATAAGAACTGTCATTATAATTTGTTCGGTCTATGGCAATGCTAGAAGAGCATTCTCAACTGGTTTTAAGGTACTCTACTACACAACCATACTTCCATAAATAAAGTTCAGAAGACAGCATTAGAAATCAAAAATTCCCAATTTGCATTGAGGGTTGCAAAGTTTTTGTCCGATTCTGGTCAACGTGTCTAACTGAAGAAGCTGCAGATGTCTAATCGAACAAATTAAGTTACTTACTCTTTTTCCTAACTAAGGGATACGAAAAAGAACACCATACCAGAATTGGTCAAAAGATTGCAAACGAAATTTTTTGCTTTATTAACTTGTCAAAAAAACTCTCTTCTGGTCTTGATTGAGGATCGCACCCACGAACTTCCGATCGCGAGGCAGATGAGTTGCCACAGTCACCTGGCGCGGTATTTTTTTCTGTTTTTTTTCTTGTTTAATATTTATTTTAACTTTTAGAATGTGTGTTATGTTTTTCTAGGACATTTCAGTTTCCTAACACCCTACTATAGATATTAGGAATTATTCTCCTTTTCAGGGTAGGATACCCTGATTATAATAAGTAACCTCGCTAGCTAATGCCTAACGGCGATCTGAGCACATATGGGACCTGTATGGCTAGTTGTGTTTCCAAAAGAATCGCCAATTTTGCGATTCGTTTTTATATTTAGTGTAACCCAGTATAATGGGCGAAATATGACTTAGGGAAATTGTTTCGCTGGTACTGGTGTAGTTGCTTTAATAATAATAATGAGAAATGCCTTTATTAACAATTAATATTTAACCAATGAACTACTCTTCCATCTAACCTCGTTTTCTTGCAGCGTGCTGACAATGTTGTTTTTGGTTATTCGCTGTTTAGCATTTATTATCTATCTCATCCAGATTTGTTATTTGTTGTCCTCGGTATCAACTGAATTGTAAAAGTATTTGATTACTACAGAAATTTTAATTTAATTATTAGCTATACTTTTTGAAGTGTATAGTTTTCTTCTAACACAACTGTTTTTCATTTTCGTCAGATTGACAACTCCATATACATAAATTGGAGATGTGTTGGCTCTGTTGTTTCCATATCTTGATCACTGGTGTCATTTTCTTGAGGGGTTTCTTATTGTAGTTTCTTAATTTTTTCCTTCTTCCCTTTATATAGATATAGATTATATTGTAACGGTTAACTAAATTGACCAGCTCAAAAAGAGATAATTTTATTAATACCAATAAAATAACTATTTATTATACTTTAAGTAATCACAGAATGTGATTTCAAAAATAATGTTTGAAACTAATTTTAACATAGTAATTGTAAAAGAAACTATAAAATTTCATGTGTCAAAATTTAAGATAGTAATCCCATAACAGATTTTCATCAACAGATTTAGGGTATTTAAAAATAATCTAGCAAAGAACTGAATAGAAAAATTTAAAATAATATAATCTCAGACAAGCACAATAATAATGAGAACATTATTATATTGAGTGTTTGGAGAAAAAGAAATTTTAAACTTAACCTCAAATTTCAATATCATGATACATCAATATAATCAATTCAAATCCAAGGGAAATAGAGTGTTGGGATAAATATAAGTAGGAATTGTTCAAAAATTACATCAATATTATTCTTTTTGTCTCTAGAATAATTTGGTGCTAATTAAAAATTGTATAAAAATTAATAATTTTTGAATTTTGTAAAAATTTAAGTTATAAAACTGTCAAATTCCAATCTACTGAGCTATGACTTGCGCTCTTATAAAAACTATTTCTCGCTGTCAAGCGAGGCTTTTTGCTTAAAACTCTTGAACAGTTCACATCGCTCTGCATGACTAAAAACAAACGAAGTCAACTCATAAAAGAATAAAAATCATTACCTGTCAAGAAGAGACGCTATTTTTCAAGAAAAAACTTTTAAATCAAGAGAAGAAGCCACAATTATCCATCCTGTCCCGCATCCCGATTAATAGATCCAGAGTATCCTGATCGAATTGTGTCCTAACTAAATTTATCCAGTTACCGTTTTGAAAAACATCCATTTAACAACAATAACTGTAGGAATAAGGAAGACTTAGTCTTAAATAAAGGTACCAATATTTAAAAACATTTTAAAACAATAAAAGGCCATAACTAATTTTTCTAAGGTTAAAAATTACTTAACCTATAAATAACTTAGGTTAGAGTATTGGAGAATAAGGTGAGAAAATAACAATAAATTTCACTTGTAACTATTAATTTTTCTTTGTAGTAAATAAAAATACACTTACCTTATTTGACCAAATATTTGTTGCACATTCAACTAAAAGGTTTTTCGTTACTGATTTTTTTTGTTATTAATAAATGTTTATGAATTTATCTCAGTAGTCGTTATTATTGATTTTTAAAATTACAAGCCAATTAGAAGCATACCTGAGGTTAAGAATCTCTACTCTGTATAGTAGATGGCGCCCAATGCATTCTGTCAAACGTAAAAATTTACATTCTGTCTGAGCTTACGAAGGAGGTAAGGATAAAAATATTTCCCATAAATTTTAAATTTATTTAAAAAGAAAAGTTGGTTAATAAAGTAAGTAAATTAGAAACAAATTAAATTAAATAAAAAAGCTGTAGTCGAGGTTAGTTGATTCAAAAATAAAACAACAAAATTTTATAGGTTATGTACTAAAATTTCAAATTAAAAGTCAATAAAAATAAAATAAATTAAACAACATCCTATCACAACATCACAACAAAAAGTTAGTACGTAACAATATATACCAGTCTACGAACTGATTAAGTGACGAGGTATAAAGATTTGGCATTTGGGTATTTGACAATTGGCATCTTGCTATATATTATTTTGTATCTGAAATGTCTGAAAATGCCCATGTTGGCAATATTAAGTTTCATTTATTTTATTAGAACTTTTTATTAAGACCGGTTGGTCATGGTTATTGCTGGATAATTTTACAAACACAATAACATAGGACAAAAAAAAATTGAAACTTATTCTTATAAAATTTCTGGAAACGATTTGTAAAAGGAAAATTAATTTGCTTATTATAAACACTAAGTTAAAGAAATGACATTAATATGCTTAAATAGTAGCAAATGTATTTTAATTTTTCGGACGATATATCACAAATTTGGATGCTTCCCTTACAAAAACTTCATTATGAAAACTTCAGGTATGACGAAGATCAAATTTTCATAATAAGCAAGTCGTTCCCAGAAACCTCGCAAAAATATATTAAAAACAGATTTTCATACCGTAAATTTCAAATTACAAATAAAAAAGTTCTTCGATGGTAAAAAATATAATTTTTCACCATCCACATAAACTTTGTTTTCCGAATTTCCTGAGGATCCAAGTTTTTCGCATCGAGAAATATACTTTATTAGATGTAAAATTTAATGACAAATGAAAATTCCCAAAGTGGATTTTTTTTAATCGTTTTAGATTATTTTCCATCGAAAATACAGTTATCCATTTTTCGTAAAATATAACATTAATGTTTTTAAGTGACTACAATTGAAATAAACTGTTTCTTTTAGTTATTTTGTTAATTATATTTTTGTCCCTAAAACCAAATAACCCGTAGCACTGTGCAATAAGGAAATTGAAAAAATACACAAAGAGATCAATAAGTCAAACATTGGAAACAACACAGAAATCCTACAATGTGGTTCTTGAACCCATTGTGTGATTTATTATTTAAGAAAAGATGGTCAGACGGCAGAATCTGCGAGAATTACTATCTATGGTTGTGAACGTGCTTCAAGTGCTATCCTCCAGAAAATTATTACTTTGCCAAAGGCGGAATCGAAAAGCGTGTTTGATGCTGATTTTGCACTTTTTGATTATATTTAAATTAAAAGAAAATGTGTATGCTTACCAATACAAATTTTGCGTACATTTTTATGACAGAAAAAATAATCCTTAAAATAAATTAAAAAATAATAAAATTAAGTTTATCATATTCTTATTAGAACCGTGATTAGACTAAGATTAATTCATTTATACAGGGTGATCCTTAAGATATTATATATAGAAGTATGGTAGATTCCTCACTTTAAAATATGAACCAACTTGCTCTAATAAAATGTTGCTAATAAGGAATATACAGGGTGTTAAAGGTTAAATTTTAAGATTTATTTTTTGCAATATCTTTAGCGTTTTTGGATATGTATACATAAAAATTTAGAACTGGGGGTTTTTGGGAACGATAAATCATAATCTAGTACCTACTTCGATTTAATTTGTAGAGGGCGCTAGTTAGGCCACATTTGTGGCAGAAATTTGCGATAAACTTTTTTTCTCTTTAAGTTAGCGCTATTTTTGTAAAAGAATATTAGATCCACGTTATTTCAGTAGAAAAAAAGCATACTTGTTATTAACCTTAAAACTTAACGATTTACGAGATAATCGCATTTTAGGGATCAGCTGCACAATTACACTGGTCGGCCCTGACACCATTCTTGCTGATTCTTATGTAAAATGACAACCTGAACAATGTTGCCGATGCCAATTTATCATATTCCCCAATATCCGAAGTCAAATTCCCCAAATTTTGGGACAAAAACCTGCTGATTCCCCAAAAATTCACCTCAATAGGATATGTACCTTACCTTACCTTTGTTTTGACCGTTTATTAACCATTTATCCATATTTGCACAAAAATGTATCGTTATTTCGCGATTATCTAACGCAAAGCTAGCAAATTAGAAGCGTCTAAAACTAAGGGAATTACAGAAAGGTTTTCTCTATGTGTTCGCGTTCGCACCGCGCGGAGATAAACGAACTTACCCGATTATAATATGATTTATTATAACAAAAGTAGGTACAATGGACAAATGATTTGCTGCTGTGCAAATGGTCTCGAGTTCTATGCCCAATCTTTATTTTAATTGCTACATGATTATTTATTATATTGTTTAACGATGAGATTTTAAAATCCCCGCATTTTCCCCTCATAATGCCAATCCCCAATAAATTCCCAATCATCTTGAGATTCCCCGCAGTTTGGGGAATTCCCACAAATTGGCAACGCCAACACCGTTTTTTTTTCATTCCTCCCCCCGAAAACTGTGGGTGATGGGAGAAAACAGATCGTATTCGGATTCAAGAGGTCATTTTACATAAGAATCAGCAAGAATGGTGTCAGGGCCAGAAAATTTTTTTTTGTCGATCCCTAAAATGCGATTATCTCATAAATCGTTAAGTTTTAAGGATGATAACAAGCATGCTTTTTTTTTACAAAAATAACGTGGATTTACAAAAATACCCTGTATAAATAAATAATAAATTAATAAAACCATATTTCTTCAAAAAATCATACGAAAATTATTTTTATTCCATATTTCATAATTCAATTTGTAGAATGCATCCAACTAAATAACTGATTACTTTTTTCCCCAAATGAAACTCACGTAGAGTTCTTAGATTCTTTGATTAAGTAATCAAAATCAATTTTTCTTGGTAAATGTTGAGATTCCAACATATTTAATGTTGGATATTTTACAACAAATTAATATTTTGCTGTTTCAACATTTTATTAGGTATAACTTGATTTTATAATAAACTTGTCACATTGGAAAAATATTTCGTTAAACTTTTTTCGTTCTGAACATTCAAAAGTATATTTTTCTGTGTATAGGGTATTTTTTATGGGTAGTTAGAAAAATAAAACGAATTGGAATACATAAAACAAGCCTTAATCTCTTACTTAATAGAGGTTACTATATACCTAAACTCGGTTGTAGGTTTTTTAGTGTCATTAGATAATGATAAGACACCGTGAATTACTGTTTACCTCTCGCTGGTTTTATTAATCTTCTTTGGATGTAAAATAAGAGTTTAGATTTTAATAGTTTTTTGATTAACACACAGTAAACCCTCTTTTCTGTTACTTTTTATTTTCTCGTCTAACTTTTATTTCTCCATCATGTGTTCTCTAATTATATACATTTCTCGTTATACTTCTCTTATCAGATTGTCCTGGTCTTTTTTCATGTTCGGAGGTTCCTGGTACTACTTCTGCTTCCTCCATCTTATTCTCTATATCCTCTCCTGATTTACCACTTGTGATATTAGTCTCCTTGCGTCCTAGATGAAGATTGTAGTACGTACTATGTCTGTAGTGTTTGACATTAACTGTCACCACCAGCCTTCTACATCTGTTCCTAGAGGGGGCGAATGTGATATTAGTCTCGTTGCGTCCTAGATGAAGATTGTAGTACGTACTATGTCTATAATGTTTGAAGATTGTCATTCTATTTCATTACTGTGTTGTATTTTAAGATTGAAAAAAGCCAATATTCTGTTTGAGTTTGCTATAATCTGTATCAATTTCTTTAATTTTTTTTTTCGCTTCGCCAAATGTACAATGCCTGACGAAAAGAAATTTATGTCGCGTTATCTGCGCTGTGGATCCCTCAATGACAGGATCAGACCTCAAGTGGGCATATTGGAAATATTCCTTCGAGAATTTCATTGTACGGGAAGCATCCTCAGCGGACGATGCTCTTAAGTACCAACTCCTTGTCAATCATATTTCTCCACAAATATACAACTTCATTCAATCGAAAACCACGTATGCCGAAGCTATTAAGACGCTAAATGATGCATACGAAAAACTACAAAACTTTGGGTCGACATACCCTCATATCAAGGAAACAACAACTAGGCGAGTCTATAGCTGAATATTCTAGAGCCCTAAATATACTCACTCAAGATTGTAAATTCACAAATGTAACAGCAGCTGAATATCAAAACGAGATCGTACGTTTAGCGTTCATTGCTGGAATATCGTCGCAGAAAATAAAAGAAAGACTACTAGAAAATTCCACTGACACCTTGGAAATGACTTAACCTAGATTTATCTCTAGAAAATGCGGAAAAGACATCACAACTGCTCACCGGGACACCTTCTAAGTCTGCTCATGTCAACGCTGTCCTAAAACTCTAGAACATTTGCCAGTACCTAATCTAGCAGCCACGAACGCTCCAAATAAATCCCGACCACATACTTATACTAACCAAATTAGACGACGATGTTTTCTTTGCGCGTCTTGTCATCGACTACTCACAGACAATCAATAGATTTACAGATCTAGATGATTACCCCCTCCCAAGCATTGACTCTATCATAACAAAAGTAGCAAAATACAATGCTTAGAGTCAGATTGATTTAAAAAGTGCTTACCACCAAGTCCCTATTCTACCAAAAGAAAAAGTGTACACTGCCTTTGAATCTTGTGGTAACCTCTACCAATTTACGAGGATTCCATTTGGTGTAACGAATGGAGTAGCGGCTTTCCAAAGAACTCGCATATTTTGGCCGTTGAAAAATACAAACTAACTCTAAACATGAATAAATGCACTTTTGTATCAGAATCGATAAACTTACTTGGCTACACTTTCGAACACAACATTATCAAACCAGACAAGTCTAAATTGAAACCACTGACGAATGTTCCAACTTCTCTTCAAAAACCTTTGATCGAGACTACTTTCCCTCTATCTCAAGAAGCTATCACTGCCTTTCAAAGCCTCAAAACCAACATATCAAAATCGGCACTAACAGGAATCGAGGATAAAGAAATATTTTCTGTTGAGACAGATGCTTCCGACTTTGCTATTGCAGCGACGCTATCACAAAAGGGTCGCCCCGTCGCGTCTTTCTCGCGATCTCTCAACGATTCTGAGAAAAGACAGCCATCAATCCATCATCAATCGAGAAGGAAGCGTGCGCTATTGTCGAAGGTTTACGTAAATGGAGACATTTTTTGATAGGAAGACATTTTTTGCTTATCACTGATCAACAATCGGTTGCATTTATGTTCAACCAGACACACTGTAACAAAATATAGAACGAAAAGATCGAGAGATGGCGATTGGAGCTGTCATGATTTAAATATGATATTGTCTATAGACCTGGGAAACTGAACGTTGCCGCTGACGCGTTTTCTCGCGTTTGTATGCTAATAGATAGTCCAGTTTCTAATTCAAAATTAGTAGAATTACACAGATTCCTATGTAACCCAGGAATAACGCGTATGGTTCATTGGATAAGATCAAAGAACTTACCGTATTCTGTAGAAGATGTAAAACGAGTAACGGTTGCATGTCCAACACGTGCAGAAATAAAACCGCGCTTTATAAGACACCAGGGACAACTTATCAAAGCAACTGCACAATTTTAAAGGTTGAACATTGATTTTAAAGGACACCCAGAATCGGTACATATTGACCATAATTGATGAATTTAGTCGCTTCCCCTTCGCCTTCACCTGTAAAGATGTATCTTCAAGTACAGTTATTAAATGTCTCAAGGATTTTGTCTCTACCTTTGGCACTCCAGCGTACATCCATTCAGACAGGGGAACGTCTTTCATATCAGATGAACTAAGCCAATTTTTGTTTTCTATTGGTACGTCCTGCAGCCGCACTACGCCTTATAATCCTCAAGGAAATGGTCAAGTTGAGCGACTTAATGGTACACTGTGGCAAATGATCCTGCTACACCTCAAATCCAACAACGAAGATATTGCTAATTGGCAAAAGGCTTTGCCACTGGCACTGCACTCTATAAGGTCATTGTTATGTACGAGCATTAATACGACTCCACGTCGTTCACAAAATCGACAGTCTTTGCCGACTTGGCTCCATTCACCTGGACCTATGTTTATGAAAAGGAATGTAAGAAGTCCAAAATATGACCCCGCTGTGGACGAAGTTCAATTGTTGCAGAATATTCCTTTGTAAGGCTGCCTGACGAGCGAGAGACAATAGTTTCCAATAGAAAACTGGCTACAGTACCACGAAATGTTGAAAAAGACCTTTATGATGACCATGAAGGAGATATCTCTCCGAACCAAAACCCACCTGTCAATGCTGATTCGGATGCAGGCAGCAGCCAACCACGGCGTTCGTGCAGAAACCGCAGACCTAGAGCCTTCTACATCTCTTCATAGAGAGGGCGAATGTGATATTAGTCTCCTTGCGTCGTAGATGAAGATTGTAGTACGTACTATGTCTATAGTGTTTGACATTAACTGTCACCACCAGCCAAAGATTGTCATTCTATTTCATTACCGTGCTGTATTTTAAAGTTGAATAAAGCCCATATTCTGTTTGGTTTTGCTATAATCTATATCACCACTCTCTTCTTCCACATTTCCCTTATTTCTTAATTTCATGACACATGTCATTTCACACCATGCAGTAGACCTATTTCCGCCTTTTTTAGTTATTTTTTTACTAGTCTATTTTTTTAACCCCCTATTTCAAACGCCCCATGGTGGACGCCAATAAATGTCTATTTCTTTGAATTGAATTGAAATGTTGAGATTCACTTACTTAATCTATTGTTATGTTATTAGAATTTTAAAATGTTGGGGAGAATCAAGGCCGTAGCCAGAAAACAATTTCGGAGTGGGTTTGGTTTGATGGATTAGTAGAAAAACGTTGTTTTTTTAATAAAAGAAATAAAATGGTGTTATACTTATCATATTTATTAATTAAAAAACTATTACAAAATTAAATTTAGTCTTCTAGCTTTCTTTGCAGCGAACAAATCAATTACCTCCACGGTGTCGATGTCAAACCGTTTAGTCTTTCCTGACCTGTGAAGTTTCTTAAATAAGTTTTGAGACGTTTCAGAGAAGAGAAAGTCCTCCCAGGGGTACATGTAGAGACAGGCAGTGTCGCCAAGATCTTAAAAGTTTGTGAATGTTTGGAAATAAGACCTGGTTGCATTCTCCAAGAGCTTCAATAGCACATGTTGGTCGATCTAGTTCAGATTGTTCCAGCCATTTTATCCGCCATTCAGCTTTTACAAAGTCCCATTCCAAATATTTTTTATAGAGCTCAAAGTTGTTCTTTGCAACACACAGACGAAATTAAAATGTTGAGAGATGATAATGTGGCTTTATGATTTTGGAATCTCGACTGAAGCTGAACAATGAAATCATCCAAAAGTGGAATCATTATAGAAATTCTAAAATTAGTTTCAGGATCTTCTGTGTTGTAGTTTGCCCTATGCTCTTGGCGTGACGTTATCCGCGGAATTCTCATTTCCTCATTTACAGTACTGAGCAAATTCTGTAGATTCTTGAAAAGTTCAGCAAAATGTGAATCAATATTTTGACGAACATTTTCAATAGTCTTTATAATTAAATCGACATGTTCTAAAGCTGCTGCTAAGGGAAGATTGAAGTATTTTGCATAGTGTCAGTGTGTATGGGAACAACATTATTAAGCATTCCTAAGTAGCATAACAAAATCACTTGAAATGATTCAGAAAAGAATTAGGTCAGTGCTTAAGTCGTCTAGTGCATCAACAATAGCTTTATAGATTTCCTTAAATCTTAACAACCCATCGTGATTTTCAACCCAACGGGTCTCGCACATTGCCGTAAGGTTTTTCCATTGTGTTTTGGGAAAGTTCTTTCGATTGGTAGTGAATTTTGTTTGTAGTGTTTAACTATTATGAGTATACAAACAGAGAGAGAGACTGGCGCACTGTATGTAACTGCAGTCTGCAGTCTCATTGGTACTTACTAAAGAAATATGTTTTTTTCATTGATCCCCCCTGGCTACGGCCTTGGGGAGAATTATGGAAAATTGAAAGATGGTTGTTATGGGATGTTTTGTTTATGTTGATTTTTAGATTGTTTTAGTTTATGAAATGTCAGGTTTGAATTTTATTACACTATTTATTCCCATTCCTCTCAATTCCACATGTCAATATGACTTAACCTCTTCTGCTGGTATTTACTCCACCTCTTATGCTCGTACTTATTTTGTTTTATATTTAATTCTTTTAATCGTCCACTTGACTTTATATTTTTCCACCGTAATTATTTTTCCTCTGTAATTCATTATATTTTTTGACCCAACTGACTTTTCTTAACAATTTTCTTTTGACAACCCCTTCTTCCCACCTTTTAAACTTTTTTTTTCTATATCTATCTTTTTCATATCACCACAGTTTTTACACTTTAGAACCTTTTATTACCTTCTTTGCCACTATTTATAAACTTAAGTTTGTTTTATCATCTGATTACTTAGCAATAATTTTAACAAACTTTAAAACTTGTAGATCGCTGTCTTACGAAGAAAGTTTCTCTGTTACACTTTATATTAATAGTTTAAAGCTTGTCTGCCGGTATATGGAGCTAAATTTTTTTAACGCAAATCTTTAACTTCTACGTAAGTGATTGGTAAAGAGATTGCCTAGCAACTTAGACCTAGACCACGTAATTTGATGTAATATGTTCTGTTTATAAAATTATAAATGTGGAGAGACAAATCCTTACCAGAGTTTTTATATCGAGGAGACCTTTCTAGACACTGTTTAAATGCAATATTGGTTTGTTGTTGGTTGTTAAGAGGTTGTATTTTCACCGAACAAATTTGTTCGGTATCTGAATTCGTTCTGTGTGTGGGTTGATTTTTTGTGTTTATGAATTTTGAAATTCTGTTTTCAGATTTTGATAGAACATCAAAAAGTGAGAATAGGGTTTGAGTACCCCGCCGTACCTCTTCAGGAACACCTTCAAAATGACGTTAAAAATATAAAAATTTTGAAGTTTAAAATGTCCTTGAATTTTAAGTAGACCACCGTGAATGACTGTCGATCTAAAATTTTATTAGTACTTTCATTACATTGCTTTCATTTGTTCGGTCTCTGGTAGTACTAGAAGAGCATTCTCAAGTGGTATTTAGTTAACATTAATTTGACCTTAAGCCAAAGCCAAATAAATTCTTCGAACTTAATTATAATTTTATAAATGTTTCCATGGAAAAAAAATACATTAATTCTGGGTAAAAACCATTAGAATGTTTGATGTAATTTAATTTTATATAGTTATAAATCTAAATTCAACGTAAATTTAAATTAGGTACATAAAGTTAACATCCCAAAGTGACCGAATATATAATCATCAGAAACATTAAAAAAGAAGCTTTATTGTTATAAAAATTTAAATTCCCGTAAAAACCATTTGAACCTCCTAAGAAGTGAAATATATATAAACCAATTCAATTAAAACTTTCATTAAAGTGGAAACATTGCATAAAGCGTTATTACGGGAAAGTGACACAAAAGAAAATACAAAATTTTATGAGGTCATTTTTCTCCAAGCTAGATTTTCGTTTAGTTTACTGCTTAAATCCTTTCCAAGATGTACGTTTAAGAAGAACGTATATCTCATTTTAAAATACCGAGATGATCGATAAAAGAGCAATTTCAGCTAAAAACATATTTTGTTGTTTAAATATATTATATAGAAGACTTTCACTCAATTTCCAATTTACACCCAAATCGTTGCAACATTTCGGTCTTTTACTTGTAAGAAAAGAAAATGCAAAATATTGCAACTGTCGACGATACTTTGCACTTTTTTACAAAACACCATAACAGGTCTAAATAATTTTTTTAAATCTGTTACAAATTTTGACATATTCACTTATTGAGATAACAAACAAAACTCCAAAATTGACTTAAAAATAGGATTTTTTTTGGATTATTGCAGATATAAATATTGGGTATACTATTAACAATTTTTTTTAAATTTTAACACAAACAACGCTGGGTAGTTGGCTTTACTAGGAGGAAAAATTATTTAAAAAAACAATTATTTAAGGGTTGAGTTTACTAGCTACCTACTAGCCAGCTAGTTAGTCGCCGGCGAGTGCGCTAGTTGACGTCCAAAATATAAAAAAATTAAAGTTTAAAATGCCATTGAATTTAAAGTAAAGTAATTCACTGTGTGTAGTGTATGACGAATTTGGTTCGGTCTGTGGTAATGCTAGAAGAGCATTCTCAACTGATTTTTTTTGTGATTTCATAGATTCGAGGCCCTAATGCAGTTAGATTGCCCTTGAAAATGATCCCGGTCAGAAATCACTAACCCTATCCCTTGCCCTTCTACGAATCGAGTTCATGTAGGACTCAAATCAAAGAGAAAAAAATTGCACATCCGATGACGAAAAAAAAAATTTCTCCCACTTTACTCTTTTGTCGCGAAATTCGAAAAATAAGAAAAGAAAATCAACATCCCCATAAAACATACTGTAGCAGGGTCCTCAATAAAGAGTTTGCTGACTTGGATGACGAAAATTAAAAAAGTTATCTCGGGTCAAAGATTAATCAGTGTTTTCCCTCCCCCTCCCCTCCTAATCAACCTAGCGAGTTGAAATTTGGACACAATACTTGGATCATGACTATCTATTCGAGGAACCAAATCAAGCCTCTTTTATGTAGGCGTTTTTTGTCGCTTGTCGTGGGGCGACAGAAAACGCGCCGTTTTCTAAAAACACGTTGTTAAATATGGGCTTTTATGCATCGACATCAATCAGCCGCTCACCGCCTGTGTCGCGGCGTTCTCAAATCCTGTCGCGTGGAATTACAAAACACGTCGCGACAGGCGTTTTAAAATACATTGTTTTCAATTGGTGCTTTTATGCAGCGTTTGTTATTATCGCTGCTGCCAATATTTATAGATCATACCAGCAAGTTCTCCGATGGAATCAGAGGTTTCCATTATGTCCGAAGCAGAATCGATATTATCATTGCTTTAAAATAAATGTGTCTGTACACTCTACACTGTTATTATACTTATTTTCTCAATAATGGTCTACTTTTGTTTGTACTTACCTTAACGTCATTGTCAACATTTTCCCTGGTTCAAATGCAAATCCCCGTACCAACTCCACATTTGAAATAAAAGTGTTTTTTCACATAGCTCATCAAATGAGCCTGTCGACATACGGTAATAATTAAAGAATTTCTTTGTGTCGAGTCTTAATTCTTCATGAAGTGTGTAATATGCGCCTCTGAGGAGTCTTGCACTATTAATTGGATGCAACGTCTCCGGCGTCTTTTTTCAATAATATGGTTGTATATAAAATACATAACACACCGATTCACTTTAACACTGCCATTGTGGTGTGGATGTCCACTGTCAACTGATCAAATTTGCAAGCAGCTCACGACAAGAAACGCTTGACCTTGTTCCATTTTTGTTTCATATAAAAACGCCGCGTCTTCTGACTCCCCGCGCCAAGCGACAAAAAACGCGTGCATAAAAGAGGCCTAAGTCACTTTCTTCTTTGCGAAAAACGCGAACACGACTCTAGGTGTGTTCTCGCCGCGGCGAAATTCCGTATACTTTCAAATTGCAATATCGCGAGAACCGCTAGACCGATTTCGACTGGTCAAAATTCAGTTTATACTCTTTCGCGGGCCCTTCATTTGATCTATTCTAGTTAATGGAAATGATAACTAATATTGACACCTTAAGGATCGGTAATAAATTTGAAAAAACCTTGAAAAATACAAATAAATTTAGACGCGCCCAAATTACGCTCCTCCAGCCGTTTTCGAGGAAGCTGGATACGATGGCGGGGGTTAAAATCCTTGTCCTGGTAGTTTTATTTTGATTTATTGTTTTACAGAGTGTTAAAGAGGGGGTCATTTTTGCTAATAATTGGCCATATATTTTTGAAACACCCATATAATATATTAACATGCTATATTTTTTTCACGCTTTCGGTGAGATCTTTTCGATTCTTTCTATTAAATAAATGTAAGTTTGTGCTTCCACGAGTTTTTGGAACACCCTGTATAATCGAAAGTATTTTCAAAATGTGCACTCTACTAGCTCACACAAAATTTGAAAGTTTTATCTCTTACCACAAAGATGTAATACTCCGATGTCAAGTTTGCCCTACCCTGTAGAAACTAATATTTCTAAACAATATATTTGAACTTTTCCTATTTAATGTTTCATAATTTTTTAAGGAATTCCTTGGTTAATTTTTGATCATCAAATTTGTATGGTGGCTTCGACAAATGTAACGTAAAATTTGATCCCAGAACGACAATCCTTACGTTTGGGTTGTTTCCTTATGGCAAAATTACGTCAAAATTAGATTCGCATGTGAAATAAGTGTTCAACAATTTTTGGAAATTAGGCTTAATGCTCCCCCATCTATCCTGAAGTATACTTCCTGTGTATTATCAAACGAATGGGGAGTGATAATAAAATGTAAATTACTGTCGAATTTAAAGACTTCCGTTATTTGCCTCTTGTAGGAATTACAAATTAATTAAGCACCATCCTGTTAGATTGTACAGTTTCCGCTAGGAAACTTCATTAATTATGGAGTGTTATGTGTGTCTTTTAGCAGTTTCCATCGTGGTAATCGTGTATAGTATATAAAGACTTACGTTTAACAGAAATTAAAAATAATTTGAAGACTTTGTGGAAAAGGATTCAAGTTGTTCATTTGAAATAAACCTTAGTGTTTGTTTTTCTTTAGTTTGAAACATTTGGAAAATGTAATCAATGGAGTACAATCTAAAATAAAAATAAATGTTATTTAATATAGATCAGAACCTACGCTGCAAAGATAGTTTTTGAATAGGTCGAAGGAAGAACGAAAATTAAGAAAGATTTCAAATGTTGATCAAAATTCTAATTACCTTGTTTTAAAACATGTTAACAAAGTAGTTTTAAAATTCTCAATTGTAAATTTAACAGTGAAATCCCATAAGAGCACTTTACATACAATTTTAAGCTATTTGTCAAAAATTTAGAGCGAAAGTAATTAAATAAAACTAAAATATACTATCCAAACTTAAGACTGAAAGATTAGAACCAACAGAAAATGTAATTATTGGAAAGCTATTTACAAATTAAAAAATCAATATAACCTCAAAATTCACATCTATCAAAACCTTTAGGAAAATCAATTTAGTATAAAATAATCATTAGAAATCAAAATAATGAGACTCAATTTACCAAAAATTTATTATAAACATTGAAGAACATGAATAATAACTAAAGAATTTGAATATTTCAAAAGTACAGGGTGACAAAGTTCTAATTAGTAGTATAATATAAAGAATAATCAAAATGAGTTGAAAGTTATAGCAAAAATTATTTTTTTATTGTACTTACTACAAAATGTAAAATTTTAAGAAATTTGTGAAATTTTTACACAAGAGTGCTGTGACATGAAGGAACAATAAAACCGATTTCACAGAATTTTCGAGGCTTTTTGAACCAGAACCATCGAACAGTGCACATCGCTCCGAAACTAGAAAAACAACTGAAAAAAGTGACAATTAAAAAATTTTAGACTTTACCTGAAAAATAAGAGTGAATTAACAAACACTGCACAATTTAACTTAAAGTTTTTGCGTAATCCTGTGGTTCCTGAGAATTTATAACTCCTTTTCCCGATGTAAAAACCAATGGTCCATGAGAAAGTTGTTTCCTGTAATGCCTGAGGGATCCCATTCCTGTTTCCCTGAACTATTTGAGCCCAGTATTCTGCCTGTACAACTCTCCGTCCCTAGGGACACGTATAATTGATCTTACGTGAAACTAAAAGGTACCCAAAAAAACAAATATCTAGATATTTTGCAAAAATTAAAATTAAAAAAATGCCTATTAACAAAATAACATAACAGAAAAGGAATAATTTAGGCAATTAAACCTAAACAAATTAAGGTTAGAATTCTTCTTTTCTGCTTACACTGGTTAAAATAAAAAAGGGTTTAATTTACTTACCTTTTCTTTAACAAATACATACTTACATACTTAAAATATAGGCTATAAACTAAAAATAAACAATTTTAGTAATACTACAATAATAGACAAGACGCTTATACTACTACTGATCTTTTTACACTTGTTTTAAAAGAATCTGTAGTTTGTCCAGTAAATTGCAAACCGCTATTACAATATTTGTTACCTAATCTAACTAAACGTGATAAAGTACTGTGATAACCATAATTTCTACGATGGTAGGGAACTTGGAATAATTCAGAGTCGGCGGGCGTAATTTCGGCCGGTAATCCCTTGGCCTACCTGCATAAATCAAGGGGTACCATTTATGACAGGGGTAATTTCGGCCGAGGGGCCCTCAACGCCGTCAGCTTCAACGCCGGACTGCGTAGCCGGAGCAAAGGACTGCGTAGCCCGCTGAGGTATAATTTTTTTATCAATAGCCGCAGGCTGTTGTTGTTTTGATGTCTGAGGCGGAGCCTCCGTATTATCTTCGTTTTCACTTTCTACGTCACTTTGAAATAAAGAAATATTTTAATATAAAGCATTCTGTTATTTTATTTGATTTGCGGCCGAAAATACCTATGAGATAAGGAAGCAACTTAAAACCTCCGGCCGAATTTACCTACCGGCTTTTAGTACCTGCCCTTTTTCCGGCCGAAATTACATCCGCCCATTCAGAGTTACGAGAAGGTCTGTTTGGAACTTTAAAGTAAATCGAATGGAGCAATGAAGGACACTCTATCTCCCCTGATAGTATCTATCTGTTGATGGGGGTGTCGTTACACTGCGACCTACAAGATCTATTGAGCCCCCTTCTGTTGCCCATTCGTTAATGATGTCTCAACGATTAAAGCAGTTATTCCAGTTGTAGTGTAATCAGTATATTGGGGATTAGATGTATAAAGTATGTAAAGAATTGGTCCCAGCTCACTGCTCTGTGGGACTCCAGATTTGTAGGTTGGAAGGGAGAAATTTGTCAGTTTATTCTTGTTCTGAAGTGTCTATCCATAAGATTTAATTAATGTGGAATACTGGGCTGGAAGATTTTGCTTGATTTTTATGTAGAATCCGTTGTGCCAGACTTTGTCAAAAGCTTGACTCACATCGAAAAAAAACTGCTGCTTAAATATTAATGGTATGTGCTAGGGGATGGCATTGTTGGGTGGTTGAATATTCTAGTCTGGATCACCTAAATATAGAAACAACATTTTTCATATTCAATGGAAAAATAACTGTTGAGGGCTCTGGATTAAGCCCTATGTTGTGCCAGTTTCCCAGGACGGCCAACAATGTGTTACCGCCTTTTTAAACTGCATCGAAGTTCGAATTTAGAGTGGACTGTACTTTTTAGATTGAAGAAATATGCTGTAGTAGGTTTACTTTCTCAACTTCATCCAATAAAAACAATGGACACTTTTATTTAACCATTTATTAGACTTGTTAAATAAATAAATGAACAAAAACAACAACGTAACAAAGATTACATTAAACTAGTAATCGTGAACAAAGTATTATAGTTAATTTAAAGAAATGACCACATCATTCAGAAAATATTAATATGCTGTACTACGAAGCACTGAGTTTAGATTTAAATATAAAATGAAAAATACAGTGGACTGCCTGATACGCAGCAAGTACCACTGTGAAGAAATATTTTTTAAATAAAATGGACCGCCTGATTGCAGCTAAGTCCCACTGGCTTAACGAGGCATTGTTGTTACCTCGGAGCGTCGCTGAGCACTGAGTTTAGATTTTACGAAGTTTACCGGTTTCAGATATATCCCTTCCTTGGCCGGCAATTTGTTCTAGAAAGATTCTTTATCGTGAGCCGCGTAAACACGTGTAAGATTTTTTCTATTGTCTAGACTCGACGGTTAAATGTACGACCCAATACCATCATTAAAATCGAGCAAAAAATTATCTTTGTCGACACCGCTCTTCCTGGTTCGATGCCGCTCGCCAACGTATTTTGGTGCGCCGTTGCCGGTTTTACGAGTAAACGAATATGAGTTTACATGTTTAATTATCTGAAAATTAAACAATAACTATGCTTTAGGATACTCCTAGAACATTATTCTGAAACATTCTGTATATCGAAACTACATTCGAGTAAAGTTGAAATGTTTGTAACTCTAATGGTCCAAAAGATTTATAATAAAATCTTATAACAAAAACGTACCTCAGCCAACCTCTATCTCACTTACGTTTCGAATTTGTCGCTCTTTACTCCTTCATTCAAATTTTAATAACAAAGTCGTACGAGTACGAAAATGATGTTATAAAATACAATATCCGCTTTCGCTTTTTCTTTTTTACCAATTTTCTCTGGATATATATTTTTTCAAGATTCTACATTTTACGTAGGATGCGTTGCTCAAAAATATAATTTAATAAGACTTGGTTTTAGAGAGTGAATATGAAAATACTAATATAGACGGTAAATCTGTCGTAAGCAACACAGCTTTAAGTTTTTCATTTTGTGGTTTAAGTAAAATAAATATAACAATTACACTGGCTAGGTAACGCAGTAGTAGATTGATTTATTTAATCGTGTCTGAGCTATTTAAAAGTATAAGTATATCATACATGTCATGAAATGTCAACAGTTCAAATAAAATGTTCATATATCACTCCAATGTTCAGCGCACATCACATGACCATAGGTCCGAGAGGGTATATGGAACTTGTAGGGATTGGCACACCAGCGCTACGTTCCACTAAGCACTCACAACGATCACGCTCACGACCGCATTTTTCCCATTCCACTTGCTTGCGAGCGGTACAAACAGAAACTCAAGTGGAATGGATCTTTACCCCACCTAAGCAGATGGGTCGTTGTGAGCGAAAATAATGACGTCATCAGTGACGTTTTCGCCGCGACCACAACGACCGTGATCGTCATGTGGAACGGCTCAAGGAGTATTTTGAGCGTTGTGAACGCTTAGTGGAATGTAGCGAAGGAGGTGTGTTCCATTGTCTGGGATTCTCCGCATTCACATGCTTCCTCTTCCGCATATCCCCCACTTCCAAGGTTGTTCTTGCATCTTCCCATTTGGCAACCTAGTCTGTTGAGGGTTTTCCAGGTACCCCAGGTACCCGAGCCTGCAGGGAGATTTTCTCTAGGGTTCCAGGTTGGGATATCATTGCTAAGCTAAGCGCTGTTCCCGTTTTGCCTCCTTGGTTGCAGCTTTAGAGCCTGTGAGGGCCTGCGTGGATTGCATAAAGCTTCGTTTTGATTTTAGTCTGGCCACAGGCGGAGCATATCGGTGCAATGGATGTCTGATCTGTCGCGTTGTTTGCTTCGTTCGGCCATGGCTTGGGTTTCCCTCCTTATTTGAGGTGATGCCGAGGTGTGTGGAGGTATTCTAATCTTCTATTCACAAATTGTTTCAGTTTCGATAAATCGTTTTTAAAATGTTTCTGTTAGTTTACGCTCATGAGAGACACTGGAGATGGACGAACTGGAAGTTCCCCTAATTGGAAATGTTTAATATTTCTAACCAAAATTTTAAAAAATCAGATATCCCATTCTAAGGTGGATATACTGGTAGATCATAAGCTACCATAATAAATTGGATTAGAGGAAAAATAGACTTCTAAGATAAACGACGTATCGGATGAGCTATTTGCTTGTACTGATGTTGTCCATGAATGATCGATGAATTGAGCTCCAACATATTTCTAAACGTGTCTTTCACATTAGACGTCATGATGTGGGCATGGTGTCTGACCGAATGGCAATTTACCTATACCAAAAAAAAAGATTTGTGCAAGAGAAAATATTTGCTAAACGGATCGCCCCGTTTATGAAAACTGATCAAAAACGACTAATTGTGATTTTTTAAATAATTTTGTGAAAGAACGTATCAAAGTCATTGACGAACCATCTTTCAAAATTCAAATATTTGTAGGATTAACTGGATTAGAACTTCAACTCTGTCTTTTGGACTGTCTTGATAAATTTAAGGTTATTTTAATTAAAGATGTAGGAATTATGAAACCATTAGATGCATTTTTTAAGTATTATTATTATTAAAGTTAAAACAAACATTGCCGTAAAAGATGGAAATACCACTAGTTTTTTTGGGATAAAAAAGAAATAATTAGAAACCAGTTGAGAATGCTCTTCTAGCAGTGCATAGGCTGAACAAATTGTAATGACAGTATTAATAAAATTTTAGATTGACAGTTCTTATTCTAATAAACACAGCCACGGTCTACTCACTTTTACCAAAATCGTCATTTACTATGAGTCTACTTTAAATTCAATGTCATTTTAAACTTCAAAATTTTCAAATTTTGGACCCCATTTTGAATGTGTTCCCGAAGAGGTACGGAGGGGCACATCAAACCCTAAGCTTACTTTTTGATGCTCTATCAAAATCTGGTCAGAATTTTAAAATTCATAAACACAAAAAGCTACAGACACACACACACAGATCGAATTCAGATACCGAACAATTTGTTCGGTGAAAATAAAAATATGGCAGGTAACTATTATTTGACATTATTATATTATAAAGCTGTCGAAAATTTTCCATAAATGTACTTTTGATAGCATAAGATCCTGATTGCGATGCAGATATTTAATAAAGTTGTCCTTGTTTTATGTTTTATTTAAAATAAGCCCTCGTATTCAAATTTCTACTCTTGTCTTGTAACCACTAAGAAAGGTGAGCATGTTACACCCTTTTGGCAAACAAGCCACACAATGTACACAACCAAAGGACTTGGTTGTATAAGTACATCTGTAAATGCAAATTGGACAGGATACTGAATATTTACACAATTTAACAAATTCCTCCTCTCAGGTTGAACTTTGCATACCTTCGGGTCAGTGCTTTTATTTCTCAGGGAAGATGCTTTTACAATTCAGCATTATTATAAAATGTGAAATTTCTTGAATTGTTAAATTGAGCCATTTTGAGACATTTTTTTAATTTAAACAGATGCGGATGCCATTTTAAGTTTTATTTTCTAATTATTAGGTGTAAAAGTGACAGATTACTATAACTGATTCTAAATCTAAATAAAATGCAAGGAGGGATACTGGCTATGATACGTGGTTTAACTATAGGTGGGGAAATAAATGAAACTATTACTAACTTTAAATACAAAAATAAAAAAAAAATATTATAAAAACATGATAAATAATAAAAACCGGCAGTGACGTCACCGGAAACGGCCGCCATCTTTGAGTAGTTTTGGCATAGTTTACCTACTGTCTTTTAATTTAAGTTGGATGAAAAACCAACACGTTTGTTTACTAGGATGTAGATCTAGTAGATAACTATCCAGGCGCTAAGCTTGAAGTTCAGCCACTCCCATTCCTTTCTATTAGTTTCTTTACATGGATGCACCATCTTAACAGCTCAAGTAGCATTTTTCGTGGACGGACCCTGGTGGCCACGACATTAGAAATTTTAGTGTATTTCCGAAGTCTTTGCCACGTAATAGAAACGGTTCTATTACGTGGCGGTGTCTGAAATGGGAAACATTTTCTTGGGGGCAGATACGGGGGGTGTGGTCGCCGACACTAAACACGAAACTTTGTTCACTGCGCATGACTTTTTGATTTGTAGCTCGTTCTCTGTCCTGCATATTATTTCTTCCATGTTCCTTCCTTTTTCTCTAACCTGACATAACTGTTAATAATAATTAGTTATAATTATTATATTATTATGGAACGATTGAAAGTTTACTGTCAAATGTAGGTATTGTGGCTCGAAATATGGGCACGCGCCATTGAAATACTTCATAATTTAAGAAAAAGTTAAAATCTGTAAATTTTTCATCATGGAAATTAAATACTTAGATGCTTGAAACTGTCTTTTTTATCAATCTTTGTTATTAAAATCATTAATTATGTATGGAAATGTATTAAATTTAAAGCCGTACGGATGAAAGTTTTTTAAATAGCGCGTTTATTTTTCTCAACATGGGGATCGCAAAAATGGCTGCAAATGTCTGCGTTAAAAAAAAAACAAAACTTTGAAGTGATTTTTGTGTGGCAAAAACGTGGCAAGAATTACTGCAATCATATAATCAAGTGACGCCACTTTAAAGGTATATTAATGGTTTCCAAAACGACACTAAAACTATCACGCCCACTTTAAGATCACTGCCACTTCTAAGCGGTATTTAAGTGATATGTTTTGGTGGCCGTAACTATTATTTTCCACTTTAATGTTTGTGCTTAGCTGTTATAACGTTTCAAACACCTTCAATGGCACCAAAATATTATAAAACTATTAAGTGGCTCCCAGCGGTGAACTTTACGTGACTATAACTAGGCAAAAATAAAATTAAGTTATTCTTACTGTGTATGGGTAGATTTAGTAATTATTACGTAATAGCCACCAAATCGAAGTTGCGATATCAGTTTCTGTCACTATACTGCTACTTGGGAACTATCTACCATCCAACCACCAAGCAAACCTCTACTGTTTGTTTACTTATGCTTTTATGAAAATATTTCTAATTGTTTTTGTTAATTTCATTACAAATATATTTTTTGTTGCTCCTGCCATCTAAACGGTTTCGGCTGTTAGATAGTGTGAGCTAAATAAACAAATAAACAAGTGAATTAATAATAGAAAGATATAAACACAAGTTTTAGTACAAAATCTTGTATCAATCAAATTATTACATGCAAACCGAATTCTAACAAAATTTAATCAATTAATCTGGAAAAAAATGTTACGATAGAGCTTCTGGATTATCTTACACAATCAGTTACACATTTTAGATGACGTTTGTTATAAGGATTACGGATTAATGATGTTTTGTATTTTTTATACAAATAATTCGCTATTCATCCCCGGTTTTGGTTTAAATTTACCAGAGATTCAGAGAATATTTTTGGCTACTAAACGAAATATAATAAAGTAAAAAAAATGTCTTTCCATTTTTTTTTATGTGTAAAGGTAAATTTGTCACCAACCGAATATTTCCATTTGGGTGTTGGCAACTTGACAAATTTAAATCCATATTTTCTATATTATTTTTGTAATTCCTAATTGCTTTCAATTCGAAATATATAATAATAAGGTATAAGTCGAGAATTTGGGAAATTGATTCTATTTGTATGTGAACTCAGAGAGTGAGTGGCATGAAAAATTCAAAGAATTTCCCCAATAATACGAAGACTTCCTTAAACGTGCCTACTTCAAATGCCTCAAGGGTAGTTTCTCCAAATAATGACGTATTTTCAGAGATAACGAACTTGAGTAAAAAAGAATGGATCTAATTTTATCAAAGAAACGGAATAAATATATAGAAATATATTTTACTACGATTTTATAGAAATTTCCACGAACGAGGATGGAATAATCTAATTACGTTCTGTATAGGCTTTGTTTAAAAATAAATAAAATCGGTGAGTTCACTTTCACTTTTGACCTTTATTTTATCTTAAATGAATTAAGTAGAATTTTGAGAATGTATTTTAAAAAAGATTTTCCTGTTTCTATGGAAAATGAAACATATACATATATATATATATATATATATATATATATATATATATATATATGTTTCATTTTCCATAGAAACAGGAAAATCTTTTTTAAAATACATTCTCAAAATTCTACTTAATTCATTTAAGATAAAATAATATATAATATATATATATATATATATATATATATATATATATATATATATATATATATATATATGCTCTACAGGCCTTGTAGACGCAGGGCAGTTATTTTTCTCGTTTCCTCTCTATTCTTAGCTTTCTGTTTCCAATTTCGTATATTCAATATCAGACATCACACTTTCAAACCATCTTTTTCTAGGCCGTCCTCTTCTTCTTTTGCCAATAAGAGTCCTGTAAAGCGCCATTTTTGACATTCTTTCTTTGTTTAATCTTTCTACGTGTCCCAACCACCTTAATCTGTATGTTTTTATTCTTGACGTTATCTTTGATTCTCCGTATAACATGTCTATTTCTGCATTCGTTCTCCTTCTCCATCCTTCAGGTGTTTTTATTCCACCGAAGATTGCTCTAGAATTTTTTGCTCTCAGCGCTCCAGCTTTTCTTCCTGTTTTTTTGTTATAATCCATGTTTCACTTTCGTACGTTACAGTGGGTTTTATAATGGTATTATATATTCTTATCTTCATCTTTCTTGAACAGTATTTTGATTTCATCAGTGACTGGAGCATTCCAAATTTTCTGTTGCCTTTCGTGATTCTTGACTGTATTTCTTGTTCTTCGTGGGCATTGCTAGATATTAGCACTCCCAAATAAATAAATTCATGTACCCTTTGGAAACTGTAGTCCGTTTCCCTTGTCGTTTTTACTATCAGATTTTCTCCGATACTTCCAGTTTCTCCAAGGACCATATATTTTGTTTTTTTCTTGATTAATTTGCAGTCCTAAAATGTTTGCTAAAATGAAACATATTTAAACATTTTTGTATTAAAATGGTATAACGACGAGAAAATTTCGTTGAGCAGATCAGGGTGATTCATTTTCTTGTAAAAACAGCTCACTTTTCGCTCAACATTGTTTTTTCATTTTTTTTATCAAATATTAATTAATAATAAAGAACAATGGGTAAAGTATATACGAAGTCAGTGTGAACGACAAGGAACACGAGGTGCTATCAATTTACTGCCTGTCACCAAATGTTACCGCCCACGATAAATCAGACGCATTTAATTGGGCACTTCCGAATTATTATTGGTCAGATTCTTGAATAATATGTTTCCTTTGACTAAGCCGCGTAAACACCACAGGAGACAGTGTAGTAGCATCGAAAGTTGATATTACATACCTTTCTTGTTATTTCTGAAATATTAATTAATTAATTGATATTTCTAATGGTGAAAGAGAGGCTTTGGAATTTCGTAATAAAGACTATCCAAACACAAATAATTATTTTAAATATTCTTAAATGCTTGAAAAGAGAAAATCATGAAGCCTCACAAAAGAATTTATGAATTTCTGAATTTGTGTTTTCCATTTCTACTGTCGCATTGCACGCCTGTGCTTCATAGAAGAGATACCGCCTATGAGTCGAGATTAAGTTTTGTTTGCTGTTTACACTGACATCGTATACACCAAAGGTTCCCAAAGTGGTCCAGGTGGACCCCCAGGGGTCCATAGGAGACCACACGGGGGTCCACGTAGATGTGAAAAGAAAACAGAGGTTCACAATTTGTAAGGGGGTCCACGAAAAATTTTCTGGTTTTCATAATAAAGAACAAAAATTGTGGCTTGGATTTACCTATCAACGCAGGCATTCACTAGATAGGTACTCAAAAATATTCGAGACTCAGTTCAAACACAGAATTGAATAGAACAATAGATAATAGTATTAGCCACATGTCGAGACTTGCAAAGTGCCGCCCGTGCGCTCGCTCGTCCGAGTTGTCTTGATGAGGATATTCAGACATACGCTCAACATTTAAATACATTGCATGATGATTTCAAAAATAGATTTGAAGATATTCTGACGATGGAAATACCACCATGGATCATAACCCCATTTGATGAATCGAAAGAGGCGAATGTGGTATTACAAGAGGAGCTACTTGAGCTCAGCACCAACGAGGAACTGAAGGTGAAATTTAAAAAAGGCTATCAAACATTTTGGCTGCAGGCAGAAATCCCCGAAAAATATCTGTGGGAATTTGCGAGAAATTTTTTATAGTGTTTCCCTCGTCATATCTCGCCGAAAGAAGTTTTAGTGCCGTTACCAACCTGTTAACAAAAAAAGGAGCAGATTGAACATCACAGAACGGGGAGATTTGGGATTACTTCCTACAAAACTGAAGCCAAATATTGATAATTTGCTGTCAATTCATCAAGTACATCCGTCTCATTAAAAGTATGACTACTTTTTATTGTTGATTTACATTTCAGAGTTCATTGTTGATTATTTGTAATAATAAATGTTTATAATTTTGTATAACCACAAGTATTATTTTAATAAATAGGACACAAGAAAATGTGCTACTTTTTTTTTCTTCTTAACACCCCCAATTTGGGGTGATATTTTTTAGGAGTTTTAGGAATACAGTAGAAATGTAGCAGCAGGGGGTCTACCGAAAATAGTAAAACTTTGAAAGTGGTCCACGAGAAAAAAAAGTTTGGGAACCTTTGGTATAGACTATACTTCGTTTTCTATACTCGCTCATAATCGGTGTGTTAACTTTAATTTTGACCAGTATTTTATGTTAAATTGATTAATTAATAATTACCGTTACCCAAATTACTATTAGAAGGCCTTTAAATTACAGCGATTTCCTCGAGTGCCTCAACCTGTTAAATTTATGAAAATACCTCTCGTTCCATTCCCCTCCGATCTTAACCACGAGTATTAATGAACATGACTGCTAAATCCACAAGAATTTTCCCTTGCAGAATTTTCCAGTTTGCAAGAAATTGAATAAAACTTTATAATACGTTTATATACGGGGTGTTTGTTAGAGGGATAGTCGAATTGCGCCCATGTTAAAGTTACATCCTTAAAACCCATGGGCGGATTGCGCCGGGGTTAATATCTACGTGCGCCCTAGAAATGCACATGGCGATTCCCAACTCGTGCACGTCTTTATCTGCTTCTGAAAATAACTGACCAACTCGTGCCCAACTCTTAATAATTGAAATTGCAAAAAATATTGGAAAAGTTTTCTATTATCTTCATCCAAAAAAGTTATTACGAAGACATACTGACAGTATATTCATGTATATTTAAAATAAAACTACTAAAATATATATATAAATGTATTACTTATACGAATATAAAAATTTGATTCATTATTGAGTACTATTATACCATGATATTATTTTAACAAAATTAAACGTTATTTTTTTATTTTTAAAATTATCAATGGTAGATTTTAGAAAATCTTGTTTTTTCTACAAGACGAATTTTTTACAATTTGATGACAGTCTACACTTTATTTAGACATTTTAGGAAAACTGGTCATAGGATTACAACAAAATTTTGCTAAGTACTAAACTTTTGTCAATGTAAAAATGTATTAATTTATAAAGTTGACGGAGAAACTTTTAAAATACAGAGTGGTGCACAAAACACAGGTTTTCTAATATTTAAAGTGTTTGCAATCAGTTTAACACGCTGTATAACAGAGTGGTGGTAGAGTGACAGGTCGTACATTTGTTTAAGATAATACAAAATTTTTTAACACATCGTTTATACGGGGCGATTCGTTAAAGCTAAAATACGTTATATGACTTCTCTAACTACATTTATGAGTTACCCTGTATAAAATATGATTCATCACCAAGAAGTAATTACACAAACTATATATTCATGATGCAATGACATTTTCTTATATTTTTAAAGCTGTTATAAAAAAAATAATTTCTTCAAAAAACCATATTACTTATTTTCGAACCACCCTGTAAATAAGCAAATTGTACAGTAATTATTTATAAAATATTGCTGCCAAATAATCTAAAATTCACGTTTTCTACAATAAACGCCAATAAAATAGGTCTGTTATGAGAAATCTGGTTACAAAAAAGTGGCATTTCCGATGTTTAACACCCTATAATTCGAAAACTAGCCATATGATCGGTTTGGGCCAATGGACACTTTTTGTCAGAGCATCGAGTTCTACATCATACCAACTTTTCAGAAAATTTGACGGAAAGCCATTTTCCATAAGAAAGGTGCCTGGTCCTTTACCTTCAACAGAAAATAATAATTATTACAAGGTTAGGTTAAGAGTGTTTGTGCAAAAAAAGAAAATATATTTATAATAATCATTGTTTTATTTAGATTTTTTTTCCAATGCGATAAAATGACAATAATGTGTTACTAAATTACTAATTTACATTGTGTATACAATAATAACGAACTATAGTGGCGTCTGTGAGTCGGAAGGACATGGACCAAAATTTACCCGGATCGAGAGTACCTCTCCTCCCCGTTTTCGAGGATGCTGAACACGATGGAGGTATCAGAATTACTATTTTAGACTGCTGAACCCCCTAAAACGGCCAAAAACTACCCTCGAAAGGGGATAATCGGGCAGAGCATCATTTCTCTGTAATAAAACGTCTTTCCCGCCATTTTAGAGGGTGCGGAGCATGGTGGTGGTGTTAAAGATTACTTCCGAACCTCACCAACCCCTCCACCGGCCAAAATTCACCACCGACAGAGGTGTTTTTTTTATTCTTTTTAACAGCGACATATCACCTGCACCCCGTTTTCGAGGATGCTGAACACAATGGCGTTATCAGAATTTCTCTTTTCGCCAGCCGAACCCCTAAAACTGTCAAACACTACCCTCTAATGGTGTTAAACGGGCAGGACATCATTCCCTTTAAAATAACCTCTTTCCCCCCGTTTTCTAGGATGCTGAGCACGGTGGTAGTATTGAAGATTACTTCCGACCCTCACCTACCGCTCCACCGGCCAAAACTTACCCCCGGCATCCTCTAAAACGAGGAAAAGACTTTTTTACAGGGAAATGATGCGCTGCCCGTTTAATCCCTTTAGGGGGTAGTTTTGGGCCGTTTTAGAGTGTTCAGCAGTCTAAAATAGTAATTCTGATACCGCCATCGTGTTCAGCATCCTCGAAAATGGTTTATTCCGACTCACAGGCGCCACTACTAGTATGACATAAAATTTTGTATGTACCGCTGGTATAAATAGTGATGTATGCCCTCGAGGGACTTACAAACCATTGGTACATATATGACTATTACGGATTTTGAGTTATGAATTTTTTTCATTTTATTCAAAATTTAGTATTTTAGGATCTAAAATAAAAAATATCGTTTATTCTTTAATAATTTTTTTGTCATTTCAAACTTATAATTGTTTCCTTTTTTGAAAAAAAAAATCATTTAAAACTGCCCATGCAGAAAAAAATACTTTTTGAATTGTTGCTATTAGGTTTTTTATTTCAAACTAATGTTTGAGTTAAAAATAAAAATAAGTAAATGAAAATAAAGGTTTTCAAATGTTATTACTACGTACAATCCTTCTAGCAAATGTTAGCACAAAGTTAGAAACCTATCCCTTTGTTGCGGCACCAGTATTCAAAATATTTATATTGTTTCTCATAATTTTGTTCAGATTTAGCGGGAAATAAATTTAAACTTGAGTTTGCGGCCTCTAGGATGGAATCTCGTAGCTCTTCGCTAGAGCTGCTCATTTTAACAGCGTTTAAACCTTGTTATGATTATTTGATGGCTAGAAAAGTATCGGTGTTTGTATATCCTTACTGACAGAAAAATTTGACATCACGTGTCAAAGTTGACATATGCATTTATTGTTGCTTGACACGGCGTGCGGAAAAGTGTAACTTTACGCACACAAATGCATGCGGAAAAGTACTACATTGCGCACACTCGTAGGAAAATTTCTTTATGGTAATTTCGAATGTCCAACTTCACAAAAGCTTTGATAACGTCAAAAAATGAGTTGTAACATTGCCAGTTTTCTAACCAAACGAATTTTGTTTCATTCTTCATTTGTAATTTGATACTTCTATTAGTGAAATGTGACTGATAAAGATGGAAAACTAGTATCATGATGCTCTAGCCGTTACTCCAGCAAAAAAGTCAATTTTAATATTAAAGTATTTTGTACTACTATCTTATAAAAATTTCAACTTTATTTTTCCGAGAACCGGTTGGTTTCAAGACCTCTCTTGTAAACAAGTTTCGCATTATCCTGTATTAACTTTTAGATATTCTTCTAAAGATGTTGGGCGAAAATTTCCAACAAAAAAATAGAACGCTATATTTTTTTAAAAACATTTTCTGATCGTTAAAATGATATTCATCTCTGTGTTTACAGACAACGTTAAATTCTAATTAATTCCAATAAAATCAGTCTACAAAAAGTGCCTTTACGAATATGTTGCCAATGCACGTAAGTGCAATCAAAAAGCTGGCCAAAATATATCGATATCGACCTTTTCAAGGGTACTAAGTTTTTGAGATTGCTGATTACGAATTTGGTATCAAAACTTTGAAAAACAAAATGGCGAATCCAATATGCCGGACTTTTTTTCCTGAAGATATTGGTTGTGGTTTTTGAAGTCGCTGATTACGAACTTTTATTCCAAATTTTTCTTTGATTCAAAGAAAAAATTATTATTATTATCGTCCTGTTTAAGAAAATAAAATCAAAGCACCCTGCACGGAATACATAGCATTTTGGTTGATTGCGGAATTGAATGAAACTCTAGTATATTGCAGATCATGACCTTTTGGTAATACTTTAAATGGACTATAATCAAATCGTATGATTAGTTTCGGAGAAACAGAGTGAATTAAAAAGTAGTTACACAAACAGAAAATAAAGGTAATTTACCACAAATTGAGAATATTTTGGTTTGTTCTCATGATTTTGCTAAAATATGTCATGCGTTTGGAAACGCAACACTATTATGATCCAAATCAGTTTTTAGTTTACCGGGGTCATCACAAACGTACTCAAAAAATCATATTTCGTCGTTTTGTTTACTTCACCTATCAGAATTGAGATTTTTTCTACTTTAATTTCGAGATTTGTCTGAGTAGTGTTGATAATTTGGAAAAGCGATACAATTATTATACAAATACAGCCATAATATGTGAAAGACCTTTAGCCAAACTTATATTTTTAAAATACAAAGGCCCTACGAAAAGTAACTCTACATATGTACATGACTACTTGATGTGCACGTAATAATAATTTCAGGAAGCTAATTTTCTTCTTGCGCAACCTCTTGAATAGCGACATCTTGAACGTATTCCAAAGTAGTGGTAGTTGGACCAATCAGAATTTGTCCCCACAATCGAAGTTTTGTGAAAGAACATTGCAGAGCTACGTTCTTTTACTCTACAAAAAAATAATACTACATACGCTTTCGAAAAGAATGCATTTTTAATAGTTTGAATCAAAACATATTTCAATTTTTATGCCGCTTTCTAGAAAGAATGTTTTAATACTCTAAATAACTGAAAAACAAATAGATTTTTCAGTTCTGGCCAGATTTTTTGAATTTCGTCCCACCGTGCAAAGATTCAATTCAATTTACGTTATTTACAGTCTAAACAGTTACAGTGTTGACCTGCTCTGTTTTTACACGTGAAGGTTTCTCCGATCATAACAACGTACTCAGTGGCGTAATTATGGGCAGCACCCCAGAAAGTGATTCTCTAGATATACAAATGGTAATAGCGCGATGATTTTTTTTCAAAATAGTGTTTTTGTTTGTGTATTTTTCTTGCGGTTTACCTACGCTTTGTTACTATTAATTAGAAAACATTTTGACATCTTTAATAGCCGCAAACAGTCTGTTTTCGATAGTAAATTTGGTTTTGGAATTTTCTAACATTCGCTAGAGTTTAACTTACAAAAATCTAGTAAAAACGCACATATGGACTTGCAATATTGCCTAAAATAAAAAGGTTATGCCGCTGAGAACGCTCAAGTTTTAAAGTCAAACAATAAACCATATTTTCCTCTATTATAGTTAGAGCATTGTTTTTCCTCATATTTTAAGATCTAGTTTCAAATGCAATAGAAAATTAAATAGAAAAAGAGACGCCACACTTTATCGAATTAAAATTTAATTTTCAAATTTCATCAGCAGATAATTAAAGAAAAATATACTTTCTTTGCTGTATGCATAACTATTTTAGTGAGTACAATTTTACAACAAACTAGTTAGAAGAAACTGATGCACTTCAAAGATGTTCACCAAGTTGTTTAATTAAAATTATACCAGGTGTCTCGTCTAGAAACCTGAATAAACGCATAGTCGAAAATTATGATAGTCTATAAAAGTAAAAAGAAAATCTAAAACATTAAAAAATTACGAAATAAAAAAAAACGAAAAAACGTTGTTGTTCGAAATAAACGCTTAAATCGGCGAAACTCGTCTAGAAATTCGAATAAACGCCAAATAAATCGAAAATGGGAAAAAATACGAAAAACCCAAAATAAATTGAAAATAATTGAAAAAAACTGAAAAAATCGAAAATTATGATAGTTTAGAAAAGAAAATAAAAGTAAAAAAAAGTCAAAAAAAGTAAAAAAAAGCCAAAGAAGTACAATATTCAAAAAGTGTGATTAAATAAAAAAATGGAAAAATCGAAGTCGTTCGAAATAAATAAATAGTCGAGATACGTCCAGAAACTCAAATAATCGCAAAATATGTCGAAAACATGTGAAAAACAAAAAAAATGAAAAAACGGTGTCGAAATGTGTCTAGAAATTCCAATAAACGCAAAATAAATCGAAAAAAATTGAAAAAACTCGAAAATTATGATATAGTCCAAAAAATTAAAAAAAAGTCGTCCGAAATTAACACTTAAATCGTCGAAAAACGTGTATAAACCCAAAGTAAGTCAAAAAATGGGAAAAAATTCGAAAACAAAAAAAATTAAAAAAACTATGTTAAAAAATGTCAAAAAAAGAAAGACTTATAAATGTTGAAAGTGCCAATTAATTTGTTTTAAATTTTGTGAAAAATAGACGAACAAATTTACATTTATATCTTATTCATCGGATTCGATAATTAAGAGGGACACTTTGTAATTTTTTAAATAATTGGATTTTAAAAGTCAAAATTGGTTTTTATTTGAATTTCTGAAGAAAATGGATCTGTAACCACCTCAGAAATAATCGTAAGTAATATCATAAGGGCATCTAATTTTTCCGAAAAAAATCGAAAAAACACGTTGGTAAGTAATATTTTAACATTGTTAAAAAAATATTACTTTGCATTGTGTTTTTTCGATTTTTTCCACAGGAAAAATTAGATGCCCGAATAACAAGACTATTTCATGAGTAACAGATTATTCTGCATACACATAGCTTACAAAATATACTACCTATTATATAAGTATACATAATAAATATGTGGGTATTAATTTGAAAACTAAAAAAAAGGTAATTTATTTAATCACTCAAAATACTACAAACTTAATTATTTATGGTACAATTAAAATATAAATTGTAATTTAAATTGTTTGAAATCTTTGTTAACTCATTGATAACGTTGGGTGTAGGTAAATCATTAATGTTGTTGATGGGTCCGGCTGTAGAGTGAGAAGCTCGAGGAGTGGCTGCAAGATCTTCTGTTTTCTGTATTTTATCTGGAGGTTCTGAGGCGTCACTTCTAAGGGTGTTTATGATGTTGGAATAATTCTCATTAACCATTTGCAGATAAGGCTTAATTGAGTTAACTGAACTGTGGCCAGTAATTTTAATTAATTGTTGTTCACCCACCCTTCCTTTAGCCAGGTTACTGACTGCTGTCGACCGCATAGAGTTGTTTGTTATTTTTATTTCTTTTGTATTTAATCCTGCCTTATCTGCTGCTGCTGTTTAGTACATTTCAAAAGTTCGTTTTTTCCCACTGGAGTGTTTTTGTACCATCCAATTGATTGTTCTTTGTTCCATGACGGGTTTACTGTTAAGAATAATCTATCAGTTGTTATTTTAAATGAACGTTTAACCATTTGAATTTGAAAAAGACGGACTGGACAAAAGGTAGGGTTCTTCCCATTGGGGACCAGCCATTTTATTGAAGAGAGGATTATATTCCACTCTTCCTAAAAAGTAGGATTTTTGAAAATATGTAACTATGTTATCTACCTGTTTTAATCCCAGAATTAACCACTTCCTCTTAAAAATAATGAACTCTGCAATTGACTGCTTCTCCACCTCTCCAGGCAAGTTCTACTGAAGCGATATGGTAAAATTTTCCCGCCGGAGTGTCTTAGTCCCATAATAAAACCATTGCGTAGTATGATATGAATTTTAATGAAGCAGAGCTCGATTTACTTTTATTGGCGCACATCTGCAAATTCCTTCGTTTCGCATTACGAGCTTCCAAATGGATCAAAAATTATTTTCCACTTCATAAAATACATCTCTTGCATTTTACGGTGTTCCACATTGTCTTCACAACTAGTTCTTTGTAATTTTCACCGTTTTCTTTCTTCATATTCCACGCCCAATCTTTCAGGATTAGGTTTTGTTGCTCTAAACTTGTAGTATCATCCAAAAGCTCGTATTTCTTTCCCTTGCAGAATTCCGTAAAGTGTTTCCATATTGACGTATGGGTTTTAACGGTACTAGTCATAGAATCACTTCCAAAGCGACTCATTTTCACTACATGAACTGACTGACTTACAAAATTTATTGACAATAAAATCAGAAAAATTGTTTAGCGTCGTTTTATGGTGTCTTAGGAGACCATAATTACTTGTTATCAAAGGTAATAATAAAACTGCTGTCAGGAGCTGTCATTCAGTTTTTTCATCTAGAAACCATTTGTAATTCAAAATTGCGCGTTTGTGATTGGTGGAAATTAAGATGAGGGAAATAGTCTCTTCAAAATATTGGGATTATATTATATTTATTCTTCATCAAGTTAAATGGTACTCATATGTTAAAAAAGTTCCTAAAAACAAAATCATTTGTATATTGCCTATATATTTTATTAATGAATTAATAGAAATGGAAATGTTTGAATTATTTTTTTATAACATTTGTCATAATTAAGAGAACAAAAACAGATAAATATTATAATAAGTCGGTAGGGTATTAGTGTCCAAATTAATGTTTAAACTCGCTGTTAAACTTTTATTTTAACCGAATAACTGATAACCTTTTAAAAATCCTTATATACATATCTTCCAAACGTTATTTCCGCAAACAAAGACTTCGCGTAGTTCTCCAGGCGGAAAAAAAAGGTTGTAGACTAACAATTCTGAAACGGGGTTGCACTGAACGCGACAAAAATAAGCCATTACTCTCCCTTTTGGCACTAAAACTGACCAATAAGGAAATTCACGGGTCGGTGTTAGTAGGATAAGTATGTATAAACTACGGTTAAAGGGGTTAAAACAAGTCCTAAGAAGCTTTTAGTAGAAACGACATCAGTTTGTTCCGTCAGCTAGCGTACGTAAACAGCAAATTTAAAAGAAATGTGTTAAAGTTAAATTTATAATTGTGGATAGCGACCCAGTACTTAATAGAGGCCCGTTGGTATCAAAGAAAGTTCAAATTTGTTGAAAGGTTACCTCGTGAAATAATGTAGTGCAAAAATCAGTGTATTTTTACAATTTACTTTGTGTAATTAAAAATCAATGAATTGTTCTTTTGTAAAATATTGTTTGTTAACGTTTGGTACTGTTTCCTTTTACATTTGTGAATAAAAAACTAATTTTAAAACATAAATTTTATTAAACAAAGGCAATGTTCATCATTTTAATTTATTTCTACATCAAATATAATGATGATAAATGTACAAGGATTTTATAAAATCAGTGAGAATTTTAGAAATTATAATTTCCTGTAAAATTTTCTATGACAAAACAAAAAAAATAAAAACTAATGGCTTCTTGAGAAAACTTAGAGTCTTCCCTTTAAAATGCTTTGCTTTTTTTCTTTGCGTACCTACATTTTAGGCAAAGATACATTAGTTTTTTCGCCAACGCCAACGGCTCGGCGGGCGCAGAGTTTTCGAATTCGCTTTATTCTTTTAATAATTTTTTATTGTAATACATTTTTTTTAAATAATAATATAATTTTTAGTAAAATTTTCCGCTCTTTCACGTGGTGCTATTAGTTTTTTTTTCGAGATATAATGAAAAACCAAATTTTCGAAATTGTGAACTTAGCAAAGATTTTTTATCGTTTTCTACACCCTTTCAAGTATCTAAGTGCCAAGTTTCATCGATGTCACATTTTGTGAGAGGTCAAAGTCTCTGACAACTGGGCTATAAGGTAACTTTAGTATTTCCTAAATATCATACGGATTTGTCAATAGTGGCACAATCTTTGTCATCCTACGAACTTATCAAGTGAGCAGGTATACAAGCTTAGAGTAAAGTCTATTTACCGAATTTGCGCCCGTTTAGGATTAAGTAAGAAATACAAATGACCAGCTGTTTTAATCGTATCGTACTTAGAGGTAACACTTAGGCGGGTGCCAAATTTAACCTGTAAGAATACAGCTGGTCAGTTGTATCGACCTTTTCTTACTTAATGCTAAACGGGCGCAAATTCGGTGAATAGACTTTAGCCGAGATATTTCAGTTTCGGAATTAAAAGTAGTAATTTATAAGATATGAGATAGGGTGAATTGGAACATGTCATAACCACACTTTAGTAAATTGAAAATTGTAAAGTATCTACAATTCACCCATATATTTGGATTTTACGACTGAGGTTTTTTTGTAGTTGATAAAAGTTTGCTAATATTTTCACGTGTATGTTTCTGGTGGGATCCAATTTATCGGACCCAAATTTTTAAAAACAATAGAGTTAAACCTTATCAAAAATTCTGTATTATTTTACTGATGAGCTTATATCCAGGTAATTTTATTTCATTATTATAAAGATCCAAAGACATTGTCAATTTCTTGCATACCAATTTAAAAGGAGAAAGAAATGGAAGATGAATAAAATAAAATTATCTATAAAATGATTTCGAAGCCAGAAACCATATTACAATATTCATATTAGCATAACTCAAGTATTCTCTTTTTCGAGGTAAAGTAGAAGCTGAAAACTACAAGAATGAGACGGCTGAATCAGCATTCTGACGTGCTTGAATTGTTTATTCGATATTTTATTGGTTTTTTATTGAAATTTTTTGAAATCAAACAGATTTTCTATAAATATAAATGCATGTTAAGAAATAAAGAAATTTGTTACCAATATCTCGAGGATTTTCTCCTGGCTGTCTCTGATATAAAAAAAAATCGAAGCCTTTCTATAAACGCCCTTAATCAGGCACCCGTTTCATTATTCACCCCTTTTGACCAATTTCCATCTGCAACTACAAATTAGCTGGTCGTTTTAAATGACCTCAAATTCGCTGCCTACAACTTATAAAACTTTTAAATTGAAAGATGGAGCCCCATTTTAAATGGATTTTTAATTTTTAGTTCTATTAATTATTTTGTATTTACACAAGAAGCAGAAATAGTACTAGAAGAAGGATTAGGATTAGAATCTAGGAAAAGCTCCAGGATGGACATATATAACACCTGAAGTAATAAATAAGTAAGTGGGCGGAGAAGTAACAAAATATTACTGAATGAGATAATGAAGAAAAATCAGAGTGAAATTTGGAATCAGTCTACCCTTACACAAGAAAAGCGGATAACTTAAGTGCTTCATGATAAGTTTTTACACGAATAATTGACAGTAGAAATTGAAAAAGATATCGGAAGAAACTCAATGTGTATCTAGAAGAGACTTGAACAAAGCAGTAAAAAATTATAAGTAAAAACATATTTATGCATAGTGACCTGGAAAAGGCGTTTGACATAGAAAGAGCGGAAGAAATATGGAAAATATATAAAAAATGTGAACGTCGTTAAAATGAACAACAGTTCAGAGAATTCTTAACAAAAAGCTGTTTGTATTAAATGTGACCCAATTTGCTGCCTTGTGTTTATTCTGATCTTATTGGATATGGTGCATATGTGCTATCAATATTAGCATTGCACGCTTTTCTTCACTAATTTCCTCCATTGCGTTCGATGTTCTAGAAACAAAACACAATGAGAATATCACACCGCGTCATAGATGTATGACGTCACCGTTCTTGGTCTCCACCTACTCAAGCCCAGTGGCGTGTTGTGTAGTACACAAAAATAAAACTGCTTATATTTTAAAATATTCATTATTTTGTATTTACTGAAATTTAGTTTTCTTGAGTTTATATGAACAATAGCCTGATATTACCAATGTACTTACCTTGTTAAAAATGTTCTTTTGCTCCTTGTGCATTTTAATTTTTAGTGATAGTATAATATATAATATATTTACAAATATATGTATAGACGAATACGTTGAAATAATACAAGTGAATTCAACAATACAAAACAGAATGAACGGGCCCGCCTATGCATGTCGAAAAACGTGCGGTTGCTAAGGAAGCTACGCCGTTGCTAAGAGGAGGAGCAACTGAGTCTATGACGCTGTGTGATATTTTCATCGGGTTTTGGTTCTACTATATGTTATCAATTTTTACTTTCTATTTTTTAGATTCCAACTATATTTCTTTGTCCTTCTACTTTTTCTCCTAAGGCTTTTTTGTGCCTGCTCTAACCATCTTGCTTTCTGGAATCTCATCGTGATATGCGTCTAATACTTCTTTAATTTTATCCACTTTCCAATTGATTTTAAATTAATAGGTAAAATGTACTTTTCTTACAAAATATTACTTAAATTAAAATAGTAAAACAAAGTTGTACATCTCGACAAGACGACAAATCCCTAGTCAGAAATTAGAGGAAACAATCCACAATAAGGAAAAAGCTCATATATAAAGATAGCAGCGTCCATAATATATTTCTGCGAATTTCCGGGATAAACAAGTGAAAGTGCTGTTTCTCCGCCGTAGAGGATTGCCGTCAAGATAAATTCTGTTAATTCAAGAGGAATTCGTTGTAGATCTTGGGATAGTCCTTAATACATACAATATTGGAATAAGGAAAAAAATATGCACAAGCGACAAACTTGAAATTTGACTTTTTAAGCTGTTTTTTTTATTAAAAGTTTAATGAATACAATGAGTAGAAAAAAATTTTAGATGATGCTTAGATAAGTTTATATTAATAATAATAATAATAATAATAATAATAATAATAATAATAATAATAATAATAATAATAATAATAATAATAATAATAATAATAATAATAATAATAATAATAATAATAATAATAATAATAATAATAATAGTAATAATAATAATAATAATAATAATAATAATAATAATAATAATAATAATAATAATAATAATAATAATAATAATAATAATAATAATAATAATAATAATAATAATAATAATAATAATAATAATAATAATAATAATAATAATAATAATAATAATAATAATAATAATAATAATAATAATAATAATAATAATAATAATAATAATAATAATAATAATAATAATAATAATAATAATAATAATAATAATAATAATAATAATAATAATAATAATAATAATAATAATAATAATAATAATAATAATAATAATAATAATAATAATAATAATAATAATAATAATAATAATAATAATAATAATAATAATAATAATAATAATAATAATAATAATAATAATAATAATAATAATAATAATAATAATAATAATAATAATAATAATAATAAATTTAGAAATTGATTTTCATATACCAGGTGTGATTCCTCACTCGACCATTCACTGTTGGGTTCTAATTAACAGTGCTGTTCCTAAAGTGGCGCTGGGAAACAGTAACAAAGCCTACACAGAACACGAGGCTAATGACCATAGTAGTCGATGCCGTTGACACAGAAGTAAAAAAAAATAATAATAATAATAATAATAATAATAATAATAATAATAATAATAATAATAATAATAATAATAATAATAATAATAATAATAATAATAATAATAATAATAATAATAATAATAATAATAATAATAATAATAATAATAATAATAATAATAATAATAATAATAATAATAATAATAATAATAATAATAATAATAATAATAATAATAATAATAATAATAATAATAATAATGTACGTCCTTCAATTCACCCTCTTACGAGTGAACCCCAGAAGCTATGCAGCTTGTGCAGGGGGATGGCTATTATTATTATTGGCCGTTGCGGTCTGGGGCGACTTGCTGATGATAGATGGCGCATTTGCTTCACAGTTGTGGGAAAACCCAGAAAAACCTCACAACACCATCACCGACAACGATGGACCCCCGCAGGAAATCTTTTGTTCAGTGAACTCTAAAATAGCACAATTTGAACAAAATTTGATATAATGAAAAGAGGGAGTGTATGGTTTAAAACCTTAAGCAAATTGAAACTAGGAGAATCTCCAGGAGGAGATAAAATAATCAAGTATATGGGAAAAAGACAAACTAAATAATGAAGAAAATTAACCTCTTAACGCACACATTTTTTTTAAAAAATAGTTAAAAAAATTCAATTTTGTTTTATTTAAGAAACCACATTTTAAAACCTGCTTTTGGCAAAATTTAAAAAAAATACAAAAGAATTTGATCCACATCGCAGAAAAGAGCCGAATGTAGCATTCTTGCACGACTGCCTTTTAGCAATAAGACGTTTTATAACCAGACCAAATCTGCTAAATTCGTCAAATTATCTAAAATCATGTAAGAACAATATCAATATTTTTTGGAGTGAACACAGAATTGGGATTCATCTTTTCTCTTGGCTGGCTTACGAAATGGAGAAAGATCTTTCAGTTATCCAGAATATACACATACATTTATTTGCTGATAATAAATTTAATCAGGCTTCTATTAAAGATTATTCAATTTATTTTACAATAAATGAAAATTTCCCTCAATATATTTTTTTGTCGAGGTATATGTACTGTTTAAATACACTATTATATAAAGAGATGTATTGATCTAAAAAATTTAGTAGTCAATGACACGCAAATGTGCGAATACCCAGAAAAATAAATATAAATATAAAAATAAAGCAGACGTAATTACGAATTCCCAGGATTATGTGGTGTGTATGTATTTGTTAAATGCCGCCCGCATATTTAATAATAAAAATGTACGTGAAACTGCCAAGCTTATTTACACAATGTAGGCGTGTAAACAAATTTTAATTGAATTCAAATGTTTTAAATTTTTAATCAACAATAACACCATTCAATGTCTAAACAAATAAAATGTGAAACACTGTCCACTTTCATCATCTCTATTTATTTTTTTACGTATAAAAGACCCAATCGATGATTATATTGCTAAAATACATAAGAGCTCTTCAGGATGGTAAGTTTCACCTCAGGGTTTCCTCATAATAAAATCATAGTAGTCTTTTTTATTTCAATGTGTTAAATATTTACCTGTAAACAAAAACAATCAATTTTATTGCATAAAGGAACATAAATCAAAAATAAAAAAAAAACATATATTTTAATGGTATTAAAAATTGTCAAAAGCAAATAGAAAACTTGTAAACTGTTTAAAGAAAATTATGTAAAGCGTATTTTAAAATTTCAAAATTAAATATTAAAAATCACACTTCCTATTTGAATACCAACAGAAATAAAAATTAAATAAAAATTCGATAAAGGGGATAAGAAAATTTTAAAGAAGTAAATATAAAATTTTGATGGTAAAAGCGAATTTTGCAGTTTTCCCACAATTTATATGTTTTTGAATGATGTAATATAATTAAAGAAGGTTTGTATTAAGATGGTTTTTTTTGCGTAATATGGATTTGATTAGAAAGGAAGAAATATACTTTTGTATTAAAGAAAAAGGAAGGCGATACTGGAGCTTGCTAAACTCCAGCGTTTAGCCTGAATTTGCATTACAGGTGCCATGAGGAGCACTCCAACAGCAGCAATGGAAACCATACTAAACCTTCCGCCACTTGATATTTATATCAGAGCGGAGGCGAGAATGGAGGCATTCAGATTGGAATGCAATGGCTACTGGGATCCTTATGAACAAGGACACAGTAGAATCACAAAAATCATCACAAACTCGTTGATGGAGATGAGAAGTGATGAAATGGCACCAAAAAACAACTTCACAAATCCCTTCAGCGTTCAGCTGAGTTGGGATTCAGTAACAACCATGGTTCTGGACACTGGAGTGCTGTTAAACGTATTTTGAGATACCTCAAAGGTACGCTTTCTCGTATACTAGAATTTGATGGTAATCAGGAAGGAAGATTTGAAATAATTGGATACTGGATGTAGATTGGGCCAATGATGAACGTCGCTTGGTAACTGGTTACATTTTTCTAAAGAATGGATCTGCTATTTCCTCAACCAAAAGACAAGCAACCATTGCTTTATCTACGACAGAATCAGAGTATATGGCGATTTCTGCAGCTGCACAAGAAACAATTTGGCTACGACAGCTGAGTGAAGAAATTGAATCTTACACCCAACCTATATGTTTATTTGTTGATAATCAAGGAGCTCAAAAATTGGCTTGCACTGGGGCATTTCAGGCACGAAATAAGCATATTGATGTCCGACATCACTTCCTAAGAGAAAAATTGTTTGATAAAGTTATTAATGTAAAATCAATTAGCTGACTCATTGATGAAAGCAGTGGATCGTATGAAAATTCGATTTTGTTCCAAAAACCAAGGACTAGTCTTTCTAAATAGAGGGGGGGCTGTTGGTTTATATTTAAAATACATATGTTTGGAGTGCTGTGGTTTTGTTTGTTGTCCTAGTGACGTTTTTATGTATTGTCATTATGAGATGTCACTGTTTTTAGTTTTTGCAATAAACCTTTTCTAAAATATACAGCTATTTATAATTATATTCCGAGAAGTAAAATTGGCCAAAGTATAAAATTATAAAATTAATAACAAGTACAAGTAAATAAAATAAATGATAAGTACCAGTTGTCTTTGAAGTAGTCTCGAAATCGGAATCTTTGAAATGTTTACCACATAACCTAGAATAATCATTTCTCTCTCTCTTTCCACTGGATTAAAACCACTTAGTTGTTAAAAAAGTTTTTCTATTGACGTTTCGGCTTTCTATATCGAAAGCCGTTATCAAAATGACATAAAATAAATAAATTTACTAGAAACAGAACACTTGATAATCTTGCAAAAGTATGACATCAACATAGTATACATAGAATAAGATTTTGAGATTGAAGATGTCAAAATCTGTTTCAATCATATTTTTGTGACGTTTCTGGGAATGAATTTTGAAAGGATAGCGTATTTGCATATTATAAGAGAATTTATACTTCGACATAAATGAAGTTTTCTTATTAATATTATCATAAGAAAAAACCAGATAAAAACTTATGATACTATCCCGATATAGAGGGTATCCTTTTTGCAATTAACTCTTTTTGTAAAATAGGTATCCAAATTTTTGAACTAGAATAATCAGTACATTTAAACTTTACTATTCTCAAAGCTTTTTTCCACTTTCTTCTGATAACAGGACCTTTAGGAAACTTATAAACTCCCATTTCTTTGCACCCAAAAAGAAGCACAACGACCCTTTTCTCTGAATAAAAACGAAAAATCACAAATTATCCCATATAAGTAATATACCGTTTGATGACAAACACTTCCCTTGCCCTCTACATAGAACGAATTAACAGTTTGCTTCCCAATTGTAAATATGTCACTAATAATTAAGTGCTGGTTCCAAAATGTTAACGTGAGCGTCTTTCGATGACTAACGGAACTAAATTGTACGAAAGTTATCATGTATGTAATGCTAGAGAAGAAATCAGAGAGGAGGGGTTTAGATTAATTTGCGGTAATGTTTTGATGGAAACTTCTGATGCAGAAAGCACAAGGAAGCATGAAAACATGTATTCACCTAAAGTAAAGGTATGTATTAAAAAATAACTACTATATTGAAGCGAAATTATAGCGTATAAGATGTCAACTTATTATTTTTCTTTCATGGATTGTAATTTGATTTTGTTGATAAATAAAATGTTAAACTTATTATCCACATGTTATAATGGATATTGTAAAAAATAAAGATTTATTAAACGTATTGACTAAATTAATATTGTTTAAATATTCATTTTTAATTACTTCGTTTTTGGTTTATATAAATTACGTTGTACCTTTCCTTTATTATGTAAATTATTTCAACTTATTTTACAAATAAGTACATCCGAAAAAACAATTGAAAGGGGAAATAATGTATTTTTAAATAATTAATTGTATTTATGAAATATACAACTTAAAATAAAATAAAATAAGAAATTAAATGATAATTTTTTTTCCTAAACGTAACTGCAGATCGATTAATTATTAATACTGACTGCAGTTGCGAAGGGGGAAACGGATATTGTAAACATGCAGCTGCCATATGTGTCTACGTCAACAAGGAAAACACGAGGTCCAAAACCGATCAGCCGTTATTATGGAATCAGCCTCGATTCAGTTCTGGAGAAGTACCATAAGGCAGCTAGAGTTGAAATGTTTTATTTACCGGCCACAGGAAAAAGACATGATGAACAATTCAAATTTGAAGAAGCAAAATGTATTACTAAAATTGTTTACTTTGTAATGTGCTTCTGTTTCTATTACAATTTCATTTTATTGAACCATTTTCTTTTCAAAATTGTATGAATCTGTCAAATTTTGCGACAGCGGCCTACTCGATTCCTTTTTTTCTGGAAAAAACTGTCAAACATTTCTTATTTTGAATATAGTTTCACAGAATAAACCTCACAAACCCTATATCAGAAAAAGCCCTTAAAAAATGCCATGCCATTTAATAAAATATAGGGTGATGCATTTGAAAAAGTCGAGTTATTGCTATTTGTAATTTGTCATTTTCAAAAAATCGTAGTAGGCGATAGAACATCGACTCCGAGTTCGTCTACATCTCGAAAGATGCGCTAAAGCTTTAGGGGTCGACTGGAAAAAAGTTGATTAAGTTATCTTGAACAGTTCTGAAGTCCTGAATTTTTTTGTAGATCTCTGCACAACGCTATTTTGACACATAAATAGACATAAGTCAAAAACTATTGCAAATAAGTCAAAGAAACCTAGGTGTGCGACAATTTAAAGGCGAATCTAAATATGTAACAAAAATGGTGGGTTGCCATTTAAAAAACAGAACTTAGTTATCTTATTTGGGACATCATGTATATAAATAGAAATATTTTTAGAATATGCCTCATTGTCGGACCTATAAAAAGTTATGGAGCATGCACACACCCCTGGGTATAAGTGCAACAATTATTCAATTATATTTTGCTATACAATTTTATTTTAGCGTTTAATCTAACCAAAACTGGTCTTAGGATATGCTATTTTAAAATTTTAGAAGTCTATAATGCTGATAATTCGCGTCTACTTGTTTAAATTTTACTCATGAACTTGATTTGTGATTTCAGTTAAAATTTTTGTTTCAGAAATGGTTCATCTGATTGAAATCAAAATATATATTTAAATCGCACTGGTGAGTAAAGTTCGCAAATATTTTAATTTTAGTGATTTTTTTTCCTACGACCACATAGGAAAGTAAGAGATATCGCACTGTCTACTCCGACGGAAAGTGGTACTTTCCACACGTGTGCGGAAAGTACATTACTTTCCTATCTGTTCTACAAGTTCATAGTTATTGTTTTGTTTTCAAATAAATGTTAATTATCAATATTTGTATTTATTCTACTATAAAAGTGATTGTAAATAAAACAGCATTATTTATAATATAAACTAAATACAAACAGACATAGAGCCTGTCACAATTAAATTGGGAAATTGGAACCTTTGGTTTATCAACTAAGTTGAAAACTATCGTCGACCACTCAACCAAAACACAATTTTAACACACTCTACGCGCGTTTCGCCAACTATGTTGGCATCATCAGGAGTTGATGATAGACTAAACAATTAACTATTTCTAACAGCTATTTATACTAAATGACTAACACCCCCTCCCCCCAGCGTGGTCTGGCACCGTCATCCCCGGTGACCTAATCAGCCAAGGGTGACTACTCAGCCAAGGATGACTAACCCGCCCTTACCTAATGGATTAAACTAAAAAGCGGAATAAGAGGAATTGGTCCTTTGTCTCTGTTTAAACTAGTTTTACATTTGCCTATTTCTATACTTTCAAATGCGTCCAACAATTTATTATTGGATACATTTTTAAGTAATTTTACATTGTCTATACTTATTCTATGATTTTGATTAAAAGCAGGTTCGGCTATACTAGATTTGTTCGTACGCCTATATTTTAAGTGAGCCATGTGCTCTTTAAATCTGACCTGTACAGAGCGTCTAGTCTGCCCAACATACTTTCTATCGCAATCCCCACAACTAATTTCGTAAATACCACTTTTTTCCAAATTACTGTTTTTATCCTTGGGATTACCTAATAACTGTTTTAAAGTGTTAGACTGAAAAACTAAACTTAAACCCGCTTTTTTGAACACACTGGTGTAAGTGGGATTATACGGCATTGAAACGAATTTTTCAGTCTGTTTTTCGTGTTGGAAAAACGTGGTGTCACGTAGGTTTTTCTTAAATTTATGTTTGTTGATTAGTTTGTCAACTAAGTCTTCGTCTTAACCGTTTATTGCAGCTATATCCTTAATCAAATTCTTTTCCTTATCAAATCTTTCTTTACTTAGTGGGAAGTTAAATATACGATGTACTAGGAAATGTACACTTTCCGCACTCGTTATGTAATATACTATTGTAAAGTTGAGGAATGATGTTTAGCGTTTAGAGACCTAAAAATACTTTATGACCTGAGTTTAGATATTTTAAACATACTTTTTAAAAATAAATAAAAATTGTTTTACTTTTGCCACTTTTTGATACACAGGAGTAATAATTATTAAGATATAGAGTAGGCGCAGGTTATTTGGACCGAAATATAAGGATTGCACCACATATAAAATAATAAAATGTTGCCGAGGAAGAAACTCAGGATGTTATAGTTAAAAAAAATTTCTTTTTTTAGTAATAATTTTACAATATATAAAAAAATCTAATGTTTAACCTCTCTCCTCCAAAATCGGCAGTGACTATGAACAACTGAGAAGCCTTCTTTTAAAAACGGACCTAACTAATTTGTACACCCAATAATTATTCAACAACCACTGGAGCTATTTTGTAGTCACTGTACTGCTCAAAGACTGATCGATATTGTTAATTTATTGGCATTATCCGTTTAATGTTTTGCCAATTAATTGGCCGACCTTGTGTTTACCAAACTGTACCCCAAATAATCTCCATGTCTAACAATTAATTATCGAGTTACCTCTGCTCTTAAACCACATTCTTAATGAACTAAGCAATATAATGATACCCAAGAATTTCTTGATGTGTAAAGAGGTTTTAATTAACAGTAAGAGGGGTATGTCGATTTTCTGAATATTTCTAGCATTAAACAAAACTTATTTATGATGCGAGTGCATGAAATATTTTAAGGCATAAAGGCGAAAATAGACGGTTCAATTTGGTTGATTCAACCAAATTTTTCAACCGTATTGAAAGACAAATTTATAAACGTTTCAATTAAATTGATCAATTTCAAAATTTATTTATGCACCATTGTTAAATACAATCACTACGTAGTCGCAATAGGGAACAGAAACTGACTGAATACACTCCTTCAACGGTCAACAAGCGTGTATAGACGTGTCAAATTTGAATGATTCATCCCGGTTGTACAACAAAGATGAGCAAAAGTAGAAATTCTTTCAACGTTCAATTTGGTTGAAATACACTATATATTTTGGTTGAATCAACTAAATTGTTCAACCATGAACGAAATAGAAATTCTTCCAACTTCTTTCAACGTTCAATTTGGTTGAAATACACTATACAATTTGGTTGAATCAACCAAATTGTTCAACTATGAACGAAGTAGAAATTCTTCCAACTTCTTTCAACGTTCAATTTGGTTGAACACTTTCATTGAATCGTAAAATACACTATTCAATTTGGTTGAATCAATCAAATTTTTCAACAAAATTGAACCGTCTATTTCCGCCTTAAAACGCAGCAAGTGCTTAAAAATAAAACGTATATACTAAAACAAGTTCGCGCATGTTTTATATTTATTTATATTTATTTTATTTATGTTTATTTACGACTTCTCCTTAAAATTTGAAGTCACGGATGGAAAATTGTAACGTTTGACTTTTTCTCATTGTACTAAAAAGTTTACATATGATTTGGTATAGATGTTTCGTCATTTCTCCAGCAACAATTACCGCACTTTCAGCTGGCCGTACATGAATATGATAAAAAGTATTTCTAACATTCTATTTTGATCGTTTCTCTTGCTTTCGATAAAGCTTGAGAAACAAATGATTATCATCAATTCACTGAATATATCCTGAAACAAGTGTAATCTATATAGTTCGGGCAATACATATAGTATACCCCTTGATCTACCAAAAAAACACGACCATTTAAACGAAAGGCGGCATCCTTTTTCCCAGTCAACGTAGGCTGTCGTGGCCTCATTGGTTGGATATTCAAACGAAACCACAATGTGGCTTTCTCAGTTTGTGGATAATAGCAAAGATTAGTTAAACCATAATTTGGTAGGATAGCTGATCCTTTCCAGTCTCTGGCTCCCGAGCTATATATTAAAGTAGAACACTTGACAGAGACTTCTGAGACGGCTGGACTAAAGCGTTTACCGGAACTATACCTGCAGTTGTGGAAGGTAGTAGTCGCTGAGAACCAGATACGGGGGATAAGGTGGATGGGACCAATTGAAAGTTAAATTCGTGCAATTTTTCCATTATTGAGATCGACTTGTAACACGGTGCATTGTATTGGTGTTTTTCTTTTTCAGTTGTAGTAGTTTTTTCTTTCAATTTCTTTATTCAAACGCACCAATAATGAAATATAATATTTGCTATTAATAATTCGTCTCTAGATAATTCATTCATAAAATATCGTCCACTTCCCAAAATACGGCGACTTTCGCCGGTTGCGGTCCACTCAGCTGATTAACGACTTGACTCTGGAGGGATGTTTCATCCATTATCACACTTCACATTTAAAACTTCTTTTCTCTGAATCGTCGAAGATTTGTTTTTTTTTAATCTCTTTTCGAACAGAACTTTTTCATGGACAAATGTTCATGCAAAATGATGAATACACTGCCTTCTGATACTTTAAGGTGTCAATGATGTCAGCCAACTTCAATTTACGATCGGTCAAAAATTTTTTGTGGACTTTTTTAGCATCAGGGTCGTATCTAGGGCAAGGGACGCAAGCTCCAGGTGGCGCAATTTGATGTCATTGAGATCTAGAAATTTCAATAAGTATCTTTTTGTGTAGGCGGGTCGGCGCAAAATCAGTTGTTTGCCCTGGGCACCAATTTTACAAATTAACATCCTGTTTAGCATGATCGATCATGCACATTTAAAATTAGCAAACCACTTTTTTTCACCATTTGTCTCGATGGAGCAGAGTTCGAATAACACTTATCAAGCCATTGCTTCACTTGAACGGTATTTTTTTTTTCATTAAAAGCAATTAGTACCTACGGCCCACCATAACCAAAATGGCCTGTTATCGCTACAAGGTTTCTTCAAGCATAAATCGATACATTTACACAAATAGAATAAGATTTTTCCAAATCATGATTTTCCGTTTGTTTAAAAAAAATATCGTTTTTTTTTCATACGTCAGTTGTTGATTTACTATTTTTAAATATGTAAAAACAGGTATGAATTCATGGAGAACTGAAGTTTTACACAACACATAATTGCAACAATAGATATTAAATTTGCAGGAAAAAAAGTTGCAGCCACATGATTGAAACCTTTTTCAAATTATAAAGAATATCATAAATATTAATTAAAAATATCGAACTGACATTTTCTACCACACGCAGCTACACGAAATACGCTCGTTTAGTGAATACGTCACGGCCGCCATTTTATTGCAAACAAACCGAAAACCCTATCTTTTTAACACAGGAGTTTATTTTAACATTTTATTTGACCAATTCTGGAGATATTTAAGCATTAACCAGGTATGTACAAGATGAAATACAGCTAGAACTTTAACTTGGAACATTTATTTATTTCGAAATAATTTCTCAAAAATTATTATTAACAAAAAACCATATTTATTCTAACCTAACTTTTAGTTCATGCAAGTGTAATACATTGTGCTTTCAGGTAGCTATGGCTATTACTTGTTGGGCATCGGACTGAAAGCACAAGGACATGAGAGATTCATGTAAATTTTTCAATTTCCATCTGATAAGAAAAAAATTGAGGACTTGGCTCACTCTGTTGAGGTAAGTTCATATATTTTTGTTGATTAAATCATGGAAGTGAACCACAACTATTTTTTTTAGACGAAATGCAGAACCAGGATCTGGTGCCCGATTATGCAGTTGCCACTTTTGAGAAGGAAATAAGGAAAATCTTCCCCAGATTTTTGGATGTGGATGAAGAAGTGTTGTTCAAAGAACATCATCTCACACCAGAGAAAAATAATCATAATAAAACAATCATAAGTTTGTGTAAATGTTGTGTATTCATTTCATTAACCTATTCACTATTATTAATACGTAATCATAAAGAAGAATATTGTGAACAGATTTTTTAATTACTTAAATTATTTCGATATGGAAGTGAAAAAATATTTTGAGTAGGTATATAACTTCTAAAATATAATTACTTTTTCAATAAATTCGGTATAAAAGCATTCAAATAGCATAAATATAGTAAAGCTGCCATATGGTGACAGAGATCTAGGGCCCTTGGATAAGAACAATTCTGTGGCATGATTTCATTTTTCTTCATATCCAAGTAAAGCTTAAAAATAGCATTCAGTTAGTTACTAACTCTATAAAACTCAGATAAATTGCCTACTCACTTCAGCAGTATAAAATTTATTCTTTATAATAGCATAAACTTCGCCCTTGATGACTAGTAGGTGGATGGAGCTATCAAAAATCATTTTCGTCGCAAGACCACTCTCATATGAATTTTCACTCCGCCTCAACGCTTTTCATCATCTTTGAATAGTTTAGATATGATATAAAATTTGATAGGATGCCTTGCTGCCATTTCCAGCAAGATCAATTGATATTATAAGTCAAAAACAACAATTGAGGTTATGTTTCAAAACATTAAATGTGGATTTTACAATAGTTTCGAATTCTTTAGCTCTAATTTTTCCAGAAAATTGTAAAATACCAGTCAGAGTATCTTCTACATACCTTTTAAACCATTAATAGTTATTTATGTATCAAGGGCGTAAAACAGGCGTTTATGGACCGCAACGTGTAAGTAAGAGTCCGAGCCGCTAGGCGAGGGCTATTAACACGTAAGGTCCATAAACGCTGTTTACGCCCGAAATACATACAATATTTTATGCACGACCGTATTAATGATAGTTTATTAATAAATATGTTTTATTTCTATTTTTCACCTTTTGTGAGTAGGTTATTATAAATGTTTCAAGTTGGATAAATTTTATACCTCGATATTATTATAACTCACCATGTATAACAAATCATTTGTATAGTTAAATAAAAATAAGTCTTATTGAAACTAATAAGATGATAAAACAATAATCTATATACCTATACGCGTTACCATAGCAACCAAGTCAATAGGACAAGAATAGGTAGACGCCATTTTTATTTACAGTCGACTTCACGTATTGCAAGTTTCTTAGTATATTTTCGAAGAAGTTTTATATATTTTGTTTATGTAATGGACAGTAGTAACGATGAAATAGTTTCTGGAACACAACCGGAAATTTTTAAAGCATTAGAAGATGCAAAATTAAGTTTACTACCCGCCAAATCTAAGAGAATATACGATAAGGTCTACGATGAATTTGTTAGCTGGTGCAAATTGAAGAATGTTATAGACGGTAACTATACAGAAAATGTATTTCTTGCATTTTTTTCTGGAAAAGTCCAAATGCCGTAAGCCGTCGTCTCTATGGTCATATTATTCGATGTTAAAAGCAACTGTAAATTTGCACAATAATATAAACATCGCTAGATATTCAAGATTGACAACATTCTTAAAACGGAAATCAGACGGTTATAAACCAAAAAAATCAAAAATTCTAACCAGGGAAGAAATAGAATTATTTTTAGTCCAGATAATTTATATCTTATGATAAAAGTAAGTTAATTGTTTTTTTTTATTTTAGACTATTATGTTAATATGATTATTTATTGTAGGTTGCACTAATTTTTGGTATTTGTGGAGCATGTCGTCGAGAGGAATTAGCTAATATTTCAATAGACGATATTCAAGATTTAGGAACAACCTTATTGGTAACCATACGAGCATCTAAAACTAAAATTGACCGCATTTTCAGTGTGATTGACAAAGAACAGGAATCACCAAGTTATCTCGACTTATATCGAAAATATGCTTCACTACGTACGACAAATACCATACATGTAAAGAATACATTTGGTCAAATTCCTTTTAAAATAGCAACTTATTTAAAATTGCCTACTCCAAAAGACTACACAGGCCATTGTTTTAGACGATCTTCAGCAACTTTGTTAGCTAATGCAGGTGAGGATATCCTTAACATAAAGCGACATGCTGGTTGGAAGTCTACAACGGTGGCAGAAGGTTATATTGAAGATTCTGTGGCAAATAAAATGAAAATCGCCAAAAAAATTGTCAATGCTGATATGCCTTCTACTAGTCGCACAGCTGAATTTTCAAATTTATATACCGATTCTTTTGAGCATACACCTTCCAGCAGTAACCCAAATCATACGGAGTTAGTAGAAGTTCGTAGCAACTTACAACAGAGCAAGGTAGCAAATCCTAACATTTCTATAAGTAATTGTTCAAATTGTGTTATTAGTATAAAATTATAAGTCTGAGGATCTTATGTTTGGGCTTTTAAAGTTATAATTTCTTTATTAAACTCATATTTTGTTAATTGTACCAAATATTTCCATGATAATAAATAATAATAATAAAGTTTGTTTTACTAACTACATGTGAATTTTTAAAAGAAAAAAAAAGAAATTTACTTTACCGCCCGGCGGGCGGTAAAGTGACACTTTACGCCCGCTAAACGTATTTATAATCTGGACTTTATCGCCCGGTCGTGCATAAAAATCATTAATATGGTATTAAAATCGCTAATTTATTAATAAATAAATTAATAAACACACAATCCTAAATCAACGGGAGTATTCTATTGTTTGCATCCAGTACCTTGACCTAGCCAATGCTATGATGCGCACTAAATGAGCGTATTAAATATAGAGTCGCCTCAGGTGAGGCGGCGCGCGCATTGCATAGAGATGCTGGATTACTCAGTCTTCTATGTATAGGATGACATTTCTAGAGCTGTCATATTTTCTTATTCTGACATTGTTTTTTTTTCGAAATTATTTCGTTTTTTTCGTTATTTCGCTTGTGAAAGTTATAAATATAACATGAAAATGAATGCGGAGTCGAAAAAATTATCTTATTTAAGCAAAAAACACTTGCCAAGTTACAATTCTTTTAGAGTTGACCCCCACTCCTCAAACTAAAATGGTGAAAAAATTGTTATTCGCTATAAACGAGAAAAACCACCCCCATTTTAGGGGTCGTTTTTGATCGTTTGGGGGTGGAGTCGACTTGGGGGGAGATCCAACATCACGTTCAGCATCCTCGAAAATTGGGTGTTTTGCCGGTGAAACACATTTACTTACTTACTGCACCAATGTTTCGGATTTGAATGATATATTTCCACGACTAAAAGAGTACACCAACCAAAAACATTGCATTTTATGAGTTTGTCAGTTTATGAGTTAACTGAATATTATTAAAATGACTTCTCGCAAAGGTGGATATTTTTGTATATGTCGCAGCTGTAATGCAAGAACATGCGAAGCTTTAAGATTCTTTGCAATACCCACAAATCGTCTTAGGTATGTAGAAAAATTGTCAGTTGGTACTGAAAAATAGATTTTGTTTTTCATTTTTCCAGAGCTGAAATTTGTTAGAATAGCAAGAGACTATATCTTATTGATAAAAACATCGAGGTTTTACACAAAAAATAATAAATTGTGTGAGAATCATTTTGAGGCAAAGTACATTATAAAGTGTGGAGTTAGAAAAACTCTATTCCACGAAGCATACTGTGTTTTTCATCTAAAACACAAAGATCGGTTAGATTTGACAGAAGAACTATCCAAAAAACTGATAATTCTTGGAAGTAAGTTTTGTAACTAGAGTTACTTCAATACTCTATATCGTCTTACTGGTTAATGCAGTCAGAGATCACAACCAAATTCACGGGTTGAAATTCAGTTTATGCGTTTTCGCGAGCACTTTATTTTATATCTAGAAGTCGTTTCGATCCGAATAAAACCCAGCGAGTTACATGCGAAAAACCGATTTCCCATATCTTTACATGTTAATTTACCCCCTTCTACAACTCCCTTAGCTTTCATATAGTGATCACGTGAAAAAGGGACTTCCAATCTATGAAATCGCCAGATCGACTCTACTAAACGGAGAGGTATATTCATCAACACTATTATTTTTCTCAGTTTAGTTAGATTTGTAAGAATTTGAATCGATACATGTTACTTTTCTCAGTGTATCTCAAATTGTTTGTCTTTCAATGCTATGACGCATTTCCTCTTGTTAGATGGTGTACTCTTTGGTTAGTACTTTCTGAAAATCATATGGATTTGTCAATGGCGACACGATCTGTCATCCTGCGAACTTATTGAGTGACCAGGTAGTTTCATCACTCAAACTTTTTAATTTGAGGCAAAATCATTGAAACAAACCAAATTAGATTAAACCACTCGTCCGATGGACTAGTGATTTTATTAGTCTGTTTGTTTTCATATTTTTCGCGGAACATAAAAATTGTATCGTTAAAATTTGACTCGTATTCCCTTCGATTATTTGATCTAATATTTTTTCATTTAAATGGTGTTTTTTTCTGCTTTGAAAAATTTTTATTACTTGTTTACCATTGACATCTAATAATTAACACGCAAAGAAGAATTATAAACCGTGTAAATTTTTTCAAATATAAAAAATATATTAAAATAATCAAGCAGAACAAATAGTCTGTTCTGTAGATATAAAAAAGGTAATTAGGGAATTGTTATTGAACAACCTGATTGTTATTGCATAATGTATTGTGTTATTAAAAATACTCAACAAACAAGGAATATATGTATTCTAATCCTGCATAAGAACTTGTAAACAGACCCTGCCTATCTATATTACATCCATATGTTTATATTTTATATCGGTCGAGTAAGACTTATTAGTAAGACTAATATTTGTGGCGGTAAATTTGCTTTGATAATAAAAAATGCAAGATTGAATCATTGTGCCTTACGAACGGTCCTGGAAATTTTCAAAAGGTTTTTCAAGTATATCTAAACTATTTCCAATATTTGAATAATTTAATTTGTAATTCAAATTTCTTGTACGAATTATATAACTCAACTGAAAATTGTAAAAACAAAAAATTTGAAAACGACTTTCGAACTGAAAGTCGAAATGTTAAAATTAAAACTTTTTTAATGAAATAAGTGGTTTTTAATATCCATTAAGAAGAGTATTTGAAGTACCAAGCCACTATGAACTATAGCAATGAATTAAAAATTGTAAACAAATATTTTCAACTCTATTATAGTCTATTTTTATGTATGAGAGTGTATTAAAATAATAAAGTGTTCGTAATCCATAGGCGTACCACTTCTTTTAGTAGACAGTTAAAATATTTTGTGAAGTTATACCTCGAGTATTTTCGTATGAAATAACCTTTGTATAAATATAATAAATATATCGGGTGTACACTTATATTTTCACCTAATTAACCTGCTTATAACTTCTAAGCAGCTGAAGGTAAAAAAGTGCAATTTTTTCTAAAATATTTTATTTTTCCACAAGGTATGTTAAGAACATTGTGTCAAACGGGCTATGTAGGTATAAGGGTTTAAACTTTGACTTTTAAACAACGTTACGTTCATAAATAATAATTTTAATATAAAAACTACTTCTTACCTACAAATCCAAATCAGAATCGAAATCAGAAGATGAACTGTCGCAACCAATATTTACAATGAGTGGCTCGATCATTTCATCAGTAATATTGTCCAACTTCCACATTTTCTCTTCTTCTTTAATCGTATGATTTACTGCCTTTTCCCAGTTTTCAGGCTTCACATTATTTACAGCCTCCAAAAACAACTGTTTAACATCACTCATTTTAAAAGAATTATTTTTTCTTGAAACTTTTCCCTTTATCTGTGCCCATATCAGTTCAATCGGGTTTACTTCGCAATGATATGGTGGTGATCTAACCACCGTCATCCCACGATTTTTTGCAATTTCATCAATTTCATATTTTTTTAATTTCTCTTTATGAAGGGAACACAAATGATACAGTTCTCTTCTCACAGAACCGGGATGGAACTTAATATTCTTTGAATTTAGCCAATTCTGTAAATCTTTTTTTAACCACTTGGTTGTGGGCATTTTTTCTGTAAGTCTCGAGTGATAACTTGCATTATCCATTACTATTATACAGTTCTGAGGAAGAAGATATAGGATTTGTTCGAACCACTCTTTAAAGACATCAGCATTCATGTCCTCATGGTAGTCACCGGTACGAGTAGATTCAAAAGTCAATAAACCACCTTTAACAAAACCGTTTGAACTACCGATGTGTACTATTATCAGTCTGCGCCCCTTTCCTGATGGTGGATTTAAACCAGTAGATAAATTATTTAAAAAAGCCTGTCTTCGACTTGTAACAGTTTCATCTTGCCAAAATTTATTTGGTGTATGTCCCTCGTTGATCCATGTTTCATCTAAATAAAATATATTTCTTCTTTGGTTTCTCATTTCTTTTATAGTCCTTAGGTAATTTCTTCTCCATACTACAATATCGCTTCTTTCTATTAAAATAGACTTTCTGGAATGCTTTTTCCATAGAAAACCTATTTCTTTTAAAAGTTTCCATAGTGTGCTTCGACTCATTTCAGGGTAATCCTTATCATCTCGAACCGTGGCAAGAACTTTGTCTACTGTCGGAAATTCTTTTCTAAAGAAGAACGCATGCACTTTCCTTCGAAGTCTTTCTTTCAAATGATTTTCTATTTGAAATTTTGGTTTTCCTGGAGCTTTACGTGCTGTTTGAAACTCGCCACATTTCTCTTCTTTAACAACTCTGTAAATCGTAGATTTCCCAACACCAAGCGTACTACTAACTAATTCCACTGTGTCATCAACACTTTTACATAAATGTTTGTCTGTAAATGATTTAAAACAATTAAATATTAATGTTTTTTCATTAACTGTTAAAGGACCGATTTTTTGTCGTTTACGCGGTACTTCCAAATTTTCCATGATCACACTAGAATTCACAATAGACTGCACACTGCACCTTGCATGTTGCAACTAAACGACATTTAGTAAGCTGTCAAGAATACACAACTGGACCTCCTTACTAAATGGAAAACCTACAATCGCATTTTCGGTGAAATTTGTTGGTAAGGGATTTATCTACTTATAATTATAATCTTAATGTTATCTTTAATACACAGGGCTTTTGGCCTGTCCAAACCTTTTTCTATTGTTCTGTACAGCTTATGGTTATAAAAGACCAATAAAAGACCCAAAACTTGTATTAGCTCAGGTACATTTATGACAATTTTAGGAAATATTTAGATTATTCCGTAAAAATATTTAAAATGACCATACTAAGTTTTGCATTAGAAATGCTGTTTTATTACTCTCTCATACATAAGAATAGAGTATAGATTAAACCACTCGTCCGATGGACTAGTGATTTTATTAGTCTGTTTAATTCATATTTTTCGTGGAACATAAAAATTGTATCGTTAAAATTTGACTCGTATTCCCTTCGATTATTTGATCTAATATTTTTTCATTTAAATGGTGTTTTTTTCTGCTTTGAAAAATTTTTATTACTTGTTTACCATTGACATCTAATAATTAACACGCAAAGAAGAATTATAAACCGTGTAAATTTTTTCAAATATAAAAAATATATTAAAATAATCAAGCAGAACAAATAGTCTGTTCTGTAGATATAAAAAATGTAATTAGGGAATTGTTATTGAACAACCTGATTGTTATTGCATAATGTATTGTGTTATTAAAAATACTCAACAAACAAGGAATATATGTATTCTAATCCTGCATAAGAACTTGTAAACAGACCCTGCCTATCTATATTACATCCATATGTTTATATTTTATATCGGTCGAGTAAGACTTATTAGTAAGACTAATATTTGTGGCGGTAAATTTGCTTTGATAATAAAAAATGCAAGATTAAATCATTGTGCCTTACGAACGGTCCTGGAAATTTTCAAAAGGTTTTTCAAGTATATCTAAACTATTTCCAATATTTGAATAATTTAATTTGTAATTCAAATTTCTTGTACGAATTATATAACTCAACTGAAAATTGTAAAAACAAAAAATTTGAAAACGACTTTCGAACTGAAAGTCGAAATGTTAAAATTAAAACTTTTTTAATGAAATAAGTGGTTTTTAATATCCATTAAGAAGAGTATTTGAAGTACTAAGCCACTATGAACTATAGCAATGAATTAAAAATTGTAAACAAATATTTTCAACTCTATTAATGTATCAATTATTTTCATAACTAAAAAACATTTGTTTTAATGAAATAAAGCAGTAATACGTGCTGTGAAGGAATGATTGTAAACTTTATAACTATTGCACTAAATATACAGTATATAAAGGAGATCATATATATTTTTATAACTAAGACTTACTACACATTATAGATTCCCTGATGATGGAAATAAGTAATAAAATTTCCGAAAGCTTGTATCAATTTTAAAGAGTTTTCTTTAAAATATTTTTCTGCATTCCCCAATAAGTCTAGCTCTAAGTTTATCCTAACTAGTCAGCGATAATATAACGTGTAACTTACCTGCGATGAATGCAAAAGAAAATGAGAAAAACTTTCAGCACAATCTACGAAGCATGATTTAATATTAATCAATATTCAATATGGCAGAGTCGAGAAGAGAAGAAGCGACTAAAGGGGCCAACCATTGCGCTTACAATCCCGAAGGTTTACGAAAATACCCCATCATTTGTTACATTCTACACGGATAATATGGAGAAGTTCTAGGTGTTCAGATTTTTTTTTCGAAGTTCCTGCGAGATTCGTCCCAAAGTATCAACGTTATAAAGACGTGAAGTAGACGTTTTTCAGACACGTCTAAAACTAAAAGACAAAACAACGTATACATGACGTCGAATATTGGTCACTAAATAACCTGCGGTTCTTTTCGACCAGATATCAGCACTTTATAAACACCTTGATCGACGTCACTCTGCTACCTGGAAACCGGAAGTTGAGAATATTTTCATTGAATAGAGCATACTGACAAAGCCCCGTAACACAATTTTCAAATTTCAAATATCTATACTTCTCTATATATGGCTAATGGGCCATCTACGTGACACACCCTGTAGGGATGTGTTATACTTTGTGGAGACGACTTAGTTTTATTTAGTGTTTCTTCATGACACTAAAACTCCACTTTGAGCATGGACTACTTTCTCCGTATAAATAAGTGATCTTTTTTCATTCAGAAAATATCTCAATCATCGTAAGCAAATCAATATTTTCTTTTTCCTGAACGAATTGGAAGTTGGCTTTTTAATGTTCACTCAGACCGATCCCTAATTTGAATTTTTATCCAATTTTTCGATTCGAATTTCTTATTTTTATTTAATAGGTAAATAATGGGGAGCAACGACCTCTCATATGAATTTTTATTTCGGAAAAACCTAACATCGGAAATAAACAAATTCTTTTATTTTTAAATGTAATGTTCTGGATTTGTGGATAATTTTTAAAAGGGACTGTTGAAAGTAAAATGAATTTATTTTTTACATTTACATTTAGCTCACTAAGCCTAAAGTTTTATTCGATATTAACTGAGAAAAATCCCAAATTTGTACGATTTAGATTTATAGTTTTTCCATTTCAATTGCAGAAACAAAATTCTCAGATGTGTCGACAGGTTACTTTGATCGGCTTTGGCGGCTTGTAGATGTGCCGACAAGTGGCTTTGTCGGTATTAGCCGCTTATATAAAGCGGGATCATGGACAACTATACCATTATGACTAACACCCTCGGCATATACGTAATGTTTACTTTTTCTGCTTTCTTTCTTTACTATTTTTCTTTTTCCATTTCCTCCATTCTTTCTTGGTCTGCCTATTCCACTAATTGTTTCGTTAACCTATCTGGTAACATTCTTTGTACTTCGCCAAACCATTTTAACAGTTTCTCCTCTATTTTTTGTGTGACTGATTTTTGCTTTTCTTTATCATCTCATTGCGGCACCTACCTCTCCTTCTCTTCTCTATTAGCTTTCTATAATATTTCATAATGGCTGCTTTCTTTACTTTCTTACAGCTGGTTTTGATATTTGTTCTTTCTTTCCCAGTCGAGTTTTATTTATTTGATAGTATTTGGTTTGTTTTTCTTGTTTTACTCAATATTTCCGCTTCTAATCCACCTCCTCTGCTTATCTTACCATCTTTCTACCACTAGGTAGTCTATCGTGGTTACTTCTTTTGTCGTCTCCACAAGTGATGTTGTCTTGATCTGTTGTTCTATTTACTTTCAATATTTGTATTTTCTCTGTATTTTTTACCATTCCCATTTGTTTTAATTCATTGTTCCATTAATTTATGGTTCTTCGTGTTTTCTCTCGTTTTCTCCCATGATTGTCGTCCGCGTAAGTCAAACTTTGTAACTGCACCGGTCTCATTATTGTCATTATTATTAACAATAGGGCAATCAGACTATCTCTCTGTTTAATCCCTCTCTTTACTTCGAGTTCCTTGGAGCTCTTTCCATTTATTATTACCTCTCCTCTAACTCTTGCGTAGATCCTTTCTCAGAGTTTTTGTGATACCATTAGTTCTTCTAGGCCATACCTCAAGTTGTGGTCCACAACTTTTCTTTTGGCACTGTGCTAAATGTTGCCTTTAAATCTATAAACATTTATTAGCGTAAACATTACTACTTTTCTCGTAAAAATAATTACCAAAAAATTTGTTGAATCTGCTTCTCTGATTTGCTGGATTATCCCATAAGATACAGCCACGCTCCCGATTTTGAGAATATTAGACTTAATTTTGGAATGTTGTAAACCCCATAAATATTAAAACTTTGCTTCCGCTGTTTTTCTATAGATGTCTTTAGCGGTAAGCGGTGTTCGAAATAAATAGATCATAAGCTCCGTCCACACGCTCCATCTTACCTGCACGCATACTTATGCAAACCAGTTTGCGCAGATAAGCGCGTGCGTGAGGACGGCAACACGGTAGCTAGTGCAAGCTCAAAAGCGCGGCTTGTACAATCGTATTCGTTGACTTGCTGAAGATTGGACTGCACAGTTCTCAGTTTGCACGGTTTTACATGAGCGTGTAGACGGTCATTCGAGCCGCGCCTCAGTGCAGCGAAATTTCTGCACGTGACACACATCTGTGATTCCACTTACTATGAATGACATACGACATTATTCGTAGGGATATCTAATTCAATTCATATTGTACAAAGCCTTACCGACAATATGGCACGTTAAGTCTAAGGAATATTGTTTTTAACACTGCAGCTCTCAACACAATGAGGTTTGCACAGTCTCAAGCCGGGATCCAACAGCACGTTGAATGCCACTCCACGCTCCAAGCCTACCCGTTCAGAGGCCGTTGGATAGCGGAGGATTGGCGATCTTCGATCGGCGCGTTGAGTCCCGTCTTTTTTCGGTAAATCAACAAGGTTCAAAGGAACTCAAAGAGCACGATCCTCAATGCATTGTGGAAACGGCCAGACCTTGACTGCCTGTGAACGGGCAAGCTTGGCGCGTGGAATGGCAATCAACGAGCTGTTGGAACCCTGCTTCACAAATTTGGTTTTTACAAAAAATGGTGGGAGAGAAAAGGTTGGAGGCAATACTTAATGAAAACTTGTGTCAAAATCAAGAAGAATCGTCACGAATCATTGGGAGTGACCTAACAAACAATTTCAAAACGCCTCAAAGACATGGGAAAGATAGAAGCAAGGAAATTGGGTACCGTATGAGTTGAAACCAAGAGATATTAAATGGCGTTTGTTTGCTTGTAAACAGTTGCTTTAAAAGCAAAGACGGAAGGTATTTCTGCATCGCATTGTCACTGGGGACGAAGAATGGGTTAATTATGATAACCCCAAGCACTGAAAATATTGGGGATATTCCGGCCATGCTTCCACGTCGACGACTATACTAATATTCACGGCTACAACGTCATGATCTGCGTAATTAATGGGTTTAAGCCGATCATATAGTACTAGAGATACTATGAAGAGATTTTGCAGCAAGACCTCATGTTATCAAAGTAATCAAGACATACTTGGAAACGTTGAAATGGAAAGTCCTACCCCACCGCCATATTCTCCAGACGTTGTTTTCACTGACTATCACTTGTTTCGATCAATGGCTCACAGTCTGGTTGACCACCACTTTTCGTCTTTTGAAGAAATAAGAAATTGAAAATGAAGATGGCTGGTTTTTTCAATGCGGAATTCTGCTCGAAAGGTGGGAGAAAGTAGTGGCCAGCGATGGACAATACTTTCAATCATAAATGTGTAGGCAGATATTTTCAAGAAAGCCTCGAATTGCGAAAAAACGGCAGAATCAAAGTTGTACAACTTATGTCAAAATGCCAGCTTTAACTATTACGTCAGTAGATCGTCTCTTCTGCTCTTTATATGTTGTCCTTGCTCAAGTGTAGATTTTTATTTACCAGAATAAATGTTTTTGTTCATAAATTTGATGGATTCTATATATTACGAAAAAATATGTAACATCGTGTCTTGTTTACGTCCTGACGCACACATTCAAACAAAAATTGGACAAGATGAATGATGAAAAACTTTACCAGAGTCAGTCACTTGTAACAACTTGACGACCCCAAAAGTTGTTTGTGTTTTACATGCAAGAAAAACAAGTTGAAAGGAGATATAAAATAAGAAACAAAAAGTTTAAACACATGTTTAATTCCGGAAAGCGGAAAAAGAAAATAATAGGACGTTTTCAAATATGTTACCTACTTAATCTTATGTTTATTTTTTAAGGCAGTTTCTTCTGTTTCTGTTACAGAGTGATCAAATAAGAATGCACGTGAGTTATAAATAAGTAACCGTTCATCGTACGGATTTAGGATCAAGGTAGTCACGAAAGAAACGTTTATCTGCACCTAGGTGGGATGGGAACTGTAATAAATTGTTTTCTGAAAGGCAAAAGGCTTTATAAATTTATAAAAATAAATATAATTTAGATATCTAATCTTTTTTACGACCTTTTGAATGACTGCCGCAGGTATTGGATTAAAGAAAACAATAATATTTCTTGAAAGACAAAGTTTCGTCAATTTATTTTGACATCTTCAGGAAACTGTACATATATTGCAATAAAATAATCACCTTGTATATAATAAAGAAAGTAACCAGCTAACGAAAAAAAAGAGGGAGGTGACAGATTGATCGACACCAAGAAAAGAAATAATTTTTGGGAATGTTAAAAAATTTAAGTTTTATTCATGAAGAAGACGTTGTGATTGATAAATTGAATTCTATGGATCTGTAGCCGAATTTTTTATATTGGAAAGATGCTATTAATATATATGCGGAATTCTGGATAAGGACATTTAAAATTGGAAAAGACTAGTTGATTTGAAGGAAAGTTGGAAAGAAGTGACCTTTAAGTGCCCTTCATATACAGTTGAAAAAAAACTTTTCATAGTGATTAAAATTAATTCATTTTGTTGTTCTTTATTAATTAGATATTATAAAATAAGGAAAGAATGAGATCGCATGAATGTTTTTCCTAAATAATTAAATTATGCAATTTTCATAAACATTATTATTACGTACTTTTGTGTTACTATTTAGAATTTTTAAAATTAAATTTGTAATATTTTTGACATTTCGTTTCAATATATATATTTTTCCTTCTTTTTATTTATAAATTGTAACACCACTTTCGTCTTACAGTGTCCTGAAGATGTCAAAATAAATTCAAGAAATATTGTTTTCTTTAATCCAAGACCTCTAAATTCCAAAAATAACACCGCAGTCATATTTTAGATAATTTTACATTTTTTTTATAATGAGTTACAAATTGTACGTCGATTCCTGTCTCCTGTTTTATCGTATTTGGGATTGATTTAGTATTTTCTATTTTGTGTTGTTTTTCTTCTCTTGTGGCGCTGCGAACTCATTACTCCTGATTTTATGTTTAATTTGCTACCAGGAAGACCAGAATAAGGCACCTAAAATACCTAATAACTAAATAATTCTAATGAATTAATACGAAAAGTAAGTCAGTTTCTTCAATTCAAATTATTAAATAGACTAAACAATTTTTATTCATTTTATGTGTAATTTCACTGATTTTTAAATGAACTTACGTCTAGAAATGTCAAATGTCATTATAAAGAAAAATAGTACTTTAAATTGTAGATAGATCTTGAAATGGCCTCTTAAGGTATACCTTTTCTTTTAAGTAGCCCACAAAAAGAGGTCTAGAGGGGTAATGTCTGGAGAGCTTGGAGGAAAATCGATGTATCTCCTGATTGTATTAATTTACTTTCTGACATATTTATTAAAGGAAGAGTCTCTATTACTAATTAATGCGGACCCTGATTTGCTAACAATCGGGATTCGCACCTGTGGTTAGCTGGCGGCGGGAGATGGGCGAAACATAACCTATGTGAATATGAGATGTATACCATCTTTTCTACTTCAGTAAATGCAACATTTTCTGATGAATATAGGGATATTCAAATCCAAAATGCTTAATCTCAAGTGATAGAAGATGTTCTATCTTCTATAAAAAAATGTAGATTTACCAATTATTAAGTTAAGTTAAGAAAAAATTGTTTTGAAGAAGAGAAAAAATAAAACTGGATTTTTAATTAGACATTAGTTTCAAGGCAAATAAATATTGCTTGCAATTTTTAACAATCATGAATTGGTGGTCGAAATTTTATTTCATAACTACAGTTGAGTCTAGCGATTTGTTGTGAACTCATGAATTGTACGATTTATGAAAAAGAAGTTGATATTAAAATAATCGATGATGAATCTGCATTTCTACTGTTTGAAAAGCTTATACACAAAAGTGTGGGGTGTGACTTATGTTTGATGTAGGTACATGAAAGTTGTTCTGGGCTCTCTAAACTACCCCGTTCAAATGTTAAATGACTGGTATTTCATGTTGTTTGATTGATTGATTAAGACAATGTACCTGACTGAAGTTTATAAATGCCTCAATACTGCAGCCTTAAGACTTATTGTGCTATGTCAGTTACATCGTTAGGTTCAGGTGAAGAGGTTTATTACCTTTATCAGGCTGAGTAGCCTTTTCACCAGATTTTCTTTTGGAAAGTCCTCCTGTGGGTTTACCGGCCCCAGTAGGTTATACATCCAGTGCGTGAGTTCCAGTCACTGTAGTATGATATGTTGTTCGTTTTACCACAAAGATTTTCAATTCTCATGGAAGTCAACTTCCCTTACAAAAATTTCCCATTCAACTTGTATTTGCGGACCCGCATTAATTATTAAGAGGAGTCCGCAATTTTGTACAAGTATGCATAATCTTTGGTACTTCAAATTACATATTTTACACTTCACTCAAAATCATCATTTTTTAGTTTCCTTATATTCCAACTTCTTAAAAATGGTATACTTGATTATAGATTTACAAGTCATGTAGAGCTTTTTATCAAGAATTATTTTTGTGAAATGTAAGATAAACTTTTTCTCCATTTATATAAAACTATTTGGGACACACTGTATATATGTTTTGTTTTTGCTTCCAACAGAAACACCGCACAGTACATTATTATAAAGCCTACTGTTATTCTTACAATGTTTCAAAAACACGCGAAAATAAAAAAGTAGACAATCATTTATAAATAAAAATGTATAAAACTTAATTATTTTTCACGTAATTAATCTCGTACGTCAGTTTATCCTGGCGGAAACCTTTTGCGTGAAATGAGTTTAATAACTTTTCCTTCTCCTTTACTTCATTTATAGGTCTTACCCAATGATTTATTATGTCGTAGCAAAGGGAAACTAGACTTTATAAGAAAATCAACTATAGGTTTTAACCACTGCCGAGAATAAAAAACGATTACATTTTTAAAGCGTAAAATAGCGACAGCATTGAAAATTTAATGAATTAATTTATCAAAAATCCTTTTCTTTATTCTTTAAGTTATATTTTGTGTGGACCCTCATTAGGAGTTTCTGTGATATGGTGGAAATCCTTTATGGACTTCATGTGCTTACCGCCGACGTAGGGATTAGGTTACCACGAAATATGGACCAATAAAACCACACACAAAAAAAGTACGGCAACGTCTGCACTGACATTAAAATCACAATAAAAATATATACAAGGTGTTTCATCGATAAACGGACAAACGGTAACTAGAACACCAAGGTGCTTCTAAAACTTTTGTCTCACGTCATTAATAATACAACAGATACAGATACAAAGTGTTTTTATAGAGTTTGCTTATTTATATCGAAGGAATTACTCACAATAAGTTCGAAGGTTAACTAATAAAACAATAGGTTTTAGGCAAAATTTGTTATACGTTCATTGTTACGTTATAAAATAACATAACAGTGTAGTTGTTAGACAATCCACATTGCGCTTAAGTCTAATGACCATTATTGTCGCCTCAATTTATCTTTCATCGATTTATTTGAAGGTATTCGATCCTCAGTTTTCTCGATATGTTACATATCGATTTTTACTCTAGATGGCTATTGACAGTATTCGACCGAAGGTTCCCGATTGGATTGCCGATGGCTATATATCCTAACGAGTGAAGCGGCCAGTGTTATTCTGTGTGTTATAGCTGATTTAAACGTATCCAGTAGCTGTCGAGTAGTTGGCTTCATGTAAACACTTTTTTGTGACAGTACAGCGCTATCCGTCTATTTTTGACGACAGTAGTTCTCACCCGAATCACTCTTTGGCGCATCTTTATAGAGTACACAGTGGTGGCGTTTGAAAAATGACCCTAAAATTAAGCGAATTAGAAACGTTGAACTTGGTTTAACTTTATAGAGAACACGAATGTTTATGGAATCTTCTTCCTCCAACATATCTGTAAGCTCCTGTAATAAGAGCGCGTACATTATCTTAACAGATTTCCTTTTAAAGAACACCACATTCAGTTTTGTACGCTCCTGATCATAAGCACACATTCACGACAAACTGCACTCATGTAAACGACCGGGTCCACCGGTGGGCGTGTCCTAGCAAGCGTGACAGTGAGACTGTCGACAGCTACTGGATACGTCTAAATCAACTTTTACAATTGTAACATTTATGTTACAATCGCCACGTTATGTTACGGTGTTACTGTATCTCATGAAATCTGCTGAGAATGTTACATTTTCTATCTACCAAAAAGCGATATCTCTGAAGATAGGGCGTCATTGAATAAGTGTACCTTCGAACCTGTTCGGTAGATTCAAGAACCCTTATTGAATTGTCATTTTTGTCAATGGTATTTGGCATCAGGTATTCCCAGAAAACCGAATTGTCATTTTGTGATTTGCGGAGGTAAATTGCATCATACTCATGAATTTGTTGGATGTTAAAAACTCCTCCAAGCCAATGATGAACCTCCAACTTCATCGAGTTACCGGGATAGTGATTGCATTGAATCACTGAATTCAGATGAAGACTTGGAAAATATAGAAGACGTGTATGACAGTGACCCAAGAAACATGAGAGGAAAATCTTCAGAAGTGCAGAAACCAGAAGGTGTCAATAAGAGAAGAAAAAAAACCCAAACGAGAATTTAAATCAGAATGGGCAGAAGAAAATGGCTTGAAAATAAGGATAAAAAACCATTTTGCAAAATTTGTAAAAAGACCTTCGAAGGTGGATTGACTCATCTAAAAAGGCATTCAGTTTCAGTGGGGCATAAAAAGAAAGTAATGCTTGCCAAGAGGTGTCATAAAGTAACTGATTTTGTCCAGTCATCAAAAGAAAAAAAACATGGAATAGGGTGAAGGAGACAGAAATTAAAATGGTGGTCTTCTTGGGAGAACATAATTTACCATTTTTATTATTGGATCATTTGCCACAGTTTATATCATCTGTTTGTCCAGACTCTGTAGTCGCCAAGCGGACGAAAAAAAGGAACTAATATTTGTTCTCACTTATTAGCCACAGAAAACCTTGTTAATGTTGTAAGTGACCTACAGCAAAATAAATACTCTCTCATAGTGGATGAAATAACGGACATCAGTAGCAAGAAAAGTCTAGCCATGGTAGTGCGATATTATAAAATGATCAAGGTTGTTGATACAGTTTTGGGTTTGATTGAAGTGGAGACAGGAACAGGTGAAGCACTCCTTAATAGCATACATTCATTTTTTGAAAAAAATAATATTCCTATGGTAAACATGATAGGTTTTGCAGCAGATAATGCTTCTGTTATGCAGGCTAATAAAAAAGGATTAGCCACAAAAATGAAGAGTTATTCACCTGATATTTTTATATTAGGGTGTGTGTGCCATTCGGTGCATTTGTCTTCTGCAGCATGTCAAAAACTTCCAAAATCTGTAGAGCAACTAGGCAGGTATATTGTTTCTTATTTTGCGCATAGTTCTAAAAGAATAAGACAACTTAAAGAGTGTCAAATATTTATTGATTTGAAACCACACCACAAATTATTGAAACCAAGCCAAATACGCTGGTTATCTCTCCAAGCAGTGGTTAATAGAATTATAGAGCAGTGGTCAGCACTAAAACTATTTTTTACCAATGAGGCATTTGACGAATCAAAATCTTTGAGCTCATCAACACTCGAAAATTACATTTTTAAATTATATTTCAGTTTTCTCTCGTATGTGTTAGATATTGTCAACAAAATCAATGTATAATTCCAAAGTGAATCACCAAAAATCCATGTTTTGTTACCCAGAATATCCGGTTTATTCCAATATTCAAGTATTTGGGAAAGAAAGATATAAGTGATGTGAAGTTTCTTCCAGAAAATTATATTAACCTAGAATTACTGTATTGTGGAGCAAATTGCCAACTCATTGTTTCAGAGGGCAAAATATCACAAGAAGACATAAAAAATTTCAAAGTGATATGTCTGGCATTTTATGTTGAGTTATGTACCCAAATAAGAGAGCGTTTTCCATTTGGTGACCCAGTTTTGAAAAGTTTAACGATATTAGATCCCCAAGTCGCAATGTCCGGAAGCATAACATCTTTGGTACTCCTGATGAAACGATTTCCATCAATTATCACTGATTTGGAGAATGTAGATTCGGAATGACGTCACTTGATTGATTGTGATGAATTAAAAACAGTTACAAAACCTACATTTGAGGTTTTTTGGAGAAATGTTTTTGAATTGAAAGATGGTGTGAACGAATATATGTTTGCAAATCTCACAGTATTCATAAAAGGACTTCTGTCTTTACCCCATTCATCAGGCACAAAAGAATGTTCAGTCAGTTGTGTTTGATCAAATCAAAAACAAGAAATACATTATTAGTGGAAGCATGCGAGTCTTTGATACAAACCAAAGAACTTCTTGGGGATGAAACATTCTTTCAACCCTTCAGCGCAATTGATATCAAAAAATGCCCCCAAGGGCAAAGCAAAATTTCAGCTGAAATGGAAAATGTCAGTTTTTAATCTCTTAGTTCCTATTATGATTCATTTGTTTGTTTCCTTTATTCCAGTGTTTATTATTTATTTGATATTGTTTTCTTTTATTTTGACACCTTCAAAGGCAAAGCAAAAATTTCGGCCGAAATGGGAAATGCCATTTTACGATGATCTCTGATTAGTTCATATTATTGTGATTTATTCTTTGTTCCTTTTATACCAGTGTTTAGTATTTATTTGATTGTTTTGTTTTATTTTGATACTAATAATTAAAATTGCAAATGAAACCATTGTTTTATTACAAACCAACCGTCATATCACGTACATCGACTGTTATTTCCTACTTTCATTTTAAAATTCCCGCTATATTACATTATGTTACAATTTGGCCATTTATTGTGGTACGCCTGACAAACCCTCGAATATATTCGTGGTTATATTCAACCTAACCACGTGGCGCCCTAAGTTTGAATTTTTTTTATTTTATTGTATCTGAGATAGGCTGGAAAGTTACGTAGAAAGTTGGTTTAATTGATTTTTATCTATAACGTAACATATCAATCGTAACAAATTGGCACCCAATCTGGGTTGCAAATTTTGACGTTACACAGATTGGCGCCCGACGCTAATTTTATGGAACGTCATAAAACTCGATTTCTAACATTTAAGCTTCTAACAATTTATATACATATTATTTTATTTTATTAATTTGTAATATCAATGAGATCTCCAGTAGTGTTTCTTAATCTTCGCTAATAGTGCATCATCAGCATAATAATATGCCTAAACCTGACTTACTGTGAAAAAATTTCCTATGAACATCTTTCACAACGTATTATTATGATTTAACCCTAAAAAAACTACTCGCATATAATTTTGCCTCCTATCTGAAACAGATTAAAAATTTATTATAAAATATGTACCTTCGGGACAGATTTATTATAATTTTTGAATTTGTTGAAGCTTTCATAACTTGTCCAATATTAAAAAAAACAAGCTTAAAAAAATTTGTATCAAAACTATATTTCACTGTTAAATATTTCTGTAGACATTTACGTAATATTTCTCTCTCACAATTTCACATATCCAAGCTCTAGACAGCTCTCCTAAGAATTATCGCGATTTATCATCGTATCAATTGAATTACGTTCGCGAAGAATCCTTTATGATTCATTATAAATTTATGTCAGGAATAAAACCTCGACAAGTATAATCTCGTAACGTCTCCTGGAAACGAATTTTACCCATGCAAAATACACCTCATCCATCATTTAAATCTGTATGACGTTAATAATCACATTGTTTTTGATTATGGAAATTGTGTCATTAAGATTCATTAACCAAATTTTTAAGTGATAAGCACGGCGAAATTTCCCACAAATAGAAACCTATATTAGCCCAGTTGTCAGAGACTTTGACCTCTCATTATTGAGGATACCGTGAAATGTACTAACCTAACCTAAAGCTAACCTGACTTAATGTATGAAATTTTGACAGATGTTTCAAAACGCAAACGTAGAAATTTTTCTACGAAATGCATTTTTTTAACATAGGTTAATAGAGAAATACATAGACTTTGGAATGCCTTTTGATTTAACGACTAACTATAACTCCATTTTTTAATGTTCAAGAACTTTGGCTAGCCTCGCTATCCAAGAAGAGAGTTATGGCTTACGATTGCCTATCTGAGGAGGGCTACCAACGTCTGACTGTGAACCATTCAATTTCATTTAAATATCCCGAAACTGGTGTACACACCAATTGCATTGAGTCCTCGTGGAGGCATGCTAAAGTCATAAGTCCATCAAATGGCAAAAAAAAAACTCACATTCCCGGCAATTTAGCTCGACACATGTTTTTTAAAAAATGTGATCAATTAAATTTAAATCGGACCACCGAATTTTCCAAATTATCTGGACAACTCTACAATCCTCTAAATACCAACAGAGAGGATTAAATCCTCTAGGCCGATAAAGATGAAAGAATAGAACTCGATGAAGATTTCTAAAATTTTTTTATAAAAAAACGGCCCATTTCAGGGCCACCAATATTCTTTAAAGAATTTGTTGAATAACTGAATACGTCATTCAAAAATTGTGCTTTTCCCAACTGGTTGCACAAATAACTATTGTACAACTCAATAATATCACTGTAGATTTTTTTTATATAAGAAATATTTTTTGTTATTTTAGCTTTAGCATATACAATTTGTTAGGTTATATTTTTGTTATTCTTGCTTCGTGCTCTTAGTTTTTGGCGGTAAAAAATTCAAATCGTGTTTCCAAAGTAAAAATCCGACAGAATACGAGCGTAAGCGAGAGCTTCTGGGAACCGCCCGACATTTACGGTATTCTTATTGTATCGTTATAAAACTTTCTTCTTCCCAATATTTACAATGCTAAGTGCTGAGACTTGCTCCTAGTGCTGATTTCAATACTAATATCTGGTCACCGAGCTTCGCTCTTAACATTCAAATCTACATTTTTAAGCAGTATTTTTATAACATGACAAATTATTAATTAATTCGCGAAAATCACGGAGTGGGCGACATCTACTTGAACTACTGATAGGGAGATAAATAAAAAGTTGATTGGCGATTGGCTTGAAAGTAGGCGGGAAAATTAAAAAAGCTGTCAGTGTTAATTTTCAATTGGTTGCAGCTGTTGTTGACGTTTATCAACTGCTTGTCACAGAGGTTAGTTAAATGCATTAAAAGTTGCCTAGTTTTTGGGGATTTCACCCTTTTAGGGCAACATCTACTGACGCTTGATCTTCGCGAATTGTCACGGTGGACAGGCCCCGTTTCCGGGACGGGCAACAGCAGCGTGTAGGGCACACGTCCCGTCAACAGAAGATCGCTCAGCTCACTCTATTTATCACTATATAAGAAAAACTCTATGTTCAATTGATTTTATTATTTATTGATCTGCAGTGAAGGAAAATTATAGGTCTGATATTCATACTTGGGTAAAAACCTCCACAAAAACCTGTTACCAGACTCTCGACGTGTGGCAGTTCAGTTACAAAAATAGTTCATTCGTACATTACATTACAATTTGTTCTTGGAAAATACAAAGTCACAATCAACCTTAAAATGTACTATGAAAATAGAGAATTTTAAATGTCTCTTTAAAGTTTCTTGTAAAATAAAAAATTGAAATCTATGTTAATAGTACACGTGTACAAGCATTTATTCTTTTTCTCTCTCTCTCTCTCTATGATAGTGAAAACTTAAATATTAAAACTGTTCGCATAATAAAATAGTAGCCGTAAAATAGTAGCCGTAAGGGGTAGTCTCACACTATCGGGGAAGGGAAGAACCTTTACCCGATGTGCATAAAGCATTTCCACCCGCCAAAAAAAAAAAGATTAGCTTTAGCTTAGGTTAGATCTTTGTAATAAATAAAGAAAAGTACGATACGTGTGACATTTTGACATTTGTTACATTCTGACAGGTGTCATATTTTGACATTTGTTCATTTTGATAGTTGTTACATTCTGACACGTATCACATTTTAACAGTTGTCACGTTTTTACAGGTGTCACATTTTGACAAGTGTCCATTTTACCAGTGTTACTCAACGTTCCTATAAATATTTACCTAAACCCAGGATTTCTGAAATTGAATTGGCAACGTTGTATTTTCAACTTTAAATTTATGAGACGGCTGTCATTTGACAAGCAAATTATTTATATCCGTCAAATGAACCTTTCCTTTTTTATATAAAGCGGCAAATTTAAAATTCAATTCTTTCAGATTAAAACGCCAGAAATTAAATAAAGTCAAACCTTTTTACTACTATACTATACAGAAGAAAGGAGTGCAGTATTTAATTTGCAGAACGTAGTACAGGTTCAAGAGGTAGAAATTTTATTTTTACCTCATCCTTCAATGCTTATTTGTAGTTAAAATTTAAATTTTAATACATCTGATCGGCCTAATATAGTTTTTGTCTAGATAAACCTGTTCTTTTGACAGATAAGTCAGACTTTATTTATTCATAGCCGTATCGTATGTATTTTAATTGATTCAGAATTTTGTATTAATATATATTTCAAAATGGCTTCATTCTAAAAATATTATCAGTCCTCCTACATCCTTGAAGGCAGAATTATTAGTAATAGCAAGGCAACATAAAAACAAATTCAAAAAATATATTATAGATGAGATGGCCAGAGAAAAAGGAATTAGAATTCTCAGATTGCCTCCGAACCACGCAGAGTTAAATTCAATTGAACTGATCTGGTCACAATTATTAAAACGTTATGTTTCTCAAAACAATAAAACATTTAAATTTCCTGATGTGCGAAATTTGTTTTTGAAGGCAGTTTCAGATGTAAATAGAGAACATTGGGGAAAATGCATTGGTCTTGGTAAAAATGTGGAAAATTCATTTAGGAAAGTGGATATATCAATGGATAATTTAATAGAACCTATAGTAATAAATCTCAGAAAAGACAATTATAGTGATACCAGTAGTTTTAGTGAAGGCAGTGACTTTTAAAGATAGTTCTTGAACTAACTTTTTTTTTAATCTTTGAGTTTAGGTAAGTACTGAAGCGTTACTTTTAATGCCAAGAGATTAAAAACAGTTTAATCCCAACATATAATCCTCCTTGTTATTTATTGGTTAAATTTAATTCGTTCAATGTTAAAGTGTCAGATGCATAAGGTTTATTTTTATTTTTTGTAAATAATATAACTTCAAAATTTAATCTACGAAGTGGGTATTTTATATTTTATATTTTATATGCTGTGACCTTATTTATATTATAGAAACTTATTTTGCAAAGTACGCCTATGGAATGTGACGTTATATCCTCTCTCCTTTATAGTATATTACTATAGAAACAAGTTGCCGTTGCTAGGAAATAAAACTAAAATCTTAACTTTTCTTGTAAATATCTCGGAAGATCGAATTTTCACAGACATGAGACCTACATTTTCTGTCGATTTAGATAGGAATTAGTCTACCCTGAAAGTTTCATTGAATTCTGACGAGTGGATTTCGAGATCCTCTGGACACATACACACACACACACACACACACACACACACATACAAACCTTGCTCGTTTAATAGTATTTGATAAGAGACAATATAGATTCCGATTGATGAGTCATTTTGCCATAGTTATCCTGTTAGACCCTTCATACTTTTTTTATTTACTCGAATTTTACAGCACTGAATATTTTTTTGGTTGTTAAATATTACCTCATATAAAAAACAGGTTTCCAGTTTCTAATATTCCTTATGTTTTCCTGCTTTTGCCATCGAGAGGAAAGTTGGTCCACTTCAGCTAAATGAAGCGACGAAAAACAGCGAAAGAACGAAAATATTGAAATACCTAATTCGTTTAGCGAACGCTACTCCCACTTTCGCAAGATTATATAATTTTCTATAGGATGCCACTTTACTTCCCCTTGTCGAATAAATAATTCATACTGTGAATATTTAATGTAGTTTTTTTAAATCTAGAAGAGGACAAAACCAAAAAATATTAAAGATACCCCCGGATAATATAGGTAAAATGTCCCTGTCCTTGAAAATTTTGTTTTATTGATGAATGTTGTTTTTGGATAGTCTGAAAATAGCTCATAGGGTTCGTTTTGCGATTTATCACCCCTAGACTGTTCCTAGGCCTAGGCTTTTTTGGAAAGAAATTCATAAGTATAGGTTATAAGGATACATTTTAGTATAATTTTTTTAGCTACCTGTATATCGGGTGACAATGAGACTAGGGCCATGCCTGTATCTCCTTCACTTTTCAACCGATTTGAATAAAATTTGGAACATAGATATGAGACACAAGTTTGGATTGACAGTGTAACGTTTAAATTCGGCATTAAGACCTTACTACATTAATTAGTTTTTCGTACCTTGTAGATGTGAGCCACTGTAGGGATCGAATTGTATTATTTAGGAACCATATATCACATAAGATAGCCTCAATTTTTTTGACTCAATTTATATCCATTTGAACGAGCTAGTTAGTTTCAGATAAAGTATTTCGAACATTAAAATAGATCGTAAAATTGATTGTTTACTTTATTCTTATCGATGTCATGTTTCGAACTGTCGGTTCGTTCATTTCTTCTGTTGACTTTAAGGTGTTGTACGGCTGTGTTAGCCAGTCACCAGTTATTTCATTGGTCACATCACAAGTCGTATTCAGTGACCCGTGGCGATTATTAGGTGAATCTCTTTCTGGTCTTGCGTGGTGAGATTCGTTCGAGAAGGATTTCGAAGGAAATTTTGGGACGGGCCTTGTTCTCTTTTCTGGTGGGTGATAAGTATAACGTGGTTTAGACAAAATTTTGAGGAGTCGCCCGGTGCTTATGAAGATTATTTCGTACCATTGATTGGGATAGACGAGCGATTCCCGTATTTGTTGGACGTACAGGGTGCCTATTTGATTTGGTGTGTTTACCTTGGTCCGAATCTCGTGAAGAGGAATTGATATTTTGTGCCGAACCACGCCACGATAGTAACGTCGCCATCTTGTCAGGTAAGGCGTTTTTCATGAAAGTCGAGTTTTATGTTATCTGGCAAGTGTGTTAATATTATAGGGGTAGTATCATCCACGTTAGACGATCCGAGGATTCACCTTATACGGAAGCATCTGTCAGGGAAGTTTGCCGAGAATTCCCCTTCACTGTAAAAAGGGTATGTTGAGTTATTTAAGTGTTTTTATAGTATAAACTGTTAGAGTTTGTAAATTTCTTTCTGGGCCGAGGGGTATTTGATTAGGGGTTTAATATATATTATTTTAGGGTTCTCGTGTTGGGCTGATCTTCACCAGATTTCTCGTGTTGGGCTATCATCCAGATTTCTCGTGTTGGGCTATCATCCAGATTTCTCGTGTTGGGCTATCATCCAGATTTCTCGTGTTGGGCTGACCACCAGATTTCCGGGTTGAGCTGACCTGACCGGACGGATTAGTGGCCGCAAGTTGCCGCCATTTAACTTTGGACAACCGCAAGTTTTTCTTTTTTTCCTTTTTTTTGTTTTATATCGGTACATAGACATTATTCGTCAATTTGTAATTTTTTTTTTATAGGTCTTTAAATTAGCACTTATAGATATTTTCTCTAATTTTTATTTGGTACTTGTAAGCGACTTATAGGGGCGAGTGGTATTTTATTTTACGCCCAATACCAACGACCTTGAGAGCTCTCGCGGACGGTGTAACACCCCTATTATTCGTGATTTAATCAATTATTTGAATAATTTTTTTTTAATTAGCGAAACTTTAGTGGGATCGTTTGGATCCCCTTGTCTTTTTTTTATTCTTTTTATGTGACCTTGACAGTTTGTATAAGTAACGTTATTAAACCGATATTGAGAAATTAATTACTTTTCTTTCTATCACTAATAATCACAAATAGTCTTGACCCGAACGAAGGTAAGCAAATTTTGGTTGCGACGTAGTTTATTTTTTTTTATTAGTGGGCTCAATGTAGATCCATTCTGGAGGTTGAGTGACTAAATTGACTGAATTTGGATGAGGGTAAAACAATCTCCTGGCGCCCATTTTCTTTTTAGTTAACACCCTATATCAATCCACACCCCACTTCACTGTGGTTAGCCGGCATCCAAAGCGGATTACATAATCCCACGGAGGAAAATCGTTAAACGAGATTAACTCGTGGCAACAGACGTATAAAAACAAAATGGCCGGCTTCCGGTTTCGCCAGAGATGTCACCTACTTCGATTTTTTAAATGGAACGCCCTATATATTTGATATTTTTTTGATTCTATGGCTCAAATTACATACGACAGTGTTGCCAAATTTTTTATTTTTCAATAAAAAAATTTAAATTCTCAGATTTTTTTTCAAGAAATGATTATGTTTAGGTTTTAACAAAAAAAACTAGCAAAACCGGCAATTATAAATATTTATTTATTTTTAGGCATTTTTAAGTATATTTTTACCAGTATATAACCAATTTTATCAAGTTTTAACAAATTTTTCTCTACAAATTGAAAATAGGTATGTTCTTTAAAGTATAATATTAAATAACATCGTAAATAGTTAAAACGAAGTCCAAAAGGCACCCTGTTATTTTGCTCATTTTTGGTCTATTTACCTTTTTTATTTTCAGTGTGCAGTCTAATTTTCAGATTTTTAACAAATCCTCTTTATAAAATCAATAATACAACAATTTTTATTCAGTTCTATACCAAACATAATTAAAAAATCCAAAGAACACCATTATAGGGACATTTTCTCATTGTTTGCTCTTTTTAGCTATTTTATACTGATTGTATCCTATTTTTTTATTTTTCAACGTTATCTTCTTGCAATCAAAAATAAATTCAGTTCGATACCAAATCATGAAAGCAATTTTAACATCACTAATTATGGTCCATTTTTAATTCGATTTCACATGAAATTTTATGTCCACAAAGGTCTATGAATTGATCCCAAAAAAATCTTCCTAACCTTAAAAAAGCGTTTCTTAAAAAATGTATAACCTGCTAACGCATCAAAGAAATTCTACGAAATTTTCACACAAAATGAAAACTATAGGAACAAATAAGCAACCTATATTCCTGTGAAACTGTAAGATCATCTTCAGCACCAAATAAGAAGTCTAACAAAACGTATACAGGGTCCGACAAACATCTTGTGAAAAACTTACAAATTTATTTTAAAGGTACCTGTTAATGGTGGTTAAAAGCAAACATTTTAAAATTATTCTCATGTTTGCAGAGTGGTTTATTAGTAAACTAGGCGATTGACTTAATTTTTTTCAATGAAGCGCCATACTTTTTTTTACATTTTTAGAACCGACGTAATTACTCGGCCCAAAAATATTTGAATTTGCACATCCCTTTTTAAAAAATCACAACTTTTTGAGATTTACGCTAAAGCTTTAAAATTACGAATGTATAAGGACAAAGGACTGAAGTTTCTTTTAGACTCAGTTTGAAATTTTTTTTTTATACAGGGAAGTCTAAAATAAATTTTACATTCACACCGTGGACGACTCTATTTAAAAACTCTATTTAGTCAAAACCCTACAAGATGTGGGCATAAGAGCCACACCACATAACCTTTTCAGAAACTATTTATTAAATAGGCGACAAAAAGTGAAAATTAATGACATTGTGAGTGACGAAAAACTATTTTATGTGGTGTACCACAAGGAACGGTTCTAGGACCAATCTTATTTAATATTTATTTAAATAATCTCCTTTTATTAAACACCCACTGACACTGTCATATTCTGCGAAGATGATGACTGGTTACAATCTGAAACTTAAGCCAGAATACGACCTAAGCCAAATTAAGAAGTGGTTTGACCACAGATTACTATCAATAAATTTCGATAAAACGTACTACTTACCATTCAGTAGCTGTGTCAATCCATATCGAGTGGTCCAGCACTAGTTGCTTGACCATTTCAGAAAAAATGAATGTTTGGTATGTAGATTCCAATATGTTTTAGGGATTCAAAAATATTTTTTCAAATTTTTTATTGTGTACCATTTGGACATGGCGGCCATATTTGTTTTAGGCCGCACGCTATTTTTCGCGTTTCCAGGCATCTACCTTCCTCTGCGCACGGGGAATTATTTTTTACTGCAATTTGAAATTAAAAAATTAAAAAATTGCAAACCATCTTATTTCAAATTCAAATATTTGAAAATATGCATACCTTCAAATTATCTGAAGACTTTATATTGTTGTTTGGTTGAAAACCACTTAAGATACGGGATAATTGGATGGGGGTGTGCTATGAAATCGTACATTCATCCACTGGAAGTAATCCAGCGCAGATTCTCAAAAATAGTTTTTAATAAATCACCTCGACGCCCTTCGGATGATCTATATAATGAAAGTGGTGTGCTCGATGTTAAACAACTATACTACCTAACTGTTGCCTTAAAATATCATGATGTTAAAGACTTAATAAAAAAATTACCTGATCACGAACACGACACACGACAAAAAAAAACAGTACACGCTACCAAAAATGCAAAAATCCTTATGCCAATGTTCTTTCTGATATATTGCTCCAAAACTCTATAACTCAATCCCAGAAAACATTAAAAATTTAAATGGCAAAAAAATTTCCAAAAATTATTTAAAAAAATGTATGTATACTAAATCAACACATTATGTTAGAGAAACAATTCAATTTGATTATTTCTAACTCTATCATTTCTAATACCATTAGTTCTGATAGAAATTTTTGAAGATTATATAAATGAGAAATAAAAATAGAAATTTGGTTTTGTTTATATTATCTAATATTTTAAATTAATTTGTTTAGTTCTTGTATTATATTGTTATCATGTATATCTACTGACAGATACACCTATCAGATCACATTTATTCGCACTTTGTATGTTGTATTTTTTTCTTGTGAATAAATTATTATTATTATTATTATTATTATTATACTTCCCCTGTAGAAATACACGAGATTCTCGAATAAATAACTTCAAAATGTTACTTCTCCGCCTTGATTTGACTATTGTATAGTTTTGGAATTGTTTATCTGTTAGTTATTGTATTTTATTTTTACCAATAGTTTTAAAATTGTATATCTTTGGAATTATTATTAATTAATATTTTAAACAAACATGCTCTGCTTCGTAACCTGTTTTCCATTTTTTTTAATTCACCACCCCAAAAGAACGAATTGTAAATTGTATTTATATTTAGTAAATAAAAAACTTCAAAAATCCAAAAACTTCCGTTGATGTTTTTCAATTTTTCCAAATATGACACGCTGTATAAAATTATTCATCAATGAATACTAAATTTAAACCCCTTCAACTCTGCCATGTATTCTCCGTAACTATTTTTCGTCATTTAAAAGTTATTTCTCGTTTATATCAGAATGAAATTGTTGTATGTTGCATACATTGTAATTAGAAAATGAAAAACAGAGTTGCATAAAAGCTCCATATTAATTATTTTTCTATTTCCGTTTCTATATCCTTTATTGAGAAAACGAGGGCGACATAATACTAATAAACGTATGTTTCTGATACATTTTACTAATTGGCATTATTGTTTACCCAGTTATGAGATACTTATTCGATTAAATCATGCGAATAATCGAATTGGTCGGAAACAATGATATGCTTCTATTATTACGTACAAGGTCTATTTGTTTGATCTATAAATGGTATTTTAGGAAAGAACACGCGAGTGTAGATTTCGCCATGCTTGTTACTTTTTTTCGACGTATTAACATAAATATTTTACTTTTGCTTTAACGATTTAAAAGTTGATGCAAAATAAAGTAAAGTTGATTTTAATCCTTCCCCCGCACAAGCTGCAGAGCTTCTGGGGTTCACTCGTAAGGGAGTGAATTGCAGGGCGTATATTATTATTATTATTATTATTTTAAAAAGACATAAATCAGAGTATTCAACTACAACTGAAAGTAAGAAAAATAACTTAAAACACAAAATACTACTAACATGGAAAACATTTATATTTAACAATCTTGCACTTAGATTACATGAGCTCTGTTGGGTAATTGGTAGAAAATCGCAGCTGTCATTATAAAATAAAATTCTTGTATATAAAACTATTATAAAGCCCATCAGAACATAACGGGATACAGATTCAGGATATGCCTACCAGCCCGACCTAGAGATCATACAATCATTCCAAAATAAGGTTCTGCGAATTATAGTAAACGCTCCATGGTACGTCCCAAATTCCGTCATAGAAATAGACCTACACATCCCCATCATCAAAAGTGAAGTACAACGTTGTAATTAGAGATATAGAGACAGGATTAAATCATATCTAAACGTATTCGGGAGTGAGTTTGAAACGACTGACGACTGGTAAGGTAAAGTGCGTTATTTGCGACAGACCTTTTGATTAGGTTGCTTGAAAAAAACACCACTCGTCGTGGTGTTTTTAAGCAACTCAGTTTCGTTATGAAATGAATCGACAGACTTATCGCGAAAATTCAATCACTTGTGGTATTACTATTGATTATCTTTTGACGTTTCTTAAAACCAATGAAATGCTTCTTTATTTGTCACAAGGGTAAGTTTCAACCAATTATGTCATTATTAAAGTGGGAATAAATCTATTGTGATTATTCTCGGGAAGTGTCAGATAGTTGTCAAAATAATTACCTGTCAAATTTGATATTATGTCATACCATTTACTTAGGTCAAGTTGCATAAAACTAACTACCGGTTCAGTTGACTTGAGTTCAAATTTCACAATCTTCGAGTTTTTTCATTTTTTTGGGTTTTTAGACGGGACACCTGATGTACTTTTGATTTAACATCTTGGTGAATATTTTTTAAGTGCATCAGTTTTCTCTAACTAGTTTGTTGCATGAAATTAAGTTAACTAACGGTTCAGTTGACTTGAGTTCAAATTTGATCAATCGTTCAATTCCATATGCTTTGCATAAACAACGATCAATAATAGAACCATAGTTAAATTAAGTTGCTACCTAAAATATAGTATTTTTTCGAAAAAGTCACTAAAGCGTTCTGACACTTGTCAAATAAATTGATAATTTGTTGTAACTGAAAGTAAATACACATTTTTTTAATTTGAGAGGGATAGTGAGTAGCGTTGCGTTGGAATTTTAGTTTTGTCGGTGTTGGAGGCTGTTGTATGGTTTTGGACTGTTTGGTATTGTGCTGCTAGGAAAGGTTGTCCAACCACAGTTTAAATTGAATAAACTAACAACAAATTTCAGTTGTCAAGAAGAGTCACTGTTGATTGCATTGATTATAAAGTATGAAACAGTGGCAGAAAATAAAAAAAAAACAGATATCGATGCAAATATTAAAAAACGGGATATCTGGGAACAGCTAGAAACAGAATTTAATAGTAAGTCAGCATCAGGAAAAACTTTCAAAATTATATAAAACTCCTACTCTTATAAAAAGCTTTCTACTCTGTGGATGAATACTTGAACTCAGAACTGAGAACTGCAGATTTGTAAAATATACGTACTATATGTAGATTTTATCTTATTTGTTTTGATGTGTTTTTTTAAAATTAAATTTGATCATGTATATAATCAAAAAGAACTAATAAAAATTTATTTGCCGGATAAAAATTATTGTTTCCACGATAATTGTTTGCTACATGCTCATCTACGTCGTGGTTCACTTGATTCATTTCCTCGATAAATCCTTCTACTTCCTCGTGTAAGTCTTGATCTTTATTTTGGCGGGCGATGTTATGGATTAGAGCAGTAGCCACGACAATGCCTTCGACGTTATGTATGTGCAGTCTAATTCCCAGCGCTAAAATCGGAAATCTGCATTTCCAAATACCAAAGCATCTTTCAATAACATTATGCGTTCTTATCGGAGCTCGCAAAGGTGTCATCATATACCCTTTGGCACCATATCCACTGTCGCCTACTAATAAGTTATGTCCCATTTTCCCATTTTCAAACATAGCGCATAACCGACTATTATTGAAAATGGTAGAGTCATAAGAAAATCCCGGCCAGCGACACACGATATTTCTTATATTCAAAGCAGCATCACAAACGGACGGACATTGAGAGAAAAATAGGACTTTCGGTTACTGTAATTTTCCGCACTGTCACCTCCGGAAGATTGGACTTGCACATGTTCCATATGCACTAAAACAACGTCAAAAATTTGACGTTATTATATTGGGCCTGTCCAAGATACCAAATTTGCGAATGGGCTACAACAGACCCTGGCAAAATAAATTTTAAACAAGCTGAACGCATTTTATATAGTTAAATGCGGAAAAAAAAATTAATGAAAGTGACAGTGGCTGTGTTCATCAAAATCGAATTTGCGAGGTCATCCCATCAAATTAATGGGAAAATTGCCGGAGGTGGACAAGTGATGAGTGTTGTTTGTTCTTGCATGGCTTCTATATCAATAATGGGCTTATCGTCTTTAAATTCTGCTGATTATGCAGGTACTTCTTCCTTGCCTTGCTCACTCGAATCATCAAGTTTGATTTTCTTTGTATCAATATTCTGATTTCTTCTGTACAAACTCTTTAAGTCCTTCCCAAGTTTCAGAAGACCATAAAATAGCCGTGTCATCTGCAAAACAATATATTTTTCCAGTAATATCCTGTTGTAGTAGACCATTAATGTAAATTAGAAAGAATAGAGGACCTAATACAGTACCTTGTGGAACACCTATAACTAAATTTTCTTCGTTACTTATTTTATTATTAATCTTTACAACCTGTTTACGATTTTCTAAATAACTTTTAATTAAATTAAGTGCTGTACCTCTTACTCCTGTTCTTTCAAAGGCTTCCAACAACTGGGAATGGTTCACCGTGTCGAAAGCCTTTGCAAGATCCACGAATACACATAGTGTTGGGATTTTTCTATCTATGCACGAATATAGCTCTTTAACTAGGGTGGCTGTCGCATTTTCTGTTGATACACCTTCACGGAACCCAAATTGTTGATTTGAGATGATTTTATTTTTTTTAAATATGGGTAGAGATGCGCGTGAAGACTTTTTTCAAATATTTTTGATAATGTAGTTATGAGCGAGGTAGGTCCATAATTATTTACATTCTCCTTTTTTCCTTTCTTAAAAACAGCGATTACTACTGCTTTTTTAAATTGATAAGGGCACACTCCAGTTTCAAATATGCTATTTATAAGATGAACTAGTAAGGGAGACATATCTCTCGAAATGCTTTTTATAGTCTCACTTTTAATAGTATCTATACCTGGAGCCTTGCCAGTTTTTAAGTTATGTATAATATTAAGAACTTCCTTGTTATCTATTGGTGAAAGAAAGAATGATTGAAATTTGTTTTCAGTTTCAGGTTTATTCGTATGGGGTTCTTTAATACACTCGGCTAATTTGATACCTATACGAGAAAAATGTAGCTTAAAATAGTTTGGAATTTCTAAGTGATCAACATGCTAAACATATTGTAAATTTCATGATGCAATAAAAAAACTACAACTGAAAGTAAGAAAAATAACTTAAAACCCCAAGAGTGATCCATTTAGTCGCAAAATACCTTCCTATCTTGGGCTTTTGTCACATTAATGAATTTTAAAAACACGAGTATACCCAAAAGAAACGATCTATTATTAGACAACCGAACTAAAAGCAATAATTTATTTTCCCTTGTTCCAGGTTCATAATAAATCACAACAAAAAGGATAATGATTTCGATGACAGCAGGTTAATCCATCAAGATGTCCCTTCTTTATTCAAGTGAATCGACAGGAGCTCAATCTCTGTGCTTAAACGTATCGACGACGGAATGCCTCCCTTGCAACATCAACAACGCTACTTCCACTGTCTCCTTCTTTGGGGGAGACGATCCAGATATGAATGAGGACCCGAGGATAGAGACCCTTAGAAGATATTCGTATGCATTCGCTTTGCCGGCCATTTGCTTTCTCGGGATCATCGGAAATATATTTAATTTGGTAGTCTTAACGAGGAGGAATATGAGAGGACCAGCATATATTTACATGAGAGGTAACAATTTCAGTATTTAATAGATATTCAGATTAGTTTCGGCTTCAGTTAATAAATAGTTGACTACTTATTCTATAGATCTGTCGCACAAATATCTCACGGTCATGTTAAATTTCAGGTTTCAGAACACACAGTGCGAGGAATTCACAAATGTATGGTAAAAATTCAAATAAAGTATATAAATTATTAGAAAAATGTTGTCAGGAATATTTTGGAATCGCAGATAACAAATCTAAAATGAAATAAAATAATTCTGTCTGAAAAAGTTGGCAAAAAATTGGAAATACAAAAAATATTATTCTTTATAAAAAGTTCTGCATTACATCTATATCAATAATCAAAAATAAAAATTTGTAAAATTTTTAGTGGTACAAAAATATTGATCTATGCTGTCGAGTAAAGTGCTAATACATTTAAATTCAAAACAAAATTTCATTTATAAATGCTGATAGGAATTCAAAATTATGTTTAAGTTTAAATTATACACATTCGGACAGAATATTTCTTTGGTATAGGCCGAAATCTAAAAGAGTAAAAAGGAAAGCAATAATAATATAAGGTCATATAGCCGCGAAAGACCCAATGCTATACTCACATCTGTTAACCCCACTTAGCTATTGCAGTGACGGAGTCACGGACACAAGTGGCAGCGAACGAACGAACGATTCGTTATCGATAGGTCGATATCCCCTTCTTCGCGATAAGTGAGGAGAAATTGTAATGCTGTCTCAACATTTAACACATTTTCCTTTATGCTCTCGCTAAATCGTAATACCTCAATTATTTTTTGTCCGAATGTGTGCAGGAATAACGAGAAGACTCAAGAGGATCAAACATTTCGAGTTGGTGAAGTGAGATTGTCTAAAGCAGAGTAATGTGCGTGTCAAAGTGTACAGGGTGGCCAAATAAGAATGCGAGGTACTGTATCTGGGAAACTATCTATCGTAGAGGCTTGCGGAAAAAAGTTATTACAAAAAATGCCAAGAGAAAAACCTGGAGAATATTTTCAAGTTTGTGAAATAGCCGCTAGGGGGCGTAACTGCAATATTGAGTCTAAGAAAGAGATGTTTCTGTGAATTCCGCTATATTAACCTAACAAAAAAATACCTGAACTTTAAAGTCGAGGATAATCTGAATCTTTTTGTGTGTACCACTAAATATTTTAAAAATGTTATTTTCGATTATCCCATTATCCCATTTGTTGTCCACTTTTTCAGACAATGTATAATATTTTTCTTGGATAATAAAACTTGTTTAAGAAAATAGTTTCAATCATTTGACGCTTCAAGTTTTAATCTAAAGCTGTTTTCAAAAAATTGTCGATGGTACAAAAAATAATATACCTAATGTAACGTACTAAAAGATTTTAAACTTTGATTTGATCATTGAACGAAACAATTCTTGAAAAATATGGAAGATTAGCCACTAACAAAACTCGATCATGTGTACTCGTATTTCGGATACAGCGCATGCACTTTTAAAACTATACAGATATAAAGCTTGTTTTTCATCATCCGATATTTTTGTTTTAATTTAATTGCTTAGTGCTTAGTTAATTATAGGCAGGCCCGGTTTAAGGCATACGCAAAGGATGCGGCCGCAGGCGGGCGCCGCAGATCGAAAACTTTTTATCTCAGCGGCTTCGGGGGTGAGTTTTGACCTGTGGAGGGGTTGGTGAGGGTCAGAAGTAATCTTCAACAACACCATCGTGTTCAGCATCCTCGAAAACTGGGAAACACGCGTTTTGCAGCTGTTAAAGAAAGAACACATTCCTGTCGGGGGTGAGTTTTGGCCGGTGAAGGGGTTGGTGAGGGTCGAAAATAATCTTTAACACCACCACCGTGCTCAGCATCCTCGAAAACGTGGGGAAAGAAGTTTTTTTACAGTGAAATGATGTGCTGTCCTTTTAACCTCATTAGGGGGTAGTTTGTGGCCGTTTTAGGGGTTCGGCTGGCGAAAAGAGAAATTCTGATATCGCCATCGTGTTCAGTATCCTCAAAAAGGGGGGGGGGGGTCGATCCGGGTAAAGTTTGGTCCATTTTTCATGGTTTTTTCCGACTCACACAAGCTACTAATTCATTTCTTTCGAGTTTTAGGTTCGAAAGCAACAATAAAAACAACTTTTCGGGTACATTAGTAGTTGAATTTAAACACTTTGGCTCACTATATGATTTTCTAGTGTGTGAATTCGACATTTTTATCAATTTTCGACGCTAACTTCAAACACACAGGTCGGGAACAGAGCACGCATTGACCGATCGTTGTAAAGTGACGTCACAGCAGCCGATGACTCCGCGTCGTCGAACGCCTAGCTAAAAAATTAAATATCTCGGAAACTATCAGACGTATGAAAAAAAAATTTTTTACAGTATTTTTGTATTGTTAATAGAATCTATTGTAGGATAAAAGGACAAAAGTTGGTGATATTCTTCATTGTTCGCATCCACTAGAAAAATGTCTAGGACCGGCACTGATTATAGGAATTATTATCAAACTAATAACACCCTGTATGCAGTATGTTATAAATATGGAACAACAAAATCAATACAATTTTGATAGCTCAAAACTAACTAAATATCCAAAGCATTTATGTCACATTCAAGTGAATAAAGTTTTAGGAAATTACAGAGACTCGTTTGTTTTAATTCGTGGACCAATCCGAACACGAAAGAGAAAATTGATTCATTGGAAAATGCATAAACCAAGAGTAGAAATTACCAGAGAGCGAAATAAAATTAACTGCAAGTGATAAATTTTCTATAATCGAACCGTAGCCGATGTTGAACACGATCCTTATTACTGCCAATGCTACTATTACTTATTATTATCTCGTCTAGTTTTTTTTATAATATAACGATGATGCATTGAGCCCTGTTCACAGTTTTATTAAAAGGAAAAATTACACATATACATAGTGGTTCTCGAAAATAATTTAAGTTAATATAAAAAAATAAAAATGAACAATGTCCTAATAAACCATGTTAACGTTAATTAACAATATAATTTAGGATTCATTTGTCAATTTTTGTTTATAGATGGTAGCACAACTGCTTATTATATTTTGACGTTTTCGCTTTGAATATGACTTTTATAGGTAAATACGCCAACCCGACATCTCTCGACGCGACATCTGGCGACAAGAAATCCCAGTCAGATTTAAACCGATTGCACTGGTCACGCATAAGTTTGATTGCAAAACACGTTTATTTGTTGTTATTAACTGTCCACAATGTCGGTTATGCTGAGATGTGGGTTCAAGCCGGTCAATTTAACAATTTTCCGACAGAAAAGCCTCACTAAAGGCAAAAAAACATTTTGTGATTTTTTAATAATACTTTAAATTCTATTTTCATTGTAGTACTTATTATATTATGTAAGTACAGCGTGTTTACTTAAGTTGTCCCAAATGGAAAACTTTTTTATTATTAGTTTTACGAAAAAAAGTTGCTCTTTGATGAAATAATAGTAGTGTTTGGCATTAACATTTTTTAAATCGTATAAATTTTTCAATAACGCTAATAAAATCTCTTCTTTTTCGCTCTCTTCTGTCAGTCTAGCTTCTTTTCTCAATCGGCAGCTTTCCTCTGCTAAGATTATGTTGCTTAGCATTAACATAACCAAGTCCTTACACCCGTAGGTATCATTACCTCTATTTGCTTTACTTAATGTCATAGAGTTGCCACTTCTATTCCCTTCTGATACACCTACAACTGCATGGTAGGAGGGCGGTTCCAAGTCATAGGAAGATTAGTCTTTGACACGGTGTTCTCTTCAACGTTTTCATAAACGACATAGTTGATGTGATTGACCTCAATTTACGCGGATGACTTTCTGAAATTAACGGAATCGAAGACTGTCTTCAACTGTCCCTTAAAATGAAGCACATTGAGCAGTGGTGTTTCCATAATAAGCTTCCTCTTAATGCAAGTAAATGTAATGTAATGACATTCACATTGAAAAATCGGCCACTTTTATTTCAATATTTAATCAACAATATTCCACTCCAACGGCCTGTCACTTACACCGATCTAGGTGTTATTTTCGACTCAAAATTCATTGCGCGCATCTCGAAAGATTTCTCCAACCCATCTACATCGGAAACGTTAGACTATACCTTCGTCAGATCAAAATTAGAATATGCATCTATAATTTGGAACCCATATCATCAGTTATACATAGAAAAGGTTGAATCGGTTCAGCGACGCTTCCTTAAACTTCTCTCCTATAGAACGGGCAACATATATCTACCAATTGGCTTCCCCCATGACGCATCATTGGCTAAACACACTATGAACAGCCTAAGCTGTCGTCGTGATTGTCACTCCACAATTTTTTTGTTCAAACATATTAACAACGTTATCATTGATTTCAATGTAACTAGACCATCGTCTAGAGTAGACAATACGTTTTATTTATCCACACCACGAACAGGTATTTTGAAATACTCTCCACTGTATAACATGTGTGTCAAATGTAATTCTGCAACTTGTGAGCTTGATATTTTTTATTGTTCAATCTCTGTGATTAAATCCTATTTCTTCAGTTAATTCCGTATGTAATGTTATTTCGTTCATTTTTATTTTATTTTATATTGTACTTTACTTTATTGTATTATAATTGAAACTTATATTCCTGTTCTGTAGTTGGGTGTAACCTGTAGGACAGTGTAAGATTAAATAAATAAATAAATAAATTAACGTAGATACAGACCGCTGCTGCATCCTTGCAGAATCCTCTTCCTCCTTTTGATTCAGAATCAACCTAAATTCATTCAACTAAATAATTTTTTTAAATGATACATTTTTATACTTTTAACTGTCTTATTTTCCAATGTAAATTACTGTTTAATTTTATTAATTATTAAACCACGCATGTTTATTTTAATCAGAAATTAACGTGTAAATCCCAACGCAAATGTTTATCTGTCATGATACCCAGACATACTCTGCTTCAGATATTGTCGTGTTTTCATCGATATTCAAGTTTCCTAAGTGTGGCAGATGATTAAGGTAGTAAGTAAATGGGCGATAATGAGTTTTATTCAGGTTTAGAGTCAGTTTGTTATGTTGGAACCATTTCTTAATGACTTGGAAGTCAGTTTCTGCCTTGAGCTTTAAGTTTGTCCATGTATCTGCAGTAAAAAATAATACCGTATTATCAACAAAGCTGAGAACTTCCCTCGGGAATCAATATTTAAGAGGATATTTATATACAATGTGAACAATAGGGGGCCCATCACAGTGCCTTGTGGAACACCAAATGTAACAGTTCTCGGTTCGCTGATGTTTTCATTTGGACAGACTTGTTGTTGACGGTCTGTCAAATAGCTTTTCAGAAGATCATGAGTTTTACCTCTAATACCGTATGAATATTTTATAACTTACGGTATCAAACACTTTCGACAGGTCTATAAAAATACTTAAGGCTGGAGTTTTTTATCTATTGCATTATATGAATAAAGTTAATAAATAGATCGCATATTCTGTGGACATCCCTTTCCTGAAGCCATATTGTTGATTTGAAATAATTTTAAGTAAGTTTAAAAAATTTGTTAGTCTACTTTTTATCAATTTCTCAATTATTTTAGAAAGTGTTGAGATCAGTGAGATTATTCCAATAGATCAAAAATCATCTGTGGGATCAATGAAGTTGTTTATGCTCAAAAAAAGAAAAATTACATAGTACGAGAAACATGAAAAACATGCTCTGAAAATTTATTCCATTGAATGCAAAAAATTATTACCTTTGGTGAATAATTTGAAAAAATAGCTTTTATGACACCTAAACCAAATCGTCATAATTATTAATATCGCAACAGTTTTTGTTATTTCAAATCTCCAATTCTAATTTTTTGCAATTCGTAACTCTTGTTATCCAACTGAATACATTAATTTCTCTTTATTTCCGGTTTTCCCTTTTGTTTTGCCTGCAAAAAATTATTCTTTTGATAATAATTCAGGCGTATTTTCAGTTCCTACTTATATCCGTAGCAGTGAGCGTTCGTATGTTTTTTGAATCTCCAAACTTTTTTCTCCGATTGTTAAAAACAGAAAAGTTATAGCACCACTGTAGAGAGTAAGGTTTGTTTTTAACGACCCAAGATAATTTTTTTTTAAATACTAAATTTCACCAAGCCACACTGGTTCGAAAATATTTTATACCTTCAGAAAACTCATAATGGAATTACTCTTAGTTTCTATTGACAAATATTTAATTGAAGTATGCTATTGATAAGCAAGCAACCGACAAATTGTTAAAAATAAAAATCAGTTAATACTTAAAAAATTTAACTTTTAGCTGCCAATTAATTGTTTTTTCATGAACGGAATTATGTATACACAAATTTTGGAGAATCATTCCAAATATTTTACGCATGGAAATAGTCCATTAAAGGAAAAGAAGAATTAATTCATCATTACATAATAAACAATCTATGTGGACAGCTCATTTTAGCGGGATGGTCGTTTTGTCCGAGTAACTCAAAATTGGCAAATGGCTGCATTATGAGTGGATCCGGAAATCTAGCATTCATGCTTAAGAGCATTCACTACCTTGTTGAAACTGGAAGTCGTTTCTCATATCCCAGAAATTTTTTCAGTGAAAACAGTCTATCAGAAAAAAAGTCTTTTTTGTAATTCCGGAAAGTCAATGATTTCCTTCTACATTAAAAAAATAGGAATCAACCTACACAATCGAAAAGATAATTACTTTCCCGTATTCTTATGTACCACCTGATTAGCTAAAAAATAACAATTTTCATGAAATCGTTTCTGTTTTTGAATGGCACGTCTTTCAAGGTTGAAAAATCTTCATCCGATTCATGTGCCGCGCAAGAATACCTTTTTTGTATTAGATATACACGGCAAGTTAAATATAAGCTTGTAAAAATGCGGTGTGTATTTGTGTGTGTTGAATCAAAGAAAACATAACTATCGTTAAAAAAATCAGATTCTACACCTCAATTCATTACCTATTTAAAACATTAGTTGGTTTTGGTCACCTAATCTTTATGTTTTCTACGCCACTGGCCACTGGCTACTAAGACTGTATGTATTGAATCTGGGAGGGAGGTGGAAGGAACTGGATATCTGAGGGGATGTTAGTGATCTACAATCGTGGATCCAAAAATATCAGTGTTTAGTGAGAATAACATATAGTCATGAACCGCGAAATAATAGATGTAATAATACAAAAGTACATCGTTAAATTCATAAAGGCACAAAGATTGAGGTGGTTTGAACACAGACCTCGATGCAGGCAAAATGGATGGAAAGGCCTCTTTTTGTAGGATATGCCGAATAGAAAGTTAGAGGAAGAAGAAAAAACGGGTAGGGGACGATTGCGCTAATATTACCTTTGAGTTGTCCTAAGTCTAAACTCTAAATTGGTTTTTTCCGGTTTCGAATTATTTTTATACCTCGATTTGTACCAAATTTTATCTTCCCCACATTTTGTTATAAAGATTTTACTTTTTTTTGTCTTAATAATAACTGTAAGAAAACAACAATAACATTACAAAAAACTTTAATCAACACATTGGTCGGTTAAACAGCGGGTTTTTATGACGTTTTTATACCATTCTGCTGACTTTTTCGCTGTTCTAGTTCTATTTGTATTATTAAAGTCCACGTGGTAGATTCCATATTTAGCACTGAAAATAAAATTGGGCTTTTATTAACCGAGTTTGGAATTTTATTTATTGCATTAGAAAAGCCTAACTGACGAAGCCGAAAGGCAGAAACCGGTCTTAGGATGTAGAATCTGATAAATTAAATTCCTTACTCGTTTGCTAACTTTGTATTAATCTCTGAAAGGGATACGAAAGAAGAGAGTGACATTTTGACTAGAATCAGTCAAATAAAAGCTTTGCAACACTCAATGCAAATTGTGTATGCAACCCCAATACATCTGGAATTTTTTGCTTTAAAAATTAATTGTCAATACTCTCTTCTAATCATAGATGGTAGCACCTCTAAGTTTCTTCTTTATTTTGATTTTGTAGTAAGAAATAGCTGATATGGGTACATACATTTTTCTGTGCTAAATACAACAAATTAATTTTTTTGTGATGTAACAATGTAAGAAACTGAACAACTAAACGTCAATCTGTCAATATTTTTGAAGGCAGTAGAAGCTACTGCCTTCACTCTCACTCAATCACTCACTTTTTGTATGGAGATTTTTTAGCCCAAATTTTTCACTTTTCGGTACAATTTTTCAAACAAACCTTGTCCTGACAATTACAAACACAATAAAAAAAGAATTAGCCAAATAGGAGCAGCTGTTCTGAAGTGTTGCCCTTTCACATTCGGCAATTGATTTTTATTTATATAGATTGACAGTAGAAACTTACGTGTATCCGCGAGTCCATTCAAAATTATCCATAAGACTCCATAAAGTGTACCCCAAAAGTTTAACATTATTCGAAACCATTACGTCTCTAAAACGACTCAAGCAATTCTGAAAAAAAATCCAAAAAAATTATTCTAAAGTTAGTAAAAATGTTACAAATAAACAAATTTCTTTTTTTGCTGCCATTTTTGTACGGCCCAACGAACAACTTTTCCAAAAAAAAAACGAATTTTCAATGACACGGGCATTTGAACCCTCTTAACTTTATATCAAATTTTGGTGGAAAGCTATACAGGGTGCGCCAATTATTTCCACTCGATCTCTAGCACCGAAACTAAAAGAGATATCAACAAGATTTTTTGTAGGGGTAGACAGTGTCACTCGGACTACAATTTTAAAATATTTTGATGTATACAGGGTGGCTAATTTTTGTGGAATGAAAATTAATTTGGTTTTTTTAAATTGAACACCCTGTATACGATTACGTCTTCTGATTCTACTTAATATTAGATTTACGGTAGTTTTGACAAGTTATTCCTATTTTAAGCAGATTTAATGAAAAAACAGCACTTCAGAAATATTAGCACAAAAACCACATTTTTAAAAAATTCCTCAAAAAAAGCTACTATAATGTAAATGAAACATGCACCTATCACAATAATCACACAACATCTTCACCTGTTGCACAGGGTGTTTGCCGATGGCGTGCCAATAGTCTAGTTTTAAAATGGCAATAACTTAATTTTTTCAAATGGGACACCCTGTATATTTTTCTTCAGTTAGAAGCTCTCCCTAATACCCATTAAAAAAATATAGGGTTTTGCACATCTAACTTTACTATTTACTTTAATAATTGACGTTAAGTGACAAACAACATATTTTACACAATTTTTAATAAGAAATCAAGTTACCTATGAAAATGACAGTAGGTATATTTTGTTATGGCATTAATTGTCAACATAAAATTTTGTGTTGTATCACATCTACTATATTTAATCGGTATTGTGTATAAAAAATGGATTTTAATAAGAATTATAGTGTTCAAGAAAATGCGTTTCTTGCTAGTAGGGTCTATCGTCAAAGATACCCAGAAAGACGTCATCCACAAAAGGATACTTTTGAGAATTTAAAGAATAGATTTGATAGAACAGGAACCGTCAAGTATGAAAAACATTCACGTGAAACTACAGCTGTTACTATTGACAACGAATATAAGGTAACGATCAGTATAGTTGAAGATCCCAATATAAGCACAAGGCAATTAAGCAATCAGTTAGATATTTCCAATACCACAATTAGACGCATAATAAAAAAGAATAAATAGCACCCCTATCATATCCAGCTTCACCAAGAATTGTTACCACGTGATTTCGCGCGTAGAGTGGAATACTGTAGATGGTTAATAAACAAGATAAATACAGAGCGTAACTTTTTAAACAAAGTTTTATTCTCCGACGAAGCCACGTTTCATAAGAACGGTTGTGTAAATATACACAACTTCGATTATTATTCGTACCACAATGAACATTTATTTAGAACCACATCACAGTATCGATGGTCTTTGAATGTGTGGGCGGGAATAATAGGTGTTTGTGTAATTGGTCCCTATTTCTTTGATGGGACTGTAAATGGAGCTATGTTTTTAGATTTTTTAGAACATGATGTTCCCAACTTATTGCAAAATGCGCCTCAAAATTATCGCAACGGAATGTGGTTTCAATTAGATGGTGCCACACCACATTACCTATTAGATGTTCGCAATTGGTTAAATAGGGAATTTCAGGATCGTTGGATAGGAAGGGGAGGACCTATAAATTGGCCTACTAGATCGCCTTGCCTTACACCTTGCGATTTTTTCTTGTGGGGTTTTAATAAAAATATTGTTTACAAAGAAGAGGTTACCACAAAAGAAAATATGAAAGAAAGAATTACTGCAGCATTTAGACAGGTGACCCCTGCAATGCTAAGAGATGTGCGTAAATCAATGAAAAAAGGGCAGGAAAATGTATAAATGAAAATGGAAGACATTTTGAACACCTACTATAAATTTTAACTTTCACTATTGTAGTTTTCTTACGATTAAACTTTGTAAAATTTTGTACTTATTAAAAATTGTGTAAAATATGTTGTTTGTCACTTAACGTCAATTATTACAGTAAAGTTAGATGTGCAAAACCCTATATTTTTTAATGAGTATTAGGGAGAGCTTCTAACTGAAGAAAATTATACAGGGTGTCCCATTTGAAAAAATTAAGTTATTGCCATTTTAAAACTAGACTATTGGCACGCCATCGGCAAACACCCTGTGCAACAGGTGAAGATGTTGTGTGATTATTGTGATAGGTGCATGTTTCATTTACATCATAGTAGCTTTTTTGAGGAATTTTTTAAAAAATGTGGTTTTTGTGCTAATATTTCTGAAGTGCTGTTTTTTCATTAAATCTGCTTAAAATAGGAATAACTTGTCAACGCCGCGTCGGATTTACAAATACAAAAAACTACCGTAAATCTAATATTAAGTAGAATCAGAAGACATAATCGTATACAGGGTGTTCAATTTAAAAAAACCAAATTAATTTTCATTCCACAAAAATTAGCCACCCTGTATACATCAAAATATTTTAAAATTGTAGTCCGAGTGACACTGTCTACCCCTACAAAAAATCTTGTTGATATCTCTTTTAGTTTCGGTGCTAGAGATCGAGTAGAAATAATTGGCGCACCCTGTATAATTATAGTTCTTACTTTCACAACACTAATTCTATCATCATCGTCCAGATCTTCTGTTTGAGTCATTAAACCGTTTTCAGTAATAAACATATCAGGATTGTTATATCTATTCTGTATCCAAAGCAAAAGCCTACCCATTCCGAAAGAGCCATCCTGAAAAAAGTAATCGAAATAAGAAAACCATTGAAGAGAAAAATGCAACCAAAATTTAAAATTTCCCGTATCTCAAATGGAAATTTAAAGTGAATCACAAATTTGGCATCAGTTACTTAAATTATTATTTCCGTAATGAAAAAAATGACGAATACTCACCCCTCTGCCTTCTATTGATACACCAACTCTTGAATCATCATCTAAAGAAGGAGGTAAAATAATCGGCGGTTCAACAATATCGTACCCAAAATAGGAATCGTAAGAATTTACAGCGAAATAATCTGAGGTATTGCCAACAAAACTTTTTTCTTCTTCGGTGAATTCAGGAAGACGAGATTTTATGAAACCTTCAGATTTACTCCTCATAGCGATACGAGTTTTCATGATTTCCGGATAGTCCCCAAAGTAGATGGGATCTGCTATCCATCCTAACTAAAATATTTTTATTTTTAAATAAATTTACCTCGACTAGCTCATATGTATACGATTAATTGTAGATTTATGCTTTTTCCTAATTTCGAAATATATCGAAAAGGTTTGCACCGCATCTGAACGGGACAGTCCAACCCTTTGATTCTGTTATTAAATGAGCTTGTCAATGTCTAGAACGGTTTCGGCATTGTTGTGTCTCATCAGTAGAAAGTAGACAGCTCACCATGGAATCACTTTAACAACAATTTTGAAATTGGGAGAAGAAATTAAGTTATTCAATAAAAATATCTACTTTTCTATACTAATTTGTGAAAATGTTATATGAAAATACTTTACGTTAAATCGTAAACTTCTTTCACAAGCTTCCACGTCATTAGAATTATTTGTCCAAGCTTGACAATAGCTTATACTATGAACCATGGAAACTCTGCCTAAAAATAAAGAAAGAAACATAATAAATATGAAACGTGCACATATATTAAAAAAATACAAAAATATTTTTCTTTTATTAAATATATGTTTCTTTACCGTTAAATTTTTCTCTAAATTCTTTATCATATACGTGATAAGCCGCAGCGTGCGCCTTAATGAGATTGTGCATACAGAGATATTCCCCAACCCCAGGGTTGTAAATTCCCGGTGCTCTTTGTCCTGTACCATAACTAAAAACAATATCAAATTATGTTCTCCCTTCCACTGTCTTTATTTTCCAATAAATATTATTGCGTCAAAATAACCAAAAAAAAATGTTGGAGGTTAATCATCGCCATAATTTTCGAACTAACAACTGAATAATATTTCATACCCAGTATTGCAGATCGAGGTAGGCTCATTAAATGTGACCCAGTACTTCACATCAGCTCCAAAAGCTTCAAAGCAAATCCTAGCATAGTTGGAAAACCATACTTGCAATGAGTCACTGAAGAAGCCTCCTAGGTCTTGAAGCGCCTGTGGTAAATCCCAATGGTAAAGAGTAACTAGAGGTTCTATATTATTTGTTTTTAGTTCAGCGATTAAATCTTTGTAATATTTGATGCCTTTTTCGTTTACTTCGTCAAGGTAACCTAAAATAATTATCGAATTAAAACACTGTAATAGTATATTTTGTAACAAAGTTGGAATGAGAATTCGATACGAGTGGAAGAACCACGAGTGTCGAATTTTCATTCTAACAGAGTAACAGACTGTACTTTCTCCACGGCCACAGAAAACCTCAAAAAACGCAGCTTATCTTTCAAACTAAATAAATAACACGTCGTGTAGAACTGTCAAACATGAAATTCATGGCTGTCTAGGATGCGGACGTGATATTTACAGCTAGGTGTAACAGAATGAACATAACACTAGAATAAGAATGAAATACATATAAAATACATAAGAGACAAGTATTTCAGAATTTTCTTTCAATCTCAAGAACGAGAATCTTTCTTTTCTGTTATTATTATAAGTGGTTTCAGAATATCTACATTCAGTAGTGGCCATGGAGGAAACCAGTTAAGCAGTAGACAACTTTTTAAAAGATCTAAGGGTGCTACTATTGTCTATTTTTTTCTTGTTCTTCTAACGATGTTACTATCATTTTTACTAGGTGCTGAAACCATTCCAATTCTTGTTGCTTTATTATTTCCAAAAATAACTGCCATTCCAGTTCCTCGCTTTTGACCGTATATCTTCTAGTTTTTTAAAGTTAAATTATTTATAATTTTATCAAAATACTACCCATGGGTATAATTCTATTCCACGCTATGGAGAATCTGTAATGATTTACTCCTAGATCTTTCAAGAGAGCCACATCTTCTTTGATTTTGTAATAAGAATCGCAAGCGACATCTCCAGTACTGTTGTCCATAATTGGAGATATTTGTCGATGTGTGAATCTGTCCCAAATGCTTTCGCCCTTTCCATCTTCTCTCCATCCTCCTAAAAAATGTTATATAGGTTTTATATTTTTAGTTGTACATACATAAAGACTGTACCAAATTTTTTAACCTCAGAATATCAGAACAATCGCAAATGTATCTATCCCCATGTATTTTTATTCAAAAAACACGATTTTAATATTAATTTTTTGTCCCACGTTTTTTTGACCTTGTTTTTTTTTTCAATTAATTTCCTCCTTATTAGTCCAATTAACGAAAGTGCCAACCCGGGCATCAGGTCTGTCGGGCACCATTTTTTTTTTAGTTTGCAGGTATTCAGGGGTACATTCACCCCCAAAAATCTCTGTCTGAAATTTGTGGTCTCAAAAATGAGCCGATATTTCCGAAAGTATGACAGAGAATTTTTGTTTGGACGAAAGTGGAGATCAGTTCATTACCTACAAAAATGATCCTCATCATAAATAATGATCCTCATCATTTTTGTCAAAAATATGATACTTTTCGACATAACCGGCTCCAAAACGCACCCCCATTTTTAGCTCCTGCCCTGCATTAGAGAGCACGCTCTAAAGGATTTACACTCACAAGCGGATTACAAAGTTTTCAATAAATCACGAAAAAATTAGTATTTTTTCATGATACAAAGTTCAGATGAAAGAAGGAACCTGTAGCTATAATATCATGTTACTTTTTCCTGTTATCTATTTCTCTGAATTATTGAAAAACCGGGCCAAAATATATGTTAAATATATTCAGAAAGATTCAATAAATTATTTTTGTGTACAAAAACGGGAGGATATTCAAGTTTTGGGAGGATATTAAAATTTTCCGTTTTCACCACAATAATTTTACGAATTATTATTATTCAAAATTGCCAAATTTTGAAACGTGGGCTTTGCAAAAAATATTAGTGTAGCGAAAAAAAGCATAGGGACAACTTTTGTAGGTAATGAACTGCTCTTCATTTTTTGTCTAAACAAAAATGTTCTAAAGTTCATATTTCGGCAGATATTTTATTTATTTATTTACATAAGAATACAAACAGGACGAGCCCAGTACAGTATTCACTGTTTACTAAACTAAAACAATGGATAAATCCTTCTTAAAAGTTGCTTAACGATATCGTCGAAAAACGGATTTTCGGGAACTCTAGAGCCATTTTCCCACCCTTCCACGTAGCTGATATTTTCGGAGGTAAATGTACCTATGAATACGTGCATATTAAAAAAAATTTTGACGGACAGACTTGATGCCCAAGTTTGGGGTTTTTCTGGTGTTAATTTACTGGACTATTATCCAGAGTTTTGAATGCCTATATCTCTGAAACTGTTTTTTGTCCATTTTGATTCCTCCAATCATTATATCTACCCCCTTGTGTCGAATGACAACATCTTAAGATTTTCTTTAATAATTTTTTTCAACCCTCGGTGAATTTTGTCTCAAAAAATACGATTCGTTGATTTTTAAGTGGTGAATTTTTAGAAAAAATAAGTAAACATTTTTACCTTCAATTTGATAGGCAGACGTAGCTACTCCAAACAAAAAGTCAGTAGGAAAACGTTTGTTATTAATTACATACTCTTCTGAATGTCTAAAAGATATTAATAATTAAACATTTTTAATGAAAAATTACCGAAAATAAAACGTAATTTTCATATACTTTTAAAACGTACAGTAACACTGGAAATATTTTTATTGAGCCAATGTTTCGTCCATATGATGATAGAACATCTTCAGACTAAATGACAGTATTATTACAGTTCTTATATACGTTTTTTTAACTAAGAAAAACGTTATTAAATTGGTACTTACACATAATGTAATATAACTATCAAAACATATATTTTTAATATATAATACATCTTGCACTGTTATGTTTTATATTCTATAAATAATTGTAACTGAACTGCAAAAAACAACTAAGAACAGTTTAACGGTCAAAAGGTTTGATTTATAATATTTAATCAATAAAGATAAATTAAAATGTATAAATAAATTACTTATTACTTTGTGATGATTATTTAAAAGTGGATATTTCAAAATTTTGAGATAGTGCGCATCAGGTTTGATTATCAAGATAAAAAACAACCGTTTCTTTAATGATTCGCCCCACGCTTGGTTTTTGATATATAGAGTGTTGAAATTTTGTGGATTTCTTGATGAATTCATGCTGTGTGTTGGGATTTTCATCGTAGTTGGATGATAGGTACGGATTACTGAGATGTTGTTGGTAGTAAACTTAAGTTGATTCTATCATAAAGATAAAGGTGATGCAGTAGTACACTTCCTATATCTCGGTTACTCTGTAGATGGTTTCTCCGTTATGGTGGAAAATGAACTTTTCCACGTCATACTTGCTGACTGCTAACTGGCGATTGCAATATCTCTGATTCTGTGGAATCATCTTACCGCAACTCACATAATACATTATGTGTAATATCGTTAATATTCGTAGAATAACATTTACTGCCGTTAGTAAAGAATAAGACTTTAGAATAAGAACAGACATTTAAGTCCAAAAGACAACTAAGTTAAGTGATTTTTCATTTTTATATGTATGCACATTTTATTAATGTTGAATGAAAACTGAAACACAGCTTTTTGCTTGTCATGTCAATTTGCCCGAATGATTTGGCATCTATCAAAAGTTGTCAATAATATCCGGTAAACAAATTACCACCCTTAACCCTTAAACCCATAAATGCTTCGTGGTGGCCGCTCTAAAGACCAGATTATTTCAAACATATTTCACAAGGATCAAAAACCGTTCGTATTCACGGAGACTCCTTTTCTCTCTGATATATAAAACAGACGGAAAGTTTTATCATTACCTCTGAGAATAATATACTTTTTAACGATCTGCGATAAGCAAAATCCATTTAAAACCTACCAATAAATTTTAACGGCTTTTTAGCTTAAAACTAACGGAAAGTGGATTACGTTCTAGAAGTCTCATCGTACTAATGAGAATCCGTAGAATAAGGATTTGTTTTGCAGTATTTAATTATTTTGTTGTTTATATATCGGGAATTATTTGTTTTTAGCTAATTGAAATAATTTGAATGTTCGTCTTTTTGGATATTAAATCCACTTTTTTTAATTTATCGTTTCGACTTTCACTCTAAAGTCGTTTTCAAAAATTGACATAACAAAAAGTATAATAATAATTTAATAGATAACAATATAGGGCAAAATTTGTTTCCAACATATTTTTTGTGACGTTTCTGAGAACGATTTTAAAAGAATAAATGAATAAATAAAATTTTCATAATATTATAAAGAAAAACCCCAAATTTTTGAAATATCGACCGAACAATTAGAAACAGATTCAGTATTATTTAAGCATATCAGTGCTGCTTTAACTTTGCAGTTCCTTTTAATAATCTAGTTGACGAATTCCATTGTATTATATGGCCAAAACCTCAAGCATGTTCAAATATTTTTGATTTTTCGATTTGTTTATTTTTAATGTATGATTGGTGTTCATTAAGTCTTAAATGAGAAGGTCTAGATGTTTCTACTATATAGAATATATTACAATTTGCATGAAAATTTTGTAAACTTTTAGGTTTTCTATTTGCTATTAAAGATTTTTTTGTATTATTGGTTTAAAAAACTGTTCTTACATTTTATGTAGGCGGTTGAAGGCAGTAGGGTGTTCCAAGAAATGAAGGGATTCACGTGTACCCTGCACGGGTCAGGAAAAACTATTAAGTTGTCTTGAACTTCGACCCATTTGCAAACTAGTTTCTTTTTTGTTTCGCTTGTGGATTGTGAGGGTTTACGTTGAACTTCTCATATCATTCGTTCAAGATCGACACTTGTAGGACAAAACATAGAATAAAAAGAGTTGAATCCTTCATTTGAAGGAAGGGAGGGGGTGAAAGCGTTTTGCCCTGTGGAAAGGCAAGGGATAGGGTTAGTTACTTCTGGCCGGGATCGTTTTCAAGGGCTATTTCTATTTCAAGATTTTGTTACCTCGAAACTCTAACTGCAATTAGTGCCTGCAGGTACGCGTGTTACATTTATAAAAGCGAGTGCGCCAACTTGAGATGCCGGAGGAGGAGCCTACGGCTTCTTCCCATCTCTCTTCTCTCTCGCAACTGTATTTGTCATAAATGCCGATATCAACGTAGAAAAATCGATAATCAGTGTCAGCAATCGCCATCAATACTATAGGAAAAAAATCCCGTGTAATTGTAATCCATAGAATAAGGATGGTTAAAGCTCCAAAGTAATGAGAAAAATTAGCACTTCCTAAAATGTAAACCACTGGCTAGATATCTAAAACAATAATAATGAAATGTTAATTTATCAGATTCGACATCCTAAGACCGGTTTCTGCCTTTCGGCTTCGTCAGTTAGGCTTTTCGAACCAATAAATAAAATGCCAAACTCGCACAAGTCAATTGCGATTCCCAATGTATTTGGTGTTGCATACACTCAATTTGCATTGTGTGTTGCAGAGTTTTTATTTGACTGCTTCTAGTCATTGATTCTCATTCTAACCATAGATGGTAGCACATCTAAGAATTTTATCTTATAGCGGGTATATCTATTGACTTGTGCGAGTTTGGAATTTTATTTATTGGATTCGAAAAGCCGAACTGACGAAGCCGAAAGGCAGAAACCGGTCTTAGGATGTCTAATCTGATAAATTAAATTCCTTACTCGCTTGCTAACTTTGTATTAATCTCTGAAAGGGATACAACGAAGAGAGTGACATCTTGACTAGAATCAGTCAAATAAAACCTTTGCAACACACAATGCAAATTGAGTGTATGCAATAACCAATACATTGGGAATCGTTGCTTTGTTAAGTGTCAAAACTCTCTTCTAACCATAGATAATAGCACATTTAGGTTACCAGTGGTTCATTTTAAGTCTAATTTGATCCGTTTACCATCAAACCTATTTTTATATGAAAATAAAAGTTTGTAGTATTCATTTAATGTTTATTATTATCGGAATAGTGGTGATTTCGTTCACAGTGGTTTATTTCAGGCAACTCTCCACTAAAAGGATGAATTGATAAACAAATATTATAATTTAACTAGGAAAACGTCATAATTTTTAAATTACAGTATACATTCATTAGTGACTTGTTTAGCGACATACTATTTTCTTTGTAATTTGACATTTTTTGGAAAATAATGTAAAGATCATATCTTCCATTGTCACAATTTGTATCAAATCAAAATAAAAATATTGATTTATCCCTACTCCCTTAATTCCTGTGTAAAACTTTCTATTAACAATGTTTTTATTTCGCCCCATGTATGACATGCCGTAGAGAATCGTACGTACCATTTTCGCGCATTGCCGCGTAGTCTACTTGATGCTAACTTAAATGCCGTTAAATCATCCCATTTATGATAAAACATCAGTTCATCAACTTTGTCCACTCTGAACACACTTAAGGAAGCTCTACTAGGATCAAAAATCGGAATAATAGTTTCATTTACAGCGACATTTAAAGTTGGAACATTAACATTACGTGTATTGTCTTTTGTAAGTTTACTTATCTTTTTCTCCAAGCGCCGTATTCTTTTACATTGCTCTGCTCTGGTCTCTGTTGAGGAACTCGAGCATGATAAACTCGACGAGATCCTCCTTGAATGCTGAGACGTTTTTTTATTCTTTCCCTTGGTACTAACTAATCACTTTCACTGCTTTTTCGCGAAGTTTTGCACAACTAAACTTTTTACTTATTAAGGGCACTAAGTTTTTTATCCCACTTCTGAAGGGTTAAATAAATACTATAGATAGTTTAACAATTATAATTGAGGGTCTTCAAATACACATGTATCTTTACTGAAAGTATAGCCATTGATTGATCATGCCTGCCTCCCGTCAACCAAACTGCTAAAAAGTCTGCATCAGCATGATCTCATACATAAACACCATATAGTTCATATAAATGTTAGTCCAGTCAATATTGTAGTGTTTTGACTATTACATATCTCACTAGTGAAAACCAAAAAAATTATGTAATTTAAGGCTTGCCTTAAATCCAAATTATTTTTGGAGATGGGTACAAAAATGTTCCATATTCAAAAAATGCTCTTGTTCTTTTAAATTCAGAAAAATGTTTTGTTATACTTATTATTATTTTGATCTAGATATAACAACAAATTTAAAATTCATGAATCAAAAATTCATAATGGTCTTATTTTAGAAAATATAATATCATTTTATATTTATATTTATTTTTCTTTGAATACAATGTGAATAATGCTCTTATTCATTATTGACTGGTGCCTGAAAATTTAAAAAGTTTGGCACCTACCCAAATAAAACGCAATTGAGTACAGATGTATATATTATACTTTAATGTAAACATAAAATAGCGATTTATTGTCAAATGTCCACAGTCGTTATACTTATTCACTAGACATGAGGTTCGATTTGGGTGTGTTTCTACTGTAAGTATAAATTTTAATAATTTTGTATCGCTTAAAATAAAAATAAACCGAAAGCTGCATTTATAAAAATATCGACATTAGAAAACTTTAATATTTTAGTAGCACTGGCTTTAATGTAAAATTATTTTTATATATATTTTATTTTATTATTTAAATGCTCTTTTGAATACAGTTTATAAAAAGTCATCAACTCGATTTCGGAGTGGCTCACATCATTCAGTGGGCTTAACAAAAGAGAAGGTTGTTTTTAATTAATTTTACTTCTAATAAATATTTAACAAAAGTGCATTATATAAGTGTATAAAGCATTATTAAAAGTTTTCTCATGTCAAAAAGGCAAGTTTTAAGTGTTTTACGGTATGTTACCTAATAAAAAACAATAAAATATATTTAGTCCACTTATACTTGTACAACAATCTAAGAAAATTCTTGAACCAGCTTGAGTACACAGTTATTCGATGTGTCTAATTACCATCAAAAGATACGAAAAAACTATATAATTAAAGCAGCTTTATTAAAACAACCTTCTCGTTACTGAGTTTACTAAACAACATGACCCGAAATTGAAATTTGTATCTACATCTGACTAACAGTGCAAAGGGTTTATAATGGCGAAATGCCCCCTCCGTTGTTAAGCTATTTTATAAATTATATACGAACACAATATGTGCGTTTCGGCTCCATACTTCAACTTAACCTTGAGATAATTGGCACAGCCGAGATTATGACTTTAAAGTTCCATAACTTGATAGAAGACAAAACACGAAGAGAATATCACACCTCGTCATAGCTGTATGACGTCACCGTTCTTGGTGTCCGCCTACTCGAGCCCAGTGGCGTGTTGTGTGGTAGCCTAATATTACAGTTTTTCCATTTTCTTTGCAGAAATATAACAAGAAGTTCCTTTGTCGGCATTGGCGGCTTGTCGGCACATCTACAAGTCGCTCAAAGCAACTTGCCGACACATTTGGGAATTTTGTTTATAAATTTCTGCAATTGAAAATGGACAAACTATACCACTGTACTGGCTCCTTGTGCATTTTTACTTTTAATGGTAGTATAAAATAATAATTAAATTTATTAATACATAGACGAATACGTTGAAATAATTTAACATTTAAAGTTTTTAATGATTGTAACTGTAGTATTTTACTTTTAATTTATAATAACAAATGTTTTATGAATTCTACTGTTTGTCATATTGCAGACATTTTAGAAAAATTGTAAATATCGTAATATGTAAAAAAGTGTTAGCAATTTATTATTATATTTGGCAATAAAAAATAATGGCAAACATTGTCATATGTAATTTGAGCCATAGAATCTGAATCTGACATCATTCTTGCTGATTCTTATGTAATATGACCTCAGTTTTCCCCCGCCACTCATCGTTTTCGGGGGGTGCCCCCCCACCTATTTTTATCGCTTTTCGATAATTTGAAGGGATGAAAAAAAACAGTGGGTGATGGGGGGAAACTGCGGTCATATTCGGATTCAGGAGATCATTTTACATAAGAATCAGCAAGAATGATGTCAGGACCAGAAAAAAAATTTTGCCTACCAGTGTAATCATGCAGCTGATCCCTAAAATGCGATTATCTCGTAAACCGTTAAGTTTTAAGGTTAATAACAAGAATGCTTTTTTTCTTCTAAATTAACGTGAATTTAATATTCAAAAATATACAAAAATAGTGCTAACTTAAAGAGCAAAAAAGTTTATCGCACATTTATGCCACAAATGTGGCATATCTAGCGCCCTCTACAAATTAGATCGAAGTAGGTACCAGATTCTGATTTCTAGTTCCCAGAAACCCCCAGTTCCAAATTTTTATGTATACATATCCAAAAACTCTAAAGTTATCACAAAAAATAAATCTTAAATTTTAACCTTTAACACCCTGTATATTCCTTATTAGCAACATTTTATCAGAGCAAGTTGGTTCAAATCGTAATATTTTAAAGTGACGAATCTACCATACTTCTATGTACAATTACTTAAGGACCACCCTGTATATAACATAAAAGTAATAGTTTTGCGTGCACTTATATTTTAAGATCCAGTCGAAGTATGGAAACGAGCCGCATATAAATTGTGTCGGTATATCTAGATATTAGAATTTGTTTCCTGTTAAATTGAGCAAAAATTCTAAGATACTCACCAATGAAATAAATATAATTTTTAGTAAAACTAATTATTTTTTTAACAGGTGTGTTAATTTCCTGGAAGGCACACAAGCTTCATTTTTATATGGACAACCATGTACCATTCGAAATACAGCCTACTTAAAGGTACAAAAAAGTATATTACCCCCTGATGACATAAACTGCGTAGATATATCGGGCTTTAAGAAGAATATGCATGGAAGATTAAACTTATCAAATCACACCGAGTTTCTTAACAAAGTAGCAAATGCCGATACTCTATATGCAGATCACATGAATATTTCTAAATTTCCATTCCTCATAGTAAAATCCCTACCGAATCTAGAGATGATTGACCTATCAGGAAACAAAATAAGAAGAGTTCCAACTAAAATCTTCAAGCTTGCACCGATAGTGAAGAAACTTCTTTTATCTGATAACAAAATAATAATTCCAAAACGAGCGTCGTTATTAAAATCGCAAAGTTTGCAAACTCTCATGTTAAGCAACAACGGCATTAATATAATCTACAAGTATACATTTAGGCATTTACCAAATCTTGAAGTTTTGTATTTAGACAATAATAATATAAAAAATCTAAATCCTATTATCGGTGTTTTACCAAATTTGAAGATGCTGCATGTGGGGCGTAACTATCTTAGCAGTGTACCGCCAAAAGAAATGGTTGCGAAGTCTCTGAGGCAGTATGTTACAAAATCACAGAAAAAGTTCATTGAAAAACGATCACGTAGATATTGAAACTAATTATTAAGTTGAGAAAAAAACCTTATTTTTGAATATTGTAGTTTTATATAAAAATAAATAAAAATGTATTTCTTAATCACTATTAAAACCTATTTATAGTTAATCCTAATCAATACATATATCCCTGTGTCCTAAAGAGAAAATAATTGCAAAGTAAGTAAAGGTCAACAGCAAGGTCATCTAAAAGATAAGCTATGCTACTATCTATCAGCGGAAGGAAGAAGTCGGTCTTAGGAAAAATGAAATGTCTAAAGAAAAATCTACAAGACTCAAATATACAAATTAAACAAAAATGTTTCAAATTGGTTAAATTTATAGCTCTGAAAACTGAAGCTAGGTCAAATTAAGAATAAAGTATAACATTATACATAGAGTTAAAACATTTTAAAGACAAGAATTTCTATAAATTAAGGATGTCAAATTTAACATGGGAAGTTCCATAAGAGAACTTTTCATGCAATTTTAACACAGTATGGAATGAAAATAAGTTAATAAAATTAAAGTAAGATATCGATAGATAAGACTGAACCACAAATTATACCAAGAAGTTTGTTTCACTTATTGCTATTAAAAAAATAACATTTCAATATAACCTCAAATTTAGATTTCAGGATAAATCAAAAATAAAAGACTTTCAGGTAGAAGATCCTATTAAAAATGGAAAAAACTAGTGCATTCTTTATAATAGTTGTATAAATTCATAAAGAAAGGACTCATTAAGTAAATATTGAAAGTTTAAAGTCATCCTATGGAATTAATAATAATCGAAGTTAAATATTAATTATATGAAAAATGTTCTTTTTTTAATACTATATCGAATGTAATAATTAAATTGATATAAAAAAATTCTTTTAATTTAAGAAATTATGTGAAAATTCCAGAAATTTCGGTGATATTTAACAGAGTAGACTATGACATGTAAGTTTAATAAAACCAAACTCGTCGAGGTTTCGTAGCTTTTTGATAAAAATCTGTTGTACGATACACATCGTCGTGTCAAATTAAAAAAACAATTGAAGTTGATCTAAAAAGTAAAAGGTTACGTAAAGAATTGAAAACTTGTATCAGCAATTAGAAGTTTTGCTTACCATAGTTGAAGATTTTATGCAAGATGAAAATGAAATAAAATATCCTAATAATTGATATCCATGGTCCTATCCTGCTAGTTTCCTGAATAATTCCTGTTTTAAGAAAAACTAGTGAACTTAGCCATAGGGAATACTTGATGAAATTTGTAGAGCCTTTGTTTGCGCTTCTTATGGATCGATAATATACAGGGTGTTCCATTTGAAATAAGGAAGATTCTGTATATCACAGGTCGATTTCAGATACATCGTTTAAGAGAGTCACCAATGTAGAATATTTGACCAAAAATAAATTAAATGTGACTTGGCATAACTTCATAATTTCAAATATTCTGAGTGACGAATATTGAAAAAAAAACTTATGCTAAAAATCTCGAAAACCTTCAATATTTTCGTCATAGAAACATGCATAAAGTATCTTTTATTTTTCATGTAGAAACCGAAAAAGTGATAATAAATACAGGTTGCCATTTAAAAAAACAAAGGGGACCCGCCCAGAAAAAATTGAACACCCTGTGTGACTGTGTATTCCTATCTCTTGCCTAAATAGAGATATGGAACACGGCGCCACTGTTACAGAACCCTGTATATGGTATGAAAAATTTTAATTATTCTTTTATTAGTAGAAATAGACTTAAATTATGAAGGGTATATTTCTTAATATTTAAAGATTTCGTTTATGTTAATTGTTGTTTAAAGGTTCAATAAAACAGATTTATATAGATCACAATGTTCTTCTCTCACTTCAATCCTGAGGAAGAGGAAATAAATTTAAAATCCTAAATAAAAAAAATAATAAAAAAACTTAAATTAAAATAAAAATGAATTACAATTTCTCACACCCATAAAATAATTATATCAATATATATATGAGAAATCCAGCGTTTCTTGGGAGCATTAAACTGATATTTTCAATATTACTGCAATGTAAACAAGTTAACAATATTTTTTCTAATAAAATCCAATTAATAAGCACTAAATTAGACTACTTAAAAGTTAGCAGATGAAACGGCATAAAGCAGGTTTTAAAGCTCCTTAAATTGTTTTATCCAAAACTTTTTCAAAATTATATCGGTTGTGAGTTCAATAAGAAGTTATTTTAAATTCTAGTTTCTTACCAGTTTCTTGTTTTTTGCCTCCCTAGAGAGTAACAAATATACTGTTTTGGTAAATTACCTTTTTTATTGTTTTCTATGTTGAGTACCAAATATTTTAAATCTCATGGTTCAGGTTCAATTGTGGGTTCTTGACAAATTTCAACGAAATTTAGAAAATCGATTGACAACATATAATAAGAATAAGATTTAGGTATACCTATATAAACAAAATAAAGATAAATGAAATGGTTTTAATTTTATTTGAAAATCTGTACCTGTTTAATAATATTCTCCATGAATATTCACCAAATTATCTCATGTTCATGAAGCTGGCAGAGCAAGGTCAGGAAATAAAAACTTAATATTAACAAATTATACATTTTATAACGTAACCTTAACCAGAGTTTCCATGGTTAAGGACATCGGCATCTATTTCGATAGTAAACTATTTTTTGATCAACATATTCAGTATATTTGTACTAAGGCCTATAAAATACTTGGGTTTATATTCAGAACATGCAAAAGTTTTAAAAGGGTAGAAACAATTCGTATGCTATACATGGCGTATGTTAATAATTCACTCTGTTTTGGATCAGTTATTTGGAACCCTCAATATAATATCTACATTAACAAAATCGAAAAAATACAAGAGAAATTTATAACATACTTGAATTTCAAATTTTATCCTCAAACTAACAGTTCTAATCTAATAAAAAAATTTAGCTAGCCGTTTTTGATTCAGTTTGAGACAGCCGAGGTACAAAATTCTTAACATTCATTTTCGTATTTAATTTATCACCGTAAAAGCCGTGTTAATAAAATCGTCGTATTTTGCTTAGAAACTGCATTTAATTTTTCAACATTTTAAGATATCGAAACAGACTATTTATTTACGTTTTGTTTTTTCTGAATTTTTTTTTTAAATCCGTCTGCTCGTTTTATCATTTAGTAATCTGGGAATAGTTTATTCATTTTGGGGATCCGTAACTATTTTATTTTAGGAGAGTCATTTAAGTTCTCAATATAGAATAAGATTTCACTTTTATTTTCGTTTATCATTTTTCCGAAAAATTAACTGGAACTGATTCATTTATTTTTGGTTTTCTCAAGTTAGTTTGCTTTTAATTAAATCTCAAGTTAGCTTATATAATTTTTTTTCACGACCGAAACTAAATACTAGTTTAAACCGTGCCGACTAACGTATAGATAATTTTCAACGCTTTGGGATCAGATCTTGTCTTTGTTGGTTGCTTCGGCTGAACCCTTAAACAATATCGCTCCCCAACCCCCGCGATCTGGCATTTACCCTGTTTATTTCTTAAGTTAAGAAATCTAATTAACTCACCTGGTTTGAATGAAATAATTTAGTAATATTAATTAACGTTTCCGGTTGATTAGCATTGTTTAGAAAAGGTGTAATCAATTTTGCCGATTTTATTTCATTTTGATAAAATCTACAATTAAATTTCATAAATAATAAGGTAACTCTCCTGATTAATTATCACAATTAGCGAAATCAATAACCGCTACCGGTTAACTTCGAGCATTTACAAGGGGTTAATAAAATTCTTCCGGATTAATTTAATCATTTAATACATTTAATAACTCTTCCGGTAAATTTTAAAATTTAAATAAATTTCAATAAAGTCTGATTGAGTCATTACGTCATTACCAACGAATGTTTCTTTTAACGTATTATTTTTTGTTCAGGGTTAAAGTGGGTTTGAAATAATAAACAAATTTTATTTTGTAAACTAGTTAAACACAATATATGTGTCATGTTAATTCTCTGGTTTATATTCACAGACCTTACCTCTTTTCAGGGCTTTTAAAAAGTATATAATAAATTAAAAATATTGAGTCTGAAATCAACAAGACCCCTGGAGAATACCGTATCTCCACCTGAAATTACCTATGCCCCTAAGACGCCGTTTCTAAAGGTTGTGGAGCATACCACATTAATAAACTGGCGCTCGAGCAATCTCCGTATTAAGGCGTCACTCGTAAGGCATAATTTTCTTTGTGACAAGAAAAACCCTTACAAACTTTTACATGAAACTTTTTTTCGATAGGATTCATATTTCAGCCATAAATCGTAAAAAACCAATATACAACCCTCAAGTTGTATATTTAGCTATCCCTACCCCTCTTCCGGAACTTTTAGTTTGTCTAATTTATTTTTTTCAATTTACCTATAATTTACCCTAAATTTTGCGACCATCCACATACTGCTAAGAATTTTTTATGAATTCGGGTATTTAAAATCGGTTTGGCCCTGGTCTAATAGGTATAAAATACGTTCAAATGTAAAATTACTTAATGATTTTGTTACAGGTTACTCAGGTGCAGCGCTCCTTGCTATCTGCTTTGCTCTACCCTTCGCCTGGAGAGTCTTGGTTCACAGGGAACAAGGTCACTGGGAACAGCCCCTATCAGCGTATTACTTCGCCCATCTGGAACTCTTCCTAGGCAACGGCTGCCTAGGTGTTGGTGTCTTAATGCTCCTAGCGCTCACATTAGAAAGATACGTTAGCGTTTGTCATCCAGGACACGCCAGGCCCATACTTGGATCTCCTCTTCGAGTAGTTACAGTAATTCCTTTACTAACTCTTATACTTTACATTCCAAATCTATTCCGCAATCGAGTTAGAACATGTCAATTACTACCCAAAGGAACTGTTTTATACCAAAGAGTTGAAGACACAGAATACTTGATGAGTCCTCTGTATAGTGTATATAAAATATTTTTAGAACTAATCTACAAAGTGTTACCAGTGATTTTATTGGCTGCTTTGAACTTAAGAATTTTAATTGTTTATCGGAGATCTTGTGACAAAAGAAGAAAGATGACATTAAGCAGGAAATGTTCCGGTGAAGAAGATCCGAAGAAATTTGCTGAGGAAAGAAGATTGGTGTTGCTTCTGGGTTCGACTAGTATTCTGTTTTTGGTTTGCGTAACACCAATGGTTCTTCTCAACGTCACGCTTTCGGATGCAAATTTAGTAAATTATCCATACCAGGTAGGTAGATTTGTTACAGAACAAACATTTACGAGACTCCGCTTTCATTATTTAGAGAAATCGAAGCCTCTCATAGAACTTGGCATATTGCTACATTAAGATAATGAACCAGTAAAATTTTTAAGAGCTGCAGAGAACCAGGAAAAATATGTTAATATAATTTTTTTTTTGCCTTTACCATTGATTCTTATGAATAATCACAAAACTTCGACCATTTTGGAAGAGATGACCATTTTCTAAATTCATATGAGTTTATTTTAGATTATTTTAAATTTTATTTTGAATAAAAATAATTATAAATGATGTTTCCACATTTTATCATTAATTCTTTGTAATCTGAATATTTATTTTAAATGTGGTGTCGCCCAAATTTCTAATTTTCGGAGTGCTTGAGTTATTTATAAACTAATGCCAAACCCATACGTATACTAGTGCATTTAAACGCACAGTTTTGCGTGAAACAGAGTTACTGAAAGCATACTTTTGTCTCTTTTGCTTTTACGCGTCGTTGGCCAATATAAATACTAGAGTAGTAAATAACACAGAACACATATTTGACTAGGTTGGTATCGAGAATACTACCTAAAAAAATATATGACGATTTTACGATTAATTAATACTTAATATGTTAATGTCCAATATTTATTATTTAATTTTAACCAAGTACCTCCGATCCCAATTATCCGAAAAAATCAATTTAACGTTGTGTTAAATATTGTTACAGGTGTTTCGAGCCATTGCAAACCTTTTGGAAATAACCAACTACTCTATAACTTTCTACATATACTGTTCGTTCTCTGAAGATTTTAGAAATACTTTACTTCGAACTCTGAGACTGCGCAGTACTAATCTGATGAGAGGTGCCGTCAAAACTCCACAACCTACTGCAACCACAACGATTACACAACATAAGGGTGTTTGATATAAGTCGTGTAGACCGGATTGGACACCGGTCTAGAAGAAATAATTGTAACAAAACGCAGGTTTAAGTTTAGAATAGAGTTTTTGGTATTACCGTTTTGTAAAATATGATATTTTTTGAAAATTAATGTTTAAGTTTTATGAAAATTGAAAGTCGACATGGACGTCGCTCAGAAAATGTACTTCAAAACATTGGAGCATATATATGTAAAATGGCAACGCCGTAAAATTGCTTCGGTACGTTTATTCATATTCTCGGACTACCTGGAAATTCATGACTCACTCAGTTTACGCATCCTGACTATACGATCAATATTTTTTTGGACAAAAGACCGCAAAATACGGTTTCTAAAAATAACATTTTTTTTAACATTTTTGTTTATTTAACGTGAGAGCACTTTCAATTTTCATATCTCTTAACTGTAGACTGTAAAAATATAATATACATTCAAATATATTGTCCGTTCCTAGTAAATATATATTAGATTTATAGACAATTTGTACGAAATAAAATTCTAAAGATCTTTGTTATTTAATTCATTATACCTATTACCATAAAAACATCTTAGTCGAAACATTACAGTTCTTTTATATTTTTAAATAAAGACACAAGTTTATTTTTGGGGAAAACTGCCACATATACGTTAGGATAAGATTTTTTTTCATACTAATTTTATCGAAAAGTAATAATAAGTTTTATATTTATACTATACAAATGTTGTTTGTAACGTCACGTTCATCGAAATTAGATTTGGCATCGTTGTGCGAGTTGTGCACAATGGAACTTCGAATTGCAGTTACATCTGAATTGTAGGTTCGTTCGTTTGCTGTAAATATTGTAAATCACCCCAAATCTTTAATGATAATTATAACACTTATAAAGTTATTAAAAACAAAAGCAAACATTAACCTCAAATATCATGCAACATTTAACTTTTATTACTCTGAGCATACACCTGACAACTGTTGTTCCGTGAGAACTGAGTTTAAGATTTGCGGTGTTGCCAATGATCGTTCTTCATGAAAAGGTAGGCCCTGTTTTGGGAAGTTCCAAATAATGTCAAATTTGGAGACCCAAACTTATTAGGCCACACCCTGTAGATGTGCCTGTCCCAACTTATTGTAGATTAAGTTGGCAGAGAGTTTTGATGTGGACTGTATACGTAGTTAGGTTGTAGCGAAATTATACTTTAAGTACTTGGATGTTATATATTAACGATAACGTAAAACAAAAACACTTTACAAAGAAAAAAACAAAGAATATAACAAACTCAAAACTATGTTTGCAATTGCTCAAAAATTTATGAATTGTGAAACGCAAGTGCGTATGTAGTAATATGCAATTTATATAAGTTGAGATTGATGAATTTATTACGTAAGAAACAGTCTGAGTGCGACCTGTTTCCCCGGAGATAGAAGTTCTACTGATTTGATTTAATTTATTCTAGTCGCGTGTGGTCCGCCGATATTCTTCCTTGGCCAATCACGGGTACGTGTTTTCGGCGCTATTGATATCCTTTTTTTTATGCAACTGCCAATCTTGCCCCTGGCCGTGGAGCATCTAAAGGCGGCAGCAGATAAAGAGGTAGCCGATAAGGCGGTTTTTAACTATTGATGTTTATATGGACTATTAATTACTTCCGGGTTCTTAGCTGTGCTCTGGCCTTGATTTACTATGTGTGCTTACACTGTTGCTATGCGCGAGGTTCGGTTATTTTATTTCTCTTGCTGCCATGGGCGTAGTTAAAAATGTTCGATTTCGAACAGGCCCATTCAGAAACTTCGAATATTTTAGGTAAAGAAAACAGTAGCTAAAATGTTGAATTTTATAGATGAGTCGATCAATTGACAGAGTTCAATTATATATCAATGGTGTATATCACGCAGTGAGCTTTATTTTTGGGAAGAACAGTAATGCGTGTTTCTGAAAGTAGATTATGGAGGGGGGTGTTTCCGATGAACGTGGCGTCAAGGGTACACTTTCAAAAGCTATATTTTTTTTAAACGAAAAATATATGGTGGCACTCTAAGTGAATTAGACGTTTCACATGAAATACCATCGACTTATATAAGTTTTAGAATTTATTTTCGTAGATGTAAAGGTCCATTATGGAATCAAAAAAAATGTTTCATTATTTCATTTTCGTTTTCTTTTTTCGATTTTCTTTCTGTGGGATGCGAAATCTAAATTCCACCATGAGAAATCTTTCCCATCAAGAATGCTATTGGATAAATTCTCGACAGTGATAGAATTTTCAGTTGCAGTATTCATGTCTGAATCATCTTTTTGACACATCAATGTTGCATCCTTTCCTTTGCAGTTAGAATATACAATTCTGACAGCACATTTTCTAGCTATATGTCCAAACTTAAGACACAAATAGCAACGTCCATTTTCTACCAGACTTTTTCGCTTTTCATCAAATGATAACCCTTTTGTTTCCTCAGCATCACAAAATATACATCTCGAACTTTTGTTGTGATTGATCAGAAGCAGTGGGAATCGGGCCATTTATCGATGAATTGGCTTCGAATTTATTTTTGTTGTGAAGATCGAAACCTGTCATTGCTAAATGAATTTTTCTTCATTTTCTACTTCCTTTCTTATAAATTCCATTAGATTATCTAAACGATTTTGCCAAACGCGTAAAATAGTTTCAGTTAAGCAGGATTCAACAAGAGGGTATAACATAGCATATCTCAATTAACCCCTAAAGTTTCAAGTGATCTGAACTGTGATTCCAGTTTATCATACAAACTGCTGAGTTTCGATTTCGAATTCAAATTACTCAAAAGTTATTTCTTTCTCGTATATAAACCACGGCCAAGAAATCTTCTCAGCCAAAACGAGATCTGAGACTGTTAATAACCTTTGAGTAATTCTCGGCTGTAATAGGATAGCTTTCGACGAGCTGTCTTGCTCTAGAATTCGGGACAGTAGCTTTAATAGATATTGGAATTTGTCTACTTTCTGACTCAAGTTATCCTCATGAGTTCTTGAGTTCAATATGTGGTAATTTGATATTACGCTTTATTAGATTTGAACGGCTATGACTACTTGATTCAGAGAGAGAATCTTTAAACTTTCCCACTTCGCCTTAAGCCTATTATAATTGCTGCATATTTCATCTGCTTTGACTACTTCTGCGTCTATGTCCCCTTCATTTCCATTATTTTCAATAGTTCCTTGTCGATTTCCGAAATGACTTCTATTTTCTTGTCCGAAACTCGAACATTGCCTTGAATACCAGCTAGGTCTTCACCTGGATTCGCCATCAAATTTACCGTTTCTTCATAAAGTCGAGTGAAGTTCTGTGGACATCTAGGGCTCTCAAAAGTTTATTCATAAGGTCCTATCACGGTCGCCAATAATATTGTAATTAACGCCAACCCGATGAAGACTGTATCTGTAAAATATACAAATCAGAACCTGCTAAAATCATCCTTAAATAAAACATTTCTCAAAAGATCTATATACATCGGCGTGTAAAACTTTACCTGGAGTTGTTGCTCTATCTATATGGCCAAATGTAAGGACATGTGCCTTTCCATAAATACAACATTCACAGAGTTTATTATCTAAACTTAAATTTATACCCAGTTCTCTTAAAATTATCATTCGAACATGTTTCTTGTTTTGGTGGCCTAATCTTTCATGGTATAACTGAAGAAGATTATCATCTGTGATTGCATTTATTTCAGATTATGTCTTGTTTTTAGGTCTAGATTGTAGAGCTAACTTGTACAGCCCTCCATGTCTACTTCTTTTACCTAGTAAAACTGTTCTGCCTGCTATTTCCAAAGAACATATTTCAGCAGTAGAGTAAAAGATACTGTCCTCTTGCTTGTCTTGTGCAAATAGAACTGAAAACAGATTTTTCTTTATTTTTGGTATATACCAAACATTTCTGCCAGTATGGCTGAAATTTTCTTGCCATTTAATCTGCTTTCAACCTTCATGTCACCTTTTTCTAAGGCTTCAACAGTATCATTATTAGCTGTAGTCACTGCACGAATACTTTCAAATGATTCATAAGATTCAAACAAATCACGACTATTGCAAGTGTGATTTGTTGCTCCATTATCTACAAACCAATTTTCTCTGCCGCATTCAGCTAATAAAGCAGCATTTGATTCTATTGATCGAGTAATTGTGATGGAAGGATAAGCAGCAACGTTATTGGCAGAAGCAGTACTAGAAACAAAACTAGTGATAGGTTTTGGGGGTCTTCCATCAGCCTTCCATTTTTCACACTGCCTAACTTTGTGACCTGGCTGTTTTTCTTTGATTTATTAAACTTCTTGTATGTCAAAAGAACTTCTTGACTATGCTCACATTTGTTGAATAGAGATTTTTCATATACACACAGTTGACTGGTTAAATTTTCGACCGTTCTTTCTGTTTTGTTCATCAACATCCTTCTTTTGATTTAAATGGAAAATAATCCTGTGGTAAAGTTCCTAATATTTTACAGATCAATAGCAGGTTCTGAGGCATCGCTTTAAGGCGGAGTACACATGGAGCTACTCAAAAGAAACTGAAACTGAAATTACTAACCAGTTACTAACTGATTAGTGATGCTATATCCGCACACACAGTCTACTCAATAGTGATCTAAATCAGTAGTCTCTGATTACAGTTGTGGTAGAAAACATCAATTATTCACAATCTGTTCAAAAATGAATACCGATTCGAGTGATGATGAATCCATCTTACTTTATTACTCTTTTATTATTATTTTGCTATTTCACACCAAGCGTGATCAGTTTCATCTCCCTTGGAGTAGCCTAGGAGCTTAAAACTATACAATACGAAGATTTTTTAACTTCTTCCAATAATTTTATATTTATAAGTTGAGCATTCATTGTGAACAAAAATATTTTGAAAGAAAATAAATAATATTTGACACACTTGACAGATGAAAATTAGAAACTGCGTGATTCAAGTCAAAATTGAGTCACCATGTCAAGTTGCCTAAACTGATTACTAACGCGTTACTAACTGGTTAGTAACCAATATCGTCGTCTGCGGTGTTCCATTCAATTACAATGGTTGCGACTCATCGCGGACTGGTTGGCAATTTGCGTCAGAATCACGTTTGGAGACTTTAGTTTTCCTTCTAAAAGTTCATGTGTATCAGTAACACTTGCCTTTAAGTAAACCAATTTACAGCTTGCTCACATTCATTTTATATATTTTTTCATAATGATAATAGTTTATTTATTTCGTGATATGATACATTGGACTCGGTTCTCCAAAATAATGGACTGACTGCAAAGATCTACTGTGACACCGACAAATAAAAAAATCTTTTCTTTACAAATCTTTACTTCCTCAGGAACCACGCTTTGCTACCATGTTAAAGTGGGTGTGATTTGAAGAAGACTTTTATTAAATTAAAATATTCAAAATTACTTGTATGACTTTTAAATGATTTATTTATTTATAAATCAAACATCAGAACAACTATTAAAAGTCATGGATACAAAAATACAGGATGTTAAATTATTCCTATGAATTTAACAGTATCAAATGTAGAAGGTCAATGGTATAAACTCTTATCTGCTCCTATTGAATTATACAATTAATATCTAATTGATTTTATACAATACTATAACAATACTAATAACTACAGAGCATGAGTTATAAACTATAACTCACGCTCCAGAAGTCGAATTATCATAGCAAGAATGTCTAGAATTACACTATAAGGATTGCTCAAGCGGACGGATCTGTCGGCGGTCATAACGTGGTTAAACAAATTTTTGTTTTTATAAAGGAGGTGAAATAAAACAACATATTTATTTATATGAATTTTCTTCATATATTTATATTAGTTTTTTCTAGTGTGGCCCTATCTACAAAATTTGTAGTTACTCTGCTAAGTATGTATGTATTGTATGTATGTATTTGTCTAAGTCAAGATTTTTATTACTGATCATTGTCGCTGTAAAATGAAGTTTATTGAGCATAATATCAAACTCCTATTATTTTTAAATACTCAGGAATAAGTTTCTTCTCACAATAATTATCAAATTTTATATCGCAGTCCTGTCTTGAGTGTATTGCAAGATTTGGATCCAGACAAAATTCTTTTAGGCGTTTGTATAAAATTTCCAAATCGGTATAGTGGCACATTTTAGGAAATATTTCTGGATAAACTAATGTATTAGGTACCATAGGAAAACAACCACAATAACTTGCCTCCAACCTAAAACAAATCCAAGATTGAAAACGATAAAAATTATCGGGTTCTAGAAAATATGCATTTAGAACCTTCTAAATTGTTCAAAATGCAAAAAAATCTCAATTTAGCTTTTTATTTCTTTTCACGTCCGAAATTAAATCCTGGTTACCGTTCTAATCATTAAGACTGAGTTATAGTAGTTTGCGCCGCTTTGGGATCAGATCTTGTCTTTGTTGGTTGCTTAGGCTGAACCCTTAAACAATATCTCCCCATTTGCAAGCTTAGGTCGAAGCGTTATTCGAAATCTTGGGACCAGATCTTGTCTTTGTTGGTTGCTACGGCTGAACCCTTAAACAATATCTACCTGAGAGTTTCGAGCGCATTGTTTTAGTATTTACAGCTTCCGGACTGATCGGCTTCTGCCAGCTTAGGTCCGTGAAATTCGTCGTTTTGGAACTGATCTTGTCTTTGTTGGTTGCTTAGGCTGAACCCTTAAACAATATCGCTCCCCAATCCCCGCGATCTGATATTTACCCTGTTTATTTCATAAGATAAGAAAGCTAACTAACTCACCTAGTTTGAATGAAATAATTTAATAGTATTAATTAACATTTCCGGTTAATTATCATTGTTTAGAAAGGTTGTAAGAAAATTTTGCCGATTTTAATTCCAGAATTTATCAATTTTGATAACTTTTGCAAATAAATTTCATAAATAATTAAGTAAAAGATTAAGTAACTCTCCTGATTAAGTATCGCAATTAATGGAATCGGTTAACGCTGCCGGTTAGTTTCGAGCATTTACAAGGGGTTAATAAAATTATTTCGGATTAATTTAATCATTTAATACATTTAATAACTCTTCCGGTAAATTTCAAAATTTAAATAAATTTCAATAAAGTCTGATTGAGTCATTTCATAGAGCCGAATCGAACGTTTCTTTTAAAGTATTATTTTCTTTGTTCAGGGTTAAAGTGGGTGGGCTTTGAAATAACAAACAAATTTTATTTTGTAACATAGCTAAACACATACCTCTTTTCAGGGCTATTAAAAGTATATAATAAGTTAAAAATAATTGAGTCTGAAATCAACAAGACCCCTGGAGAATACCGTATCTCCATCTGAAGTTACCTGGGCCCCTAAGACGCCGTTTCTAAGGGTCGTGGAGCATACCACATAAAAAACTGGAGCTCGAGCAATCTCCGTATTAAAGCGTCACTTGTAAGGCATATTTTTCTTAGTGGCAAGAAAAAGCCTTACAGTGTAGTGCATTTATAAATATGTGTCGCTCGCAAATACCATTGAATTAATTTTTTTTTCATAATATATTGTACTTTATAAATATAATACAGGGTGTTTCATAGTTAAACCGACATACGTTACCTGTAAGTAGAGGGAACTTAGGTGATTCCAAATAACCTTGGTTAATCGGTCTAACGCCTTTAATAACCGAGATACGGGGTGTTTCATCCATTTCGGCAATATTTTGATAAGCCGTAACTTTAGAACCACCCTGTAGATTTCTCTCATACTTGGTACAGGTATAGTGTGTTAATAGCCCAATCCTATAGTGTAAGAACTACAATTAAAATCCAGATCCGGATTAAGAAGAATTTGCAAAATTTGAAAATCCCCAAAACAACACCCTGTGTATCAGATTTTTTAAAATTGGGACGGATATTTGAAAAGAACGGAAAAAAATGAGTTAAAGTGAAAATTTTTGCACATCCCATTCTACTACAGGAGTTGTAACGTCAAATAGAAGAAGAATGATGGATTTTTGTTTTGATTTTACTTATTTTCTAAAAAATTAATATTGGCATTGGTGTCCACTTTATGCAGGCACTTTTTCAATAATTCAGGTTCAACTAGAGCTCGGAAAACCCATTTTACAAGTAGGAGTAGAGGAGCAACAAGAATTCGTCGACACCATTATTTTTATTTTCGCGCTTCTTATGACGATCGACTGAATATTTGGATCGCCCTGTATGTAGTGGGATCCGTTCTATAACAATGAGATGTTCTGTTATAGTTAGACCCATTTATTTTTACTTTCGCACTACGTTTTTCAGTTTTAGGTGTTTAAAAAATATATTTTTGTGAGCAAACGAGTAAGGAATTTAATTTCTCAGATTCGACACCCTAAGACCGTATTCTGCCTTTCGGCTTCGTCAGTTAGGCTTTTCGAATCCAATAAGTAAAATTCGAAACTCGTACAAGTCAATAGCTATATCCGCTATAAGATAAAATTTTTAGATTTGCTACCATCTATGGTTAGAAGAGAGTTTTGACACTTTACAAAGCAACAATTGTTGCATACACTCAATTTGCATTGTGTGTTGCAAATTTTTTATTTTACTGATTCTAGTCAAGATGTCACTCTCTTTTTCGTATCACTTTAAGGGATTAATACAAAGTCAGCAAACAAGTAAGGAATTTAATCGTTGCTTTGTAAAGTGTCAAAATTCTCTTCTAACCATAGATGGTAGCACATCTAAAAATTTTATCTTATAGCGGATATAGCTATTGAGACGAGCACAACTTTGAAGCGACACCACCGGTATTAATTTGAACCTTCACGAAAAGCATAATTTTCTTTGTTTACCTGCAAGTCGAACGTGTGTTTTGATTTTGTGCTTCGTGTATTTTGCTATTTGTTAGTTAAACGATAAAAATGCCCAATAAAAATAATACAAACTATTGCGTTTATGGGTATACCTCTAGGAAATCTAAAAATCCGGAATTACACTTCCATTATGATCCACCCAAGAAGCAACAAAAAAGGTGTCATCGAGGAAGTTGATCGTCGTAAATTCCGGGAAAAGTGTAATCAATTTTAAATTTGAAGATTATATTACAAAATCAGGTAAGATAAAGATTAGCATTTCTGAGATTATTTCTTGATTACTACTGAAATGTTTTTAGGAATTATTTCAAACAAAATAGCACCCAAGTAGTGCAAAAAGTGTGTGCCGTCACATCATTTGCCCAGTAAGCCACTTGATGTTAAAACCATTAAATGTGCAAGGAATGATGGTTAGTTAGAAGACAGCAAAGTGTTGCCTATAAACTAAGTAAACTTGTCCTTACAAACTGTCGAAACTGTACAGTTGTACTTTTATATATGTAAACTTAAAATCTAATTAGGTGTGCACATCATTGCTGATATTTCAACTTATCATTTTTCTAAAGGTTCTATTCAGTAAAATAAAACCATTGTCACATCATAATTTAAAAAATACCATTATTACGTTCCCCTCTTGTACAGCACCTGTTTTCAACAATTATACAGTTACAATTAGTAATGAATTATTATAATAAAATGTTAAATACTACTAAAACTGAATAATTCAAAGTTAGCTTTGAACTTATGTTAAAATAAAGGATTAAAAAATATACATTTTGTGTTTATTTTGAAAAAAACAAAGTAGATAAACAAAGCAAAAAGTTTTGCAACAGATACATTTGATGGCCTATGAAGTGTTTTAAGCCAAGAAAAAATTTTCTTAATTTTTTATATTTTAATTTGATATTGATTTAAAAAAATAATTTTGAAACAACGAATAGGATATATTTTACCATAAATCAATCAAAAGTAGGTTCTTAGAAATCATTTTTTATTTAAATCACTTTTACAATTACAATTATTATCCTGAAAAAAATGAAATAAAATTTATCAGCCGAAAACTGTTGTATGTTTCTTTGGCATATGATTTAGCTCCCTTCCAATATCATTCTATATTAGTAGAGGTGAAGATGATAATACCTCTAGGCTATATTCATCCTGAAACACAAAAAAAGCACACAGAAACAGAAGTAAACAATAAATTTCTGAAAAACGTAAGATATGCTAAATAATGATCCTCAATTTTAGAATAACAATACAAAAAACAGGTTCAATTGAGTCTAAATACTTACATGTACAGGTATATTATGGTAATTTCCAAATCAAAAACCTCAAACAATCACAAAAAGTCTTAAAATACTACAAATAAACCATTCACTCATTATAACTGAATGCACTATTTACCAAAAATTACGCGTTTCGTGTGAACAGCTGATCGACGACTGTGGCGCCGCCATCGGTAATTATTTGTCTCAATAGACGTTTTTTGACATATTCGAATAAATAGGGCAGAAAGCGTTACAGACATAATTTGTTTTTTGGCACGTAATTTACAGATTTCTGTTACAAAAATGCTCGAACTTTATGAAAATTGTCAAAATTAATATTTTCCTTGATTTTAAAAGTGCTTTTCAACATTGAAAATTCAGACCATAGTGTGGCTGCATTTATAATCTTTGATCTTTCCGATAGATAAGCAAGTAATACATTTTCTGTTAGGTTTTTTGCTTTTTTACTCTTTTTCCAATTATTAAATAATTCATAATATTCTTCGTACCGTTGTTGTGACTTTGTTGGTAATAAATTTAAAGAAACATTGGTTGCTTCTTTTTGCAACTTGGCGGAGTATTCGGAAATTCTTTATCACTCTCTGAATTCATTTTCACAATCACGCAATTTAGAACCAGAATTTATGGTACGCGAAAAAAATAGTTGGTCTTCCTGTAGATTATTTTTGTAAAATATTTTTGAAATTGTTCTATCAAATACTCACATTGAAACTCCAAAGAATTCATGTTTAGCTGTTGATACGGCAACGTGACTTGAAGACAGTATTTTATAGTAAGCCTCTTTATCATCTACGAAACCAAAGTGTATTATTTCTTCAGCTAATTCTCGTTTGGCTTTTCCAAACACATCAGGTACATCTTCAAACATTTCCCCTAATATAGACAATCGAAAAGTAAATTTTTCTTTTTTAAGTCTAAATATTACGTCAAAAAAGTCACTAGGACCTTTATCAAATTCCCATCGATGCGGCCAAACAATATTTAGTACTGATGTTGATTTATTCGTTGGAACTAATAGCGGAAAGCAAACTGGAAAATAAAGAACGCTACTCTTTTTAGCTATGTCTCTCTTCACTGATTTTGGCCTGTGATCGGGAAGAAGTTTCAGTATTTTTCCAATATTTTCTAAAAACGATTGCATATTGAATAGGGAATTGAAGAGAATGACATCTGCTGCCAAACTAAAACGATAATAAAATTCTTTTATTGTAAAAAAAATATTCATTTATAAATGTCATAATAAAAATGTGGGTAATGACAAAGGGTTTCAATACTATGTTTTAATTTTTTTCTACGACTGCAATGACAAATCATCATTTTGATTCACCTAATGAAACTTATAGCTGATGTAGACGTATCCAGTAGCTGTCGACAGTCTCACTGTCCGTCAGCGCTGTCGAGTAGTTGGCTCCATGTAAACACTTTTTTGTGACAGTACAGCGCTGTCTCGAATAGAAAGTCCGTCTATTTTTGACGACAGTAGTCCTCACCCGCGTCCCCCCAAACACCCGAATCAGTACATGGCGCATCTTTATAGAGTGAACAGTGGCGGCGTTTAAAAATTGACCCGAAAATGAAGCGAATTAGAAACGTTGAACTTGGTTCAACTTTATAGAGAACACGAATGTTTATGGAATCTGCGTTGTAATGCGTATAAAAACAAACAGCAAATTTTCTGACGTACGTCGTAACGCCAACCTGTACTCAGAGGGAACTTCTAGTTTTCGTTGTTGTAGCAAAGCAAAACCTCCCGTTATATTTCTATCGTTGATCCATTTTCTGACCCATATTCTTTTTTTATTTAATAATTCTTCCTCCAACATATCTGTAAGCTCCTGTAATAAGAGCGAGGGCATTATCTTAACAGATTTCCTTTTAAAGAACCCCACATTCATTTTCGTACGCACCTGATCATAAGCACACATTCACGACAAACTGGACTCGTGTAAACGACCAGTTCCAGCAGTGGGCGTGTCCTAGCAAGCGTGACAGTGACACTGTCGACAGCTACTGGATACATCTAAATCAGCGTTTATATTATACACATTTTACACAACATTTCATATTGCACAGGTTGCTAAGCAACCCATGCGAAATGAAATATTTCGTATTTATTCTTAAAATCTAAGGCGACTATGCGACAGTGGCGGATACAGAAAAAACTCAAGGAGGGGACGCTAAAGATATCTTGGGCTACCTTTACTTTTATCGTAATAAAAATAATCAAGTCACATGCAAAGTTTAAGAAAGTTTTATTTAAAGTGATTATACACATACACAAGACAATGCCATCTTATCTTATGATATAAAATAGTTATAATTGTGGTTATCTTCCTTAAATGATGAATTCTATGCGCCAAGGGGGGGAGGGGCCTCGCGTTTGAATTTTTTTGAACCAACTTTGGCCTAAATGAAACCTACATCCCTGAATTTTAACACGCGGAAACACTTTTTTAATTGCCAAGTGTGTAGTCATTTAAATATCAATTACCACTATTTCAAATCAATTGCAGGAGTAATTAACATATATCACAATTGACAAAAAGTACTTAAAAAATTTTAAAATCGATCAACAAATTTTTGCTGTTTTAAAATGTATAGGGAATAAAAAACCAAAAGGCAAAGTTGTTGAATAATCGTTATATCAAAATTTAGAATGATTTATTTTTCAAAATTATTGTTCTACCGCTGGCTGGCACATATTGGTTTCCGCCTGAATTTATTGCTGGCTGGACACTTGCTAACATGATATGGGTGATTATAAAGTTCGGGGGTTACTTTTCTGACCGCGGGCCGCACCTCGGCTGACACCTTTTGAACCGCCGGACGGACCTGGGCTATGAAATTTTATTTCTGGGACGCACCTAGGCCGTTTTACCGGCCGCCGGACGCACCTCGGTCCCTGCCGAGATATATGCCCTCGATGGACTTACAAACCCTCGTGACCCTCTTGTTTGTAAAATGGTCGCTCTCAGGGCATAAACATCTATTTATACCCTTGGTACATAAATAACTATTATGCTATATCAAGGACCTTTATTATTTTATAAAAGCTGAAATTTTCTCAGCGCATGCTTCCAATACAGATAGGAACGATGGGCTACTATGAACTTTGGGTCATCGTTGCTTTGGCAGGTAACAGGTAGAGCAAAGGTGTATAAAATACCGACTTAATATAACAAATAATAAAGCGTAATTTTCTTATATTTTTCTTCGGAATAATAGAAATCACGTCATCAATTGCCAGACACAATCGTGGCTCTTAGACTATTACTAAGAGGAATGAAAATATTGTTGACTAAAACTAAATTATTCCTAAAATCCGTATTGTTTTTAATTGCCATTTTGTCTGATAGCAAATAATTTAATGCCAATTTTGAATATGAACGTTCTACCATATTAGAAGTAAAAGGGGAGAACTGGATGAGGGTAATAGACAATTTTAGGCAAATTTTAGACAATTCTCCCATCAAATTCCATCATAGTCCAGTCAAATTAGGGTTTCGGTTGGTTGTTAGCTTACCACACTTGGGGACCAAATGCTTTCTATGTAAAAAAAATGCGCTGATTGAAATTTGTTTAGAATTGTATTTTCTACAAGATGCATTTGGTCTTGAATGTTAATTTTCAAAATTTATTGTTTTTTATGCAAAATACGAAAAAAAAATAGCAAAATTAAATACTCAGCTGCTTGGAATGCCACACCAACTAACCGCAAAACATTAAATTATAAACATAACATTTCTCTCCATATAAAAGAACTTGAAAAGCGTAGAGCAAAATAGTAGAAAGCCAGTAGACAAAACACATCTTAATAATCTTACTCGAAACCTTAGTAGAGCTATTCGAGAAACGAGAAATGAATCCTTTCAGATATACTTATCAAATTTGTCCCCTGAAGATCATTCCTTGTGGAAAGCAACGAAGAAATTTAAAAGACCTATGGTAGCTGTTCCACCAATAAGAAAAACTGATGGTACTTGGTCTCGATCTAATTCTGAAAAGGCCAACACATTTGCTGAATTCCTTACTACAGTACTTTCTACCCCCCCCCCCCTTAAAATTGATATTGAAGACGATGCTATAGAAGCATTCTTAGAAGCACCATGTCAATTGTTACCTCCATTAAAAATATTTTCCCCTGCTGAAGTACACAAATAAATAAAATACCTTAAGTCACACAAAGCTCCCGGATTCGACCTCATAGTTGCAGAAGTCTTAAAAAAGTTGCCAAGAAAAGCAGTAGTGCTGCTAACTACAATATTTAATAGTATGTTGAGACTATGCCATTTTCCTGGTCAGTGGAAACACGCATACATACTAATGATTAATAAGCCTGGAAAACCAAAAACTGAAGCAAGTTCATACCGGCCAATAAGTCTTCTTCCCATTATGTCCAAAGTTTTTGAACGACTAATTTTAAACAGGATTGAAGCTGTAATCCCTATTGAAGACCTTATTCCTAGCTACCAATTTGGGTTTAGAAAAGAACACTCAACAATTCAGCAGTGCCATAGAATAGTAAATAAAATTAAAAAAAGCTTCGAAACTAAGAAAATGTGTACTACAATGTTCCTCGACGTTCAACAGGCCTTCGATAGGGTATGGCACAAAGGTATCCTCTAAAAAATCAAGCAAAATCTTCCTGATCAACTGTACCTCATTTTAAAATACTATTTAGAAGACAGCAGCTCTCAAATAAATTATGAAGATGAACTCTCAACTTGCCATCAAATCAAATCCGGAGTACCTCAAGGTAGTGTCCTGAGACCCTTCTTATTTTTGCTATTTACAGCTGATATACCAATAACTCAAGAGACAGATTTAGCAACTTTCGCTGATGATATAGCAATATTATCATCTTACACTGATCCGATAAGAGCTTCTAGCAAGTTACAAAACCATCTAAACATTCTGCAGTCCTGGTTAAAAAAGTGGAAAATACAAGTAAATGCAAATAAATCCTGCCAGATTACTTTCACTACAAAAAGAAGTATCTGTCCTCAAGTTAACATTAACAATGCTCCCATACCTATAAAGGAGGACGTCAAATACCTTGGTCTCCATCTGGATCAGAAATTGACGTGGTGCACACACATTAAAACCAAAAGAAAACAATTGCGATTTAAAAGAAAAAAATATGTATTGGCTAATTAATAAAAAATCGCAGCTGTCACTAGAAAATAAAATTTTAATTTATAAAACTATATTAACACTAATCTGGACATATGGCATTGAACTGTGGGGGTTAGCAAGCCATCGAATACTAAAATTTTACAGTCCTTCCAATCCAAAACTCTTCGAATGATTCTAAATGCACCATGGTATGTATCGAATCAAACTATTCATAATGACCTAAGAATTCCTCCATATATCATCGACGTCATCAGAACCCATTCAAATAAATATAGAAATAGATGCACAGACCACGACAACGATCTAATCAACGTCCTATTCAACCCACCATTAGAAGATAGAAAAGAATCTGGCCAGAAGACTTATAAACCCAGAGAACCGTCATTGGGCGGTACCTGACTCATGCCTACTATCTATAACAAATCATTTACTTATTACTCTATTACTTTACCATAGGTAAAGTATTGTAATCGCAAAAAAAAAGTTCAGCTTTCAGTGGATTTACATTTTTTGAGACCCCCTAAGTCATTTAAGACCATTTCCAGAAAATGTATGTATGGAGTATGGAGTATGTAGTCCGAAAAATTTGTGTGCGCTCTAACTCCAACTGCGATCGGAATTTCCTAACCAAATTTTATATTTAGCATTTTTACATGCTAATGAGCTGATTAGATTTTGGGCAAAATCGGACAACCGGAAGTGGGGGTTTACTCTTGAGAATTTTCAGATTTTCGCAATTATTATCGTTTCTATTAAGTTTATGTAAAAATATTAAGAGAAAAAATTTATGTTAAATTAAATTTACTATAAGTTTTGTTTAAAAACTTTTTTCAAATTTTGTATTATAAGCGAGTTAAAAATAAAATATGGAATAACATAGCTGCATAATAGCGCAAGCGCAGTAGAAGTGTTTTGTTTCATGGAGACAATTGTACGCTCTTACCAGGCATGGCCTGCCTTAAATATGTATGAGTAATTGGATTATGAGCCCGTAGGGCCGTTAAAGTATGGTAAAGTCATGTGCATGGCCACATCCGATTTTTTTTTGTAGTCGATTGTAAATTCGCAGATAATAAAAAAAATTGAATACTCATTATCCCCCCTTAAAATTCATCCAATCTTTTATACCTGTAACCCAATCCCCGTGGGTTAAATAGTTATTGCATAATTAAGCATCAAAAAAAGCGATGCTTTCTATAGCCTGAGCTACAACACCCACACTGGTTTCGATTTTTTTTACACATATTAGGCACTCCCAACAACAATTTCCAATAGTTTTTTTTTCAATTTGACGGCCTACTGAATTTTTTTAAGAAATTATTTTTTTTTTCTAAATAACAAATGGAATAACTTTCAACCTATACTATAAAGTGTTACTTTATAATATATGGATAGAAAGCTGTTTTCAAGACGCAATCGTGTTCAGCATCCTCGAAAACGGGGGAAGATATACCTTGCCGGTGGAAGACGCGGAATTTTGGGGGTGATTTTGGGCCGTTTGAGGGGTGGGTTAAGTCGAAAATAATTTTAGATTGCGCCATCGTGTTCAGCGTCCTCGAAAACGGGAGGTAGGGATATTTTACCGATTGAATATGCGGAATACGCGATTCCCCCCATTTTGGGGGTGGTTTTTGGCCGTTTGGGGGGGTTGGGTCAACTCCAAAAGAATTTTCACCACCGCCATCGTGTTCAGCATCCTCTAAAACGGGGAGAGAAGTGGTTTGGTTGCTGCCTAAAATATTTCTATATTTTCCGACTAATAGGAGCTCCAACTAATAAATAAAAAGTAGGCACTATTGAATTAATAATTTGAAAAATAACTAATAACTATGAGAAGAAAGAAACAAATGAAAAGACATTAACAAGCAGTATGTTGCCTAGTTATTTGTTTTATCGTGACGTTTTAATTTTTATAATAACCAAAAATTGTCATTTAACTTTATCTTTTTAAATAAAAATTTATTTCTGATTTGATTCCTCACTGAGATATAACCACGCATTTAAGAAATTTTAATTATTGCATAAGCACTATTTTTAATTTTAGCTAACATTGGAATTTCATTTTATAAATAAAATTCATGTACCTTTCATATAATTATTCTGGAAGGGCTTTGTCAGTACGATCTATTCAATGAAAATATTTTTAACTTCCGGTCACTTCCTGGAAGTATACATCAACTTTGTTATTTCAAATGGCATGTAACATTTTTCTTTTTATTTTTGAATTCATCATCAAATTTTGAAAAAAAATTATCAACATACCACAGGTCTAAGTTTAACAGTTTCCGAGATATTTGAGCTTTTTGTAAATTTTTTTGAAAAACACGCATTTACTTTAATTTCCGTATCTAGCTTAGTTGTTACGCTATTAATTTCAAACTTTATACAGAGATTGTGAGAATATCCTTCTAGCATACAGTGAAACGTCAAATGCGATATTTTATACAGGGAGTCTAGAATGGAGCGTCCAATGTTCATATTTTCAATTCTCAATAAGTCGATATTTTCAAATGAAACACCCTGTATTTTATTATCACGCCTGAATCAGTTTTTTATTCTCTCTCGATCTGTATGAGCATTCCCTATACCTAAAGTTACGTATTTCTGAGTTATTGCAAGATTTATTATAATTTGGAGATATTTTACATAAGTTGGTGGGTAATATAATCTAGCATGCCATGAAAATTGAAAAGTTATAATAAACAAACTACTGGACAATTAGATTATTTTATTTTCTAAGTTCGTTCAATTTCTAGTTAAAATGGCTCTTATGGGTTAAATGGAGATTTATTCAATCTGGTAATGATTTATGGTTAATGCAATCGCATAATTAGTCGTATAGGTACGTGCCAATTATTCGCAGATACCCAGAAAACGCAGACCCAATAGGAAAATGGTCAGGAATATTATAGACAATCTTTTATGGCACGGATCGTTTAAACCAAAAGTTAAAAAGACCAAACCAAAAGTTGATGATGAAGAATTGGAAATAATAGTTTTAGCTTATTTTCGTGATTTTCCAAATACGTCATTGAGGGATGCAAAAGTTAGTTTAATAGAATCTTTTAAAACAATTCATAGGATCCTCATTATTGTAACCCAGAAGAGCCATTTTCACTTACGATTAAATTGAATGAAGTTAGAAAATGAAATAATCTAATTGTCCAGTAGTTTGTTTATTACAACTGTCTTTTCAATTTTCATGGCATGCTAGATTATAACCATCAATTTATGTAAAATATCTCCAAATTATATAAATCTAGAAATAACTCAGAAATACGTAACTTTAGGTATAGGGAATGCTAATACAGATCGAAAGAGTATAAAAAACTGATTCAGGCGTGATAATAAAATACATGGTGTTTCATTTGAAATTATCGACTTATTGAGAATTGAAAATATGAACATTGGATGCTCCCTTCTAGACACCCTGTGTAAAATATCGCATTTGACGTTTCACCGTTTCATCTATGTATAAAATTTGAAATTAATGGCTTAACAACTAAGCCAGATACGGAAATTAAAGTAAATGCGTGTTTTTCAAAAAATTTTACAAAAATTCAAATATCTCGGAAACTGGTAAACTTAGACCTGTGGTATGTTAATAATTTTTTGTTCAAAATTTGATGCTAGATCCAAAAATAAAAAGAAAAATGGTACATGCTATTTGAAATAACAAAGTTGATGTCTACTAACCGGAAGTTGAAAATATTTTCATTGAATAGATCCCACTGATAAAGCCTCGTAACCCAATTTTCTACCTTATTGAATTAACAAACTTTTTTCTTATAATAATTTTGAAGTCTTTCTGAAATCCTATTCCTTACCACAATTATCATTCTTAATGATATTTTAACAATAGCACTTATGCAAGGGTTAAATTTTTTAAAATGTGTTTTGATTTGTTTCTTTAGAACATTTACTCCTGAATATTAGTATTACCTAATATACACCTGCCTAATCATATTAGTTATTAGTTATTTTTCAAATTATTAAGCAATAGTGGCTACTTTTCCAATCGAAAGAGAAAGATTCCATTCATATGATTTCTTTGAAAGTAAGTAAGTTTTCCTTAACTTTTTCAAAATATTACAACTAATAAAATTGTTGATATTAAACTCATGATTTTCAAATCGAAATATATCGACGTTAGTGAAATTAAAATGGTAAACAAAAAAGTCTTTAATGATAAATAACCTACATGATTCTAGCAGAATTTTCTATTAACAATTTTTGTAGGCTGATGCATTTACCTTACTACTTCGATGTAAAAATTCATAAAATACCCAATAAATTTAGTAGATTTTTTGGATTTTTGAAATGTCAAAATTTATTATCTCTTTAGTTTTCCTGAATTTTATCGAAAATATATCATCTGATGTAAGCTTCGATATCAAATTCGTTATTTTCAGATTGTAATTAATACAAATGAAATTATAATGGAACAAAAAATAATGTATCCCATGGTAAATACAAAGTATATAATCATGAGGTATATCTATTCACATTAGTTGATAAGTATTTGAAGTTGTACCTTGCTTACCATGTAGTTATTTGATTATAAGAGTATTGTACATCTCTTGATTTAATTTGCTGCACGGGATAAATAAGCTGATTCTCATGGAAATAAACTATTTTCTTTAATGGAATTAGATCAGGTCGAAGACCAAGCAGTTCTGCTAAATTTAATACTGAACTGGTCCATAATATGCTTTCAGTAGTTATTTTGGATATTTTATCATATATTTGCAGAGCTCCACATCGGGCTCTCCAATGCCATTTTTTTGAAGGTAAAGTAATAATTGACAAAGAGATTTTTTCATTCTGAAAATCTATAATTTTTCTTGTTAATTGTGTATTCTAAATAAGAAAAAACATAGACATAAACCTGTTTAAAAATTATTTCCAATTAAAACGCATACTTTTGATTAATGTATCTAAAAGAACTTTGTGAGATCCTCCGAAAAATGGTTCTATAATTATTACTCCAATAACACTTTCCGATTTTAAATCCATTATTATTATTATTTATCCGGATAACCATAAACAAACCATAACCTAAAATATTTTATTCTTCTTATTCTTGTAGGTGCTATTGAACTTTTGTTCTTCTGGTTTTTTAATCTGGCCTCCTTATCATATTATGTACCATCTCACTCATACCCTGTAAACATGATAAGATAAGGACCATTTTATATATTAATCTCGACTGCATTAGCCTATTATGTAATCAATTTCAGATCACGTGTTATTATGATAATGCATTTTGGCCATAGGTTTTTTTATTAGGGAAACCTTGCAAAAGAGAGAGAATATAATGTTAACATCCTATTACCACGTTAGTGATAAAAATAAAAAATATTCAAAAAAGTAATGTATCTGTAATAAAATAAACATTTTTATATTCAAGGTAAATTGTGTGATGCAATATTGCTCCGAGCAAGACAACTGCAAACTGCAACTAGTGCAACTACGCACGTCACAAACAAATGTGCTGGCAAATGCACTAGACCAGCGGTTCTCAAACTTTACAAATTTTGTACCACATAAATGTGAAACAAAAATATATGTACCTACCACCATAAAATCATTTCGCCATTAAAAATCAATGCGTCACGAAATTGTTGGAAGCTCTTGGAAAAGTCTTCATTTCAACATCAAAGCTAGAGCCGTTAAAGTAAAAAATAAAGATTAATTAAAATGTTAAAGAGGCGCAATTTTACAATCATTTCTTTTTTTCTGTAAAAACTGTACCACAAATATTGTAACGTACCACCAGTGGTACATGTACCACAGTTTGAAAACCGCTGTACTAGATCACTATTATGCAAAACAAAACCAAAAGAAGAACTTGTTGCATGCATGTGAAATAGAGAAAGAGAGAGCGGGCTTTTATCTTTTCTCCCTTTCTGTAAACGTATTTGGTTGTCTTCCCTACTCCCCTTTATATTTCGATGGTCGTGGAATTTCGTAACTCCTCGTTGAACGGCATCTGGCATCACTGTATCACTGAAGGGAAGAGGGAAGGCAGTGAATGAGTGAATGCACTTAATGGCTGTGCGCCATCTTTGTTTTTGAGTCAGGCGTCAAGAAGTGATAGTTAAATTACTCGATTTTTATTTATACTCGTTCGTCAATCTTTTACAAATACTTAGTAATTTAAGAATAGAAAAGTAATTTTGTATAAAAATATGTTTACTTATTTTGAAACAAACACGTAGATAAAAAGTAACATGAATTTTATTATTAACATTTTCATTATTTTTGCTACAGTGACTCTTTGTTGGGCGAGGAAGCATAATTTACAAATATCTGTAAGTATTTCTAAGTTTTAGATATGAATTTACTTGTAAAATTACTCATTCAATTAGATACATGCTTAATCATATTCGGATTACTGCCTGATCAAGTGTAATTTTGTAATTAATATTAATACCTATGTATTTTTTTACCAAGTAAGAATTATATTTTCTTGATTGTTCCAAATTTTGATTTGGCGATTTTCTCTTGTCCACAATTTTTTTATAAACAATCATTAATAAGAACAGTCCTAAAACACAAAATTTTTTAAAAGTTAAAAATTACTTTTTAAGGTCATGTCAAAAACTAGATTTTTTGATGTTGACGTTTTCTGACATTTGTATAAACATTAATAATTTTTAGAATGATGCACGGAAATATATTCCACTAAGTAATTTTGGATTTTATAATGGAGGATCACTGACAGTAGAGTTGACAAATTTTACAGCAAATCCTGAAAATAAATCATCAGTGGTAAGTATTTGAAACTTATTTTTTTTTTAAAGCGTGAAGCTAAAACTTATTACACAGTTACTGTGATATACATTTATGTCTAGATTTTGCCACATCACACTGTTATTTGGGTATTTCTCTACTACTGGGAAGACTTTGCATATAATTTATATGCACATTTTTTTTTCAACTAAGAAAATACTTAGATGTGGGCATGAATAAGAGTTAGTGAATACTGTGGATATTTTTTTGAATATTTTATAATTTATAAGCAATTTTGAAAAATAACATAGGAGAGTGTTACAGTTATCAGAGGACTTTTAAAAAAAAGTAATAACCAGACCTCAATAATAATTGATAAACCAGATTTGAACAATTTTTATTATATAAACTTATATACAGGTTGAGTCACAGTGAACGCGACGGTCCATTGTGGCTAAACGGTTAATATTTTGAAAATTTTGTTTATTCATAGATATGTGGGTTGATAAAGGCTACATTTTAAAATTATTGTGAAATATGCAGGTTGCCCCAAAAAAGTGTGGCGTATTAAAGTTATATTATTTCTTAAGGAAGACCCTATATTTTATTGCATTTATAGATTATACCTTAAAAATTAGATAAACTTTCTTTTTAGTTTTCGAGATATTTTGATATTTCTAAAAATGGAAGCACTTACAAGAAAACCAATAACTTCTAAACCTATGGAATCAGCCAAATCCTAATAATTGAAAGCAATAATTTGGAGTTTTTTAAAGTTATACAGTGCAAAAAGGAGCGCTTCTCTAGTGACATATTCAAACGATAATATCGTTCTTATTTTAAATAGGACACCCTGTATTTTATAATCCTATTATGAAGCAAATTCCATTACCCTTTAAAAATTATAAAGGTCTACTATGCCTAAATCTATTAATTTTGGAGTTATTTTTATTTTTGTTAAATTTTACATTATTTTTCCACCGTAATACCTAAATATAACACCCTGCAGTTGATGAGCTTCGACTATGATCCGAAAAAATTATCTTTGTTGTCCGAGAATTATTAAGTGCAAGGTGCACGTTGCAACACTGGCACTGGCAACGCCGAACATGAACTCAGTAAATAAGATGGCGTTGAGTTAAGACGTTTCATTACTTGTAGCAAAGAAAATAATTAAAAATAATAGTTTTATACAGTCCACTAAAGTTTATTAATAACATATTGAATCAGCAACATACATAAAGTAATAATTAGTGAAATAAAGTGAAGCTTGGAAGTCAACCTGTGACATTCTTGTTACAAGGGTGTGGTCATTGTCCATATTTCCATGTATCTATTCCACAAGTAGCAGATCACATCAGAACAAGTTTGTGAGTATATTCAATGTACCTATAATAATGAATATAGTTCAGAGATAAATTGTTTAATACTACCAGAAATAACTGAAAAAATTCCCGCAATTACATTTAATAAAGAAACAAAGAAACATTGGTGATTCCTGATAAAATACAATTGGATGATCCTAATTTTAATCATTCAAACGAGATATTCATGTTATTAGAATCAACTGTATTTTATTTTGGTCTTTTATCTGAAGGTCAAACGCGTATATGAGAAAATATAAAATATGTCCGTTTTGCAAAGTAGTCAGTTCAGCTGCAGTAAATCCTGTTTTCATACTTTACAAGAATGTAATGTGAAAGTGAGTTAACATACAAATTGAGGTCATTCCGAATAAAATAACTGAACGGATGCAGCAAAATTCTGTGAAATTCACTTTGAAGAAACTAGAAAAGGAAATAAATCGTTAATATTTTGTTCAAAAACAATTAAAAAAATTTAGGTTCGTCGCGACAGATAGCATTAAATCACTTTCAGAAGGATTTTCTGTCAAATTTCTGTATTAATTTCTATCAAAGCCTTACACACTATTTTTTTCATTTCTGTAGTTCATAGTGGTTTCTTTGTGATACAATTTTTTCTTCTCATGGAAATAAAACCACTTCTTTTAAAAAAAAGGTGGCTTTAAGAAAGTCGAAACGTCAATTAAAGCCCCCTTTTTCTTTAAAATAAGTCCATTTTGTTATAACACGATGTTTGTGTGGACTCATATCACTCATTAATTTTTTAGACCCCTTCTCTTTCGTCTTCTGATATTATATGCATTCTTTTTTCTTCTTTTATCATCTCTTTATTGGATCATTTTTGATTGTCTAATATCGTAAACGTTCTGCTATATTTTTCTTTTCTAAAATATCTTTTGTTAATTTATTTTTATTTTAGATAGAATTTTTTAGTATGTCCGGAAAGATATAATCTTGTCAGTGCCCTGTGTCGACTGGGGCTGTTAAATTTAATAAAAATTGAACCCATCACTAATACTAATAGAGCGTTTTGAATTTAAAGGGCGCGTTAAAACTTGGGACAAAGTTCTAATAAATTTTTTAATTAAGTAATATAGAGTAGAAAATTTAATATGTAATTCATTATCTCAAGGTCTGTTATTTTAAATTGATGTGAATAATAAATAAAATATTCAATTAAATAACGTTAAAAATACCCACTTGTACTGTCTGTTCTTTACATTGTTTGAAAGGAATGAACGAAGAATTATTAATTTCAACCTTTTATGTAGTTCCTTAAGTCAAATATTATTTTTCTACAGGGTGAGCGCGACGGTCCATTGTGGCCAAAGGTTAATATTTCGAAAATTTTGTTTGATATGTAGGTTGATAAAGGCTACATTTTAAAATTATTTTGAAATATACAGGTTGTCCCAAAAAAGTGTCGTATCAAAGTTATATTATTTCTTATGGAAGACCCTGTATTTGATCAGCTTAGACTATGATCCGAAAAAATTATCTTTGAAACAATATGTTTGGTTTTGAAATTATTAAAAATGTTTCGAGATGCATCAAAATCTGTATGGTTAACCGTCATACTAATCCATTATTATGAAAAGTGGATTCATCTGCAAAAAATCATCTTCACTAACCTTCTCCAATGCCCATAAACAACAGTCTTTGAAAATCTGTTCCATACAGATTTTGATGCATCTCGAAACATTTTTAGTAATGTCAAAACCAAACACATAGTGTCTAAGCTGAAAAATAATGTAAAATTTAACAAAAATAAAAATAACTCCAAAATTAATAGATTTAGGCATAGTAGACATTTATCATTTTTAAAAGGTAATTGAATTAGGTAATTATAAAATACAGGGTGTCCTATTTAAAATAAGAACAATATTGTCGTTTGAATATGTCATTAGAAAATTACCCCATTTTGGACGCCCTGTATAATTTTAAACAACTCTAAATACATTATTGCTTTCAATTATTAGTCTAATTTTTTTCAGTTAAAATTGGATTTGGCTGATTCCATAGGTTTCGAAGTTATTGGTTTTCTTGTGCTTTTAGAAATATCAAAATATCTCGAAAACTAAAAAGCTCAGGTATATGGAATGCTTCAGAAAGTTTATCTTATTTTTAACATATAATCTATAAATGCAATAAAATATAGGGTATTCCATAACAAATAATATAACTTTGATACGCCACACTTTTTTGGGACAACCTGTATATTTCAAAATAATTTTAAAATGTAGCCTTTATCAACCCACATATCCATGAATAAACAAAATTTTCACACCCTGTATAATAATGATAAAAAATTCATGAAAAATTTATCTGAGACACCGATTTTTCCGATAGCGGAGAAATACCAATTTATTAACTTTAAAACTGATTTTTAATGGAACCAACAGTTTGGTTTTAGTTTGGATAAAACAATTAACGATGGTGTCAATCCTTATCTCGATAGTCACGAAGATCGCTGTATTTTAGAAGATGGCTTGGAAAAATCACAAACGGAAGAAATAATTTATTTTATTTTGGATCTTGTATCCAACAAGTAAGTGATATTTTTTAGTCCATTGATTTTCATCGATTTAATTAAACACTAAAAACTTTTAATTCAAAAATAGTTATAGACCAGGATCGATAATTTTTGAAACAAAAAAAAATAATAGTAGGATAAACCCATTGGAACAGGAAGAGAATATAACAAAAATGAAAGGAAAAATAATTTACCGGCGATCTGAGGTCGGGAAGTGGAAGGGGGTGAGTTTTTATGGGTAAAAAACTGTTTATCTCGATTTCCGGCAAAACTACAAGTCCTATGGAAAAAAGTTAAACGGTAAAGTTGTTGGTAATAAAAGATCTACAACTTTTGTATTTACACTTTTTTCACATAAACTCGAAAATTTATGTGAAAAATTGAAATAACATAAGTTTTTGGTTTTTTATTTTTATCTTTTACAAAAAAATTTTTTTTTCACGAAATTTTGGTGTAAACTTACCTTTTTATGTCCCAAACACACTGTAATTTTTTTGATTTAAAATATTTATTTTTTCATTTTATTTTGACTTAATATCGATAAAGCACCCTAATTTTCAAACGAAAATTCTCACATCAAAATATCTGTTTTTTTTTAAACTCTTGGGCTTTTTGTTCGTTGAAATCTCTACTTTTTGATGGTGTAAAAAAATATACATTACTATGGTAAATTTTCTCAAAAAATGCAAGGAAACGAAAAAAACTCGAATCCTAAATTTTTTTTGAGCTATTTATTAAAATGTATTCTGTAATTACTCTAAAGACATGGAATGTAACATGGAATCTTACGTTTTTCGAGTAATTAAAGTACAAATTTTAATAAATAGCTCAAAATTGTACATGATGATTTCGGATTCGAGTTTTTTTCGTTTCTTATTTGCATTTTTTGAGAACATTTACCATAGTAATGTATATTTTTTTACACCATCAAAAAGTAGAGATTTCAACGAACAAAAAGCCCACCGAGTTTTTTAAAAAAATCAGATATTTTGACGTGAGAATTTTCGATTGAAAATTAGGGTGCTTTATCTATATTAAATCAAAATAAGGTGAAAAAATAAATATTTTAAATCAAAAAAATTACAGTGTGTTTGGGACATAAAAAGGTAAGTTTCGTGAAAAAAACAATTTTTTTGTAAAAGATAAAAAACCAAAAAACTTGGTTATTTGAATTTTTTACTTAAATTTTGAGGTTATGTGAAAAAAGTATAAATACAAAAGTTGCAGATCTTTTTATTACCTACAACTTTGCAATTTAACTTTTTTCGAGATAAACAGTTTTTTACCCTTAAAAACTCACTCCCTTCCACTTCCCGACCGCAGATCGCCCGTAAATTATTTTTCCTTTCATTTTTGTTATATTCTCTTCCTTTTCCAATGGGTTTTATCCTACTATTATTTTTTTTTTACTTTTTACCATTTTCAAATGCTTTAGCCCTGGTCTATTATTAACGTACTAATTTAAACATTCTTCAAAATCATATGTTTATATTAGTTAGTTAGTCTTTATGAAACATGCCTTTAAATTTTAGGCTACGTATAAAGTGTTGGGGTAAACAGAAATATGTTCACATATCCGAAAAAAAAGAAGAGGAGGATGAGGAAGAAAAAACCGAGAATGAAAAGTTGCCGGTAAATGAAAAGCCTGACTGTTCCGATTTGACATTAGACTTAGCATCAAAAACGTATAATGGCCAGACATATTATAACACCTCAGTAAGTATATATTTATTTCACTCAATCAAAGATTCAACTTAAGGTAAATGATAGATGTCAGATTGTCATGCAAATATACAAACATTAAAAACTACATATAATAATCATTTATTGTCTAATTTACATAACAATATTATTAGAAAGTAGGAACTATAATACCAAATAAACAAAACAACTGTTATAAAGTGATTACATAACTGAAGGTTAATTATCTAAATAATTACAAAATAATACAAATAATGTAATTCTTATATTTACCCATTAATTATATAGAACAAAGAACCAAGAACCATTTATAAAAATCAGATTTTCGGCTTTTTTAAAATTTGGTAAATAATTTTAAAATAACTTTGTAATAAATATAAAAAAATGGTACTTAGAACTCTTGAGGTAAATAAAAAGCGTTAATTTAGTGATTTTTTAATATTATTTCTTCAAAAATTAGTGTATTTGCTAATAGACTACGATTTTTAAAATTTTGTGCTTGGTTCTTTGTTCTATATCTGTATCCAATTGAAATAAAAATTCTGTTTAGATTTATCGACAATCTGCATTAATGAATTGAAGTGAAGGTCGCAATCATTTTCAATTTGATTAAAATTTGCGCATATGCTGTGTAGTGGAGAATGAGAAAGAATGTTAGTTCTTGCATTGTCAGAGTAAAAGTGAGATTACGACATGAATGAAATCTTGGAATCAGACAATTTTTATTTTTCTCACTTTAAAGCTAAAGGACGATTCTAAGTAACCGTCAAAAAAATTGAACGCCGAACTTTTTGTTTTCTGCAGACAAAATAAAACTTTTAAAAATAGTATTAATGGATTCACATTCTGCTGATGACTGGTGCGGCACTACATCGATAGCACATCATAATTTTTCAACAAAAATCATAAGGAAAGTTCATATTACTCCATATAAAGTATTATTCAATCATCCGTTGAAATTATTTTTTTTTTGATCCTGTAAAAACAACACCCTGTAACCAAATTTTCTTTCTGTCACGTCAAAGCGGGTGGTACTAACTGAAATAAAAAAATGCTGTTTGGCATAGAAAAAAAACTGTTACTTTTGAAAACAGTGCAAATGTATGTTTTTCTACTATGGCTAATAAGTATCACTTACTCGATTGAAAGAACGTTAGAGGTCCTAACTTAGTTTTTTTTAACGTTTTAATTTTGTTCAAGAACTAAGTGACAGGGTATCTTTTTTACAAAACCAATTAAAACGTTAAATAAATTAAGTTAGGACCTGTAACATTTTTTCAATCGAGTAAGTGATGCTTTCCTAACGATTTTATTTTAAATAAATGTTTTTTCCAATGTAGTACTGTATTAGCCATAGTAGAAAAACATACATTTGCACTGTTTTCAAAAGTAATAGTTTTTTTCTATGCCAAACAGCTTTTTTTTATTTCTGTTAATATCATCCGCTTTGACGTGACAGAAAGAAAATTGGTTCAACTCGCTTTAGGGTTTTGTTTTTACAGGATCAATAAAAACGTGAAACTAAATAAATACGGTCCTGGAATTTCAACCCTTGATTGAATACTAGTTTATATCGAGTAAAATGAATTTTCCTTATGATTTTTGTTGAAAAATGATGATGTGCATCAGAGTCAAGTTTTATTTTTTTCTGCAGAAAACTAAACACTTGCGCGTTCAATTTTTTTAACTGTTGCTTATTATCTTCCTTAAGTTTTAAAATGAGAAAAATAAAAATTACAGGGTGTTGTTTTTAAGAAACCAATAAAAATCTAAAAAACAAAGTCCGGACCTGAAATAATTTTTTTTTTAATTCTATTTTGGTAGCCAAATTTTATGTCTGCCTTTTTTATTACTATTAGATATATATTTAACTTATTTAACTTAGAATAATTCACATATTTTCAAATATCACCCTGTATATCCGTCAAAAACGAAACAAGACATTTTTTAATAGCAGATATGAAATGGCCTTTGGCCATAGTACTTATGGTTGGGCTATGTACAGTTCGTCGTGAATCACCCTGTATACTGTTCCCTGAAGAACATGTCATAACCTTCTGTCTGCTTAATAGTTTATTTAATGAAGGTTCCAGTCACTATCAAATATGCGAATATCAAAAAAGTCAAATAAATTATTATATTAACGAGAAACACTAAAATGATTAAAACATGTATATATTTTGGAATCAATGTTTTACTTCTTTCATAAATTTTTAATTCATAAGTTTCCAATGACTGAGTTGTACACTATGTTAACACTAGTGAGTCCGAAAAATATACAAATATTTTAAGCAGCAACCAAGCCACCCCCCCTCCCCCCGTTTTCGAGGATGCTGAACTCGATCGCGGTTGTTAAAATTCTTATGGAGGTGACTCAACCCCCCAACCAGCAAAAAACCATCTCCAAAATGGGAGGAATCGCGTATTCCGCATATTCCATCGATAAAGTATTCCCTACCCCCCGTTTTCGAGGATGCTGAACGCGATGGCGGTATTCAAAATTATTTTCGATTTGACCCCACCCCTCAAACGGCCAAAAACCACCCCCACACTGGGAGAATCGCGTATTCTGCGTCTTCCACCGGCAAAATATATATCCCCCCCGTTTTCGAGGATGCTGAATTCGAAGGCGGTATTTAATATCAAAAAATCACCCTCTGCAGGGTGTAAAAGTTTTCATGTTTGCTCAAAAAAATGTTTTCACCCTGTAGAGGATGGTTGTTGGCCGTTTAAGGGATATGGCCAAGTCAGTGTACAGAGGTAACATCGCCATTGTGCTCAGCATCCTCAAAAACGGCAGATGACGCGGTTTTTTTTTGTTTGCAAAAAAATTCATCCGGTAGAGGGTGATTTTGGCCGTTTGAGGGGTGGGACTAAGTCGAAAGTAATTTTAAATACTGCCGTCGTGTTCAGCATCCTCGACAACGGAAGGGAAGATACATCTTGCCGGAAGAAGACGCGGAATCGGCAATTCCCCAATGGATGGGGGGTTTTTGGCGGTTTGGGGGGTGGGGTCAAGTCAAAAATAATTTCGGATAACGGCATCATGTTCAGCATCCTCGAAAACGGGGGGGGGGGAGAGGTGGTTTGGTTGCTGCTTAAAATATTTGTGTTTTTCGAGGTTTTTTCCGACTCACAGAATGCACTATTAATGGAAAATAGTTATTTGCAAATAACAGTAATAGAGGAACATTTTAAATTAAAACTCTGAAATAAATTATCCAATTTCCTGATTTTTGACCCATATGGTAAATGTTTTTTTAAATTTTTTATTTTTTTTTAGTTTGTCATGTACGTCAGAACTTTGGAAGAAGAAGGATTATACAGTCTTATTTTCCACAATTGTCCAAATTATAAAAAAAAGGATAATCTCTATTCCTCGAAGGATACTCACGTCGATTTCAACATAAAGATAGTCGAACAAAATCCAAGTAGCTTCCTTTCCGCAGGAGACATGCCATTACCAGCTCTGTATTGCATGATGTCGATCCTATTTCTACTCTCCGGAATGTTCTGGGTGTTTTTATTGAAACAATCAAAACACCCAGTATACAAAATCCATTACATGATGGCCGTACTGGTGTTCCTCAAAGCTATATCGCTAGCTTTTCACGGCGTCAACTACCACTACATCGAACGACTCGGAGTACATTTGGCCACGTGGGCCATACTATTCTACATAGCTCACTTATTGAAAGGCGCCCTCCTATTCGTCGTATTGGTGCTCGTCGGCACCGGTTGGACGTTCATCAAGCACGTTCTTACTCCCAGAGATAAAAAACTATTTATGGCCGTCATACCGCTACAAGTGCTCGCCAACGTAGCGGAAATTATATTAGAAGAGAGCGAGGAGAGCGCTAGAGAATATTTGGCGTGGAAAAATTTCGTTATACTCGTTGATTTGCTGTGCTGCGGCTGCATTTTATTCCCCGTCGTTTGGTCTATTAGACATTTACAAGAAGCGTCGCAAACTGATGGAAAGGCCGCCATGAACTTGAGGAAATTGAAATTGTTTCGGCATTTTTACGTGATGATAGTCTGTTACATTTATTCGACCCGAATAATTGTTTATTTATTGAAAATAACGGTACCGTTTCAATATGGTTGGTTACATGAGATGTTCAGGGAAATGGCTACGTACGTGTTCTTCGTACTCACCGCATACAAGTTCAGACCGGCTTCTCAAAATCCGTATTTTGCTTTGAGCGATGATGAAGATGACGATGTGGAACAAGTGTAAGTAATGATTATTGATTACTATATATGCATGTTCGAACAGCAATCGTCCAATCAATAGGTATGAAGTGATGTCAAAATTCCAACCAGAAAACAAAAAATAGAGGGAAAAAATAATGAGTTTCTGTTCTGATAAACTCGATCCTAATTGCCTAAAAAATTTTGCAAAAACTGTTTTTGTGAATAAAACAAAAGTATAATTCCAATAAAAAAAAAGTAAATGAGAAAGTTGTAGATAATAAAAATATCTTTCGATTCATTTTTTATAAGATAAATATATCGAAAAAAAACCGTCCAAAATAGCATTTTTTGTATTTGCTATAACTTTATCAAATTTAAATAAATTTATTTGATACCTGACAAAAATATCGCTCGTGACATGTAGAATTTTAAGAAGTATTTATTAGTTTTGGTAATATTTCGATTTTTATTCACGAAAAACCGTTTTTGCGAATTTTTTTAGTCAATTTCGCCAACTAGGATCGAGTTTAGTGAAACAGAAACTTATATTATTTTTTTTCTTTATACGACCCTATTTTTTGTTTTCGGGTTGGAATTTTGTCAAATTTAACATTGGGCCTTGATGGGTTGATTGGACTATAATAGACCAGGGCTAAACCAATTTTAAATATCGAAAATCATTAAAAATTCTTATAGACCAATCAATTGACCATATTTCACCTGAAAAAGATGAGGCATTTGTCGTTATGCCGTTGGCACCACTTGCTGTCAATTTAATGTCACCTATCAATCATACTTTGTAAAATAGTCTTAAGCATAGATAAAATAACAAGTAAACGAGATATGCAATCCCCGTGGAAATGAGTGTCAACAAATTCACAACATTCCGACGCCAGATAGGAGGGCACGGATCTTATTGGAACTAATTTAGGTGTGCGAACACCCTAATAGTTAAAGATAACGTTTAAAAAAAGAAGAAAGAAAGCAGTAGAATGGCGGTTCATTTAAAATTATTTATACCTCATCTCTTGTTTCTGACCAATATTTACAAATTAGCTCAAAGCTATTTAAATAATTAAGTAGCTTTGAAACTAATATGCAAAGTTTGGTCAGAAACAAGAGATTGTTATTAAAACGACAAAACAATAATTGAAACACATTTAAATAAAAATTTTTATTAAAAACAATACCAAAACAAGAACAATTTAAATTATGATAAAAGATGTAATTAATTGAAGATGGCCATATGCATACATCTAGAGCCTATAAAACAAGAAAAGAGTTATGTAAATATATGCAGCTTTAGTTTTGTATTAAAGTAAATAATATATTTTTATTATTTATCTGACCTTTCATAAAAGCTTTTGGAATGTTTTTAAAAACCATTTATAACAAAGCTTAAATAATCAAAGGTTCAGTATAATTAAATTAAACAATTAAAAGAAAATAAAATTGCTACTTTTAGCCAATCAATTGCTTGAAAATAAAAATATACTTGCAATTTATTGTTGTCCGCTTCCCACCACGTGGAGGTAATAGCAGTGTACTAAAACACTAGGGAGGCTTTTTAGATTTAATACAAACAATACCTAATCTCTATTAATAAATAAATATTAACAAATCATTTTATAATTAAACTATTAATATTAGACATTTTAAATATTTAGAAGTGCCAGGTTTAGGTATTATTTGTAAAATAAACACAAACAATAAACATTTTTAATGCTTTCTTTAATTTACAAATTCTACTTTGTTGATCCCTGGCAAAAGAATAAAGCTTTTTTTATATGGAGAAAATTGTTTAACTTTTTTATCTTTGCTTTCTTTAAAATAAGTACATAATTTTTGATTTGGTTTTTCATCTATAACATTAAGTTTACGTTTTGCTTGACTGGCACAGTTGTTATCTTCATTGCTGACAGACAAAACTAAATCATGTGGCTGATTTATTATTTCACCGTGTCCAGCCTCAGGTTCGGGTATAAAAACTACATTGTTTGTTGGATTACAGTTAGTAGTAACTTTAAGAGGCACTGCATTTATAACTAATCGTTTGCGAAGTAATGAACTTTTACTAAAAATCTAATGAAAAATGATCTTCGCAAATAACAGAAATATCTTCTGTATATGGCAAATTTAAATTTTGAAACCAGATTTGCCTTCTATCTAATTGGTTAGGAAATTTAAAAAAATGTTTGTTCTTATAAGAAATATCAAATATGGGATTGTAGAAACAGTTATGGCAAGTCTGGACTAGACATTTATATCTAAATCTTCCTGGGCTAGACATATTTTCAATTTCGGTTTAAGGATCAGGTAATCTTCAAAAATACTGTATCTATAAAATGTTTCATAAAATAATGCAAATAAATAAAGTGCCCGTGTTATATTAATGATGATGATAAACAAATTTACTAAATCTACATTAATTTAAAAATATACTTACATTACTTACCTAGAATCTCCTAACATAACCTAAAATTAAATTGGCCTAGTATCACAGAATATTACATATTTTCCTCCACAGCAGTTATTGAAGTTTAATTTTTTCCGCATTGCCACATTGTGTAACAAAATTATCTGATTCATATGAAAAACATTGCATTATTGGGTTAATTGTCGCTTTCTCTTAGAATTTAGATGAACACTGGCAACATCTGAATCATCTGATCGACCGTTGCGCTAACTATTAGGAGGGCAACAACTATGGGCTTGGTTGCCATTTTGGTGTATTCATCCGGGTGTCTACCTTTATTTGTCTATGGTCTTAAGTCAAGACCAGCTTGCGTGCAGGTAACACGTTTACCTTTGTATGAATTCTTTGTAATTATTTTTATGGTCAATAATATAACAATAGGAAATGACAAGCTGGCGTTTTCTGAATGTGAAAAAAATCTAGGATTGTACATAGATAGCTCGTTATCTTTTTCAAATCATATTTCAACTATTATTAGAAAATCATTTTCAAATCTAAAATTAATATACTCACACAAACATCTATTAAATAAACAATCACGAACTGTTCTACGTGAAAGTGTGGTGTTATCACAAGTAAACTATGCTGACGCCATCTACGGGCCTGTTCTTATCCAATTTGAAAAGAGGCGTCTGCAGAGAATACAAAACGCCTGTGTGGTATTAGAAGACGTCAACCAACTTCGGAACATTTGGCAAGCTTAGGTTGGTTAAATCTCAATGATAGGAGACTTCTGCATGCTTCTGTTTTGTATCATAAAATAATGCTGACAAAAAAGCCTGCTTATTTGTACTAGAAAATAAAAAAAAGGTCTGAAATACACAATATTAATGTACGTTTCAAAGAAAATTTATCCCTTCCAAAATATAGCACCTCCTTATATCGTTCAAGTTTTTCCTACAACATAGCTAAAATCTATAATATGATTCCTAATAATCTCAAGTCATTACCAACTCTGATTTTTAAACGTAAAATTAAAAAACTTATTCGCAGTGGTCATATGAAGTATCAATTCTAAAGAAATGCAAAATACAACCCTCACATCTGATATCACTTCTGGCATTTATGATTTATGATGTTTGATTTTTGATCTTTGATGATTTTTGATTTATGATTTATGAGTTACAATTTTACTCATGACATTACTTTACATATTATTTTGGTCTTGTGTTTTATTTTAAGATGTATAGTTTAATTTTTCTTAATTTTATGTTATTTAATATAGAAAATCCTATGTTATAACTGGGTACATTCTACAGGTTGCGTGGAAGAGCGCCGCTTATCTGTTGTTCTGTGAACAAACAGTAAAGCGCGAACGTCGCCTATTGCTCATTATTTGTATTTATTATTATTGTATTTTATTACTGGGGAGCAATAAAGTCATTATTATTATTATTATTTATTATTATAAATAATTAAATAAATAAATTGTAATGTCAATTCTTTGTTATATACATGTTAGTTTCTAAGGGGTTATCAACCCCTAATAAAAGGCAAATTTAACCACAAGAGATTTATTACTCAAATACAACGCAGAGTTCGATATGCTCTCGATCACTCATCGATTACCCAACTGCCCGGCTCCGCGCAACCTCCACTTCGTACTGACTCGGCTGTCCTGTGATTTACACGTCATGGCATGGACTCTGTCATCATGGGGGGTTCCCAAGGGGAGTGCGCTAACATACATTTAAATATTTCAAATTTTCTGCAATGGCACACAGTACACTTTGCCCCTGGATGTCTTAGGGACCATTTGGGAGGCATCACGACTTTTCTGGATCAATAAAATCAATAAATATACAATAAAAGTAATGAAACAATACTCATACACTACCAAACAGCCAAACTTAACAAGAATAACTTGAAAAATTTGAAATACTTCAAATATTTAAATATATATCAAAGAATTGACATTAACAATTGATAGGTGACGTTAAATTGACAGCAAGTGGTGCCAGCGGCTAACGACAAATTCCTCATCTTTCTTAGGTGAAATATGGTCAATTGGTATTTTAATTTACATAAATTGTTACCCGAAAACAAAAAACACAGTGATGAAGGAAAAAATTCTAAATAGTCACGGATTTCAGTGGCGAACCTGACCTAAAAAATTCGTAAAGTTTAAAAAAACTATTTTTTGTAAATAAAAAACGAACTTCTCGCCCACCAACCTGGAAAAGTCTGAGGACCTGGAAGTCAGGGAAAACGCTTAAAAACCCCTAAAAGTTTGTAAAAGTCAGGGAGAACAGGGAAAAATGAAATCGGTTTGTTCGATCCCCTTTAGAACAGCGATTAAAAAATTTCCTAAAACTAAAAAAAAAAGTGATAGACACTGTTATATATAGGTCAGGGAATTTTTTTGAAACCTGACCTGGAAAACCGGGAAAAATCAGGGAATTGAATTTAACTAACTTGGTGGGGACCCTGTTGAATCGAAAAATAGTATGAGGAAGTTGTAGATAATAAAAAGATCTTTCGATTGACCATCTTGGAGGTATCGATTGTCAAATTACTTTTCGAGATATATAAAAAAACTGTCAACAATCGTCATTTTTTGTTTTTGCTATAACTTTTTCAATTTTTCATATAGTGTCTTGATATGTACAGCAACCCAAAAACATACATTTTTGAAAAATTGCATATGTTTTCAAAATTGTTCACTCTTGCTCGAGGATTGGATGTAGAAAAACGTTCGGGGGCGTATTTTGTTCGTAAAGAACTGTACTTTTATGCTATAAAAAATTCGTAACAACTCTATAAATTTTTAGTAGGTACCTAAAAATGGCGTTGAAAAAAAAATTATAACGCTTTTTTAATTATCTCAAAACGCGTTCAAATATTTGACCGAATTTTGCTGCTTATCATTAGAATGGCATAACTGTCCAATTTTAATGTCCCATACATAAAAGTTTACTTAAGTTCAACATTAAATGATTCATTACTATAATACTAATATTAAAGGAGCATGCAAAAATATCATTTTATTTTTTCACTCTAAAACAATGCATCAGACGAAAAAAGATAAAAGGGTAGTTTTTTCTTAAGAAATGACTACTTATAAAGAAAAAAATTATATTTCGATGAAAAACAGTGGCGTACCACGTTTTCTTTTTAAAATTTGTCATCACTTGGTTACACGAACGCCACTGATGTAAGTGGAAAAATTGGCTTACCCAAAAAAATGCACAGTTACGCCATTCTAACGTTCAGCAAAATTCGGTGAAATATTTGAACTCGTTTTTGAGATAAAATACTTTTTTAAATACATAAAATTCTTATAGACCATTTCAAATATATTTTAGTATTATAAATAACTAATTATCTAAATTATGATTATATAATTAAATGTCAACAATTAAATTAAATTCACAAAAAATGAATTTTTTAATACAATAATTATGCATATGATTTAAGATAATAGTATATTGTTTTATTAGGAGTAAAAATGATACTTCTGTGGTGAAGCTGCACGTTTGACATTACTGGCGAGGCACAAAAGGTCATTTTTACTCCAAATAGGACATGCTATTTTCACGGCACAAAAATTAATACTTTTGTGACGTTTAAAAAAAACATCTTCATCAAGCCGCCTCAAAATAAGTACAAAACAATTTTTGGTTTAGAAATGCAGATATCGAACGAATTCAACTAAAAAATGGTTCATCGTCGCGCTCGTCGCTCATACGCTTAATTTTAACACTCAATCGTAAAAGTCAATGAAACAATCTGTTATTGCCCCAAAGCATAACGGTCCACTATGCAAATTGCGCCCTCAGGAATTTTTTGGAAAACAAAATATATCTGCCCCAAATGGTCCTAGAACTTTTTTTAAATTCGTGAAAAAATGCCAGCAATGGAGTTCTGACCAAGAAATAATCGCAAATCAAAAAGTGAAAAAGATATTTGAGAAAAACAACCTAAAAAATCTTTTTTTTTTCATGCCATTTTTAGGTACTTAAAATATAAAAAATCGTTACCAATTTTTTATAACATGAAAGTACAACTCTTTACGAACAAAATGTAACTACTCCAAACGTTTTTCTACGTCCACTCCACGAGCAGGAGTTAACTATTTTCGAAAACTACTTAAAAAACAAAAAATATTTTGCAATTTTTCAAAAACGTCTTTTTGGGCCAAGAGCAAAATCAAAAAATAACTATTTTGGACGATTTTTTCGATATATCTCGAAAAGGAATTCGACAATTGATACTTTCAAGACGGTCAATCCAAAGATATTTTAATTATCTACAACTTCCTCATTAATTACTTTCGATTCAACAAGAAGTTTATTTTTTATTTACAAAAACCGTTTTTTTTTTCAACTTTACAAATTTTTTTGGTTAAGAATTTTTTTCCTACATCCTTAAAAGTTCTGGAAGGAGGGTGGGGGTATATTTATGTATTATTTATTTCAAAAATGATTGGTCCTGGTCTATGACAAAAAATCAGGTCCGTAAAAAATAAGTTGATGATGGTCCTGAAGACGCGAACTTTATTGTCATCAGTACGACTTTATATTATTTTTGTTATACAGATTCGGAAAAAATATATTTTGGGTATGGGCCGAAATCTACAAGAGTAAAAAGGACAGCAATAATAATATATAGCAGCGGTTCTCAAACTTTTCAAAAATGCTCGAATTGTTCGAAGCTCTTGGAAAAGTCGCCATTATCAGTATTAAAGCTAGAACCGTTAAAGTCAAAAACTTGAAAAATATATGTGTTCTGAATCACAGACCTGGAAAACAGGGAAAAGTCAGGGAATTTTGCATTTTTCATCAGAAGTCGGGAAATTAAACCAGTGTATCTGGAAAACCAAATGATTAATTTTTTTGTATATTTAAATGATAAAAGATCAATTATATTTGTGGAGGAAAAATGAAATTTATTTAGAAATTCAGAAGTCAACTTCCTCAATACATTTATTTTTTTGCATTTATTGCAATAAAAATAGATTACATCGTTCTGAATTATTCTGAAAATAATTTTCTGATTTTTTTTGTCTGATACATAAAATGGGTTTTTTTCCCTTTACATTTTATTTGTGAATTCAAAGATATGTTTGTATAATTTATCACATCCACAAATATGCACACTGGTTATATGTAATTGACAAATTAGTTTATTTTCATTTATTATAAATTATAAATAAAATTTTACTATTTGTCCTGAAAATTTTTTCGCTTCCATTGTGGGAACCCTGTGAATATTCGATTGAAACATAATGTTAAAAAGGTCCTAATTTACTTTTAATTTTTTTCTGTAAAAACTACCATTAAAAATATTGTAATGTACCGCCAGTGGTACATGTACCACAGTTTGAGAACCGCTGATATATAGCCATATAACCGAGAGAGACGCAATGCTGTACTTCCCTCTGTTGACCACACACGGCTCTTAAAGTGACTTCAACTTACTGCGTTGCCACCTTTAGTAGATTTTGGCTTCCCGGCAGAAATTAAATTTTAGGATGTTACTTTTTTTAATAGATTTTTGGTAGATTTTAAACTTTTTGGGATAAAGTAATCAAATTTGAAAATATTTCTAATTTCTAAATGTGAACGGTTTTTGTCCTAGTTTAATTTGATTAAAACTACTGACTGAAACAAATTTCTTTAAGAATACTAAAAATCTACTATTATATTGGATGAAACTTATCAAAAAATATAAAATATAAAAAAATAACGCTCTGTAAGTCAAATATTTATCATCATCATATTTAATATTTTTGTACAAGGTTTTATTATTCATGAGTTTTATCATAATCCAAATCGTGTAAAAGTAAAGATACATTTTTATTAAGAAATTTGTTTGGGTCAGTAGTTTTAATTCCTTCACATTTTGCGTTCGATACAGGGAGGCAGAGCATTTGCTTTGCAAAACTAGAAATATTTTAGCATGAACATGTAATTTGCTTACTTTAACCCAAAAAGTAAGTACCTTTTAAAATCTACCAAAAATCTATTAAAAAAAGTAACCTACTAAAATGTCTGCCAGGAAAGCCAAAATCTACTAAAAAGTATAAATCTACTAAAGGTGGCAACGATACAGCGAACGATTCATTCTGTGCCGGGCTGTGATTGCTATATTTTTTCCGAATCTGTATATTTTGGATAACATTATATGCCATTTGAATCGGTAATTTGAGAAACCCCATAAGTCAGTGTTTTTATGAAAATGACTTTTTTGCAATGCATTCGTAACACGTATTTGTACGCACTGAAGAGAAATCATATCAATCAGCCTTCCCAAAGCCGAGATATGATTGGCCGAAAATCGCAGATAATTAAGAAACTCCATAAGACAGTGATTAGTTTTTTGCGTCTCCTGAAAAATTTACTTTCCTTGACTTTCTCAAATTACCGATTCATTTGTAGTTGCCAGAGACACATTTAGATCAAAAGTTCTCAGAAAATGTGATATCGCTGAAACTAGGCTCTTAGGTACTTTAAAGGGTGTTGAAAACGATACAAAAACTAAGTTCATAATTTCGAAAACAAAATCGAAAATTTGGTTTTTGCATTATATCTCGAAAAATAAAAAAAAATCGAAAACTAATAGCACCACGTGAAAAAGCGGCAATTTTACTAAAAATTATATAATTTATTTAAAAAAAATTTGTATTACTATGAAAAATTAATATACAGTGAGGATCATAAGTGTTACCCACCCCCCTATCTAATTCGTTACTGGACTCTTGTTAGGAAAATCGCCGAGACACGTCGACTTTTGATTTCTACAATGTACATTTTTGTATGAATAGTTACCCCTTATTTCATCCTTTACTGGAGGGGAGCAACCCTAAATTTTTCGAAAGGGTTGTTCTCCTCCAGTAAGGGTTGAAATTTGGGGTAAACTATTCATACAAAAATGTACATTGTAGAAATCAAAAGTCGACGTGTCTCGGCGATTTTCCCAACGAGAGTCCAGTAACGAGTCAGATAGGGGGAGTAACACTTATGATCCTCACTGTATAAGAAAGCCAATTCGAAAAACTCTACGCGCGCCAACCCGCTAATACAAATATTCAAGCGAGGCGTTCGGGAAAAAACTAAGTATCTTTGCCTAAAATGTATGTAAAAAAAGAAAGCATTTTTTTGTTTTCTCAGAAAATTCGACCGAAATTATAATTTCTAAAATTCTTACTGATTTTTATAAATGTAGGGACATAACAAGAAAATATCCTTGTACATTTATTCTCATTATGCTTTAACTTTTGATGTAAAAATAATTAAAATGGTGAACATTGTCTCTGTTTAATAAATTATCAATTTTTTACAGCAATCACGCAGCCATTTTTATTTTCACAATAGTGTTAATTTAGTTATATAAATCAATTTCTCCACGGCCACTACTGAATGTAGTTATTCTGAAACCACTTATAATAACAGAAAAGAAACATTCTCGCTCTTGAGATTGAAAGAAAATTCTGAAACTTTTGTCTCTTATGTATTTTATATGTATTACATTCTATCTCTAGAGCTAGAATCTATATTCCGTGATTGTTTACAAAAATAGGGTTTGCCATGAATGTCAAATTAACTGTCAGTATTAGTTGACGTGGTTTTAATATTGGTTTGTAAAAACTTTTAATTTATTAAAAACGAGAAGAAAATCAAACGATTCAGATGTAAAATTTGAAAATACTCCTCTAGAAATAAAAAAATATGCCGATAATATAACTCAAAATTTGCTACCGCAAAAATCCAAGCTTGAATATAAAAATACTACCTACATAATGTTGAGAGATTGAGGTTTCATTTTACTATAATTAATTTCTACTTTCTGTGGCCGTGGAGAAAGTACAGTCTGTTACTCTGTTGGAATGCAAATCCGACAATCGTGGTTCCTCACGCTCGCGTTCGGAATCCACCACTCGTGTCGAATTTTCATTCCAACCTTGTTTCAGAATATACTATTCTGATTTATATAAACATTATTTTAAAGATAAAAATTGCGTCGAATGAATGCTGTAAAAAATGATAATTTTAAAACACGGTTTATTAAACAGAGACAATATTCATCATTTTAATTATTTTTACATCAAAAGTAACAGGATAATAATGTACAAATATTTTTATATATATATATATATATATATATTTTTTTTTTTTGCAGTTTTATCATAATCAGTGAGAATTTTAGAAACTTTAGAACTTCCAGTCGAGTTTTCTATGAGAAAAAAAAATTAACCTAATGGCTTCCTCTTTAATGTGCTTTCTTGTTTTGCATACATTTTAGGCAATAGTTATTTACGTGTCAAGCTCGGAAAGTGATACTTTACAGGGCGAGCATGCAAGCACTTTCCGAGTGTGGCGCGTACAATATTTTTTGTGCAGCCACCAATAATTTGACAATAATATACGAACAAAATATTTATTGCTTATTTACTACTTTTATTTTTTTTCTCTTCGCACCATTTTTCGAAAAATTCATACCTTTACTTGGATTTTGTTGGTAATAATGCATTAGTGGCGGCAGCTGCCGCTTCTTTAATTTCGAATGGAATGTTTTCTACGTCACTTTCATCGCTACTCATCTTTAAACGGTTTAGAAACTTGTAATAATACACAAAGTGCATCAAAAAGTCAAAAACATCTAATAACAGATGGCAACTGTGATATTTAACATACCCTTCGAAAATTCTCTCTGGCTAGACGATGGTATTTTGTCTTTAATGAAAATTTTGAGATAAGTAGGTACTTTGCCGAGCAGTTACGTCATTTCACCGAGCAGTTACGTCATTTTACCGAGCAGTTATGTCAATTTTCCGATCTAGACCGGCAATAACGCATTTTCCGAGCTAAAAAATGTTTTTTCCCGAACGCCTCGTTTGAATCGCTTTCTTATTTATAATAATATATAGTAATACAATTTTTTTTAAAACAATTTTTAGTAAAATTTTTCCTTTTTTCAAGTGATGGTATTAGTTTTTCGATTTTTTTTTTCTTCGAGATATAATGAAAAACCCAAATTTTCGGTTTTGTTTTTGAAATTGTGAAGTTAGCATACATTTTAGAGCAGCAAAGATTTTTTGTCGTTTTCTACACCCAAAAGAAGTTCAGTGATATCACATTTTATGAAAGGTCAAAGTCTCTGACAACTGGGCTATTGATCAAAAACACCATTCTTGTTCTTCATCGAAGAAGCCATTTTAAATTATTGTATTTTTCTAGTCTTACAGAATCAGGAGCAACAGAAGGTATGAAGAAAGTGAATTCTAGAATAACAAAGGTACCTTTACATCATCAAACTCTTCTAACTGAAGTAACAGAAGAGGAGAAAGATGCACTTTTAGGCCAACGGGAAAGCAGCCATGAATATGATTGAAAAAAAAAGGATATTTTATTGTAAATATTTTGCTTATTTTTCTACTGTGATATGTGTTAGTACTGATTATAAAAATGGTTGTTAGCTCAAACCATGATAAATTTAACCTTTGCGGTCGGCGTTTCGCAGTTACTTTTCCTTACCGGACCATAAAGGGTTAATGTGATGATGACCGACTGTTAGAGAACAAGGTCATTAGTCTTAATGTAGAGCAGTAAGTATTTTACCGTGCAAAGGTTCAAAATTAATTTTTATAGATGTTAGTTTTGTGCCTTATTTTTTCTTTCTTTCTATCTTGGTATGTCTGATCTAAGGTTTCCAATATCGCTAAAGCAAACTGGCGTTTCCTACCCTGTACAGTTCGTACAGTTCTTTTGATGGGTGTTTGTTACAAACTGTCTGGGTCTACTGTTGTTTGCCCAAAAAGTTTTTGCTTCTTGCGCTCCAATACTTCACATTCGCACATGTTTTACTGTCTCTGGCTCCTTGTTGCATAGCCTGGTCTCTATTGTAAAGTCCAATCTTGATTAAGAACTGTTTTACTGATGCATGATCAGTCATGAGTTCTGTTATCACTCTCAGCTTACTTCTGTCCAATAAAAGTAGTTCAATTGTTCTTTTGGAACACATTTTGCCAGTGTTGAAGGTTGATCCAGTTTTTTAAGGCCCCTCGGACTGCACACAACTTTTTGCAAGTTGACTATCTTTCTCATTACCATTGACATCCTGATGTTCAGACACTCAGGCCAGTTCTATTATGTTCTGGTCTCCTCTGCACTACTAAGTGCAGAGGAGGCCGACCTAGCAGTGCCTCCATCCGCCGTGGGCGTGGTTTTCATTGCCCCTGTTATGCCAATACATGCAAGTCTTTGCACCTTGCTGAATTTGATTTGACAGTTCCTTGTAGTGTCTTGTTGCTCCATTTGTAATCGAGGGTTTGATGTTGTATAACCAATCTAACATGTTTGGTCTTAACCCCCATTTCTTCCCATAAAGTCGTCTGACCGCCATAAGGGAGGTCATCGCTTTATTCGCCACTTTTTCTATTTGCTGGTTCCAGATAAATTTCGAGTCAAGAATTACTCTGAGATACTTTTACCTCCCCCCTTTAGCTGTATTTCGTTACCCTGCAGTTTTAGAGGACATATTCCCTCTAATTTTACTTAGCACTTATAGTAACTGAGGTTACCTTTCGTCGATTTTAACAGAAGATTTATCAGACGTTTACTGGTTAACTTAAATTTGGTTTGATTTCCATAAATTGCAAGAAGCACAAACCTTGCATTCTTCCGTGGTTTTTTCCACTTATTTTCTTCCTCTACTTTTCTATACCTCCATTAATCTCCAATTCGTTGATGCGTTGTTCAAGTTGATTCACCTTAATGGTAAGAGTTGTATTTTCTTTTATTAGTGTCTTGAGTTCGTTAAGAACACTTTTATTTTCTTTGATTAAGGGGGTAGTCCTCTAAATATGGCTGAAAAATAGGTGTTTTTTGGGATTTTTTTTGTACTAAATCAAAGGAAATGACAACTTTGAGTATATCCATTTATTAATAATACAAGTAGCTTTCGGGCACCATTTTTTTAGCTTCCCGTGACCGCTGCACCAGGTGAAAGTATCCCTTGTCCCCATTTTCGGTGGCCGGCCTGGGGGTCGTCCGATTGGTCCTTCAACAAAATAAATGTTTTTAAGTTATTGTCAATTGGTAAATCTAGTCCCCTACGTAGCCGTTTTTCGATCCGTTGAAAAGTGCGTGTACGTTTTTATACCGATTTTTAAGGTGAAAAATAAAAAAAAATAACACGTCGCCATTTTGTTTCATTTTGGTTTTTTTCAATTCTCCTACGTAGGGGACTAGATTTACCAATTGACAATAACTAAAAAACATTTATTTTGTTGAAGGACCAATCGGAGGACCCCCAGGCCGGCCACCGAAAATGGGCGTTTCGAGGACAAAGGGTACTTTCACTTGGTGCAGCGGTCACGGGAAGCGGCCGATGGCGTAAAAAAAATGGTGCCCGAAAGCTATTTGTATTATTAATAAATGGATGTACTCAAAGTTGTCATTTCCTTTTTTCAGCCATATTTCGAGGACTACTCCCTTATGGCGGACATAAATGTAACTGCGTCTTGTAGGTCGTTCAGACTCTTCAGAACTTTTGCGGAAGACATGTCTAAAGCCTGTGGGGCAACACTAACATTGTTTCCAACTTTTTAACCTCTTCCGTTTCCGTGTTGTTTTGAGATGAGTTTGGAGCACTCATAACCTCACTTTCTGCACGCGATTTGTAAGGGTCACAAACATATTTCATTTTTAGTTTTTTGCATAAGTTTTAGGTCAATCTCTGTCATTTCCTTGCACTTCAAATGATACCACGGTTTGCAGTGTATTGAAAAAGTTGATTTCCCGATATTTTTGTTGCAATTTGCATAAACGTGTTTGGCACTCGCCAGTTTTCTTCTTCTCTTCTTCTACCTTATTAAAAACAATCTTTAGTGTTATATTCCTTAAATTAATGATCTTACTGGGTGCCTCTTTAAGTTATACACTGTCATAAACTAACATTTTTTTTATAGATTGTGCTTGAGACTTGTAAATAGTAAGAGTGTAATCTTCGATGTAGCTCATTGAGATTTGTTCAATATTTGCTTCATCGCTATACATTTTCCTACAAAACTACTTTTTATTTTTATTTTTTTTTTTTTGACCAATTGCAAGGTAAAATTCTCCATCTTATTTAAAATAACGCATTTTTGACTATCCACTTCAGATAGTTAAAATTCTAAGTTACAAATAAAGTTTTAGCCAAAGTACCTTTTATTATATTTATAATTACCGTTGATGAAATAGTTGTGATTTTTACTATTTATATTATATTTTAGCTTTCATGAGTTTAAATGGTCTTTTTCAATAAAAGCGAAAGTCCTTTTGCATTTTATTTACACAACAAACATATAATTGAATGTTAAGGCTGATTCGCAATAGGCTAGTAATTTAGTATAGTCGGCACGGACATCGGTCAGAATGCGTAAACTGAGCGAGTCATGAATTTCCAGGTAGTCTGAGAAATTCATGAATAAATGCTCCAATGTTTTAAAGTACATTTTCTAACCGATGTTCGTGCCGACTATAAGCGTTCACATTATAATACAGTGAGTATGGTAAGAGCAGGTGCAGATCAAAACTTCAGCGACAGGATACGAAATTAATATGTGCAATTCCCGCAAAAACAAAGTTACAGGACTCCCTCTATTTTCTTACAACCATCTGTAGTTTAAGGACCTTCGCACATCTCTTTCGACTGGAATTAAAAAATACAGGTCTATCTGTCTGAAACTGTCTAAGGGTTCTCACCAGGGCCGTCGCGTGGTTTGTAGGCGCCCAAGGCAAGGCTTTAATCGGCGCTCCCTTGGAATTTGAGCAACTTTACCCAAAAATCCCCACACTTGTTGGTGTTCTTTCAACGCAGTTGACCTCTTCTTAAATGAGTTCAAAACGGTATCCATTAATGGGTAAAAAACTTCTCTCATAAAAATTTCTTCAGGTGATTGAACTTCCTCAGAAGACTCGTACAAAAAGTTCAGCAGCTATTTCTTTAGCGGAGGTTTCTGCGTCCACATATCCATTCTCTATAAATCTGTTTAAAAAACTCCCAAACACTTACTGGGCATTTTAGAACGGTCACTGATGTCTACCTATTTCCCTTGAATGCTATTACTGATCAAATTAACTTCAAAAAGAATGTCATTCCACAAGATCAAAGTTACTATGAGGGAAAAGTCCATCATCTGAGCTTCAGAGGCTGTTGGGGGGGGGGGGGGGTCATCGATTAACTTAACCAATGCATCGTATTCCATGTATTGGTGTCTAACAGCCTGAAGAGCACTCATGAGTTTCGCACAAATACTTTAGTATAATCGCTTATTACACATCAGCGCTTTGTTGAACTGGAGAAGATGGTAAAGAGGCGTTGTAAAATACCATATAAAGACGTAGACTTCCTGTTTTGGGCGATTCCAATTGTTACCAATTATTTGGAGACCCAAACTTTTTAGACTGCACCCTGTAGCTGAGTCTGTTCCAACTAATTGTAGCTTAAGCTGGCTATGAAGGTGTGGACTGTATTTTTACTATACTACGATTTGTAATGAAAGTATACACTGGTTACTTGATATTTTTGTATTAACAATAACTTTCGTAAAAACACTTTTAACAAATGTAGATGTTTAACAACGATTTAAAACTGTGGTGCAAGTGCTCAAGAAATGTGTGAGTTGAATAAATAAATGCATTTTGGTATCATGCAAGTTTGTATGATTTAAATTACTGATTTTATTACACATGAACGGTCCCTAGTTAACGACCTGTTTCACACGGAGTTAGAAGTTCTACTAATTTTTATTACGCATGAACGGTCCATAGTTTAACGACCTGTTTCACGCGGAGAGACAAGTTCTACTGATTTAATTTCTGATCTATTCGAAAGGCCAGCCGTTGGGCAAAATCCCTTTGGCTAATCGCTGTAGCTTATTGGCGGTTTCATAGATGTGGCGAGACGTGTATTCATGTCCATGGCGACATCAGACTCGCTCTCTGGGATTGGGAGAAATTTTCGGCTTACTACATTTGGGTTAGGGGAAAGAAAGTGGGGTAATCACGCCACCATAAGGAAAACATTGATTTGACATGTAACCTGTCAATAAAAATAGAGGTGTTTGTGTGACAGTATATTATATCAGCTATATCATCCTATGTTCAAAATATGTCCACATCTGTCAGTGTTATTAACAGTAATATGCATGTTAGTCAAGGGGCGGAATAGCCCAGTGTACCGTCATATATCTGAAATAATTGAAAATGTCTACAGTTTATAAAAAAAATTATATGTATTAATTAGAATAAAGAACGCATACAAAAAACTCAAAAAAGACATATACACAATAAAAAAATGTTTGCTAAGCACAATAGCAAACAGTTTTCCGGTGTGTCGTAACCACTACATTTCGCATGAGCCCAATCTTCATAAAATAGTCACATTCCTTATTGAAAGCATTCTTCAAAGAACAGTAAAATGTTACGTCTAAAGGCTGGAGACGATGGGAAGTGTGGGGTGGTATGGACACAACGTGAATATGATTTGTCTTGCAATATTCGTAACATTCTATAGTAATATGGCTACCGTGGTTATCCAGTATTAGCAGGACGGGATCATCTTCTGCTGGTTTTGTAGCTTGTTTGAAATGCATAAGCCATTCCAAAAACAGTTCTTCATTAGACCAGCCATTATGGGAATATTTGTAAATCGCACCTGCCGGCCCATCTCGTTGTAAGAGTGGTGTCATACGTTTTCTAGGGTATATAAACATTGGCGGTATATAATTACCAGAAGCACTCATGGCACACACAGCCGTTATATTTTTTCCTCTTTCCCAACTTGTCATTCCACCGACTTGCTTCTGGCCTTTTGGTGCAAGAATTTTCCCCGGCTTCCGCACCGATGATATGCCAGTCTCATCCATATTATACATTCGATTTGGAGAAAACTTATATTTAGTTAATATGGTGCCAATGTTGTCGTAGAAAAGCTTAACTTCTTCCTTATTAAAAGCTGTCGCTCGACTAAGACTTGTAGCTTCAGGTTTCCTGAAGCTAATTTTATGTCTTTTCAGAAAGCTTCTTAGCCAATCTACTCCAGCCATTTTGGCATCTTTGTTAAAAGGATGTTTAACACCGTTCTTTCCTGCAAGGGCAAACGCTAAACGTCTTAGTTCATTGGATGTAATACCATATATAACATTTTCGCTAATTGCACTACATGGTCAGCTATTTGTTGCTCTTGTTCTGCAGAAAATAAGGGTTTACGCCCTAATGATGGTTTGATGATATTACCGGCTTTTATTCGATCACGTAAAGTGGTCCGAGGATGTTAAAATTTTGTGATACTTTTTTAACCGAGTTTCCATTTTGAACAGCTTCAATAGCTTTTACAAGAATATCTTCAGTCCATGATGCCTTTGTTGTTCTAGTTCGTGATCGCACCATCTGAAAATAATATTCCTAAGCTCAATTTGGTATAAAATAATCAAATATTTTCATATGAGGCAATTTCGCCACCTGACGAAATTGCCCCAGAGTACAAAACGGTATTACCCCATAGAGACAATGTGGCTTTCTACTTGTTATGAATACTGAATTAAACAATAAGTTTTTTATCTTAAAATATTCCTCAAACAATATACTTTCAAAGTATATAAACACTGCCTTAGTATCTATTTATCTAATTACACTTACCTCGAATTGCGTCACTACCAAGAAAAAGATCAGAAACCACGCTACTCGTACGATCGATGTTCATAAACGAACCGCACCCACTTACTGCATTTACTCAACTGACCATGAAGTGCAGTGGTAACCGCTATTTCATACCCGTTAAGCGCATCCAACACTGTAGGTAGAGAAGGATGGCGGAATTCCCCAGGGTGGCGGTATTGTACCACCTTGCCCTACTATAAACCGGCCCTTCTTAGCATAACTTACAACTATTTTTTGTTACATACATCAATTAAAAATATTTTCCCGCCGACCGACCATTTATGATGTATTTTAACGCACCCAAAATCGTTGATTAATGACCCCTATTAATGAATGATTTTCTATTAATCAACGATTTTATTATATGCAACCTCTTATTATACATTTATATTGACAGTTACCACCAAGAAGGTGTGTTAATACTATCTGTCATTGTGTGTCATTATTTAATTTCTTAAAATTCAAAAACTCTATGTATAGAGTTTTTGAAAAGTTCGGTCGACGGAAAAGTTCTGTAACGAACTCGTGTATTAAAATGGCGATTAACAATCTCGAACATTAACGCGCTCGCTTTGCTCGCGCGTTAAATTATCTCATTGTTAATCGCCCTTATTAATACACTTGTTCGTTAAATAGAAAGAAAGAAAGAATTTATTGGACTACGTTATGCAAAATACATTTGTAGCAGGTCAATATAACAAGACAATTAAAAGTAAAGAAAAAGACAAAAAGTGACATAAAAGGTATAAAGAATAAAAAGTTAAAGAGAAAAACATACAGAATACATTCATTCATTCATTAAACCGAAATTTAATTTACAATAGGCACTTCTAGTGAGTTATAAAAGTAATCATAAAAATTATAAATTTTTGCAGTTCACATTATAATACAGTGAGTATGGTAAGAGCAGGTGCAGCTCTGATCACGGAAATAGCATCCCGAAGAATACTTCGCAACGTTGAGAAAATGAAAACCGAATCAAAACTTCAGCGACAGGATACGAAATTAATATGTGCAATTCCCGCAAAAACAAAGTTACAGGACTCCCTCTATTTTCTTACAACCATCTGTAGTTTAACAGGTTAACTGCCGGAAATATTTTTAGCACATGTCGCCGGTGCCGTCAATTTTTTTTATTTTTTTACATTTAGTATATTTTAAATCTTACTAAAAAAAAGTTTTTTTTAGGTATTTTTGAGTAAAAGGCTATACAAAAAACTACACACCAAAAGGTGTGATCGGCATCTGCTATCGAAATTTGTTAGTAGGTGCCGGAACACACCAATAGGCGTGTTTGATTTATTATTAGATATATTGATGGAATACGCTTATTTATTTATAAAAGACATAAAAAAGTAAAACTAATAACAAAACTAAAAAAAGTTAATTTTTGTGAAAGGCATAGAAACATTCTACACATAGACCAGGCTGTTCGGGGCATGCTTTACATTCATAAACTGTCATCTTTCTCTTCTTGTTCCTTCTGCAGACTCTGCATTCTTTTCTACTAGTTCTGTTCACTTCTTTTACTCCTGACATTTCCTGTACGCTCTTTTCTATCTTAGAAATTTTGTGATTTTTTTCTAAAGAGACTATTGTCACTTTACTGACACATATATCCAATAATTCTCTTATTATCTCTAGACGGAAGTCATACAACGACTTTTTTCTTGCACCGGAATACTTGTATAGGTAATGAGCATTTAGTAAACTCATTTGGATTACATGAAAAAATATCTTTTTATACCATCTTATGGTTTTTCTGTTACATGGATAATAGGCCAACATTTGGTCCTGTCTGTCAATTCCACTCATAAAGGCATTATACCCAATGATAGCTTCAGGTTTATAACTTATTACTCCTCTTTTATTTTTGAATTCTCCCATTTTGTTGTCAAATTCTGTGGTAATATATGTGACATTTCGCTTATCCCGCCATTTTCCACAGTGTACTCCATTGTTGAAGAACGATTTATTTTCACCCTTTTTTAGCTTTATACTTACAAGTTCTTTAGGATTATCACGTCGATCTATTCTTAACGTACCAGTACAATAAGTTTTATTATCTAATAACTTTTTTGCCAGTTGTACACTATTATAAAAGTTATCTAAGTATACAGCATGTCCGTTTCCTAATTGCTCTTGTAATAAATGTAGAACAATCTTCTCTGTATGTCCAGTTCCACCATAAATATCCGAAGCACCTTCATATATGCGAAATTTCAAAACTATTCCGGTTGGTTCTGTTAACATGTATAATTTGATACCATATTTATGGCGTTTATTCTTAATATACTGTTTGAACTGTAATCTACCTCGCCAGAGAACCATAGCTTCATCTAAAGACAGCTCTCTGCCTGGGTAGTACACTTCAGACATTTTATTATTAAAATAGTCAACCACTGGCCTTATTTTCTGTAGACGATCGTTTACATTTTCATCTGACGAGGTACAGTGTAGACACCTCAAAATAAGAAGAAATTTATTTTTTGGCATACATCTTCTGTACAATGGTATGTTAAATAATGGATCAGTTTTCCAATAGTCGCGAAAGTGAAATTGTACCCGTATGGAGAAACAAACCTAAGAATACTTTAAATTCATGCACAGTTAGATTCTTCCAATTTGTAATTCGAGATTTTTCACGTGTTCCTGGTCGAAATAAAACTTCTGCAGCATAATTGTTACTTTCATCTACAATAGTTTGTAAAAAATCATCGGTGATAAGCATTTTAAAAAAGTCCATAGGTTTGTCTCCTGCTACTGGTACCAATAATTTCTGACGTTGGGTGAATTCAAATTTTTTCATGTCATCTGAATCACACCATTGTGTCTTTGGTACTTGGTGTTGAATATCTGGTAACAATATTCGATTTTCAGTTATTTCTTGTACCTCAGACATTATTGCGTCTATTGTTTCTGCATCTTCGCTGTTCGAACTAGAAGAAGAATCTTCACTTATATAATCCTCGTCACTACTGTAATCATTTATTAGATGTTCAAACAGTTCTGTTTCAGTCATTTTTTTTCGTTTCTCACCCACACTTCTACCTTTTCTAATGTGTTTCTGTAATCCAGAAGGCCCAGGCCGATCATCCATATTTATATCTCAAAACACAAACTTTAAAACTGAATTCCGAGAACCGATATTAAAAATATTTGAAAACAACCTTATTAAACAATGCCGGAACGTAAACACTCGTTTTAACACAGTGCCAGCTTGATAGCAAGTGATTATAGCGACACATCCCACCTACACCAATTGGTGTGTTCGGCATTGTTGCTAGATGCCAAAACACACCAATAGGTGTGTTCGGCACTTAACCTGTTAAGGATCTTCGCACATCTCTTTCGACTGGAATTAAAAAATACAGGTCTATCTGTCTGAAACTGTCTAAGGGTTCTCACCAGGGCCGTCGCGTGGTTTGTAGGCGCCCAAGGCAAGGCTTTAATCGGCGCTCCCTTGGAATTTGAGCAACTTTACCCAAAAATCCCCACACTTGTTGGTGTTCTTTCAACGCAGTTGACCTCTTCTTAAATGAGTTCAAAACGGTATCCATTAATGGGTAAAAAACTTCTCTCATAAAAGTTTCTTCAGGTGATTGAACTTCCTCAGAAGACTCGTACAAAAAGTTCAGCAGCTATTTCTTTAGCGGAGGTTTCTGCTCCACATATCCATTCTCTATAAATCTGTTTAAAAAACTCCCAAACACTTACTGGGCATTTTAGAACGGTCACTGATGTCTACCTATTTCCCTTGAATGCTATTACTGATCAAATTAACTTCAAAAAGAATGTCATTCCACAAGATCAAAGTTACTATGAGGGAAAAGTCTACCATCTGATTAGTCAAAGATTGAGCTTCAGAGGCTGTTTGGGGGGGGGGGGGGGTCATCGATTAACTTAACCAATGCATCGTATTCCATGTATTGGTGTCTAACAGCCTGAAGAGCACTCATGAGTTTCGCACAAATACTTTAGTATAATCGCTTATTACACATCAGCGCTTCGTTGAACTGGAGAAGATGGTAAAGAGGCGTTGTAAAATACTATATAAAGACGTAGACTTCCTGTTTTGGGCGATTCCAATTGTTACCAATTATTTGGAGACCCAAACTTTTTAGACTGCACCCTGTAGATGAGTCTGTTCCAACTAATTGTAGCTTAAGCTGGCTATGAAGGTGTGGACTGTATTTTTAGAGGGTTGTTGGGTAGTAGTAGACTATACTACGATTTGTAATGAAAGTATACACTGGTTACTTGATATTTTTGTATTAACAATAACTTTCGTAAAAACACTTTTAACAAATGTAGATGTTTAACAACGATTTAAAACTGTGGTGCAATTGCTCAAGAAATGTGTGAGTTGAATAAAAGTATGCATTTTGGTATCATGCAAGTTTGTATGATTTAAATTACTGATTTTATTACACATGAACGGTCCCTAGTTAACGACCTGTTTCACACGGAGTTAGAAGTTCTACTAATTTTTATTACGCATGAACGGTCCATAGTTTAACGACCCGTTGGACAAAATCCCTTTGGCCAATCGCTGTAGCTTATTGGCGGTTTCATAGATGTGGCGAGGTATGTTTAAAAGGCGTGTGCCGCTAAAGAAGCGGTCTTCACAGTGAAATATGATATTCTTGTTAGTCGGTGACTTACTTCCGCGTTAATTCGTATCTGCGCGATGGCCTTGATTTCACGACACGTGTTATAAGGGTTCTTTTGCTACCAGGCAGGTACATTTCCTGATGATTTTGCTTCATCAGCAATTACTAGGTTTAGGCTTTATATAGCACCCACAAGGAATTAGACTACAAATGCATAAATTATAATTTTATACCCCCGACGGCGACCGCCTCGGTCGCCACACCCACCGTCGTCCCTGGTTCTCATTACAATCTTCTTGCTTCGCACTTCGTACCGTCGTCGATTCGATGGTAGGGCCCACATAGGCGTTGAGATTGGACATATATATATATCTATGAATCATTGAAAGAAGGCGTCAAGATGAGAGTAAATAAATGATACATATAATTTAAGAAACAGGTTTATTCGATTTCAAACAAATGTAATATTAACACGTTCCTTGCCGTCCTCTATACGCCACTACTACCGAGCTCCCCATCCATCTGACGGCGGGAAACTGTCGAGACGTGTATTCATGTCCATGGCGACATCAGACTCGCTCTCTGGGATTGGGAGAAATTTTCGGCTTACTACATTTGGGTTAGGGGAAAGAAAGTGGGGTAATCACGCCACCATAAGGAAAACATTGATTTGACATGTAACCTGTCAATAAAAATAGAGGTGTTTGTGTGACAGTATATTATATCAGCTATATCATCCTATGTTCAAAATATGTCCATATCTGTCAGTGTTATTAACAGTAATATGCATGTTAGTCAAGGGGCGGAATAGCCCAGTGTACCGGGGTAATCCCCCATAGCGATCTATGGGGCAATACCGTCATATATCTGAAATAATTGAAAATGTCTACAGTTTATAAAAAAATTATATGTATTAATTAGAATAAAGAACGCATACAAAAAACTCAAAAAAGACATATACACAATAAAAAAATGTTTGCTAAGCACAATAATCGCAACCACTACATTTCGCATGAGCCTATTCTTCATAAAATAGTCACATTCCTTATTGAAAGCATTCTTCAAAGAACAGTAAAATGTTACGTCTAAAGGCTGGAGACGATGGGAAGTGTGGGGTGGTATGGACACAACGTGAATATGATTTGTCTTGCAATATTCGTAACATTCTATAGTAATATGGCTACCGTGGTTATCCAGTATTAGCAGGACGGGATCATCTGCTGGTTTTGTAGCTTGTTTGAAATGCATAAGCCATTCCAAAAACAGTTCTTCATTAGACCAGCCATTATGGGAATATTTGTAAATCGCACCTGCCGGCCCATCTCGTTGTAAGAGTGGTGTCATACGTTTTCTAGGGTATATAAACATTGGCGAGTAGTTAATATATGGGGGTGCACATGAGAATGAGGAAATGAGGAATTTCTGAGCATTAATTAGGTATTATAAAGAGAGAGCAAAATTGGAGGACAAGTTTAAGCTTGCAGTTTATGCGATTTAATTATTTTGTTTATCTCAAGAATTAAGTATTTTTTCGCCGGAGAGACCAAATTAATTGAATTGTTTATCTCATATTTCTAAGAATTAATTAAGTATAATTTTGTCTGAGAATGGAATTTAAAGTCGAGAATAAATTATTATAATAAAAAGCGAAATAAAAAAAGAAATATGAAAAACCGTTACGTACCTCTAGGTTAAAAATGAAGGGTGAAAAAAATTAGAGGGGTGACTTCCAGGTAGGGCGATCATATCAGAGGGGATATTTTCAATAGGGATTTTTTCAACGTATACAATTACCCACTGGGGTGGGTAAATCGAGTTTTAGAGTTAGTCTGACTGTGTTTGTGAGCTGATATGTGTGTATTTTTTGAAATGTGTTATAAATGTTTTTTAAGGTAAGAATTGCATTGTAGTTCATTTCTAAGATTTAATTGGTTGCATTAATTGTTCATTTAATTTCTGAGAATAATTAATATTTTTTCGAGATACCATTTTCTGGAAGAATTTATTTATAATTTTTGTTTTAAATAAGAGACAGATTTTAATATATATTTTATTTATTTTATATATATATATATATATTTATTACATTATAGGCTTATATATTTGTTCTTTTAATAGTTGTGGATATTTATAAATTACTTCTATGGCTATACTGTAATTAATTGGACTAATTACTTTTATGGGTTCCATTATATTTAATGCTGCGCTAGTGACGTCTTCACAGTGTTTAACACCTGACTGTAGAATTTTGAAAGTACTTGTAAAATGTTGATTTTTTAGTATTTCCAACATTTGTTTTATTAACGGTGAAATTCTCCATAATTCTGATAATGTACTGGCTCCAATAGTAATCCACGAATGATTATTATTATTATTATTTCATCATCGCTAGGAGACTCCATAAAATTGATAATTTGATCTATATATGAAACAAATTAACCCCATTCTTGTTCTGTAAATATTAGCAAGATGTCTGTCTTTCCTGATAAAACAACACATGGAATAAAATTTAACTGAGCACAAAGACTAATTGCTACATACTTTGACTTTGATTTATTTAAAAAAAAGCGATGTTCGCCTAAAAATATATTATTTGAAGACATTTTTCTTAAAGACTTGAAATATCAAGTTCGCTCTCATTTTTATATCATAAAAAAGTGGTGGGGGAGAATAGCTTTAGATTCTATAAATAACTTATGACATCAGATTCTATAAATAACTTCTCCCACCACCCTTTATAAGCATATTTAAAAAGAGTATCAATTTACAAAACCTCAGATTCTAAATACAGATTTATAAAAATAAAATGGTTGATAGTGATAGTGATATGAATATCAGTGATGAAGAATATTCTATCGATATTATTTCTGATAATGAAATCGAAACAGATTCTCAGGAATATAAAACTTATGAACTTTTTCAAATAAAAACCCAAGATTTTTTCTTCAACCAACCAAATGAAGCGGTGTGTGTTTCTCAGTATTTTTATAGTTTCAATTTTGAAAAAATATGTTTGTGTTGTTTTTTTGAGAAGGCCAGAGACTCCACGGAAAATATAACCTGTGAAACAATTTCTCAACATTTTACTGGATTAATTAGACTAGTGAAAGATAAATGTTATTATTGTGATCTGTGCGAAGGACCAATGTTTGTTTATTGTTTATCTAAATTTTGTACAAATTGTAATTGTTTTAAACATTTTTGATAATTTTTAATACTGTTTAACAATCAAAATTTCATCATTTTCAATTTCAATTAACCAGAATTGTGAAAAAATATTTTTTAATACAACTTAATCAAATTAAAGTTATAATAATAAAAAATACTTACATATATTTTTTTTTTCTTTTTTTTTTTTTTCGGAGGTGAAGAAAACCCTTTACGGGGAGGTTATGAGTCAAAAAAGCTCAAGGTCTACTGTGAGACTCTCCTTCAAGGCATACTCACTAAAAACTTCACCTCCCTCTTGAACGCCCTAGATTTTTCAATTGCTATACATCTCGGGGTCGTTCATTATGATCACCCCCAGATCTGACGATACCCTATAATATGAATTAAATTAAAAATATAACATTTTTTATTTACTGAATACTTACAAACTAGTAGGTTCGCTGTAAAAGTATTATAATTAATGTATGTTGTTTTTGGTTTTAATTACTTACGCATTCGGTCTAACGAGGCACCCTATAAAAAATTTTTAAACATAAAAAATTTATAAACGCTTTTATACTCACATCTATTTTTTATTACCACAAATGGTTTTGCAGTTGAAAACACCCATCGCGTCCCCACTGGTGCCTTTTGGTAGACAAGTGATTTTTTAAATTTAATAAGTAGTGAGGATTCCCTAAAAATATTTTTCATTAACTTTTTTTAAATCACACTTTTACTATTTTCTTACATGTTTCTATTGATACTGAATATGAATTTAAACTAGCTATTGTCCCAAATATTTTTTTGTCAGTGTCTCTCAAAAGAATTCAAGAAACTTATCTGGTAATAAAAGCCATTCCCACTAAAAATATTGTTTTAGAACCTCTGATATAACTGAAACGAATTAATTAACCCATATGATTTTGTGAGCGTCTAAAAATGCTGGTTAATTAAAGCGAGCGTCTCGCGTCTAAAAATGTGCACACTTGGTTAATTAAAGCGAGCGTGTCTCAGGGTCAATTAATTCCAATCTATATTCTACACATTGGACAGACACACATGGTTTTCTAGCTGAACAAAATTGTGTGTAAAATAAAATTCTTATAATTGAAAATAATGTTTTTTTTCTAAATGCATAAATATACTAAACTAGTTATGTAATTTCTAGGAGAGAGTCAACAAAATTTGAGTAGATTAAAAATTTTTAAAGCAATAAAAACTTTCAATAATTAATAACTTTTAATTACTATTAATTATTGAGTTCAATTTTCTGCCAAGCTATGTTGGAAATTATGCTTTAACAAATGTTATTTTGATTGATTAGTAAAGTTACTTTAGTGTAAAAAAAGTTGTAAGAAATATTTATCCAAGATTAAGAGAACAAAAAATTGGTTAATGTAAACAAAAAATCTTAACTGATACTAAACTATTACTAACATATTACTGTTGCTAAATGTTGTTTTGTACATCTAATTTAAAGAAAAAATGTCTAGCTAGAATCTTTATTAAGCTCACTGTGCGCCAATCAAATAACCATCTAACACGTGTCTATTAAAGCGAGCGTATGGTTCAGATATAGGGTCAATTAAAATCATTTTAGATGGAATCAAATCTAGGCCTAGCTTATATTCTATTAATCCATTCAGTTGCTGTTCGATCCGTGTGAAATGCGATACAGTTATAGGGTGTTTGAAAGTGTATTTTTTGGATAACATTTTTTAAAGGTTTGTCTAATTTTGTATACTTACTGTATGTCTAAAAATCTTATTAAAGTTATTATTAACTATTAATATTTTTTCACCCTATGAAATAAAAATCGAAAACAAAGTTTTAAGATTTATTTAAATTTAAATTTTATTTTAACATACACCTAATTATTATTTACAGTTAAATAAAAATTTTTTACAATTTTGTGAAATATCTAAATTTTTTTTTATCTGAAGTAAATCACTTTTAAATTTTTTTAGTTTTTTTCCCATTTTGCTCGTTTTCTTCTTAATTATTTGATATGCACGAAATTGCTTTTCAAAAAAAAGTGTGTTTAAATTTTGAAAATTCGCTAAATCTTGTTCATAAGACCTAGATAAAATTAGGTTATCATTGCGATCGGCTTCAGAAAGTGGGGTGGAGTTTGCTGAGTTAAAACCATCATTTTCTACTTCGGACTCCAATTCTGACTCGTTTTCCATTCCAAGGGTGGACTCTTCGGATTCCAATATTCGCTCGTTTTCCATTCCTAGGGCGGGCTCTTCGGATTCCAATATTGGCTTGTTTTCCATTCCATTTTCTATTTTTTCAGCTTCTTCTAGTTGTTCTTGTTTTATAACGGGTTGGAAATCTTCATTATTCAATCTTCGAAAATGATTAATTATGTTCACGTCTCTATTTTTCCTATATTCGATAGGTTTGTGGTCAAAATCTCCAGATACGAAAACTATTGAATCTGTATCTGGTGACGACATAGTTTTGAAGTATTGATCCAATTTATCACTTTTTATAGTGTTATCTGGTACTGAAAACTTTTTCATTTTAAGACGGTGTAAAAATTTAAATTTCAACACTTGTATTCAAACTGTGAATTTCCAACTCAACGAATTCATTTTATAAACCATTGGTAGGGTAGAATTTTTTATCTTTTTTATTCAATGAAGACCAATAAAAATTTCTTGTGTTAAGAGAGGCATTTTAATTGAGTTAAAGAACCCCAGGCATTTTTGGGTAATTATTATGAATATGAAACAAGAGTTAGTGCTAATTCGGTCTAGTGATGATAATGATGCAATAACTTCTGAAGATGAAACCGAACACCCCAAAATTGAGTTAACAAAAGTTTGGTGGAATGTACCGCATATAAAACCAAGTTTAAGCCAACAACTTCGTCTGACTAACATCACCAAAAGCAATAAAGAACTTCCAATAAAATTTCGTTCATGGCAAATGATTGAATACCCCTCATTAAATACCTCTACTAGGCATGCGTGGGCTGTAAAAACCAATTCAAAATTAGAGACTCCTCGACATATAATTATTGGTTTTCAGAAAGCAAAAAAGGGAAAGATTACAACGGAGTAAATTCGATCATTGTGATCTGACTAACATCCGAATATTTTTAAATTCAGAAAGATATCCCTATAATGATTTACATCTAGATTTCAAAAATAATAAATTTGCAACTTTATATGAAATGTTTTCTAATTTCCAAGAAAGCTATTATCAACTTAGTATGAAGCAACCAATATTCAACCCTAAAAATTTAAGGAAAAAGCACCGTTGATACACCTTGATTGTTCACATCAATGGGAAATTCTTCAACAACGATCTATTGTTCTGAGAATTGAATTTGAAACTGATTCCCATACCTCAGCAGATACCTCAGCATATTGTCTTATATTACATGAAAAAGAATTTTCCTACAATCCCTCAACAAAAATTGTAAAACAATACTAATTTGTCTCAAAATTATAAAACTGATATAAACATAGAAATGTAATCAAATGTGTTTGATGATTATAAAGAGAGACTTGATACATTTTATAAACAAATTCAAGAACTCGTAAAAGAATTTAAAACTTGAAAATATGATGCTCATAGTTGATATCCAAGGATTCAATATAGATAATAATAAATTTATAGTGAAAGAGTTTGCTAGTTATGATGGAACCCGATTAAGCCATTATGTTTTCAAACCTCCATTCAGCATTAAATTGCTACCCCCAAATTATTACAACCAGGTCATTAGTATGATGAAGAGTCACCATGGAATCGATTGGAATAGTGGGTTTACACCTGTACATCAATTTAGAAATATTTTAGAAAATTTAACTAGAACTACTGATATAGTGTATATTAAAGGGAAAAAAATTTTAAATTATATTAAGAAATTTTGTAAAGTACCAATTTTTGAATTAGATGAACATCAGCCTCTAAGTTTGTCTGAACCAAGATGTCCTTACCATACAATTGATAAATGTTTTTGTGCTCTATCAAATGTATTATTTTTATATGATAATTTTATGATGAATGAAAAATAATTATTAAAAAAAAAATATAAATTGAAATATATTTTTCTTTATTACCCCTACCCCAAATATTATAGATATATACTTATGAAATATGAATTCTTTATTATTATCAGTCTACTCTCATTCATCATGCGTATCGCTCTTGTTGACATTCAAGGTTTTGTTATTGAAGGAACTTTCCATCCAAAGGAAATTGTCTTCGAAATCGGTACAAAAAAATTTAATTTTTTCTTTAAACCACCATTACCGTATAGTGAGCTCAATGACCGAGACCGAAAAACTGCCAATTATTTAGAAAAGTACATTCATGGAATAAAATACTCTTCTGGTTTAATTGATTATTCAGAAGTGGATAATATATTGGAGACGTATCTATTACAAAATGCAGACTACATATACGTTAGAGGAAACCAAAAGGCTGACTTTTTAAGAGAGAAATGCAAGATTTTCAATAATCCCCCTCATATAATTGACTTAGTCAACTATGATAATTTTCTATGTAGAACGCAAGTATTTGAACCATCCACAGATTCCTGTTTCATACATACGAGTGGAAAGTACATGTGTTCCCAAAAAAATGTGTCTGATCTACACTACTGGTTGACTAATATTATTTTACCTAGTTAAAATGTAGAATTTTTTTTTTAATGTTTACTAATAAAAAACTATATATTTATATTTGAAGAATTTCATTTAATTCATTTATACATTTCAAATATTTTCTTAAAACCAGCACAATTAAAAAAAAAAACTTAATTTTGGAATGTTTTATTTTTAATAGCACTAGTAATAAATTTTATATAAAATGTAAATTTATATCATTGATAAAGTTTTTGATTGGTGGTTTCAGAAAACTTGGTGGTGAGGAAATTTACTATAAAAGCAAATAACAGAGAAAATCTCCGCTAATATAGTTTGTACTTTATAAAATTATAATGACTTCAAGAAATTTGAGAGATTACTCCGACGATGAGTTGAAAAATTTATCTATTGATTATTTATTAGAAAACGCTCTTCCCTGGGAACTGCTAACCGTTTGGCACAAATTGCCGGAGAAATATAAAACCGTATTTAGTTTACAAATTCGGTTGCCATGTTTTATTCACGCCAAAAATGAAATAAATAATCCATACATATTTCATGGACCTGTATCAGCTCAAAATGAATGCTATTATTGCTTAAATGCATTAATCAATAAATAAAGACTTACCGGGCATCACCAACGCCCATACCACCACCATCGGTTCCTCCTGTACGAGGAATAAGTGGTAGCCCGCTACCACCCCCAAGAACGCCCCTGGAATTGGTGGGGGTAGATGGCGCCCCGTGTCGTCTATTAGCAACGCTGTATCTTTTGACTAATAAATAAACAAAAAAAAATTCAAAAAATAAAAAATAAATTAAAATTCAAAAAAAATTCAAAAAAAAAATTCAGAAACAATTCAAAAAAATAATTCAAAAAAATAAAAAAAAAATTCAAAAAAATTTAAAAAAATTAAAAAAAAAAAATTCAAAATCAAAAAACTTACTAGTAGACGACTTGGTAACCTCCCCTTCAAATATTCTATAATTTGAATTTCTTCTAAAATTTGTTGATCTAAGAAAAACATAATAATTTAAATATTTTCCACCTATTTTTTAATTTACCTACCTACTTCTTTTATCATGTGTTGGACTAGCAATCAATTCCAAATATAAAGTTCCAAAGGCCGTTAGTATTTTACTAATAGAAATTAAAGAAATTGATGATTTTAAGGCAAAAAAGGGACCACCAGTTTTACAAAAATTACTTAAATAAATCATGCCATATTTGAATTCAGTGACCCAAAAAAACTCCCGGACGCCAAGTGTTTTCCTTCCCCAAATACATTTTGGGAGAGTTCCACGGAGATGACGTTCATCGGCGTTCCTGAGCCCCAGGTGGTCATGGTGCCAATTTGAACATCATAATCATGATCAGCGACCTCAAAAACCCTAGGGCACCCATTCTAGGCCAGTTCTGACTCTTTTTTACAAAGTTATTAACTTATCTGAAGGGCGTCTCAAAAAATGCATTTTTCGCTGTAGCAATGCAATTTCTGATTTTAGCTAAATGAAACTTTTTTTTTACAAATAATTTTTGGAAGCGAATGCAAAAAACGCATTCCGATCCATGCTGCCCGAAAAAATTTTCCATTTTTGGCTGTAGTGTAACGATCCAATTTCACTACCAGTATTTATAATATAAAAAACGTGAGCCTTGAGCGTTATTCGATTGTACGCTTAACGAAACACACACATCTTTCATTTAATTCATAACTAAATAAGCTTTCGCTTGCATTGTCAACGCATATAACGCGACTTCAATCAGTTGTACAGTGGGATACTTACGTTTTTAGTAGAAAAATCATTTATCCTGATATTCGGTGCGAGTCTTTCTCACTGATTTATTTTCTTTTCACCCTCTTGCAGTAAAACTATACAGTGGAGAAAGTTCGTTTCTAACATAATCTGACAGTATCTACATTTGTGTTGCATTTTAGTTTCGAAATACAGTATCATTACAATTAATGTAAGATTAATTATTTGTTTACCTAGTTTGACATTTTGGAGGTTATATATGAAATTTGACGTCGAGTGTAGTTGTGTCGAGCTACGACGAGGCAATTTTTCGAGGTTCACTGTTTCATATGTGGTCGGAGTGTATGACGTCATTCAAAGATATACAGAGTAACTCCATGATTTGGCCCGATATATTTCGTGGGATACTTAAATGTTTACCGTTATTCGTTTTTGGGTTTAAAATATATATTTTATTTCTTTTTATTTGAATTTGGGGTGACGTCACGATACTTTATCAACCGGAATACGTTGGTAGTACTTGGTCCTATGGATTTCGTTTCCGTCTGTCTTGGTCTTCGTTCATCTCTGCTAGCACGAGAAAAGTGGTTTAAGTGGTGTTTTATTTTAATTGCCCGGTATAGAGGTAATCCTGAAAAGGGATCTAAAGATTCACCCTTAAAGTGTCTGTAGAAGTTTGATAGAATTTGGATATTCCTGTATTTTGGATTTTTGTTGGATAAACAGGATTGTTAGGACACATCCTTAGTGGGATCAAAAACACTTAATTTAACTGCTACTGGAGCTGAATATTTAACTGTTAGACGCTGTGGTCGTTTTGGAGTCGTTTCGGCGGCATTTCATTTTTACGGCACTTTTATTTTTTTAACCAAAAGGAGTTGGTTTTTGGATACTTAAACCCTTCAGGAAGAAGGTTAGTAACTTTTATATATGTAAATTTATTACTTGGGTGTGGTATCTAATACCACTTATGGATTTAATTTATTTTTTTAATCAAAACTATCAGATTAAATAGTTTCTTTACTATATTTGGATTTAAAAATTAGCGTAGCTTTGGGATTTAATTAATGTATTTTCTGTTCTTTTATACAGTTAATAGAACATTTTTTTTTATTATTACACTATTTTCAAGAAGTGGATGCATAGGATCGATAGTAATCGAGGTATTTTTTATTTTAAGGGTTCTTTTCTTTTCTCTTATGGTTAATAGTTTTTATGGTTTTTGTGTGGAGGACCTGGTTATGGATATGGACCTGGTTCGCTGGAAGGACCTCGTCAAAGGCGCAGTCGCCTAAACATGACCTAAAATTCGGTCCAGTTAAACTCTAGGCAGCTAAGATGTATTTTAGGTCTGATAATTAGTGTTTAAGTTACTTTAATATTTTTTTGTACCTACAAATTTTGATTCGAAACTTATCTAGATTCCACTATCTCATCAAACGCCTGTGAAGGTAGGAATTAATGTTTGAATTTATTTAATTTCTTTTTCTCACCGTGTCGCTCGCCTTGGTACCAATGCTAACGATTAATGTCTTAATAATAGTATAGGGCTTTATGCTCATATATTAATTTCTCACCTATGTACTTTTAACTTGTGGAGGTAATTTTACTATTAACCACATATGTATTTTTAATTAGGGGGGGGGGGGTTAATTCAATGAACGGATTTAATGCGTAATATTTTTCTTGTTTTATACTCGGTTATAACCTGTCACAAATTGTCACAATTTCACTCATATCTGATTTGAATAAATATTTGTAAGTTCAAGGTTCGTCTCTTTTTTTTTCTCTTGCTGGATCAGGGAAAATAATATAGGATTAGGCCAGGGATGATTCAGCTGGCGCCCAAAGAATAGTATTTTTATTATATTGTGGATTTACCCGGAAGTCAATTTTGATCCACGACCGTCTCCACTTGAGTGAAGCCGAAGGCCGTAAAGGTTGAAGACCGGGACAACCGAAGAACCTATCCAATCAGGTTTAATTCTTTTAGGATATCAGGAAGGTTACATTTTTGGCGCCCAACGTGGGGCCCATTTTTGTTTAGGCACATTTTTGTTTAGGCACATTTTGTTGAGGCCAGATTTTTCAATTGTGGCAGATTCTGCAAATTATATCCGGTGTTAGAAATTTTAAATTTAGTAACTTTGAGTATAATTTTGGTGGTGTATTTCATTTTCTTTTGGCTAGTAGATACAATTTGTTGGTTTTCTACTATTTAGGGGACACATTTGTCTTTTGAAGCTTTTTTTGGCACCCATTGGCGTGGACCTGGAGGGACGGCAGTTTGCTTGAGATTGCTTGTCTACGAGTGGATGTTTGTGATTTTTTTATTTTTGTTTCCCCTACTGCACTTGGTTTTACTGTAAGACAGTCTACTAGCGCAGGCCTTTAAGAGACGGTGGTATATTATATATTGCTTGCTTGCGAGTGATTACTTTGCACTAGAATTTAATGCTTTAGTTTTTTTTTTTTTTTTTTTCAACTATATTGGACTATTTTTGACACCTATTGTTATTACTAAAGAGCGTCTTTCTGCGTTTTCTTTTACTCTGCCATTATTATATTTAGAGGCTGAATTTAAATTTAAAACCCAGTGTTGAAATGAGTGTCATAGTTTGAGATTTGTTTTGGTGAAAAAAAAATATATATTTTTTAAATTAGTTGAAAAGGTGAGAAGAAATTGGTGATATTAGAATTGTTTTTATTGATGTTTGAATTTACTGTTGTGCTTATTTTGATCTCTGTGGGTATTTTAGCGAGATCAAAGGTAATTGTTTTTTTTGTGTAAAAGGTAAACCTGATTTGACTTTGTTGTATAGATTTGATTTGATATTGGATTGGATGTCACAGGTAATTTTTTATTGTAATGTAAGATGAACTTGACTTGTTATTGTGATATATTTTTGGTTTTGTCAATGGTGTATTTATTGAATTAGGATGGCGTCCCGAATCAGAGGTTGATAAGATGATACGAAATTTGACGTGGCACGTATTTCCCAAAACTTTCGGTGTTGACTATTGTTTGTTGTGTCGTTGTCAAGTCAAGTTCGATTGAATTTAAGTAATTGTGTGGTAACGATGATTGTTTGTTGTATTTTTATCAAGCGTGAGTGTAGGTAATGATATTTGTACTTGGTAGGTTGAAAATTTTAGCCTACTTGTTTATTTTGGACTTAGTTTTGTTAATGTGTAGGTAATGTTGTTTTGCCCTGTGGAACGGGCGGGGGAAGAATAGTTCCACCCGAGCATTTACCGTCGGGGTGGTAGGAGCCCACCAATTGGCCACTGTATTTTTTTTTAACATGGTAGCTTGTCAAGTTTGGTAGTTTGGTAATTAGTTATTTGGAAGATGGACTTTGCAAGCATCTTTTTTTTTAACTTTGTTTTTAGGTAGTATAGGTGACCGTTGCTGCTGGACGTATTTGAGTAGTTGGCTGTTTTTGGTTTAGGACGTATCGTGGTTTGATTTAATAGGCACCACCCATTTTCTGCATTAGGTTTTGACTAATTGGGTATTAGTAGCCTTCCATAATTGGGATATTGCAGATTGGGGTTGTTAAGGCTCTTTTGGAATTTGGTTTGTTGGTTTCCAGGAGCTATCTCGTTTGAGGATTTGTGTGTAAATGGGCTTCCAAAAAGTCACTAGCGGGGGGAAGCACCCCTGCGTCGAAGCATACGCCCAGTGACTAGATTTTTACACGACGGAATCCTAACCGAAAATTTAAATGAAAGTTGTAAATCCTTTCAAAAAGATAATATATTTTGATATAAATCTATAAAACATTAATCTATCTGTATTGGTAACAGAATAACCATAGTTATTTTAGTAATAACATAACCATACAATAAAATAAAATAACAAACATAATCATTTAGGTAATGATATAACCATAAAATAATTAATATCAACTTAATAGTCAATATAAATTCCAAAATTATCAGTCAACAATTTTGCAGCATAAGTACTGCGAGTTGCGAACTGATTATAAGTATTTAAAGGTTGAGCCAGCGAAGCTATCTCTAATTGAGCAGTCTCACTTAAAACAGCATATAAAGTTTCGCAATTACAAGTAGTTACCTTCTTGTAGCGAATACCATTAACAACCTCATCTGTCGCATTAGCGAAGGTTCCTGAAGGGTCAAAAACATAAACTCTTTTAAATTTCATTAAAGCACTAACTTTATCTGCATACCCATACTGTAGTTCTAAACATCTAATTAAAAATCTTACTGCTACACTACTAGCGACAGAATCTACAGAAGCCATTATGAGATATAAGAAAACCAAGTTACAAAACCACATAAAACAAACAAATCCTCAAACTCGATATTGGGGGTTGGATAATTCTGGTGGTAGATCTAGTACAGCGGTTACCTTTCTTGAGTTTTTTTTTTGCAAGTTAGGAGTTGGTTGTGACAAGTAATAGATTTTTGTCAAGTTGGATGTTAGTTGGGATAAGTAGTCGTCGCCGTTATGAATAGTGATTTTTAGTGATTGGTTGATATTGTGGTATGTTGAGTTTTGGTTATTATAGGCACCGCTCACTGACTGCACTAGGCTTTGACTAATGGTGTATTAGTAGCCTTCCATTTATTGGGACATTGTAGTAATGGGTGTTACGGCTTTCTGGAATTTTGGAGATTTATATAGCTTAGCTGGTTTTGGATTTTGCTGTTTCCAGGGGCTATTTCGTTTGAGGATTCTTGTGCTAACCAAACTCGATATTACGGTTTTTGGTGTTTAGTGGTCGTTCTGGCGGCACGATTATTTGTTCTAACCGGCATGTACGTGGGATTGTGTGTTTTGGAGTATGTTTGGTAGGTAATCAACAATTATATTTTTTTGTGTACTATTGTTAGTAGTTTGAGTAAGCTAGCCCTGTGGGCCGGGCTTAGAATAGGTTCACCCGGATGTTTTACCACCGGGGGGGTAAGAGGCCCCCGAATGGCTACTTTCTGTTCTATAAGATCTGATGTGTTCGTTTCGAGGGGGTTTCTTTTGGTAAAGATTGTATCTTGGAGGATTTTTTTTGGTACGCTGATTTGCGCGAGGGTAGTTAACGTTTGATGTTGGATTTCGATGGATTTAGGCAAGTGCAGGGTCTAAGGCATCTTCCTTTGGGACGTTCCTTGTGAATAGTTGGTGATTAGATCGCTGTACCTTTGGAGTGTGCCTTGTTTATTAATGTTTCCTACCTTTCGTTGCTGGTAAATGGACACATCTCTTTTAAACAGTGTATTGTTGTTGGTTGCCGAGGTGGTTGTTGTGTCAGACCTCATTTCATTTCTTTTGGCTTTTCGCAATTTAGGGTTCTGGGTTTTGTAAGATGAGGAAGATGTTGTCCTCATTTTATTTACTTTTTTTGGGTTTTCACTAGTTTTAGGAGACATCCTGTCATAACATCTTGGTCAAGTAGAGGGACTTGGGTGCGTAGGTGGTTGGTCTCTCTTAGTTTTAGGGACTGAGGCTCCTGGACGGGGGAGCGTTCACATGGGGGGTCGTGTGCGGTGACGGTAGGGCTGAGGCCGACTATAGTTCCGTCGAATGAGGCGCACCGTACACGGCTACTACGTCTCCCTTTACCTCTTTGAGCTGGAGAGACCAGGACGCCGCCGCAGTGGTGCAGCCAGGAACACTCCCGCACTGGCGGCAGGATGGTCATTTTGTACCCGGCATTCGGCCGTTTTAGGACGTGGGCCTCCTCCCACAACTGCCTAAAGGTGGTAGGCAGATTTTTTTGTTTGTAGTTTTCTTATCTTGCTTCTTTTTGTTCCACCATCGGTCGGTCGGTTTCTTGTCGCTGATTGGTTGGGCGTGGACCGATTCGCTGTCATCGGTAGGCCCCGGAGTGGTCGTCACAGCGAAAACGAAACGCCCTGCCGGGAGCAGTGGGCGGCTCATGCCTCCTCAAACTTCGACAGGAGATTGGACTAGTCCGCTGTACCTCCTCATGGAGTTTTACTAGGTTTAAGGATTTTTTTTTTGGGGTTTTCTAGGGGTTTAGTAAGCTTGTAGAGAAATTTACAGGTAAATTTCTTGAAGTAAGGGGGAAATGTAACGATCCAATTTCACTACCAGTATTTATAATATAAAAACGTGAGCCTTGAGCGTTATTCGATTGTACGCTTAACGAAACACACACATCTTTCATTTAATTCATAACTAAATAAGCTTTCGCTTGCATTGTCAACGCATATAACGCGACTTCAATCAGTTGTACAGTGGGATACTTACGTTTTTAGTAGAAAAATCATTTATCCTGATATTCGGTGCGAGTCTTTCTCACTGATTTATTTTCTTTTCACCCTCTTGCAGTAAAACTATACAGTGGAGAAAGTTCGTTTCTAACATAATCTGACAGTATCTACATTTGTGTTGCATTTTAGTTTCGAAATACAGTATCATTACAATTAATGTAAAATTAATTATTTGTTTACCTAGTTTGACATTTTGGAGGTTATATATGAAATTTGACGTCGAGTGTAGTTGTGTCGAGCTACGACGAGGCAATTTTTCGAGGTTCACTGTTTCATATGTGGTCGGAGTGTATGACGTCATTCAAAGATATACAGAGTAACTCCATGATTTGGCCCGATATATTTCGTGGGATACTTAAATGTTTACCGTTATTCGTTTTTGGGTTTAAAATATATATTTCATTTCTTTTTATTTGAATTTGGGGTGACGTCACGATACTTTATCAACCGGAATACGTTGGTAGTACTTGGTCCTATGGATTTCGTTTCCGTCTGTCTTGGTCTTCGTTCATCTCTGCTAGCACGAGAAAAGTGGTTTAAGTGGTGTTTTATTTTAATTGCCCGGTATAGAGGTAATCCTGAGTAGTAATACAAGGCGGATTCTGGAACAGGTAGGGGTGGGGGAAATACGGAAAGGGGGGCTAGACTCAGACATGAGAGCCTAACGGTAGCTAATAAGCCCTATATGTGAAGACAGGTGTCTAGAAAAGTTAGGTTAGTGTTCAGAATTTATTTAGAACTGCATTGACAGATGACAGGACCCTAGAGAGGTTAAATTAGCCTTCATATCTCATTAGAATCTAACGTAATCATTATTTTTTATCCTATATGCGAGCCCCGAAAAGATTATAAGCTAACCTAACCAATTTTTGTGTACTAAATCTTATTTGTAGCAGATGGTAAACATTTCACGTCATGAGACCAACCTTAATTTATATTATAATATATTCTTTATGTTAATTAATAAGAGAATTGTTTTCAACCTTGCTGCTTTTAATTAATTTATATATATTAATGTTTAATTTATGTAAAATAATGTATTTATTAATTATAAAGATAATTGTTTTTCAACCTTGGTGTCGATGATGAAATTATGAAATTGATTGTTTAATTTATGTAAAATAATGTATTTATTAATTATAAAGATAATTGTTTTTCAACCTTGGTGTCGATGATGAAATTATGGAATTGATTGTTTAATTTATGTAAAATAATCTATTATTAATACTAATAATGAAGAGAATTGTTTTTCAACCTTGGTGTCGATGATGAAATTATGGAATTTATTGTTTAATTTATGTAAAATAATCTATTATTAATACTAATAATGAAGAGAATTGTTTTTCAACCTTGGTGTATTTGAAAGTATGGTGATTATGGAATTGATTAATGTTTAATTTATACAAATTAAGTAATTTTATGAGTATAAAAGCAATAATTTTAAACCACAAACTCTCATTTTACAATTCATGTGTTGCATATAAGTAATAAGAAAAAGTGTTATCAATATAATCCTTGTTCTCCAAGACTTTAGTGTATATTATATCAGGTAAGTTTAAATTTTAAAAACTTTTACTCATTTTAATTAAAGATGGATCTTTTAGCAATTAATAATAAAGCTCAACTTGGTAGAAAAGCAGTGATCAAATTCAAAGATCTACTGCTAGATCATCCATATGAAATATTGTCGGGGAAAATTATTCAAACGAAATACGGACCTAGTGTTTTGGTGGAATTAGATTTTGGAGTAATATTTCTCCCCAAACGCATGACTGAATTGTTGGAGGACCAAGTAGATAATTTTCAATCTAAGGAATACTGTTTGGTCTATGAAGGGGATCTGGATGTAGGAAAGTCTTTACCAGCCACCAAGTTCAAAATTATTAAGAAGAGAGAATAATGGAAAATACTAAGTATTGCTTTAGTTGTAAGAAATATTTCTGTTTTTGTAGAAGGTCTATAAATTACCATTCACAATTAGATAAAGTAGATAAAAATATTTTATTTAAAAAAGTTGCTGAAACTAATCTATACTGTTCAGAAACTTTAAATGAAAGTCCATTACCTACACATACAAATTTTGTAAGAAAAAATAAATCAAATTGAAAATAAAAATGAATTCTGATGAAATTAGTATCCTTTCTGATGAAATAATTAATGAATTTAAAAAAGTAGAAAATATTCTAAAAGAAAATTTTACTATTAGGGAGGGGGAGATATGGTTGAAGCATTTGAAACGTAATGTTAGGTTATGTAATAAGGCAATTCGAGAGACAGATATTTCAATTGGGGCTTTGAGAAAATTACAAACAAATTTAGGACACTTAAGAATTTTTCAGACACAGATTCAAAATTTTAGTCAAACTCACTTGGGAAAGGGTTTAGATAATTTTAATAATAAACTAACTAACCGAGTAAAATGGCAAGATTTAATTTCTACTTTTAAAGATAGAGTTAGAACTGGTGTTATTATAAATTTGAAACATAAGGATTTGAGTCAGTTTTTGAATGATTCTCAAGTGATGTTTATTAATCGAATTAAAAGAATGCTCAAGTCTTTACCAATGATAAAAGTCAACTGTTGTTTTTGTGGAGAATTTATGAAACAGGGTGTAGATAAAGAAAAAAAAGAATTTAAATATTTTAACACAAAAAATGCAATAATAGACGTAGGAACGGATATTGTTGATTGGTTTCATATTAATGTTATCGATTCAATTAATAATAAACTATCAGAATTCAATGAGAAGGATAGCGGATGGGCTTTAAGTAAAATTATTTCATTGGAGGTTAATATAAACAAATTTCAAATGGGTAACGGTGCATCATCTTTTATTCCGTTACCTAAACAAATAGAAAACAAGAAAGCATGTATAAATGTACATAATAATGATTCAGCATGTTTTTATTGGGCTATCGTAAGTGCTCTCCATTCCCCTAATGGAGTAAGTAATAGACCCTCATCATACCCACATTATAGTCAAGTTCTCAAAACTGATGGTCTTGAAGTACCAATGACAATTAATAATATTTCAAAATTTGAAAAGTTAAATAATATTTCTGTAAATGTATACTTATTAGAATTAAATCAAAGTGGTACATGTTACACAGTATTACCTACCAGACTAACTAAAACAAAATTAGATAAACATGTTAATTTGCTCTTAATTCAAAATATTTATTCTCCAAAAATTAATGATTATGAGTCTCCACCTGATAATAACAATACAAACATAAACAATAAATTTCACTATTGCTGGATTAAAAATTTATCTAGATTAGTAGGATCTCAATTAAACAAACATGGTAATAAAAAGTTTATTTGTGATAGATGTATGAATTATTTCCCCAGTGAGGGAAAATTAAATGATCATTCAATGTATTGTACAATTAGAAACAAATGTAAAATTTCTTTCCCTAAAAATATGATAGTGAAATTTAATGATTATGTATATAAACAAAAAGTTCCCTTCATAATATATGCTGATTTTGAATCAATCCTAATACCTTTAAATAATCAATCAAAATTTAGAAATAAAAAAACGCGAAAATATCAAATAAAAACACTAAAATATCAACAACATAAAGCTTACAGTGCAGGCTATTATGTAAAATGTGATTATGATGATAATCTTTCATATTATAAAAGTTATGAGGGAGCTGATTGCATGGATTGGTTTGCAAAACAAATGTCGGATATAGCTAAAGATATTGAGTCTAGAATAAAAAATATTATTCCAATTATTGAAAATCAAATCAACACACACGCTACAAAGTGTCATATTTGTGAAAAAAAATTTTTATTAAATGACATCATCGTTCGTGATCATAATCACTTTACTGGTGAGTTTAGAGGTTTAGCACATCAAGCCTGTAATTTAAATTTTAAAAAAAAGTTTGTTGTTCCAGTAGTGTTTCATAACCTTTCCGGGTATGATAGTCACTTTATTATTAAAGATCTAGCTCGAAGAGGTAGGATAAGTTTGCTACCATTAAACAAAGAAAAATATATTTCTTTTACACAATTCGATTCCAACACAAGCATTAAATTTAGATTTATTGACTCTTTAAGATTCATGGGAGCCTCACTAGATGAACTATCATCCTCTTTAGAGGTTGAAAATCTACATAATTTAAGATATGAATTTGGAGGATTAGAATCAGAAAAATTTAACTTACTTACTCGTAAAGGGGTATTTTGTTATGATTATGTTGATGATATAGAAAAATTAAAAGATACTGAGTTACCTAATATTGATAAATTTTATAACAAACTATTGGATACCCATATTACTAAGAAGCAATATGAGCATGCAAAAAACGTGTGGCATGCATTTAATATTAAAAATCTTTCTGAATATAGTCAGCTATATTTAAAGACTGATGTTTTATTGCTAGCAGATGTTTTTGAGACATTTAGAATAGTTTCTATGGAAACATACGGATTAGATCCAGCATGGTATTATACTATGCCGGGTTATACTTGGAGTTGTATGTTGAAATATACGAAAGTGGAATTGGAATTATTAGACAGTGTAGATAAAATAATGTTTATTGAAGAAGGATTGAGGGGGGGAATCAGTCAGTGTTGTAACAAACTTTCAGAAGCGAACAATAAATATATTCCAAGTTATGATCCAACAAAACCCTCTAAATATTTACTCTATTTAGATGCAAATAATCTCTATGGATGGGCCATGTCTGAATTTCTCCCATATGGGGGGTTCGAGTGGACTGACACTAATATTGATGTAACATCAATACCAGATGATTCTCCAGAGGGATACATATTAAAGGTAGACCTTGATTACCCCGAAAATATACATGATCATCATAAGGATTTACCTTTTTGTGCTGAGCATAGAAAACCTCCAAATTCAAAATTACCTAAGTTGATGACCACCCTATATAATAAAAAAGAATATGTTATTCATTATCGCAACCTGAAACAGGCAATAGCAAATGGATTAGTTTTAACTAAAATTCATAAGGTATTAAAATTCAAACAATATCCTTGGATGAAGTCTTATATCGATCTAAATACTCGTTTGAGGACAGAAACTTCAAATGATTTTAAAAAAGCAAATTATAAACTCATGAATAATGCTGTGTTTGGTAAAACTATGGAAAACATAAGGAAACATAGATTAATTCGTATCGTCTCTGAATGGGAGGGGCGATATGGGGCAAAAAATATGATATCTTGTCCACAGTTTTATAATCGAACTATTTTTGATGATAATTTAATGGCGATTGAGTTGAAAAAAACTGAAATAGTATTTAATAAACCACTATATGCAGGTATGGCGATTTTAGATATATCCAAAATTTTAATGTATGATTTTCATTATACATATATGTTAAATAAATTTCCATCTAGTCAAATCAAACTCCTTTACACGGACACTGATAGTCTTTTATATGAAATAACTTGTAATGATGTATATGAGGAGGTTATTAAAGCTGATATTAACAAATTTGATACTAGTGACTATGCTCCAAATAACATTTATAATATACCTTTAATTAATAAAAAAATACCGGGCTTAATGAAAGATGAAACTAAAGGTGCAATTATTACTCATTTCGTTGGCCTTCGATCTAAAATGTACTCATTTAAAATTTATAAAACTGAAGAGGAAAAACAAGATAAACAAAAAAAATTAGAGGATGATCAATTACATGAGTATACAATTAAAAATTCTCTTCAGAACTTTGGTGTAACAAAAAAATCTAAAGGAGTTAAATCCAATGTTATAAAAAATAAAATAACTTTCGATGATTTTGTAGATTGTCTGGAAAAAAATAAAACTAAAATTGAAACCCAGCGCAATATCCATTCTTATGCACATAATGTTTTCAGTATAGAGCAGACTAAAATAGCTCTAAGCCCACATGATGATAAACGTTTTATATTACCAAATGAACATAACACCCTTCCTTGGGGGCATTATAGTATCATAGAATAGTGTGTATGTCTAATGTAATTTAGTGACCTTAAAAATAATTGATGTATGTATTCAAATAAAAATGCAAAAAATACTTTTTTTGTTTTATTTTTTTCTTTTGAGGAGCGGAGGCGCCGAATTCCTAGATGAAGCATGAACTACGCCGATGTTGACGGTGTGGTTCCTGAAATAAATATTTTATTTTAATTATCATGCTTAACATATTTGAACATGTTGAAACAAGTCTAAACATGTTTAACATATTGAATTTTTGATAAAGAGAGGGGAAAAACATACTACTAATTTTTAAAAACTCATTTATTTAAATCTTCAATTACTTTATTTTTATAAAAGTAGATGTATTCTCTAAGCGCATGACGTAATAAACTTTCTGTAGATATCTCACAATTTTCTGTAGATACCTCACATAACTCATATAAAAGTTTTAATCTATTAAAGTCACTATTGTATTCTACATTTGTTTTAATATTATCTAAAATATTATTATAGTATGAGCAAAAATAAAGTTGTTCTAACATTGATACTCGGTGTGATATTAGGCAGCGGTCAACCTCCAGTATTTCTTCAACATTCTCATGTGTAAGATAGATCCCAATACCATGTTTTATTATTTCAAGAAATTTCATATCATCATAGATTAATTGTCTAACAGTACAAAAATCTCCACATGAAAACTCTATTGGCTCATATTCACCTGGGTATGTTGATAGTGCTTGATTAAAAAAGTTCATATTTTTCTGTAATAGTAAGTCTATAAGCTGAGACCATTCATGCATCCCAAATGATATTTCACTACATCGTTTATCAGGTAAGGATATAACGATAGCTGGACTTAGACCACATTGAATTTTTAATGCTCCAATTTCAATAGAATTTTGGAGCAAGTAATGTTGCTCAGCTTTAGCAAATTTGTTCCTGTGGTGTTAAACTATTTAAAAATTCATTATTGAGCTGCGTTGATAAATTGTTACAATAATTTTTTACTTTTAGATATTGTACTTCACCAATTCTTTTCCGATTGAGTAACAAAGTGAGAGCTAAAACACATTCTGAGAGTTTTTTGTACTCTTCTTTAATATTATTTTTTTGCATAATTTCGTTATAAGCTTTTTCTGCACGTTGGTTTAAGAATCTTTCAAAATTAATAATATCCTCTGTCATTGGGAATAATTTGGGTTTTTCCCAATTCTTTTCATGTAAATCTTTCAAGGCTATACTAGATAATTCGGTATTCCAATGGCTCGTAATTAAGGCTCGAAAACGCTTAATATCTTTTAATTTTTTCTCTGGTTCTGAGGTGTCAATAAACCGATTCTTTTTAATTATCAATTGGGTAGCAATATCGCACACTTGTGCGAGTCTTGTTCCCATATGCAAAGCGAGACTCGGAGCTACAAAAGTGTGAGTTAGACGATCATATCCGCTAATAGCTTTTGTAGCTGTCACAAAGCTATCAAACATTTCAGGCTTAATGCCATCTAAAAAATTTTCTATGCCCGTTGAATTTTTAAGCACCAGCAAAATGCGACCCATTTCTCTCATTTTATTCGATACACTTACGGCCAATTGCACCCTTTTATGTCTTTTCAGTTGACTTTCACCATAGGAACATATCAGAATATCATTTATTGCCGCTTTTGAAATATCATCTGGCCTCATTTTATCAATTACTTCGGATTTTAATCTTAGTGAATCATAAAATTCTTTATAAATGCCAGAACAAAGTGCAAACGCCTGAGTTTCAGAGAGGTGATTTATTCTTTTATTTGAGCTGACTTGGTTTTTATTCATGAGGCACTTTTTTCTATGTTTTCTTAAACTAGTTTTTTTATAATAACCCAAACAGTAGTTGCACGCGGAATAGTTTTCATCAGATACTAATGATCTTGGACGTCTTACTGGCCGCGTTATTTTGTCGTTGGAAGTTAGTAAATAATTTCCTTGCCTTCGAAGTGCATTAAGTAACATTTTACGTTTGGGATTTTTAAATGTTAAAGAAAGTATATCTTTAACAGCCCCCTCTTCAGCATGATTTCTTTGTAAATGACGAGGGAAATGCGTTACCTCTACGCAACAATATGGGCAACAATTTTTTTTTGTCCAACGTCTCGCGTTTTCAATTTGTTCGACTTTATTTATTGTTGTTTCCTGAAATATTTTTTTTTTCAAAATATTAAAAAATAACAACTGGTACTTCAGTACGGGTTTCTAAAAATTGTTCGACCTGTTTTTTGGTCGAAAAACTATTGTTTGATACGCAGTAGTTCGAAAAAAACGCTGTTCGAAATACATGAATTCGAAAAACAAAACTTTATTGGCTTGAAAAAATTAATTTACAATAGGAAGAACTACATCCTTAAGACATTGCGGGTGAACTTTCTCTAGGACTTTACCGTTTTGAACTGTTTTTCGAATAAATGTGTTTCGTACAATTTTCCGGAAACCATTTAGTTCAAAGGAAAATAATTAGTAAGTAAGAATAGTCAGAAAAATATTAGCATGAAGAAGACTGCCAGCATGCGACAGTAATAAATATCATTATTTACCTGGGTAATAATACCGTAATTATGAAGAATTCGGTCATTGTTTTCTTTATTTACTTTTTTAACACTCATTGAATTTGAAATCTAAAAAAAATCTAATATAATTTACCTCTCACAAGAACAAAAATAGTGTTATTAATTTCTCTGCTAATAAAATATTGCGATAAATGGATACAATACATATAGTAAAGGAAAACGGGAAACTGAAAAAAAATTATTGGAATAACTTACAGTGCTTAAGTTTGGTACTTCATTTTTCTTTTCATCATTATTATTAAGAATATGCTTGCTTATAAAAATTATTTTCTCTTGTAGAGGAACAACTGGACTTTTATCTTTCATTTGCTTTAAAAAAAAGATTTAAATTAAAAATAACCAGCAATTGTAATAAATAATATCCCGACTTACCATTTCACTTATTTGGTTAAAATTAACCTCATTTTCAGAATACGGTGAAAAACTAGAGCTATTGGGGGGCACGGTACTATCATTTTGAACCTAAAAATAAAAAGCTCAATTTCTTTAGTACATTTTTTTAATCTGCTTTAATTAAACAATACAAATACCCCAAATTTACCATAAAGATAATTTTGTTTTTTATTTTGAGATGAAAAATGTTTGTTTTGGTTTAAAAATGCGTAAACTTTAAAAGTTGTTATGGATTAAAAAAATGGTTAACTTTAAATTTCTATACCAAACGACACATCTCCATCCAACGACACATAAAAGGTGGCAAGAGGCACAATCAAGACTTCGCTCTTATATAAAAAAATTATTTATCCTCACTCTCTCAAAAGTTAATTCGCCGTCGGTAGTATCACTTAGTTTGTAATTACTGGATAATGAGTTATTAGTCTCATCTAATACACTTTCGTCTAAAATCGCTTTGTCAGTGACATCAGGTTCCTTTGGTTGACGATCTATGTCTTTCAAAAGAAGTTTCTCTTTAGAAACTTCCAAGTACCCCGGGCTTAAATCACTACTTGAATATGATGAAGATAAATCCGAATATCGCTCTTCATCTGAAGACCCACCAGAAAATGGTTCTTTCGGGCCATCTTCAAATTCGTATGGGTCGTACTTGACACTATCCTAAAAACATCATGTGTCACTTCTTCTTATAATCATACATAAATATTAATTATTTAAAAACGTTAAAGTTATTAACATTCAAATAAACCTCTAATTCGAACGATATACTGATGTATATAAAAAATAAAATCGTTACATTTTGAATATTAAAGTCAAATTGGTTATCAGATAGATACATTTTAGCGTTTGCAAATACTAAAATTAAAACATTAAATAATCTTAGAGCGAAGCTAAAAGAAAACTTCGGGTTCGAATCCACTGATATTCTTTTTTTTCTTCTTCTTTTTTTAAGTCCTAGTGTAAACTACACACACACATTAGTAAAATTCGTGAATTGAAGTATGATGATTATTTTCAAAATAGGTATATTTAGATTTTTCGTTAGGTCGTAGAAAAAATATACTGTACTCGAGTAGATTGTCCGTATAGCAGTCGGACGATATGTACTGTGCCTAAATTGTGCTCAACTTCATATACTTGCGATATGGCCATTAAATGCAATTTTAATGCACGACATAATATTTTATGTCGTATATACCCATACAACTTACCTTCAAAAAAACTGAAAATGACTTATTATTATCACCAAAAGTACCTACTAGAAGTACACGTAAAAGTGAATAAGTATTTACTTACCATTATTTTTTTTGTCCGAAGGGAATATCTTGCCATTTTAAAATGATGTACCTACACTTCACAGAAAATAATATTCAACTAACACGATAACTCGCAATCCACGAAATAGAAATAGGAGATATACGAATTGGCAACACCGGCGGGCTAACCAAAATACGATTGATATATTTTTTTTATACTAATGGGCTGACCTTTGTATCATTCCCTTATCTGGGACGACTTTAATATGGTTTGCATATAAAATTTAAATGAGTAGGATTTTCTTACCCCTCTACTTACCCCTCTAGGGTGAAATAGATGTTAAAAATGATTAATGAAATGTATACAGCTCAACGTACATCGGATATGCTGGGTGGACCAGAGGCCTGTACACATAGCGGGCTGACCATTATACTATGCACGAATATATATATATATATATATATATATATATATATACAGGGTGTAAGCGATATGATGGCCATTATTTAAATGGATGATAGGGGAGGTCAAAACAAGAAAAAAAGTTCATATAACATAGGTGTCAAAACTTAATGGTTTTCGAAAAATTCGACTTTAAAATTAAATACAATTTGGCAACGATGCGATGTTCGAATAAAGTAGGTAGTAGTGCAAGGCGCAAATTTTTTTATTTTAAAATGTTAAAAGCAAAACAAATACATTTTTACTTACCGATAATTGTCTGATCACCTTATCTGGTTGTAAAAGTTATTTAAAATAAAGTTTTTAACATGTTTTTCTGGAGAAACACTTCACACGTACATCACACACCCTGCACTTTATCCTAAAAGTTGTTCAAAGTGTTGTCCCCGACTTTCCACACAAGCTTCATTACGACGAATCCAGTTTCTTCTTACGTTGGCTACTCGCCCTCGTTGTCTAATCGTTTCAGCCCCATCAAAAATTTTTTCACGAAGTTGTGCTTCAGTTGTAACTGGACCTTCGCCATAAACCAACTCTTTAAGGTCCCCCCAATACCAGAAATCCAAGGGATTTAAGTCAGGAGATCTTGGTGGCCATTTTCGGGGATCGGGAGCGTTTCTTCCAATCCAGCGATTTGGATAATTTTCATTCAAGTACTGAATGACGCCTCTAAAAATGTGTGGTGGTGCCCCGTCATGTAGAAACCACAAATTTAGTCTCCGTTCTAATGGCATGTTATCCAAGGTCTGTTCTAAAAGTTGTGGTAGGTTATTGGTTAGGAAGTTTCGATACGCTTCTCCGGTCAAATTTGGGGGTAACTCGAAGGGGCCGATTACCTGATCGTCAAGAACTCCCGCCCAAATATTTATTTTAAATCGTTGTTGAAAATGACCCTCCCGAATGGTATGTGGATTTTCTTCGGCCCAAGTGTGGGTATTATGAAAATTTAATATTCCGTCTCTGGTAAAAGTGCATTCGTCTGTTGATAAAATGTTTCTGAAAAAATTAGTAAAGCTTGCACGCGTTGCACGTGGTAGGGATAAAGCAAATTTTCCCGTAGGGTTCTATGGACGGTGGTATGGGATAGTCCTACTTGGCGGCCTAATTCGCGAGTACTGATGCCGGGATTGTTTTCAACAATATTTAAAATTTCTTCTTCCTGTTCCACAGCAATCTGCCATTCACGAGCGCGAGTATTTGTGGGCTGAACGCTTCCTGTATCACGAAGTCTTTGGTACACTTGCACAAATGTCCTTCTGACCGGGTGTAGCCGTCCGGGAAATCTATCGCAATAAATTCGAGCTGCAAGATTTGAATTTTGACGAGCTTCACCGTAAATTAATAACATGTCAGCGTATTCCTGATTGGAGAACATTTTAATTTCACAACAACAAAAACATGAGACAATAATGTCAGACCATTGTCAGTACACCAGCGATAGTGAGTATGAGTAATCGCTCTAACATAAACAAAATACTAACGAATTAAGTACAGATTACAGATGTAAGCAGCGATGGCGCAACGATTATTGGCCACGAACACAAACGGCTGTTGCCAAGTGTTTTTTAAATCTTAACTAAAGGGAACTTTTATTATTTTTTATTTTTGAAATTTAAGGCCAAACTTTGAAAAACTTCTTTTGGTTTATTTAAAAATGATCCTATTTTAAAATTAATAAAGTTACGCATGAATGTTTGTAAAATTCTGTTGCATAATAAGTACCTAAAGTTTTCAACTTTAAAGCCTTTTAGACAAAAATCTGTTGAATTTTTCAAAAAAAGTCATATGAACTTTTTTCTTGTTTTGACCTCCCCTATCACCCATTTAAATAATGGCCATCATATCGCTTACACCCTGTGTATATATATATATATAATTAATTCTTTAAAAATTAGTTCAAATTATAGCATTTTTATTAATCCATGAATTATGTGTATTATCCATCCCAAGCCATTTGACAAGAATTTGGTTTCCTTTTTTTCTTACAATCTTTTCAATTAAATAAACATCAGGATATTTAACTTTTTGTAACTCTTCAGTATAGAAACATCCTTGAATTTCCTCCTTTTTACTATCCTCCAACAAGTAGGTAGTTGGGTTAGTTAGTTTAACCTTTATAATTTTAAAAATTTCATTTGTCCAATTGGGTGTATACCCTTTGTCAAAAACATGTCGGTACTTTGAAATTCTTACATAATCCCCCTTTTTAAACTTTGCTTTATCAACCATTTTTAGATGATTAAATGCTGTAATATATTTAGCATTTTTATCATTTACTGAACTAGGTGCTACTCCAGTGGTTGAATGTCTTGTATTGTTATACTGATTGACAATTTCAGGAAGAATTTTTAACCATTTATATGAGCCCTGTATACTGAATTGTTTCCATAATAATGATTTGAGAGTTCTTATTACACGTTCGGCAATACTTGCTTTAATGTTTGAAAAAGTACTATAATGATTAATATCATATTTTCTCATAAGATTATTAAATTGTGTGTTATAAAATTCTGTTCCATTATCAGTCTGTAAATTTTTGGGGGCAGGCATTTGCGATAATATTTTTTTCATAGCTGCTACAACATTTTCACCAGATTTTGTTTTAATAGGTTCAGCCCATACAAATTTACTAAATGCGTTAATAACTACAAGAATATAATTATAACCATTATTAAATTTTGAATATGGTATCATAACCGCTAAATCTGCTTGGATAAGATCATTTAAGCCTTTAACAATAACATGACGTCTCCTATATTTTTTTCGAGCTGGTTTATGTAGTTCATTCACAACTTGAATCTTAGACATTTTTTTCTAATGGACATTGAAAAACAAAATCAGCACACATCTCATCTGGCGTTCCCAGTTTAAATTCAATTTTATCACCTTCTTTAATGTTAGTTCCAGATAATTGATGATATTTATATGCTTTGGAATTTAGTAAAATTTCACCATCAGCAGCATAATGTTTACAACTTTCGATTTTACCTGATATAGGAAACACAAAAGCTGTACCTTGATTATCCAAAATATAAAAGTTTTTATTATTTTTTGTTCGTTTAACACCTTTTAATCTGATAAAACATTTGGTATGGAAAACAGCAGGTTCACAAAGATAAAATGATGAAAACGGATTTGACAGATTTGGTGAAAACGTTTTATTTAAAAAGTGGCTTCCGAATTTATTGATTGGCATTGTTATATGGTCTGATGTATACTGATACAGAGTTTTAAAAATTTCTTTATTTATTCAATTATACCTCCTTCGCGTAATTCCTCAATAATAGATATAATTTCATTATTATGACCTGTATTGCCAGCAGCTTGAGAAGCCGTAAGTAATATAAGGCGTTCTATAATTTCATTATAGTTATCAAAATATTTATAGTCGATAGGATTATTATCATATTCCATCACCATCCCTTTTCCGATTCTCCCCTTACTTCGCGTCGCTACTCCTTTTATTAAAGATGATGGTATAGATAATGCTCTTGGTCTATATTGGGGTTTTGTTTCCATTCGAGGTTTAATAATAAAATTGTATTTATCTTTTATGTCTGTCGGAAATTTTCTAATTGGTAATTCTGCTTTATAGTCTCTATGTAACGCATTTGTTCTTCTGATTATATCAATGTAATCGTCTATATCTTTTCTAGTATAACTAATTGGTATTTTTTTAAAAAGTAATTCAAAAAGTCCCGGAGTACCATGATACGTTATTCCTTTCACTTTAATGTTTGAACCAACAAAGTCCAGTTCTGCATCTCCAATATAAAATTTTTCTTGCAAGGGATTATGGAAAACACCTAAAATATGATCAAAATCACCTTTTACATCTCTAGTCATTGCTTCAATATAATCTCTAGGTAATGGTGAAGCAAACTGATCAAAATATTCACGTAAAGTATTAGGATCTGTAATTGTTTGGTAAAACTGAGAAATACTATCATCTATAAAATCATCCTCTCTATTACGCTCATTATCTCCAAAAACATTATCATTTCCTTGTGATTCAAAAGTCTCCTCATTTCTAAGAAAATTTGTTTGATTAAATTTGGTGCTATTATATGGTAGGTCAGCTTCAATCGGGGATATATTCGTAAGTTGATATAACTTTGATGGTGTTAAAGGAGGTGTTTTAACCTCCTCCTTAATTTGTTCTTGTTTTGATAAAGTTGAAACTAATTGCTTAAGCGGATCAGTTATTGGGGTATACGTTTTTTCTAAATGTGTTTGAGATTTAATTATATCACTTTTTAAACTTTTATATTTTTTCTTTAGTGCTTTTCTCGCACTTATTAGTTGTTTGATTAACTGAGGATTCATTTTAATTAAAAGTTATTCGGCCTGTTCACATTATTATATACGAATGAAAATATCAAAATTTTTCCGATATTTACCAGATGAAACTGGACAATCCTTTTCAATCGTGAGAAATCCGAATTTATCATTCCAACAGTACGAACTCAAGTCTTTAAAGTCTTGAAATGACATGTCAATATTTACATGATCATCATAAATATGTTTTAAATTAGTCATATCTTGTTGAAAAATCACTAAAAGATTTGCATTATCTCTAATCAATTGTTTGGGTATTGATGAGTAAGTTTGACATAAATAAAAACAATCAGTATGTTTGTGACGTCCGAAACAAAAATAACCTTGAATAATACTCTGATCACAGGATGCTACATCATCAAATATTATAACTGAATGTTCTTTAATATTTTCAGGGGCAACTATATCCATCGGGTTACTGTATTCCTCATAACCAATTTCTTTCATAGGTTGAAGTAGATTTCTAAGATATGTATATTTTGGTTGATGTAATGACTTTGAATAAACATAAACATTTTCAAATCTTAATCCATTTGGGTGTTCAATTAATGATAACATTACATTTGTTTTTCCAGATCCACTAGGACCAACAATTAATCCTCGTTTGGAATTGAGACCAAACAAATAACCATGTTTTCCTATTTTCTTATCTTCAGCAATGCTATCATGATTTTTAATTGGTAAAGAAATACTCTGTTTTTCAATCCTTATATTAGAATGCATTATAGAACACTAACCAGATTTTGATTATGATGCAAGTATATAAAGCTTGTCTCAGGTATATTAGCACAGAACGGTTAAACGTAAACGACAACATTCACATCGAGGTAGTGGTTTGCTAAATTCTTTAATAAACAAACTACCATTTGAACTAGCTACAAATTCTGTGGACCGGGAACACATTTAGACAAGAGATTACAAAGAGGTGATAAAGGTATTAATGCACTGGATGAGGCCTGCAGGGAACACGATATCAAATATTCGCAAAGTAAAGAACTGGCTGATAGACACATTGCAGATAAAATTTTAGAAAACAAAGCTTGGGAGCGTGTGAAAGATAGAAACGCTAAATTTGGAGAGAAAGCAGCTGCTTGGGTAGTAACTACTGGAATGAAGGGTAAGCGTAAACTTGGTATGGGTTTGAAGTACAAACCTAAAAAAGGTGGCTCTCTAAAAAAGAAAAGGAAGAAGAAACGTATAATTCGAGCTCCTAAAAAAGGGGGTTTTCTACCCTTAATTTTACCACTTTTAGGGGCTTTGGGAGCTCTTGGAGGTGGGGCAGCTGGAATTGCTAAAGCAGTGAATGATGCAAAAGCAAACCAACAGCAGCTAGAAGAACAAAAACGTCATAATTTAAAGATGGAATCAAAGGGTGGAAAAGGTCTGTATTTGAGGCCATATAAAGGAAGTGGATTAAAGTCAAAAAACTGATAATACCACATAGAGCACTAACTGATGTTGATTTAAAAAAAATTGTTAAAAAACTACAAATACCTAATTTTAGAGGAGTTTTTATGAGAGATACATTACCGAAAAAAATTCATAAATATGAAAGTGGAATTTTAAATATGGATTCTAATAGCGGTGAAGGGACACACTGGACAGCGTATATAAAAGAAAATAATCAAGTTATATATTTTGATAGTTATGGAAATTTACAACCACCTTTAGAATTAATTAAATATTTTTATAGTAATGGAGATATAACTATAAAGTATAATTATGATAGGATTCAAACTTTTAATTCATATGAGTGTGGTCAACATGTACTTAATTTCTTATATAATCAGTATAAATAAAAGCATGTACTTTATTATTAAATAAACTCTCGATAAGTAAATATGTCTCTCAGTATTACATTAAATGGAAATTCATCAATTTTAACTTCTCATTTTAGTACTCCTATATATTTAGAGGATGGCCTTGAGTATGAAATTGGGTTAGTAGATTTCAATAGCTTTAATATAATACCTAATATAGATGAATCTAATAATATATTCAAATGGGGGGCTAACACTCTAAATTTACATACATTTGAAATTCCTGTAGGAGCCTACGAATTAAATGACCTTATAACAACTTTGAATGAACACATGACTGAAATAGATAAGGATGCTAGCATAGATATAATATAAATACATCAAAGATATCGATTAGAAGTAATCGTATAATTTCATTTAATACTGATAATTCAATTGCTAAAGTATTTGGCTTTGATATTAAGAGACTTAATCCAAATCAAACTTATATTTCTGATCATCCTGTAAAAATTTTAAAAGTAAATAGTATTTTGATTGACTGTGATATTGCAACAGGATCCTATTTAAATGGAAAACCAGTTCATATCATACATTCCCCACTGTTCCCACTGGGTATAAAATAGTAGAAACACCAAAAACTATTTTATATTATCCTGTAAGTGCCAAGACTATCAATTCAATCACAGTAAAAATTTTTGATCAAAATTCAAATCTTATCAATTTTCGAGAGGAGGAAGTTACAATCACTTTACGTATTAGAAGAACGGGGTCATAAATATGGTTTTGAAATTCTTTCACCCATATTCAGAAAATAAAAACTATAAAAGATTATCCACTATGAAAAATCCAGTTACTCATACAAAAACAACTGTGAGGATAACATATAAAAATAAAAAGTTTTTGAAATCACAAGGATTTAAAGTATTAGTATAATGGAAATGCTCCACGTAACAGGTCAGCCCTTTAATGATAATACTATAGAAAACATTGAATATCATTTATATCAGCCAAACAATACAGGAAACATAAATTACAATGATGAATTACGCATTTCTATTCAAGATTTGGATGCTTATACATTACCATCAAATAGTCTTTGGTACATTGAGGGAAAATTGCTTACAAGTACAGGAGGAGTACCAACTAAACTAAAATTCATTAATAATGGAATAGCATTCTTGTTTCGTGAGTTGAGATATGAGCTAAATGGAGTGGTTTTAGATTCAATTAGAGATGTAGGTCTAGTATCAACAATGAAAAATTATTTATCTCTTAATAAAAATGAGAGTGTTTCAATGGAAAATGCGGGGTGGTTTCCAAATTACAACCCAAAAGATAAAAATCAAAAAATTCTAGTTGATGCAAATGGCAACTTTAATGTATGCATTCCTTTAAGTTTACTATCTGGATTCTTTGAAGATTTTAATAAAATTATTATGAATATGAAACAAGAGTTAGTGCTAATTCGGTCTAGTGATGATAATGATGCAATAACTTCTGAAGATGAAACCGAACACCCCAAAATTGAGTTAACAAAAGTTTGGTGGAATGTACCACATATAAAACCAAGTTTAAGCCAACAACTTCGTCTGACTAATATCACCAAAAGCAATAAAGAACTTCCAATAAAATTTCGTTCATGGCAAATGATTGAATACCCCTCATTAAATACCTCTACTAGACATGCATGGGCTGTAAAAACCAGTTCAAAATTAGAGACTCCTCGACATATAATTATTGGTTTTCAGAAAGCTAAAAAGGGGAAGATGATTACAACGGATATGAGTAAATTCGATCATTGTGATCTGACTAACATCCGAATATTTTTAAATTCAGAAAGATATCCCTATAATGATTTACATCTAGATTTCAAAAATAATAAATTTGCAACTTTATATGAAATGTTTTCTAATTTCCAAGAAAGCTATTATCAACTTAGTATGAAGCAACCAATATTCAACCCTAAAGATTTTAAGGAAAAAGCACCGTTGATACACCTTGATTGTTCACATCAACGGGAAATTCTTCAACAAGGATCTATTGTTCTGAGAATTGAATTTGAAACTGATTCCCCTACCTCAGCAGATACCTCAGCATATTGTCTTATATTACATGAAAAAGAATTTTCCTACAATCCCTCAACAAAAATTGTAAAACAATACTAATTCGTCTTAAAAATTATAAAACAGATGTAAACGTAGAAATGTAATCAAATGTGTTTAATGATTATAAAGAGTGACTTGATAAATTTTATAAACAAATTCAAGAACGCCTAAAAGAATTTAAAACTTGAAAATATGAAGCTCATAGTTGATATCCAAGGATTCAATATAGATAATAATAAATTTATAGTGAAAGAATTTGCTAGTTATGATGGAAAACGATTAAGTCATTATGTTTTCAAACCTCCATTCAGCATTAAATTGCTTCCCCCAAATTATTACAACCAGGTCATGATGAAGAGTCACCATGGAATTGATTGGAATAGTGGGTTTACACCTGTACATCAATTTAGAAAGATTTTTGAAAATTTAACTAGAACCTCTGACATGGTGTATATTAAAGGGAAAGAAAATTTAAATTATATTAAGAAATTTTGTAAAGTACCAATTTTTGAATTTAATGAACCTCTAAGTATGTCTGAACCAAGATGTCCTTACCATACTATTGATAAATGTTTTTGTGCTCTATCAAATGTATTATTTTTATATGATAATTTTATGATGAGTGAAAATAATGAAATAAATCTTATATGAATAAAAATTAAAATAGAAATTTTTTTGTTACCCCCCTACTTCATAAGTGAGATATATACTAATAAAACAGAAATTATTTATTATTTAAACATGTGTGATGAAGATAAGTCAAGTGAAGAGTTCATGGTTATGTCAGAATTATTTGAATTTAGATTGAAAACGTTTGAAGATTGGAGTGGATTTCTATCTCCAATAGACTTAGCGTTAGCAGGATTCTACTATATTCATTTAGATGATGTAGTTAAATGTTTTAGCTGCAAGATTAAAATCTACAAGTGGCAACCTAATGATACTCCTATTATTGAACACCTAAAATTTAGCCCTACTTGCAGATATGCTAATATGATGTATTCACGACTTCTACACAGAGGAAGTAATAATATTATCATGAATTTTGAAAACGAAAAATCAAAAGTTAAAGCATATATTGATAATTTCATAATGATATTTAATATAATGCTCATTATTAGAATAATTAATTACTTCCTTCCATACTAATATATAAACTTCTAAAACTTGAAACAAGTCTTCAGTATACTTTCATTCATCATGCGTATCGCTCTTGTTGACATCCAAGGTTTTGTGATTGAAGGAGCCTTTCATCCAAAGGAAATGACCTTCGAAATCGGTACAAAAAAATTTAATTTTTTCTTTAAACCGCCAGTACCATATAGTGAACTTAATGACCGAGATAGAAAAACTGTTAATTATTTGGAAAAGTACATTCATGGAATAAAATATTCTTCTGGTTTAATTGATTATTCTGAATTGGATAATATATTGGAGACGTACCTAATGCAAAATGTTGACTACATATATGTTAGAGGAAATCAAAAAGCAGACTTTTTGAGGGAGAAATGCAAGATTTTCAATAATCACCCTCATGTAATTGACTTGGTTAACTATGATAAGTTTTGTTGTCGAACTGAAGTATTTGAACCATCTACAGATTGCTGTTTCATACATGCCACTGGAAAGTTCATGTGTTCTCAAAAAAATGTGTCGGCTCTACACCACTGGTTGACTAATGTTATTTTACCTAGTTAATTGTTTACTAATAAAAACATATATTTTATCTCAGAGTTTTATTTCAAAGTGTATATTTTAAATATTTTCCTAAAAACAAATGCTATTAAAAATAAAATACAAATCAAAATCATACATGTTATTATAAACACCTTATTAATTTCTAATCCGATATTTATTTCTTCAATAGGTGGGGGTTTTAGAAACATTTGTTGCCATTTTTGTGTTTGACCTTCTGTGTAATTGTTAAACAACAATAGAATTTTATAATTAAAATAAAATTTGTTTGTTTGAGGTATTTCACTGAAAAATACTGGAAGTCGTAAATCATTGACTGAAGAATGTCTCATCATTAACCATGATGCTCTTGAACAATCTCCCTTAATATCAATCATATCAAAACAGATAGCTAAATTCCTAACATTATATGGTACATTAACATACAGTGTATTATTCAATACTGCTGTGAGAATTATAAAATTTGTTGTAAGTAGTGTCATTATCTAAGAGTGTTTATGACAACTGATGAATTTTAAGAACAGGTTGTTTACTTATATTCAGAACTTTAGGTAATTCTTATTCAAACTTATATTTTATTTTGAATAGTATCAGTTTAAAATTCTTTATTTTCATGCTAGTAATACATTTTAAATATCATTGTTTTTCATTGGTAGTTTCAGAAAAATGGGGGTAAAAGATTTTTCTATATAAAAACCTCTACAATATAGTTTTCTACTTCATAAAATAATAATGGGTTCAAGAAGTTTGACCGATTACTCAGAGGATGAGTTGAAATCTTTAACTCTTGATTATTTATTAGAAAAGTCTCTTCCATGGGAATTGCTTAATGTATGGCATAAATTACCAGAGAAATATAAAACCGTCTTTAGTTTACAAATTAGACTTCCATGTTTTATACATCATAAAAATGAAATAAATAATCCAAAAATATATTATGGCCCTGTATCAGCTCAAAATGAATGTTATTATTGCTTAAATTCTTTAATAAATAAATAATAATAAAAATTCTCTACTTACCGCTAATTTTAAGTGCCCACACTGCTAGCATGGGCTCCATTGCCACCACGTAGAGGTTGTAATCCGATACCACACCTAGGAATATTCCTGGTACTGAATACGGATCTTGTGGTGTTTCATCTAGTAGTACAACTTTCGGCACTGACTAAAAATAAGCAATATTGTCATTTTATCCAAAAATCGTTAAAACCATCTTACTCTTAACTCCTCTCCGATCCTCGTATATAGAAACCCGGCAATCTGCTCCTTTGCATCTTAGAAGAAATACAAATATTTTATATCTATTTTCAACCAATGTAAATATACACATTTAATTTTTGTTTTAAAATAAAAAAAAATGTAGTTAAATAAAAGATTTATATTAGATTATAGACTGTTTAATTTATGTCCTTTCATACCCATATGATTTTAAAACTACCTCTAAATTACCATCAAAACTAATAACAACGAAATTAAAAGCTACGGCCCTTATGGCAACATCTCTATGCATAATTTTTCTTTTCGTTTCTATTCCTCATACCACCTATATTAGATTACCGTTTGTCCCATCAAAATCGAGCTAATAACAATAAAGTTAAAAGCTACGGCCCTTATGGCAACATCTCTATACATAATTTTTAATTTCGTTTGTATTCCTCACACCACCTATATTAGATTACCGTTTGTCCCATTAAAATCGAACTAATAACAACGAAGTTAAAAGTTACGGCCCTTATGTCAACGTCTCTGCATATGATTTTTCTTTTCGTTTCTATTCCTCACACCACCTATATTACAAAAATGTACATGTATAGACATCGTCTACACATCATCTACCCCCTATTCTACAATACCGCTTTCCCCATTCAAATCAGCTCAATAATAGTAGAGATATTAACTTACACTCATATTTTTAAAAATCACATTAAAAAAAATACATTTTTAAAATAAAAAATAGAAAGGCAATTTAATAAAAGTAATCGGCTACTTACCCATAGTCACTTTTCTTAACTAGAACAACTGATATAAAATAATTAAATTTGTCGCTATTTATACAATCTTTTTACATAAATAATTGCCATTAATATGTAATTATAATTAGTTATTTCATCAGCTCCTTCAACTAAAAAACGTGACTTCTACTTATAGAATATATATTGTAAGAATTATAAGAAATTGCATGAGAAAAATAATGAATTAATAATTAATTGCAATGATTTATTACAGGTAAAAACTATGTATACAGGGGTATGTCATGTTATTTATTAAAACAAAAATTTAAAATTGTATTAAATGTATGTAAAAATATTAGAAAAATGTTAGGAGATCATGATCCATAACGTAAAACATACTGGGGAAGTAAAATAAAGTTATTGTTTTGTAAATTTGAAATAAAATACTAGTAAAATTTTTCGTTTTTCTTTAAGGTTGAGACTAAGATCGATCTACCACGTAAAGCTCAGCCTTTTTCATGATTACTTTTTTATGTAAATTACATCGTATTATACGATTAAATTATTTAACGACGTAACTGGGTAGGCAAAACAATATTTTAATTTAATTTTAATATTTATAGCAAATGTTTGAAATACAATTTTTCTACGACTGAAACGCCACTGGGTAGGACGTACTTGTTTCCTCTATAAAAGCATAGAACTTGATGCAGTAGTTAATAGAGTATAATGGGTGTTCCAAACATTATTATTAAGCATAAAATAAGAAGTTATACTGCCTGTGTGTTAAATTTGGGGATTGTTGAAAAGGTACGATGGCTGAGACTTCAACCCTACTGCATGTTACGGTTGTACCAAGCTGAACTTGATCGGGATCAAATCATTGAAGAACAAGAAGAGGAATTATATGAAGACTATGAAGAACTCGATAGACAATTTCTCAGCGACGATGAAGTCTTGTAGTGAGATGAGTCCTGAAATAAAATACAGGTAAAATTTTTTCTATAGTTTTTTTATAGTTTTTTCTTTAAGGCTAAGATCAACTGATCTGAAAACTTTATTTGGTAACCAAAATAGTTATAGCAAATGTTTGAAATACAATTTTTTTACGACTGAAACGCTGGGTAGGAAAAATCAAACACTATTTTAAAAGAAAAATGTATTTAAATATATTAGTACTTAACCTTTCTGAGGGTCCTGTCATCTGTCAATGCGGTTACGATAGGTTCTAAATGAGATCTGAACACCAACCTAACTTTTCTAGACACCTGTCTTCACATATAGAGCTTCTTAGCTACCGTTAGACCCTCACATCTTATCAATTATCTTTATAATTAATAAATACATTATTTTACATAAATTAAACATTAATATATATAAATTAATTAAAAGCAGCAAGGTTGAAAACAATTCTCTTATTAATTAACATAAAGAATATATTATAATATAAATTAAGGTTGGTCTCATGACGTGAAATGTTTACCATCTGCTACAAATAAGATTTAGTACACAAAAATTGGTTAGGTTAGCTTATAATCTTTTCGGGGCTCGCATATAGGATAAAAAATAATGATTACGTTAGATTCTAATGAGATATGAAGGCTAATTTAACCTCTCTAGGGTCCTGTCATCTGTCAATGCAGTTCTAAATGAAATCTGAACACTAACCTAACTTTTCTAGACACCTGTCTTCACATATAGGGCTTATTAGCTACCGTTAGGCTCTCATGTCTGAGTCTAGCCCCCCTTTCCGTATTTCCCCCACCCCTACCTGTTCCAGAATCCGCCTTGTATTACTACTATCCTGAAAAGGGATCTAAAGATTCACCCTTAAAGTGTCTGTAGAAGTTTGATAGAATTTGGATATTCCTGTATTTTGGATTTTTGTTGGATAAACAGGATTGTTAGGACACATCCTTAGTGGGATCAAAAACACTTAATTTAACTGCTACTGGAGCTGAATATTTAACTGTTAGACGCTGTGGTCGTTTTGGAGTCGTTTCGGCGGCATTTCATTTTTACGGCACTTTTATTTTTTTAACCAAAAGGAGTTGGTTTTTGGATACTTAAACCCTTCAGGAAGAAGGTTAGTAACTTTTATATATGTAAATTTATTACTTGGGTGTGGTATCTAATACCACTTATGGATTTAATTTATTTTTTTAATCAAAACTATCAGATTAAATAGTTTCTTTACTATAATTGGATTTAAAAATTAGCGTAGCTTTGGGATTTAATTAATGTATTTTCTGTTCTTTTATACAGTTAATAGAACATTTTTTTTTATTATTACACTATTTTCAAGAAGTGGATGCATAGGATCGATAGTAATCGAGGTATTTTTTATTTTAAGGGTTCTTTTCTTTTCTCTTATGGTTAATAGTTTTTATGGTTTTTGTGTGGAGGACCTGGTTATGGATATGGACCTGGTTCGCTGGAAGGACCTCGTCAAAGGCGCAGTCGCCTAAACATGACCTAAAATTCGGTCCAGTTAAACTCTAGGCAGCTAAGATGTATTTTAGGTCTGATAATTAGTGTTTAAGTTACTTTAATATTTTTTTGTACCTACAAATTTTGATTCGAAACTTATCTAGATTCCACTATCTCATCAAATGCCTGTGAAGGTAGGAATTAATGTTTGAATTTATTTAATTTCTTTTTCTCACCGTGTCGCTCGCCTTGGTACCAATGCTAACGATTAATGTCTTAATAATAGTATAGGGCTTTATGCTCATATATTATTTTCTCACCTATGTACTTTTAACTTGTGGAGGTAATTTTACTATTAACCACATATGTATTTTTAATTAGGGGGGGGTTAATTCAATGAACGGATTTAATGCGTAATATTTTTCTTGTTTTATACTCGGTTATAACCTGTCACAAATTGTCACAATTTCACTCATATCTGATTTGAATAAATATTTGTAAGTTCAAGGTTCGTCTCTTTTTTTTTTCTCTTGCTGGATCAGGGAAAATAATATAGGATTAGGCCAGGGATGATTCAGCTGGCGCCCAAAGAATAGTATTTTTATTATATTGTGGATTTACCCGGAAGTCAATTTTGATCCACGACCGTCTCCACTTGAGTGAAGCCGAAGGCCGTAAAGGTTGAAGACCGGGACAACCGAAGAACCTATCCAATCAGGTTTAATTCTTTTAGGATATCAGGAAGGTTACAGTAGCAATGCAATTTCTGATTTTAGCAAAATGAAAATTAGGTAACTTTTTTTACAAATAATTTTTGGAAGCGAATGCAAAAAACCGCATTCCGATCCATACTGCCCGAAAAAATTTTCCTTTTTCTTGCGTATAATGACGCGACTTAGGCTTCACTCATGTACGGCTGTTTAATACAGTTTGGGCGTACATCAAAACGTGACGATAATAAACCACGAACTGAAAATTTTTCTGGCCAAAACATAAAGACCACCAGCTTTCAAAAAATGCATTTTTCGAATGCATTTTTGGCTGTAGCAATGCAATTTCTGATTTTAGCTAAATGAAAATTAGGTAACTTTTTTTACAAATAATTTTTGGAAGCGAATGCAAAAAACCGCATTCCAATCCATGCTGCCCGAAAAAATTTTCCTTTTTCTTGTGTAGCATTTTTGGCTGTAGCAATGCAATTTCTGATTTTAGCTAAATGAAAATTAGGTAACTTTTTTTACAAATAATTTTTGGAAGCGAATGCAAAAAACCGCATTCCGATCCATGCTGCCCGAAAACATTTTCCTTTTTCTTGCGTATAATGACGCGACTTAGGCTTCACTCATGTACGGCTGTTTAATACAGTTTGGGCGTACATCAAAACGTGACGATAATAAACCACGAACTGAAAATTTTTCTGGCCAAAACATAAAGACCACCAGCTTTACAAAAATTACTTATAAATTCCAAAAGACCGTTAGTATTTTACTAAAAGAAATTAAACAAATTGATGATTTTAGGGTAAAAAGAGACCACCAGTTTTACAAAAATTTTTCTCTGTAGAATTGTGAAAACAGTCAGTAGAAAAATTACTATATGATAAACGAAGCAGCCTTTATTATATATTTGTAAAACTTACCCATTATTTTTCTTTCTTCTAACAGAACACAAAGAAACATAAAAAGTAATTTTTCCGTATATATGCTATCCGTTTTCGAATAATATGTATACTTTCAATAAATTAAAATTAAACATTTCCTTTGGTCTTGCCCATAGATAAGGAGCCAGCCTATGGTACACCGAAATGAGAAAAAACACGAAAAAAATATTTACTATTCAATAAGTACTAATTAATTAATTAAATACTACTTTTTAATTTTGAAAATCCCAAATTCAATAATTATTAAGATCTAACAAATTCGTTTTATAAAAGAAATAACATTTTGTTCTATGTCCATTTTCATTGTAAGAGGTGTTGAAACGTATTCTGGCACATACACAACATTTTACTTTTATAATTAAGAATTTCCTACATCATTGTTTTAATACGCTATCGTAAACATTCATTATTTTAATAACTAAGAATTTCCTATTGTTCCAATACGGTATCGTAAACATTCATTATTTTTAATAACTAAGAATTTCCTGCGTCATTTTTCATATCTAAGAATTTCTACAATCCACTAATAAGTTTTAGAATTATTTCCAACAAATCCTTTGTTCCAAATTAAACAAATTTTATGGTAAAAAAGACCACCAGCTTTCCAAAAATTATTTAAATGTAATACAAATCAGTTGGAGTAGAAAGTATTTACGTTTTAAATCAGTGAAAAATTGTAAGTATTCTACCATATGGAAAACTTTTTTATTAGTGGTTGTAGGAAAAAAAAGGTACTCCAGATAAAAAGTTCTGCATGGTTCAAAAGTTAAAATGCAACCATCAGATATCAATTTTTCAAAGCAGTATACGAGTTTTGTCAAAAATTTGAATTTTGTGTAAGAGTAAAGTATCTTTATTTTTTACAATTCAGAAAAATGTTTTAGAGTAAAGTTGTTTTTAATTAAAAGTTATGTTCAAATATGCCATTACAGCCATTTATTATGAAAATTCAGGTTTTGTGATTATTTACTAATCATTCCGTCTTGCACGTTAGGTATAAAGTAAACTTCTGGTCGGACGGAAGACTGAATAGTATTTTTTTAAAAGGCCCTTGTTTTCTAGAAATTTGTGTTTGTTTCCCCATAAGAAAACATGTAAAAATGGTACATTTTAGTCTGATTGAGTATTTGTGTTACTTTTTATTGATTGAATTGTGGCGAGGGAAAACTGAACAATAACCTGTGAACAGGGTTGCCAACTGTCAACAGGATTGCCAACGTATTAGTATAAAGAGCACACGTCATAAACCATATGGCGCGAAAGTTGGTTAGGTTCCTGGACGCCCCACACGTCACGAAACATATAGCGCGAAAAAAATATTGTTTAAGTTAGGTTCCTATCCCTATCCTACCTTTTCTAGGGACCTGCCAACGGGGCTTCGGGGCTCTGTACATAGAGGGCTCTGCACATAGGACCTAGTAAGTAAAATATTGGTCTGTCATCTGTCAACAGGGTTGCCAACAATCCGTCATATGTCAACAGGTTAGCCAACAATCTGTCATATGTCAACAGGTTAGCCAACAATATGTCAGACAGCAACAGGGTTACCAACCGTCGTAGAGCCCTGTAGTCAGGTTTGCCAACTGTCAACAGGGTTGCCAACTGTCAACTCGTAGCTAACTTCCCGTGTCAGGTTTGCCAACTATCTGTCATCTGCCGTAGCTAACTTCAGAGCAGTCGTAGTATTCCCTTTGTATTACTACTCACACTTTGTTTCGAATTCAAATGCGAAGGTCAAATCTAAGAGGTGGGGAAAACTGAGCATTTAGCTGTGACCATATGGTCACAGTGGGCGTTGAAGGGTTAAGAAAAATATAAAAAAACGTTATAAAAACTTTTGATAGATATAATATTAAAGAGTTCAGTGGCGCACAGATTTTTTTAGGGGGCTCACTAAGGAAATATAATGCAAACTTATGTTTTTTTAAATGGGACACCCTGTATATTTTGACGTCTTTCGTTTCCTTTTTTAATTCTCATTCACTTGATATGACATATTATATATCTATTTTCAATGGTTGGAGCTACAGTGCAAATAAACCATTTATGGATGTTATCACGAAATTTAACATTTTATTATAAGGATACTGATGTGTGACAATTTTATTTATCAAAATTATAATTAATAAAAAATAAAACCATATTAAAAAAATAAAAACAATAAACTTATGAAACAACAAGAAACATTGTAACTAATCTATCTATAACTAATTTTATTAGAATGTGAAAATTACATTAAATGTTCAAAATGTCCTCCGTTTTAGTTGAAGTAATAATTGACACCTTTTTCTTACTGATCTTACACAATTGAGTATGTGCACTGGCTTTATTTTTCTAAATGCGGCATAAATATTTTGTAATAAATCTTCCCTACTCTCGAAGTTAGTCTTGTAAATATTATTTTTTAAAAATCCATAAATAAAAAAATCAGGAGGATTTAATTCCGGATAATGAGGGGGCCACCTAACCGGATACATAAGTGCCAATCCACCGATTAGGAAATTTTTCGTTTAAATAATCTCTAATGAAGATAGCATTATGGGCAGGTGCTCCATCTTGTTGGAACCAAAATGTGTCCCTATCAGCCAACACTTCTTCCTCCAAAAGTTGGTGTAAGTTTATTTCCAAGATATCTTTATATCCAGCAGCAGTTAGTTTATCATCAAATATATGATAAACTAATTTATTATGTTTGACAAAACAACTAACGTTAAAACCGAATCTGCCTTTTCTCCTGATCCCATGAACTAAGTGTGGATTTGAGTCATTCCAATATAGTTCATTATGTCTGTTAAATATTCCTGCACTGCTTATGCGAGCTTCATCGCTAAATATTATTTATATATACATTTTCCTATATACCACCCTGCAAATTGTGTTCTTCCCAAAAAATCGTTTGGGTATAATTTTTGACGGACGGATGTTTAAAATCCTTCCTGCAGTAGTTTTTGGAACACCTATTTCATTTTCAATTTGACGCAGAGAAGATTCATGATGTGCTTGGATATATCCCAACGTATTTACCTCTTTTTCTTCATGATTCTTTTCGTACTTGTAATTTCACAAAACATCCATACTCGATTAAATTTGAATCGAGTTTTTTAAAAATTGTCTTGTAAGGCTGCCTTCTTTCGGGATATCGTTGAAAATATAATTCAGACGCATCACTAACATTCTTTTGACATTCAATATATGCCACATGCATATCATAATTTTCAAAATTCATGTTGTTGCACGTCGTAAAATTAATTCTGACAGGTAACACAGGTTTTGTTTTATTTTCCATGGTAAGAGGACCAAAGCCTACTTGATGAAATGAACATTCTTATAAGATATAACAATCATGTCAATTGAGGTAAACAAACTAAAATATACAACATATCGGGTTAAACATAATTAGAAATAAAAGTGAAATCGGTAAGAAAATACAGACGTCTTATTTCGTGATCTTATTTACCAAAAAACGGATTCAATAATTTCAAAATAATAATAATATAGGTACTTAAGTAGTGTTTGTTTGGGAACATAAGAAACTAGGTCAAACTAGCCGCCCCCAGCCCGCCCCACCCGTGCGAGAATCGAGTGCGCTCTCATGTATCTGAAAATCCCTTCCTCTTACAATTATATGTTCTCATACATATCGAAACAGTATCTAAGCCGTCCCATACCTATCAAAATTATCTAAGCATATCTAAGTGGGAGAGAATGAACTTAATTATATTATTCCTTATTATTAACCAAAAAAATTCTAATTTTTGAATTAATATAATCTTTGAAAAAATCCAATATCAAAAATTTAATCACAGTATGCTTATGATTGTAATTTTTTTCTATAAAAAATGCACACACAAAAAACTTTGAATTAAAAAATTAATTTACTAATAAAAAAAAATTTGAAAAATGAATTGGGAAGAAATAAAATCAAACAAAAAATTCTATATTCGATATATTTTTGGTAAAAAAAACAAAATTTAATTATTCATTGTTGAAATTAATTCAAATCCTTCTGGTGGAGACAAATCAATTCCTGGTTTCCATCTTATAACTTTTGATATTCATCCGGGTTGAGACTCAAATTAATTCCTTTGGTAGTTTCCAAAATCATGGGTTGAGACTCATAAAAAAAAATATATGATTAAAAACAAGTTCATAAAAACGTCTATTAACTCACCAATACATTAAACGATCTTTAAATCATTGTTGTGTAATCTGTTCATTTTTTAATAACCATATTTTAATATTTAATCAAAAATTTGTAGATTAAAGTATACTCATTTAATATATGATATAAAATTCGACCTTAGGTGTAATGAACCCAACAAAATATATTCACATATAAACACATGAGAGATCAAGTGAAGGTGTGTTGAACCTTACAAGTATATTCACCTATAAACATATGAGAGATCAACTAAAGGCATAATGAACTTAACAAGTTTATTTACATCTAATCACATGAGAGTGATAAACCGAAGTACTTTTTTTAATCATATGAGAGTGTGTGGAACAAGGATTAAATAAATACAGGGCCCTAGACATTGAAAACTTTAGTTTCAAAAGTTAAAGTCTAGTACTCATTCGATATGTGGATGTGTTATCAACCCGAATCCAAAATTACAGATCTGAAAAGTGCTGTTGAAGATCGAAGACGCTTGTTTGCAAATTTAAAATTCGACGCTTCCCATGAAATCATTTATGGAAATGGTTATTGTTCTAAAGAAGAATGTACACTTTTGGTTGAAAAATATGATGCAGCAACAGAAGTTTGTGATGCTTTTCTTGAAGGTGAAATTTCAATTGAGACTTTGGTGGATGAACTCATTACTCTCAAATTATATATTTATTTAGATGTGTTGGAAAAACATGTGGATCCAATTACGTTAGAGAAAATACAATCCATTAAAGAAAATGTTGATTATGATGATGATTCTGATGAGGAAAATTCACAACGGTTTTAATAATTTTTATACAATTTTAATCATAAATAAAAAATTGTAATTCATCATTTCATGTATCTTATTTTCCCCCACCTAATCACTAAAATCCAATAAAAGCAACTGTAAAGGCAAACTGCGTTTAGTTTATTTAAAGTTTCAACAATGGGTGACATAGAAAAATCCGATATTTTCTTGGGTGAACGATACACTTATTTAAACCGATCAAAAACAAAATGTTTCTTCAAGTTTATCATGTGATTTAAAATATGCACCTTGTGTAGTAATTAGTAGCAGCAAAGGGTTCTATATAACGTTTCCTGAAGAAACATGGAAGCACTTTTTAAGCCATAAAGAGAAAATTAACAACTTTTTCAATAATTCAGAAGCCGGTGAAGAGATTGTGGGTATTGGAAAAATATTTCTAAAGTTAAAACATCTAGCATATGCAAATGTGTTGAAGATATCAAACGAATATTCATATATAATCTTAGCATCAAATACAGTTGAAGAATTATGGAAAATTGTACCACTAATAAACATACAATTAGAACAATTAAAAAATCAACAATTTGGTAGCACACTCAAAGTTCTTCAAATGGGTGTTAAATCTGTAACTGATAAAATTAATACAGGTTTAAAAATAATGGAGTCAATTAAAAATATTAATCCCATAACTTATGGTATAGCCTGTGAAGTATTTTATAAATATCCAGAACTACTCGATTATAAAGAATGTTAGATTCGATGAAAGCAAAAACACAATTCACATTATCGAGGCTGACCAGACGATAATAAAAACTAATTGGCAATCAATAATTTTAGATAAAATCCGATTCAAGACTCGTATAGAAGAAGTTTCCAAATTAATTAATCCAATTTTAGATATATCACATAGAAATAAAATTTATGTAAGAAATAAAGTTTATATTTAATTTGTATACTTTTATTAAAAAATTACAATAAAGCATTCTTATTAATCCAAGACTTTTCATTTAATCCCAACCATTTTACATAGTATTGATTTTTTTTTTTTTTCGTTTCAAAATTTTTTCTACCAAATAGATATCTGGGTTTCTCACTTTTTGTAATTCCTGTGTGTAAAAACCACCCTTAATTTCACCATTATTAACATCTTGCAGTAAATAAGTAATGGGGTTAGTCATTTTCACCTTTTTAATACGAAAAATTTCAGTTGTCCAAGAAGGAGTATATCCCTTTTTAAAAACATGTCGATATTTACTAATTCGAACAGGGTCACCTACTCTAAATTTAGGTTTTTGTGGATCAACCACTTTTAATTGATTAAAAGCTTTTATTTTATTTTCATTTTTTTGATTAACTTTAGCAGGAATTTGTTTCGTTGTTGAATGTCGTGTATTATTATATTTTGAAACAATATCAGGTAGAATGTTTAACCACTTGTAAGAACCTTGTAAAATAAAATTTTTAAATAATAAATTTTTCAAAGTACGAATGACACGCTCTGCAATGGATGCTTTTAAATTTGAATACGTAGAATAATGATTAATTCCATATTTCATCATCAAATTACTAAAATCTTTATTATAAAACTCTGTTCCGTTATCGGATTGTAAATTTTTAGGTATTTTATCCATTCGAGACAAGATTTTTGACATTGCATTAACAACATCTTTTCCAGATTTTGTTTTTATCGGCTCAGCCCACACAAATTTACTAAAAGCGTTGATAACAATAAGAATATAATTATACCCTTTATTTTCTTTTGAAAATTGTGATAATACTGCTAAATCTATCTGAATCAAATCATTCAATCCTTTAATAATAACATGTCGTCTTCGAAAATTTATTCTAGCTGGCTTATGTAATTCATTAACAACAATATTTTTTTCACTCATTTTTTTCTAATGGACATTGAATTACAAAATCTGCCCTTACTTCTTGTCATAATTCCTTTAATTAACGAAGACGGTATTGAACTAGATCTTGGTTTTTGTGGCTTTGTCTCCATTCGAGGTTTAATTATATAATCATATTTATCTCTAATATCTGCCGGGAATTTTTTTACAGGTAAATCAGGTTTAAACTCTCTGTGAATCGCATTCGTTCTTCTAAGTATATCAATATACTCATCAATATCTTTTCTAGTATAAATTATAGGATTTTTTTTAGGAGTAATTCATATAAACCCGGGGTACCTTTATAAATGATTCCCTTAATTTTTATATCAGGTCCAACAAAATCTGCTTCAGAATCCCCAATAGAAAATTTTTCTTCTTCAGCATTATGAAATAAACCTAATGTATGGTCAAACTCTCCAGCAACGTCTTTAATCATATTTTCTACAAACTCTCGAGGTAGGTGGGATGTATACTGTTCTAAATATTCATTTAAAATATTTGGATTATTTACATTTTGATAATATTGTGAAATACTATCTTCTATAAATGCATCCTCTAGAGATTCATTGGGTTGATAGCCAGGAGACTCAAAAACTTCTTCATTTTGTAAAAAATTTGATTGGTTTGTTTCATTTTGCACAGTTTGATTTGTACTATTTGCAGAACGAGGGCTTATGAAAGTAAACGGTTTATAAATAGATTTTTTTTTTTATATAATCAAAAGGTTCCTCTTTAATCTTAGGATTTGATAAAACATTAACCAACTCTTTAAGTGGTTCAGTTAAAGGTTCATAGGATTTGCTTAAACGTGATTTGGATTTTTGTAAATTATTTTTTAAACTTTTATATTTTTTTTTAAAGCATTTCTCGCTTTAATTAGTTGTTTAGTGAGTTGCGGATCCATTATAAATATTTTTTATAATCATCACCTATTTATATAGAAAAGTATCAAATTGATTTCTATATCTTCCAGAAGATGTTATATCTTTATCAATGACAAGAAAACCAAATTTTTCTTTCCAACAAAATTTACACATATTAAGAAAATCTTTGATGAATATTAACGTGATCATTGTAAATATGATTTAAATTTCGCAAGTCTTGTTAAAAAATTAATAAAAAATTAGCATTATCTCGAATTAACTGTTTGGGAATCGCTGAATAAGTCTGACACAAATAAAAACAATCTGTTTGTTTGTGACGTCCAAAACAAAAATAGCTTTGAATTATCTTTTGATCGCATGTTAAAACATCGTCGAATATAATTAGACAGTTTGGTTTGATTTGGTTAGGTTGGACAATTTTTTCAGAGTCACCAAATTCTTCATATCCAATCTCTTTTAATGGTTCAAGCAAATTACGTAAATAACAATATTTTGGTTGGTGTAAACTTTTGGAATAGACATAAAGATTTTGAAATCTCAACCCGTTAGGATGTTCGATTAATGACATCATGGCATTTGTTTTTCCACACCCACTTGGCCCAATAATTAAAGCTCGCTTTGATTCACCAAACAAATAACCATGTTTATTAAATTTCAAATCTTGAGCATTAATATCATGATTTATAACTGGTAGAGATATATTCTGTTTTTCAAATGCATGAATGTTACTAATAGTATATATAGAACCCCAGTGGTTTAAATAGAATAATGGTTCTTAAAAACTCAAAGAGACCACATCGTATTGGGAAGGGTCTTTTAAATTCTCTAATTAATAATTTAGAAAGTGAATATCATTTGAAAGGCTTTAACTTTTGCGGACCTGGAACTCAACTAGAAAAACGCTTAGCAAGGGGTGATATCGGCATCAACCCCCTGGATGAAGCTTGTCGAGAACACGATATTGCTTATTCTAAAAACAAGGATTTAAAATCTAGACATATTGCAGATAAAATCTTAGAAAAAGAAAGTTTGGACCGATTTTTATCAAAAAATTCTTCTTTAAAAGAAAAGGCAGCAGCCTTATTAGTAAAAACAGTGATGAATGTGAAAAGACGAATTGGAGCTGGTCTTAAAACAAACAAAAAAAAAAGATTAGTAAAAAAGAAACGAATAATTCAATCACCAAAAAAAATTGGAGGATTCCTTCCAATAATACCAATTATAACCGCCCTGGCTAGTTTGGGAATGGGTGGTGCTGCAATAGCCAGCGCCATAAATAAAAAAAAAATCAGACGATTTAGCTCTTCAAGAATTGAAAAGACACAACATAACTCTAGAAAAACGGGGCAATGGGTTATATTTACGACCATATAGGTCAAAAAACTAAGTTTGCCACAAAGAGCTTTGTTGGAAAAATTTGCACACCCTCTAAAAATTCCTTATTTTAGGGGTGTGTTTATGAGAGATAAATTACCTAAAAAAATTCAAAAATGTGAAAGTGGGATTGTAAATTTGGATATAAACAGTGGTAAAGGTACACACTGGACAGCATATGCAAAACAAAAAAATCAAATAGTTTATTTTGATAGTTATGGTAATTTACCACCCCCCACAGAACTAATCAAATATTTCTATAGCATATAGGTCAAGTATAAATTATTTACAATTATGATAGAATTCAAAAAGATTTATATAGATGTGGACATTTTTCACTAGAATTTCTATATAACCAATACAATCAAACTTAATATTCATTCTATTACAATAATCAGACAAAGATATCATTATCGTTTACATTAACGGGAAATTCATCAGTTTTGAGTTATTTTAATAATCCACCAATATACTTGGAGGAAAACGTTGATTATGAAATAGGATTGATAAATTTTTATTCTTTCAATACTATCCCCAATATAGATTTAACCAATAATGTATTTCAATGGTTTAGTAATCAAAATTTAACAAACATTCACAGATTTGAAATTCCTGTAGGATCATATGAGTTAAAAGATCTAATACTTATTTTAAAAAAACACATGTTTACCATAGATAAAAATGTAAACATTGATATAGTCCCCGATCTCAATACGTCTAAAGTATCAATAACCACAAATCAAAATATTAGTTTTAGTGATCCAAATTCAATAGGTTCATTACTTGGGTTTGATATTTTACGAATTACTCCTAATAAAACTTTCACATCTGATCACCCAGTCAAAATTTTAAAAGTTAACAGTATTGGAATTGATTGCAACATTGCTAATGGCTCATATTTGAATGGAAAACCGGCTCATATCATTTATGAATTCTTTCCCAAGGTGCCGCAAGGTTTCAAGATTATACAACAACCAACTAAAATTTTATATTATCCTGTAAGTCTCAAATCAATTGCAAATATCACAATCAAGGTTATAGATCAATCTGGTGATCTTATAGATTTTCGAGGGGAGGAAATATCCATCAAATTACAACTTAGAAAACAACTTTCAAAACCAATATAAAAGAGGTATTTTTAGGATGAAATAACAGTCAAATTACAAATTAGAAGAGTACAGTTGTAAATTATGGTTTTAAGATTTTTTCAAAATCAATATAAAAGGCATAGTTTAAAAAAAAACCTTTCAAGTTAATAACAACTGAAAATAAAAAAATTTTAACCTCATTGGGGTTGGGGGGGGGGATTTCAAAGTAGTGACTGCGGATTACTCTGTAATCCATTAGCCTAACCATAAACCTCATTGGGGTTAAAAGTATTAGTATAAATGGATATATTAAATGTAACCGAACAAACGTTTAATGATGACACAATCGAAGATTATCAATTTCATATTTATCAACCAAATATTAGTGGAAATATTCAACCAAATGATGAAATTAGAATTTGCATTCAAGACTTAGATATATATACATTACCATGTAATAGTTTTTTATACATTGAAGGAAAATTGCTAACAATAGATGATAAAGTACCCACAAAACTTAAATTTATTAGCAATTGCATCTCATTTCTCTTCAAAGAAATTCGTTTCGAAATTAATTCTACCTTAATTGACACATGTCGCGATTTGGGGATTTCAACATCATTAAAAAATTATCTAAGTCACAATGAAAACGAAAGCAAGTACATGAAAAACGCTGGTTGGTTCCCAAAAAGAATTAATGAAAGCATTTTAGTTGATAAAAATGGAAATTTCAATGTGTGTATTCCTTTACGTCTCTTATTAGGATTTTTTGAGGATTATACAAAAATCATTTTAAATATGAAACAAGAATTGATTCTAATTAGGGCAAGTGATGATACTGATTGCATTATATCCAGTGATGACACAGAGAAACCAAAAATTGAACTATCAAAAGTTTATTGGAAGGTGCCACACGTTAAACCAAACTTAAGTCAACAGCTTCGTTTAACAAAAATAGCTAACAGCAATCAAGATATACCTTTAAAATTCAGATCTTGGCAACTAATAGAATATCCATCTCTCAACTCATCAACTCGTCACTCATAGCAAGTTTGCACGAGCTCTTTAGTGGAATCTCCTCGATATGTTATTGTAGGTTTTCAAACTAATCGTAAAAAATCCCTCACTTCTGATATGTCTAAATTTGACCATTGTAATTTAACAAATATTAAATTATTTTTAAATTCTGAAAGATATCCATATCATGATCTAAATTTAGACTTCTCTAGCAATCGGTTTGCAGAGCTTTATGAAATGTTTGGAAATTTCCAAGAAAGCTATTATGGTCTTCGATCAAATCAACCCCTTTTTACCCCAGATGAATATAAAACCATTGCACCAATCATTAACATAGATTGTAGTCGTCAGAGGGAGCAACTGCAAGCAGGTAGTATAGGTCTAAGAATAGAATTTGACATGAGTTCCCCCACTTCTGTTGAAACGAGTGCTTATTGTTTAATATTACATGAAAAGGAATTTTCATATAATCCCACCACAAAAATAGTAAGACAATATTAAAAACATTCAAAATCATATAAATACATCATTTTGTTGAAACATGTTGCATCAAGAAAGACTTGAAAATTTTTTAGAAAATTTACAGAAACTAAAACAAGACATTCTTCAATATCAAAGATTAAAAACGTTAAAAAAAAATTTTGAAAATTTAAAAATATGTCATTAGTGGTTGATGTTCAAGGATTTAAAAGTGAAAATAACAAGTTTATTGTGAAAGAATTTGCTGCTTTTGATGGTATTAGAATTAGTCATTATATTTTTAAATCACCTTTTCCGATACGATTATTATCACCTGACTTACATCGACAAGCTGTTTGGTTGATGAAAAATTATCACCACATAGATTGGGATATTGGATTCACACCGATGCATAAATTTGCATCTATTATGACAGAGTTAACAAAAAAAGTTGACACAGTTTTTGTGAAAGGTTCTGAGAAAGCTAAATATATTAAAAAATATACATCAGCAAACGTATGTGAATTTGATGAACATCCAGCAATTCAACTTTCTTTACCAAAATGCTTTTCTCATTCAAGTGAAAATTGTATCTGTGCAATGTCTAATGTGTTCTATTTGTATGATACCTTTATAATGAAACAATAAATATTTTTTATACACTTATTCGTTTTAATTATTTAAATACACATAAAACTTAAATCATTTTTTTTTTTTGGTTTATTTTAAAATAATTCAATAAAAATCTATTTAATTGAGGAAAAAAATATATAAATACTAGAAACATTTAATTTGTTTTTTCAGTTATTAAAATGTTGCCATCGCATTATATCATTCTATCATCAATTCTTAATGGTGTGTTATTTATCGGTCAACCATATGACACAATAGATGCATTTATTTGTTTTGATAATAATGGTATGAGGAATGATAGTTGGCCTTCAAGATGGACTAGAATGTCTCCATATTCAGCAAACAATATCCCTGTATTTACTATTTCTCTTCCTACGAATGCTACGAGTTACAAATTACGTTTTGTAATGAAAAACAATAAAGTATCTCAGTCAGATTGGGTTTTGTTTGTTAAAAATTGTGAAATTGATACAAATTGGTTGATTTTAACAGGGGCTGTATCATCAATATTTCTTACTTGTATAATGATAATTAAACTTAAACCATGGAATATCTTATTAAAAAAAATTAATTTTAAATAAAAAACATAAATTTCTATATATATATTTATTTAAAATACATTTGTAGAATAAAGGATAACATGATAAATATTATTAAAATCCATAAAATAAAATTAGAGAAAAATGAATTTTTACATTGTTCATGAACATATGTCTTTATTTCTCGAGCAAAACTACATTTTGGATTATATTTTAAATGTTCCATAATTGGTATATCACATGATTCCCAACGATGTATTTGTATTTGACATTTAAAACATTGAACAATGTCTTCATACCCCAAAAAGTAAAATCCTGCTAGAGCCAAGTTTACTGGTGATACAAGACCATGCCATTTTTTAAAAGTTGATAATCTGTATTCAAAGGAATCTAACAAGTCCGACTCATCTTCAAGACACATTGTAAACTAAATTTTCCTTACTCAAGATTTCTTCTTTATATAACTTTATTTAGTATTTTTTAAATTTTGCAATATCTTAAAATTAAAAAACATATCTAAAATAATTTATTTTAAAATTTTTTTTGGTGGTTGACCACCAAAATTTGAAATTTAAAAAAAAATTTTTTTGGTGAATGTTTTTTATCTATGTAACAAAATTGTTGAATTAATTAAAAATTATTGAAATTTTTATTGTTTACATTTTCAACTTATTAAAATATCTATTTCTAAGACTATATAATTTACATTTAAGAAAAAAATATATAATTGCAATAAATTTAAAATTTTGGTGAATGCTTATCCACCAAAAATTTTAAAATTATAGAATTTTTTTATTTATTTAAAATAAAGTGTAATTCTTTTAATTTCTTGGGATGTTTTTATGTCCCCAAGCAAGAGTTTTTACATCGCCAGGAATGATGTATCTTTTATCATCTTTTTCAGTTAATGCAATTTTGTTTTTGAGTTCTGTAAAAACATTATGCATATGTGAAATAAATACAAACATTTTTCTATAAACAACCCCACCATTTTCAACTATTTGTTTGTAATTATTCAAATTCAACATTTTTTGAAATACCTTTAGCTTTTTTTAAGCAGTTTGAATTCTCTGTTTCAACACAATAGGCTTTGGCTCCGGTCCCATAGAAAGATTTAATTGGCATTCCTGCAAACTCATCTTTCATTTTGCCGATAATTGATGGATTTTTTGGAATTTTGTAAATATTATTTTCAGAATAATTTGATGTATCAAAATATTCAATATTATTTTTCATATCTTCATAAAAATTATTTGTATAAACCTCAATAATTAATGAATCTGTGTCAGTATAACAGAGATTGGCAGAATCACCATATTTGTTTTTTATATAACCATAAAAAAATTCATATATTATAGTTTTTGAAATATCTAAAATTGAAAATCCAACATAAAGGTTTATCATATGTTATTTTTACTTTGTTTAAAGATATAGCAACCAGATTTTCATTAAACACAGAACAAGATTTAAACTGTGGCTTAGAGATTAACGCTCTGGCTCCAAGACAACTCGTTTTTGTTTGCCAATGAGTACATAATCTTATATCAGATCTTTTTTCCACGTTTTCAAGACTTTTCCCAAAAATTGCATTAATTAAAAGTTTATACAAATCACGTTCAAACTCATTTTTTGCTTGATTTCTTAATGATGTATTAAGGTCGATGTATTTTTTCAACCATTTTGATTGTGAAAATTCTAGAATACGATAAACTGAAGTAAGTTTTAGCCCGTATTTTAAACATTGTTTTAAATTTTTGTAGTGAATAATATATTTTGATTTATTATGCAAATTTGGAATTAATTTTTTTAATTTCGAACCTGCTGGTATAATATTTTCTGAACAGAAAGGATAATCATTGTGTTTTTCATGTAAATTTATTGGATATTCCAAATCTACTTCTAAGACATACCCTTTTATTGAATCGTCTTTTATTAACATGGCATTAAAATTTTGAATTTCCATTTCACTCATCCATCTAAAATTTCCATACGGTAAATGTTCAGACATTGCTGAGCCGTACAAATTTGTAGCGTCTAAATAGATTATGAAGCTTTCTGGTTCGCTTGGATTAAAATTTGATAAAAATTTATTGTTTGCCAATGATTTTCGTTTGGTGCAAACCGCTACACCTCCTCGAATACTTTTACGAAAAAAATGAACCATTTCAATTTCTGTTAATAATTCTAATTCTATTTGTGTATATTTCAACATAGCTTGCCAAGACAGCTGGAGGCAGCTAATGAATCCAGTCGGATCTAATGTGTATTTTCTTAAGCAAACCTTTCTAAAATTTTCAAACACATCTGCTAACAAGAGAACATCGGTTTTTAAATAAAGTAAACTATATTCATTTAGAGATTTACAATTAAAAGTATTCCACACATCATTAGCTCTTTGAAAATCTAAATCAGAAATATGTTCACCGGTTAGTGTGTTAAAAAAATTGTTTTTTGAAGGTAAAGAATTTTCTTCGAGTTTTTCTATACAGTCTACGTATAAATATGGGAATACACCTTTTCTACGCATCATATCAACATTATTTGGAAAATATTTTCGTATTTCATTACATTGATTTAAATCTAATGTGTCAGCTAATTTGTCAAGTGATTTTGCTAAAAATCTGAAAGAGTCTACGAATTTTAGTGTAATAAATTTATCATTAATATTTGGTGTATAAGATTTGTCAACCAACATTTTTTTTGAAAACGAAATATATTTCTCTTTGTTTTGAGCGATAACTGAAACAGATTCACCAGTATTTGACAGTTCCTTAATAAATAAGTGACAATCATAATTAGATAGATTATGAAAAAAAATTGGTATAAAATTCGGTGTTTTAAAATTAAGATTAGATGTGTTGTGAGCTGCTCCTAAAAAGTTATTTACAGCTAAGTGATGGAAATGGTCTCTAACTTTTATATTAATGTGGTTACAATCGTTTATTTGGTGATTTTCTAAATGTTGGTTGGATTTGAAAGTCTGCAAACACCCATCACATAAATAAATTCTTCCATGATGATTTGATTTTTGCTTAGATACTAGTCTTGATAAATCTGTTATTAGACAATAGTGTAAGTTACCATTTTCACCCTCAATTAGTAAAAGGTTCACGTGTGTTGCTTAACGTCTTGATGTAAAATAAAATGGATCGATAATCTCATAAATGTTTTTTGTATTTTTTTCTAATCCGAAAACATTTATTGAAATATTATTCTGTTTTTCAAACTTTTCAATTTGTGTTAATTTTACTGGAAACTGGATTCCTTCAAAATTTAATAGTGTGTTGTAATGTGGATATGATGTGGTTTTTTTTGGGTCGCCATTAGCTGGAAAAATTGCAGCATTTACTGACCAACCAAAACAAAAAAAATCATTGTTTTCAATGTTTAGAACTGCTCGTTTTCTTATTATCTCCATTGGTAACTTAATGTATGAAGAAGCAGAAATGCTTATAAATCTATTTATGTTAAGGTCTATAAACATTATTTCTTGCAAAGCCCAATTGGAATCTTTTTCTTGGAACTCAGAAGCTTGGTTTAAAAGTTCATCTGCAAATTCATCATAGATTTTCTCCAAATTAGATGAAATTGTAATAATTTTGTTGGATGTATTTAAAGATTTTATATCTGATACTTCTTTATCAGGTTTAATAAATATCGCAAATAATTCAACATTAACTTTTAATGTTTTGTGAATAATTATATGATCATGTAGTAAGTTGATTACTTTTGGTTTAACACCTGTTAGAAAATCTATATAATTATTTTTATTCTTACAAGAAATCCTATAGGTACTAATTCTATTTTTGAAAGCCGATGAAATTTTGATAACATTTTCTTCTACACATTCAATTGTGTCACAACGCAACCTTTTTTTAGGTAACATTTTATAACTACACTCATTAAACTTTAAACATGTACTATCAAATAGTTACTAAGGAATTATATTTACAGAATCGAAAGATGATACCCAATGAAATTTTGAGTTCAGAGTAGGAGATCTCCTTCCTATTATAGGCGGAGTTAACACAGATATTCTTTATGAATATAACTTTTATTATGAACTAATAAAAAATATGATTTATATAATATTTATTCATATATTATTAAGGTTTTTTCAAATTTTTTAATGTTACAATTTGTATAATTGGACACTTTTTCCAAGTTAAGTAAAATTTTTTTTAAATTTGTAATTTTCGCATCGACCATTTTCTTCTTAGATTTGTTTGTTTTTAAAAGGGTTCTTATTGATGTTAGTGATGTATTTAAAATATTTAGTTCACTCTCTTCAGCTTTTACAAGTTGATTGGCAAGCTCTTCAATACTTTTGAGGGTATCTGATTCGCATGAAACATCTGGGATATTGTCAAGAGATGGCATACTTGATTTTTCACCATCAAAATCAGCATTTAGCAAAATTAAATCAATTGCATCTTCTGCAGCAGTCTGATCTTGAAAAGATTGTAATTTCAAACTTTTCTTGGAATTTTGTGGAAACTTCAGTTGCACAGATTTCATAATATGTTTAAAGACTGTAACGTTTTGAAAACTAAAGATTTGTTTTTAAAAGATGTCTTATTTATAACACATCTCCCCATATGTTTACAAAAGGTTAATGTACAACGAAAGTTGAATGCACTTATTATATTCCCATGGCGATTACGAGTGAATGGTGTAATGCGAACTCGAACTAGTTTCAAGGTTGGATGTGTATGACTGGTTAAATTTTTTATAATTGCTTTCTCATATGATATAATAATTTCCTTATCACCTGTTTTGAATTTTATATCTTATATTAAGAGTAAACCAATTCAAAAATTAATGATAAAATTTCTTTTATTCTTTAATTTAAATAAAATATTTTATTTGTATTTTTAATTTTTTTATTATAAATTTTTTGTGTGAATCTAAAAAATATTGAAACGTTAGTTATAAAACTTTTTTAATTTAATTAACTTACTATTCGATTAATACGTGCATAACATTCTCCTCAATGTGGACCCATATCCGGGTCCCCAACAGCCACCCCACAAACAAATACATTGGGGATGGCGGTGGTCCAAAATCGTACATTATAAAATAATTCTAAAATTTTATAGTTGTTAATTTAAAATAAAAAATAAAAAATTTGTGACTTACATCTAAATTGTCTTCATATATTCCAACTAAAAACTCCCTTAGCCTTTCATATACGATATCTGAATTAAAAAAATTTGTTTTACTAATAGTAACACCTTCTCAAATATACAACCAAAAATTATTATGAAGAAAAATTCATTATCTTAATTAAATTGAAGCATACATATAATTGATGTTAAAAAATCTTTTTTTTTTCTTATAATTAGAGATTGTATATTTGATTTTAATAAACTTGAATGAAAATTATTATGTGTAGTATTTAAAAAATAGTAGGTGAATGTTTTGTTGAATAAAGATTTTTTATTAATGGATGTCTAGTTTATGATATTCATAGCGTGTGTTTCAGTAACAATAATTAAAAAATGTATCTATTGTTAAAAAATTATTTATTATATAGAATAAATTGATTTTGTATTAATAAGAAAATATTTTGTATATAAAACTTTAAAATAATTGTATACATTAAATAACTTACCAATCATTTTAACTCTTTAAAACTTAAACTTTTAACAAGATGATAAATAGGACTTTTTCGCATCAGGCTTGATTGCATGCTGTATTTATATGGAACCCCACCTTCTTAGTATGGGGTGATTTTAGTTCAACCACTTTATGTGAACCTAAACATTTTTTAAAAAACATCCTAGATGCAACTGTCCTTGAAATAACTTTGAGTATATGAACTCAACATTTTTATAAACTTGATTTTCTAATGAGTTAGTTATCAAGCTGGTCTTGTGAGAAATTTCTTGAGTATGTGTGCATTTTTATACAAAAACCTACTTCAATTGCTAACATGTGCGTACATAAACTTTTCGTTTTGGGACTTTTTCAAAGATTATATTAATTCAAAAATTAGAATTTATTTTGGTTAATAATAAGGAATAATATAATTAAGTTCATTCTTCGGAGATCCTTGGATGAATGAAGTTCGTTCTCTCCCACTTAGATATGCTTAGATAATTTTGATAGGTATGGGAGGGCTTAGATACTGTTTCGATATGTATGAGAGCATATAATTGTAAAAGGAAGGGATTTTCAGATACATGAGAGCGCACTCGATTCTCGCACGGGTGGGGCGGGCTGGGGGCGGCTAGTTTGACCTAGTTTCTTCCTTTCCCAAACAAACACTACTCTAAAGTAAACGATTATGATGTGTTAAAATCAGATGATGAACATGACATAAACATTAAATACCACTATTGTTGGATTAAAGATTTATCAAGATTAATAAATGCTCAGTTAGGTAAAAATATTCATAAAAAATTTATTTGTGATAGATGTTTAAATTATTTTAGAAGTGATGAAAAATTAAAAGATCATTTAATTTATTGCGAAAGTAAAAATAATTGTAAAATTACTATTCCTAAAAATCCAATAGTTAAATTTAAAGATTTTGTATTCAAACAGAAAGTTCCATTTGTAATTTGAATCTATATTATTACCTCTGAATAATGAGCCAATATCTAAAACTACAAAATATCAAAAACATAAAGCTTTCAGTGCGGGCTATTATGTTAAATGTGCTTATGATGATACTCTTTCATATTACAATAGTTATGAGGGGGAGGATTGTATGGGTTGGTTTGCAAATCAATTGTCTCAAATAGCCAAAGAAACAGAATCCAAAATTAATAATATAGTACCGGCTGTGGAAACACATATTGAACCTTCTGATATATGTCATATTTGTGAAAAAGTTTTTCTTCCTAATGATATCATTGTCATTTTACCTCGATCTTGAGAGGGCTTGCGCATCAGTCGTGTAATTTAAACTATAAGAAAAAATTTAATTTACCCGTGGTGTTTCATAATCTTTCTGGTTACGATAGCCATTTTATTATTAGAGATCTGGCAACAAAAGGTCGTGTTAGTTTACTTCCAATCAATAAAGAACGTTATATATCATTTACCTTGTTTGATAATGATACAAACATAAAATTTAGATTTATTGACTCACTTAGATTTTTAGGTGCTTCTTTAGATGAACTTACAAAATCTTTAGATTTAGATGATTTTAAAAATTTGAAACGTGAATTTGCTGACATAAATCCGGAAAAATTTAAATTACTTAGACAAAAAGGGGTGTTCTGCTATGATTATGTTGATAGTTTAAACAAGTTAAATGATGTAGAGTTACCACCTATTGATTGCTTTTATAACAAATTAGAAGATAAACATATTTCTTTAAGACAATACGAACATGCAAAAAATGTGTGGGAGGCATTTAATATTAAAAATTTGTCAGAGTACAGTCAGTTATATTTAAAAACTGATATACTGTTATTGACTGACATCTTTGAGACATTTAGGAGCGATTCTATGGAAATATATCAATTAGATCCAAGTCATTTTTATACACTACCTGGCTATACCTGGAGTTGTATGTTAAAATATACAAAGGTTGAATTAGAATTACTCGATGACGTGATAAAATTATGTTCATTGAAAAAGGTATGCGTGGTGGTATTAGTCAGTGTTGTGCTCGATATTCAGAGGCTAATAACAAATATTTGCCTAATTTTGATCATTCAAAACCACCTATCTATGTGATATATTTAGATGCAAATAACCTCTACGGTTGGGCTCAAGCTCAATTTCTTCCTTATGGAGGATTCGAGTGGGTTGATACAAATATAGATGTTTTGTCTATACCTGACGACTCCCCAGAGGGATATATTTTAGAGGTTGATTTGGATTATCCAGAGCATTTACATGACCATCATAAAGATTTTCCATTCTGCTGTGAGCATAGAATGCCACCAAAATCAAAGTTAAACAAATTAATGAATACTTTATATAATAAAAAGAAATATGTTATACATTATCGTAATCTCAAGCAATCAATAGAACATGGGTTGATATTAAAGAAAGTTCACAGGGTATTAAAATTTAAACAGAGTGATTGGCTTAAACCGTATATGGATTTAAACACTAATTTGAGAGCTAATGCAACAAGTAAGTTTAAAAAAGATAGATATAAGCTTGCAAATAACGCTGTTTTCGGCAAATCTTGTGAAAACCTCAGGAAACACAAATTAATACGACTAGTAAATAAATGGGAGGGGAGATATGGAGCAAAAAATATGATGGGTTCTCCACAATTTTCTAGCAGAACTATTTTTAATGAAAATTTAATGGCAATTGAATTATATAAATCTGAAATCATATTTAACAAACCAATATATGTAGGAATGGCAATTCTAGACATATCAAAAACTTTAATGTATAATTTTCACTAAATCAAATTAAATTATTATATACAGACACCGATAGTTTTATATATGAAGTAAAAACAGAAGACATTTATAAAGAAATTTTCAAAACTGATATTCATAAATTTGATACCAGCGAGTATGAACCAGACAACATTTATGGTATACCTTTAGTTAATAACAAAATTCCGGGTTTAATGAAAGATGAAGCTAAGGGAAAAATTATAACACACTTTGTAGGACTTAGATCTAAAATGTATTCATTTAAAGTTTCTGTATCTGATGAGGAAATAGAAAAAGAAAGAAAGAAATTAATTGATCAACAAATGAATAAGATAACAATTAAAATTTCATTAAACAATTTAGGTGTAATAAAAAAATCGAAAGGAATTAAATATAGTGTTGTAAAAAATAAAATTACGTTTGATGATTATGTAAAATGTTTAAAGGAAAATAAAAATCAATTTCAAACTCAATGTACTATTCGCTCATACGCTCATAATGTCTTTAGCATAGAACAGTCTAAAATTTCATTAAGTTCTCATGATGATAAACGCGATCTATTGCCAAATTCTTATGATACTCTTCCATGGGGGCATTACAGCAATATGGATACGGTTTAATAAATATAGGATGTAATTTTAACCTATAAATAAATATATTGTTTTCAAATATAATTTTAACCTATGTATAAATGTAAACAAATTTAAAAATATATATGTTTGTATAACTTTGAAGTTTAATTGTAACAAGTTTTTCCCTAAAATTGGTAAAACTATTAATACCTGCTGTTATAATAAATTAACACACAAGTATTAAACTAAGCGATATTGTATCCATTAAATACCTACTGTTAGGCACACTTAACAGTATGTGTATTTAATTCACTATCTTTATAAACCATCTTGTATTGAATGTTAAAATGTAACCAATAAACGAATGAAATTATAAAATTGTTTAAATTATCCAATCTAATTTTAAATGTGAAAAATATTCTCTTTAATTGAAACAATTTTTCATGAACAAGTATTAAACTGAACAATATTTTATTCAGTAAATACCTACTTTAGGCACACTTAAAAGTACGTGTAATAAATTCACTTTGAAATCAATCTTGATTTGAATGTTGAAATGTAAGTAATAAACAAATAAAATTTGAAAAATGCGAAAAATATTCTCTTTAATTGAAACAATTTTTCCCTGACATGTTAATACCTGTTAGAATAAATTAACACACAAGTATTAAACAATATTTTATTCAGTAAATACCTACTTTAAGCACACCTAAAAGTATGTGTAATAAATTCACTTTGAAACCAATCTTGAATAGAATGTTGAAATGAATGAAATTTCAGAATTGCTTTAAATTTGAAAATGGGAAAAATATTTTCTACCATCATTGTTAATTGTAAAAGAATAAAATTTTAATCATTAGTGAGTGACTGAATTTGGGAAATCATTTTTTAATAATCTAGAATGTCAATCAGCAGATATAAAGTAAACTTCTGGTCGGACGGAAGACTGAATGGTAAACGTTTTTTATTTTTACACATACTGAACGTTAAGCAATACTTAAATGGTATTTATTGACTAGTACGGAAGTTCCAGGAGTGATTTAAATTAAAAAATAATCAAAATAAATATTTAAAACTTCTTGCATCCTACGGGTGGGGATTTTCATTCCAGAAGTCCCACAGGTCTGAACTGCATTCCGGAAGTCCCACTTTTGGGGGTCTACATTCTGGAAGTCCCACGGTGGGGTCTAAGGTCCCTGGGGGTATGCCTTCCTCAGGTCCTAGGGGGGAGGATAATTAAAGACCAGGGTGTATAAACTGCATTACTAAAAAAGGAAATATGTATTATTACATTGAAATTAATGTGTTGAATTTGATTAAAACCCAAGTATTTTGTTAAATATTTATTCAGCATCTATATCGCTAACAACTCTATTCCTATAAAAATAAATATACTCTCTAAGCGCAATACTTAAAACATTTTTACAAGATGCTTCGCAAAAAGCATACATAAGTTCTAATCTACTTAAATTACAATTATAAGATTTAACGGTATCAATAACTCGATCGTAATATTCCTGGAAATTTAAACTCTGCAACATGTCCACACGATGTGAAATAATACATCTATCCAGACGCAGTATTTCCCCAACATCGAACTCGGTTAAATAAAAGAAAACTCCATGTTTATTTACTTCAAGATGCTTTGTATGTTCACAAACCATTTGTGTAACTGTACAATAATCCCCACATTTGATTGTGACATTATCGTACTCATCTGCATATTGAGGTGGGTGTTCTTGAAAAAACATATTGTTTCGCAGCAGATCAATCAAATCAGCCCATTCCAAACTTCCGAATGATATTTTTGCTGACGTATATGGTTTATACAAAATGATGGTGGGAAAAAATTGTCTCGCTGGGCTTAGGGCACATCCAATTTGGATTGCACCAGCTGGATACGTTGTATGAAGCAAATAGTAATGTTCTTCAGCAGCAGCATTTTCGTAAAAATTTACAACTTTCTCTAATTTTGGATTGTATTCTTGAGTATTGTAACCAGAATCTACAGAACTCATAATGACTATTTTTCGATCAACACTGAGAATGATGAACGGTGCCCTCTCAAATTTATATTCCCACAAAAATAACAACAAGTGAAAGGATACTAAGAAAAACCTTGAGCCTACAAAATCTTGTTTAAACTTGTCGAAACTTGTTTTCTATACCAGATTGGTATTACTAAGGAAACGAGGTCAAGGCATTTAACATATTACTTTTTAACTAGATTTTCTGTAAGTGAGAGGAGACTTAGAAAAACCTTGAGCATACAAAATCTTGTTTAAACTTGTCGAAACTTGTTTTCCTATACCAGATTGGTATTACTAAGGAAACGAGGTCAAGGCATTTAACATATTACTTTCTAACTAGATTTTCTGTAAGTGAGAGGAGACTTAGAAAAACCTTGAGCCTACAAAATCTTGTTTAAACTTGTCGAAACTTGTTTTCCTACACCAAATCGGTATTATTAATCCAACTGTTATGTTTTGAGTCCATTCCTAGCCAACGGACAAAAAGTTTTTTGCCCTTACGACGTAATACTTTCTCAACTAGGTAAACATCCGGATTTGCTGTTTTTTGCAATTCCTCCTCATAAAACGCTCCTTTGATTGGGGAACCCTGCATGTCTTCCAACATGTATGTTGCTGGGTTGCTAATTTTAATTTTATTGATTTTAAAAAGTTCTGTAGTCCAATTGGGCGTATACCCTTTTGAAAACACATGTTTAGCTTTGCTTATGCGTACAATGTCATTAACTTTAAATTTTCGGGGTCCCATAATTTTTAAGTGAGTGTACGTTTTTAACAAAATTTTCTTTTCGTTAGATTTGTTCACTTCTGATGGCTTATATCCTGTTGTATGATGTCGAGTATCGTTGTATTCCGCAGTAATTTGAGGTAATATGTTAATCCAATTATAAGTACCATTTAAACTGAAATATTTGTAAAGTTTATTTTTCAATGTTCTAATGACGCGTTCTGCCATTGAGGCTTTTTTAGCAGTAAAAGTACTATAATGATTGATTCCATGGGATTTCATAAGATTTTGAAACTTGCTATTATAGAATTCCGTACCCTGATCAGACTGCAAGTTTTTCGGCTGTCGAGATGTGAGAATATCTTTAAATGCACGAGTGATTTCTTCACCAGACTTATTTTTAAGTGGCCTAGTCCAAACAAATTTTGAAAAACAATCAATAACAACTAAAATCATTTTAAAATTTTTGTTTTGATGAGCGTAAGGTCGCATTTCAGCTAAAACCATCTGCCAAAGATCATCTAATGCTTTAATAATAGTACGACGGTGGGGGTAATTTTTTCGTGCCGGTTTATGCAACTCGTTAACGAGTTGCATCTTTTCTTTCGATTGCATAACTGCAACAAGTTCAAACTTGTTGATATATTTATGTATGATTAGTGATTAATGTATGCTCGTTATTTCATTTTCCAAATCTGTATGTAATTTTTCTATTTTTATTGTTGCAACATCGGCAACATTAGTAATATTTTTCATCAGGTCGTTTCGTAGATTTATTAGATCTGTATTGTAGAGAGTACTAAATTGATTACTGATTTTTTTCTATAGCCGCAGTTGTATCCGTTTGTAATTGGGTGAGCGTTTGAGATAGTTGAATAAAGTTTGTATTAGTCGTTGACAATTTATCTGTAAATTCCTTTGTTAAATCATTTTTTAAATTAGACATATCACCGCGAAGAAAACTTTTTGTTTTCACAATTACTTCATCCACATATTTTTTAGTTGCCATATGGCTACCTGCAGTAGGCGGATTCCTTGTTATAAATTGAGATATATCATCAGTTTTTTTAGTCAACTTTACAATTTCTTGTTCAATGTTTTTTGCATTAATTATAGTCTTGTCTACGTAACTTTTGGTAGCGCCATCATCATCATTTGTCGGATCTTTTACATGACAAAGTTTTACATTTTGAATGTCTACGTTTCCATCAGGTGTGTGTGGTAATGTCTGTTTTTGGATGTGAAAAGGTGAAATTTTATGTTGAATATTAAAACGACCGAATTTATCGACAGACATATTGGTAATGAGTTCTAATTTGCATATTATTGTATTATATCTGCTTCTTTCAGCTCATTAATTATTGCAACTATTTAATTATCGTGGGATGTATTGCCGGCGCTTTTAGAAGCAGTAAGTAGTTTAAAGCGATCGACTAATTCATTTGGGTTATCCCAATATATGTATTCTGTAGGTGTTTCGTTGAACACAAGGTGATCAAACCCTTTACCATCAACTTTTGATGTGGATGAACTCCTGGTTCCCACTGATCGAGTTAAAGGTACCTGTGGTGATTTTCTCAATTGTGTTATTAAATTTTTTAATGGGTGAGCTGTTGATGATGATGAAGATGATGCTTTTTCACCAACAGATTTGCTTTGAGGTTTCATTAGTGGTCTAATAATTTCAGTATACTTTGAATTGGTTGTACCTTTAAAACGGCCTGTTGCAGTGAGATGTGCCCCTGTATGCGTTAATAAAATTTTATATGGTTTTAAATCCTCCTCAACATAGTTAGGATCGCTGTAAAATATTAGTTGGTACAATCCTGGAGTTCCAGGCACCTAACCTCCTTCTTTATCGACTTGAGGTATTACAGATATTGCTGCAGTATTTGCATCAAAATCGATATGACGTTTTCCAAGCCACCATTGATCTGAACCGCTGTCATAAACGGGACCGTAAATTCTATCAATTTTATCACTATCTGTCCAAAAGTCTGAAATATAGGGATGACTCATAGGTGGATATTGCTCCAAATAATTTTGCATTACCACATCGGAATAATTCTCTCGATCGGGTGATGGGGATTTTTCAAGAGAAACATTACCCTGTTCATCAGTTTCCGCTACATTGTTCAAATTTAAGAATTCTGGTTGTGAAAATACATCATCATTATTTTCTTCTTCTTCTTCTTTTCGTGTCATTTTTGATGGCTCCTCCTCCTTTTTTACGTTCTTTAAAATATGTGGTGATGATTGGACAATAAGATCTTTTAACGGTTCAGATATCGGTTTAAATAGTTGACTGATAGATTCATCATGTTCTGATTTACCTAATTTTAATGCTAAGTACTTTTTTCGAATAGATCGAGCAAGTTCAGCAATTTTCCTCTTGCGAACAGCAATTGCAACTCGATCGCTCAACATCTTAACGTATAATAATATAGCATAACTGTATTTATATTTTTATATACTTATCAAAGCCCGATCGATATCGCCCGTTGTTTAAAGGGAAATCTTTCACGACTACTAGAATACCGAATTTTTGAGCCCAACATGTCGCGCATAATGATTTAAAAACTTCGAAAATCATATCGGGTGATACGTGTTCATCGTAAATATGTTTTAAATTGATTTCATCTTGCTTAAATAAAATAATTAAATTGCAATTATCGCGTATTAATTGTTTTGGTATTTTAGAATATGTCTGACATAAGTATATTGCATCGATATTTTTATGACGACACATGGAGAAATATTCGCGAATTTTTTCCTGCTTATCACAAGCAACGTCATCAAATACAAATATGGAATTGGTTTTCGCTTTGCTTGGACTTATAATTTCATCATTATCTTTAAACGGGTAATAGCCAACACCACGTACATTACTTAAGACCTCTTTCAACAACTCATATTTTGGTTGATACAACGATTTTGAATAAACATAAATGTTTTCAAATCTGACACCATTTAAATTGAAAAGCAACGCTAAAAGGACATTTGTTTTTCCAGCTCCCGATGGTCCGCATATAATACCACGAAACGAGTTTGGTAGTAATTTACCATGTTTACTTTGTTCTCGATTTGTAAAATCTAAATTTTCAATTGGTAGCGTCTGCTCTTGTTGAACAATCTTCATTATGTGAAACTAATACTGTTATTACGCTTCTATAAATGTAACTATCGTAACGCAGAATCACCATTACTCATGTTGGTGTATCATGGTGAAGGTGTTTTAAATTCTCTTATAGATAACCTTAAAATTGAAATTCATCCAGAAAAATTCCAATTTTGTGGTCCGGGCACTAAGCTTGAAAAACGGCTTGAACGAGGTGATCCTGGTATTAATCCATTAGATCAAGCCTGCAAACAGCACGACATCGCTTACTGGAAAAACAAATCTAGACGAACGTCATAAAGCGGATCAGATACTTGAAAACGCCGCCTGGCAAAGAGTAAAAGCATCCGATTCCTCAGTGGGTGAGAAAGCAGTAGCTTTATTGGTCACAGGTGCCATGAAAGTTAAACGTAAATTAGGTTGGGGGTTGAATCGTCGCCCAGTATCTTTTCAAAGGGGAGTTGTTCAAAAAATTACTAAATCTTTAAAACCGGCTCCAACAATAATGAAATTTGCCGCTAATGCTTTAAAATTGGCAAGAATGATTGTGAAAAAAGCAGGTGGACGAAAACAAATTAGAGTCCCCAGAATAATCCCAATTGCTAAATCGGGGGGTATCCTCCCCCTCATCCCCGTCTTTGCTGCGCTTTCAGCTTTGGGTTCATTGATGGGTGGCGCAAGCGCAGTCGCAAAGACAGTTATGGATACCAAAAGTGCCAAAAATAAGCTTGAGGAAGATAAACGTCACAATAAAGCTATGGAAGTCATCGGTAGGGGGTTATATTTAAGAAAAAACGCCAAAGGAGGCTTTGGTTTGTTTTTAAAACATCAAAAAAACTTTCAATAAAGCTACCCGGAAGACCATTAACTGATGGGGACCTATTACGTTATGCGAAACGTTTAAATATACCAAATTTTCGAGGCGTTTTTATGCGTGACACGTTACCACAAAAACCATACAAAAGTGAATGTGCCATTGTTAATTTGGACACGTCGAATCATGATGGGACCCACTGGGTAGCTTATAGAAAAATAAATGATGCAGCTGAATATTTTGATTCATTCGGTAACTTGAAGCCACCGAAAGAACTCGTCAGATATTTAGGTGGCAAAAATATTAAAATATTCTACAACAACGATACTTATCAATCTTATAATCAGGCAAATTGTGGCCATCTGTGCCTAAAATTTTTAACAAATTACCTAAAATGAATCGAGAAGATCTGAAGAACGTCATTAAAATTTTCATGCGAAACTCTAAAGATTTACAAAATATTTGGTATAGCCTTCCTGAAGAATATCGTAAGTGTGAAACATTAAAACGACTTTTACCATGTTGGAAGCAGCTCCACGTTTGGAGTGACGTATGCGGTAATATGGAGCCACGCTGTATATTTTGTGGAACTCAATAAATAATTTTGAAATAAAAAATAGTATATTATTTAAATTCCTACGCCCATGGATATGTGTCAGTCATTATGTCGCAGCTCTTGAGAGTGAACAGTAAGAATCATATATTTTCTTTCAACCCGCAGCCCCCAATTAGATTAGATTCAAATAAAGAGCATGATCTAGCTTTGAAATCATTTCATTCATTTTATTCAATTCCTAACATTGAAAAAGGTGAACGGTTTTTTTACTATGATGCTAAAAATAAATTAAATATCATTGAATTTGAGGCTGGATGCTATGAAATTGCCGCAATAGAGGCGTCTATACTTAGAGGAATGGGACTTTTGAATAACACCGACCCAAGTAGATATTTTTCGTTGACACCAAATAATAATACATTGAAATGTGAAATTTATAGTCGGTATAGGATATTATTCAAAGAACCTAATAATATTGGAGTAGGGTAACAATGTCATTATGGGACCCTAATTCACAGACCAAAACTGCTTTTCCTCACCCCATACCATCAAACCTGTCAGACCAAAATCTAAAAAAGTCAGACCAAGACTCGGAAGACGCCTCTAACCGAAGAATTTCGACTTCTAACCTTTACCTTGGACCTCTAGGACCACCAGGAAGAAGCCACAACCCCCCCAAAAATGATTTACCCCAAAAAATGATCTAAAAGAAGTCAATAAAAATCGTAAAAAATAATCAAACACCCGCGGCTATGATTTAAGTCATAAAAACCCCAACGCATCTTCAAATTAAAGGAATAAAAAATCCCTAAAACCCCCAATTTTAATTCCTTAAAATCATGGTGCATACGTGGTACCTCGTATATCTTCAGTCGTAATAAGGCTGATGTAATATGTTATTGCAAATAGTAATGGATTTTTATTTTTATGTATGGCAAAGCTAACATGCATAAGTAGTTGATTTTTCTACCTAGATATATATATATTTTGAAAAATTAAACTTCCATGTAAACGGATGATGTAACTAGGTGTTAGAAAGTAAGAAGAAGGAGATATAAAAGCCTGAAATGCTCAACAGTTATTCAGTTGCATTTCAACATTTAATAGAAGATTTTCCTAACTAAAGAAAAAGTGAAAAGGTAAATTATTTAAATATTTAAGTTTATTCATTTATTTGTCATATACATTTTTTTATTAATACCCTAAGTGGAGGATGGAAGCATCTAAGTAACTAGTAATTATGCCTCCATCCTCCACTTAGGGTATTCTAAGATAACAATTCATATAAAAGATTTAATTGATAACAATTCATATAAACATAATAAAAATAAAGGAGATGGTTTTGGTTTGTTGTTAAAACAATTCATATAAACATAATAAAAATAAAGGAGGGATATTGATATAATTGTCTATGTTTTTGGTTTGTTGTTAATTATAGATGGATCTTTCAGCAATAAACAGCGCTGCACAACTGTCAAGCAAACCAGTTCAAAAGCTCAATCAACTTGATATAGGCAAACCCTATAATATTGTATCCGCAAAGTTGGTGAAAACCAAATTTGGACCATCAATCCTACTGGAGTTAGAGGGTCAATCAATATTTCTGCCGAAACGGATGAATAGCTGTTTGGAGGGGAAAGAAGAGGAGTTTAATTCAGGGAGATATCAATTAATCTATGAGGGTGTCAAAGACGTGGGGAAACCACACCCAGCCCAAAAGTTCAAAATAAACAGGAAATGAGCAGTTATTGTCCGGAGTGTGTAAAAATTTTCTGTTTTTGCAAAAAATCGGTAAGATTACATCCATTTAAAGTATACCATCCTCCAACACCTGTATTACCCATACCACAAAGAGTATCAAAAGTTGATCTTTATTGTTATGAAACGTTAAGTCCAAGCCCTCCAGTACAGAACAATAAAAATAGAAAAAGCCGTTAGCTCATATTTATATTTGGTAATATCAAAAGTTTGCTTATAAAAATATATTCAGATTTATATTGTACAATAAACGAATAAATTTTAAATATTTAGATTTGACAGTACAAAACCAAAAACCTATTCAGAATTATATTAGACTAAATCAACAATGAGTGCAGTGGAGATCTTATCATTAAGTGATGATATAATCATTAATTTTAAAAAAGTAGAAAGATTATTAAAAGAACGCTATAATGCTAGGGAAATTGAAATTTGGAGTAAACATATAAAACGGAATATTAGAATATGTAATAAAGCTGTTAGAAATGTTGACCTTTCAATTGGAGAATTACGAAAATTACAAACAAATTTAGGCCATTTAAAAACTTTTCAAATATCAATTCAGAATATATCAAGACTTCATTTAGGGTGGGGTTTAAATGTAAATAAAAATAATCTATCTGACAGAGTAAAATGGCAAGACTTGGTTACCGCGTTTAGTAGTAGAGTGAGAACAGGAATTATAATAAATATAAATCATAAAAATATTAGACAATTTTTAAGTGACTGTGAAACTTTATTTAACAACCGCATTAAACTATTGCTAAAATCTTATGGGATGATTAAAGTTAACTGTTGCTTTTGTGGAGAATTTGTTAAACAGGGCGTAGGTGAGGAGAAACTGGATTTTAAATATTTTAATACTAAAAATGAGACTATTGATGAAGGAACCGATATAAGAGAATGGCTTCAGAATCACGTGGTAGATAGGATTGAAAATAAACTTTCTGAATTTAGTGAAAAAGATAGTGGGTGGGCTTTAAAGTCAATAAGTTCACTAGAAATTAATATTAATAAATTTGAAATGGGGAACGGGGGGAACTCTTATATTAAACTCCCTCAACAAATCTTAAAAAAGCGGGCGTGTATAAATGTTCAAAATAAGGATGATGCATGTTTTTATTGGGCTGTCGTAAGTGGGTTATATCCAGCAGTCAATCATTCTGATAGAGTATCATCATATCCACATTACAAACATGTTTTAAATACTGAAGGTCTTGAAACACCAATAACAATTAAAAATATTCCAAAATTTGAGAAATTAAATAATATTTCGGTGAATCTTTATATGTTAGAACTTAACCAAACACAAAGTAAATCATTTTACACAGTAGCACCAGCACGATTAACAAAAACAAAATTGGTCAATCATGTTAATTTATTGTTAATTCAAAATTTTTATGTGCCTAAAGTAAACGATTATGATGTGTTAAAACCAGATGATGAACATGACATAAACATTAAATACCACTATTGTTGGATTAAAGATTTATCAAGATTAATAAATGCTCAGTTAGGTAAAAATATTCATAAAAAATTTATTTGTGATAGATGTTTAAATTATTTTAGAAGTGATGAAAAATTAAAAGATCATTTAATTTATTGCGAAAGTAAAAATAATTGTAAAATTACTATACCTAAAAATCCAATAGTTAAATTTAAAGATTTTGTATTCAAACAGAAAGTTCCATTTGTAATTTATGCAGATTTTGAATCTATATTATTACCTCTGAATAATGAGCCAATATCTAAAACTACAAAATATCAAAAACATAAAGCTTTCAGTGCGGGCTATTATGTTAAATGTGCTTATGATGATACTCTTTCATATTACAATAGTTATGAGGGGGAGGATTGTATGGGTTGGTTTGCAAATCAATTGTCTCAAATAGCCAAAGAAACAGAATCCAAAATTAATAATATAGTACCGGCTGTGGAAACACATATTGAACCTTCTGATATATGTCATATTTGTGAAAAAGCTTTTCTTCCTAATGATATCATTGTTAGAGATCATTGTCATTTTACCTCGATTTTGAGAGGGCTTGCGCATCAGTCGTGTAATTTAAACTATAAGAAAAAATTTAATTTACCAGTGGTGTTTCATAATCTTTCTGGTTACGATAGCCATTTTATTATTAGAGATCTGGCAACAAAAGGTCGTGTTAGTTTACTTCCAATCAATAAAGAACGTTATATATCATTTACCTTGTTTGATAATGATACAAACATAAAATTTAGATTTATTGACTCACTTAGATTTTTGGGTGCTTCTTTAGATGAACTTACAAAATCTTTAGATGTAGATGATTTTAAAAATTTGAAACGTGAATTTGCTGACATAGATCCGGAAAAATTTAAATTACTTAGACAAAAAGGCGTGTTCTGCTATGATTATGTTGATAGTTTAAACAAGTTAAATGATGTAGAGTTACCACCTATTGATTGCTTTTATAATAAATTAGAAGATAAACATATTTCTTTAAGACAATACGAACATGCAAAAAATGTGTGGGAGGCATTTAATATTAAAAATTTGTCAGAGTACAGTCAGTTATATTTAAAAACTGATATACTGTTATTGACTGACATCTTTGAGACATTTAGGAGCGATTCTATGGAAATATATCAATTAGATCCAAGTCATTTTTATACACTACCTGGCTATACCTGGAGTTGTATGTTAAAATATACAAAGGTTGAATTAGAATTACTCGATGACGTGGATAAAATTATGTTCATTGAAAAAGGTATGCGTGGTGGTATTAGTCAGTGTTGTGCTCGATATTCAGAGGCTAATAACAAATATTTGCCTAATTTTGATCATTCAAAACCACCTATCTATGTGATATATTTAGATGCAAATAACCTCTACGGTTGGGCTCAAGCTCAATTTCTTCCTTATGGAGGATTCGAGTGGGTTGATACAAATATAGATGTTTTGTCTATACCTGACGACTCCCCAGAGGGATATATTTTAGAGGTTGATTTGGATTATCCAGAGCATTTACATGACCATCATAAAGATTTTCCATTCTGCTGTGAGCATAGAATGCCACCAAAATCAAAGTTAAACAAATTAATGAATACTTTATATAATAAAAAGAAATATGTTATACATTATCGTAATCTCAAGCAATCAATAGAACATGGGTTGATATTAAAGAAAGTTCACAGGGTATTAAAATTTAAACAGAGTGATTGGCTTAAACCGTATATGGATTTAAACACTAATTTGAGAGCTAATGCAACAAGTAAGTTTAAAAAAGATAGATATAAGCTTGCAAATAACGCTGTTTTCGGCAAATCTTGTGAAAACCTCAGGAAACACAAATTAATACGACTAGTAAATAAATGGGAGGGGAGATATGGAGCAAAAAATATGATGGGTTCTCCACAATTTTCTAGCAGAACTATTTTTAATGAAAATTTAATGGCAATTGAATTATATAAATCTGAAATCATATTTAACAAACCAATATATGTAGGAATGGCAATTCTAGACATATCAAAAACTTTAATGTATAATTTTCATTATGATTACATGTTAACGAAATTTCCACTAAATCAAATTAAATTATTATATACAGACACCGATAGTTTTATATATGAAGTAAAAACAGAAGACATTTATAAAGAAATTTTCAAAACTGATATTCATAAATTTGATACCAGCGAGTATGAACCAGACAACATTTATGGTATACCTTTAGTTAATAACAAAATTCCGGGTTTAATGAAAGATGAAACTAAGGGAAAAATTATAACACACTTTGTAGGACTTAGATCTAAAATGTATTCATTTAAAGTTTCTGTATCTGATGAGGAAATAGAAAAAGAAAGAAAGAAATTAATTGATCAACAAATGAATAAGATAACAATTAAAATTTCATTAAACAATTTAGGTGTAATAAAAAAATCGAAAGGAATTAAATACAGTGTTGTAAAAAATAAAATTACGTTTGATGATTATGTAAAATGTTTAAAGGAAAATAAAAATCAATTTCAAACTCAATGTACTATTCGCTCATACGCTCATAATGTCTTTAGCATAGAACAGTCTAAAATTTCATTAAGTTCTCATGATGATAAACGCGATCTATTGCCAAATTCTTATGATACTCTTCCATGGGGGCATTACAGCAATATGGATACGGTTTAATAAATATAGGATGTAATTTTAACCTATAAATAAATATATTGTTTTCAAATATAATTTTAACCTATGTATAAATGTAAACAAATTTAAAAATATATATGTTTGTATAACTTTGAAGTTTAATTGTAACAATTTTTTCCCTAAAATTGGTAAAACTATTAATACCTGCTGTTATAATAAATTAACACACAAGTATTAAACTAAGCGATATTGCATCCATTAAATACCTACTGTTAGGCACACTTAACAGTATGTGTATTTAATTCACTATCTTTATAAACCATCTTGTATTGAATGTTAAAATGTAACCAATAAACGAATGAAATTATAAAATTGTTTAAATTATCCAATCTAATTTTAATTGTGAAAAATATTCTCTTTAATTGAAACAATTTTTCATGAACAAGTATTAAACTGAACAATATTTTATTCAGTAAATACCTACTTTAAGCACACTTAAAAGTACGTGTAATAAATTCACTTTGAAATCAATCTTGATTTGAATGTTGAAATGTAAGTAATAAACAAATAAAATTTGAAAAATGTGAAAAATATTCTCTTTAATTGAAACAATTTTTCCCTGACATGTTAATACCTGTTAGAATAAATTAACACACAAGTATTAAACAATATTTTATTCAGTAAATACCTACTTTAAGCACACCTAAAAGTATGTGTAATAAATTAACTTTGAAACCAATCTTGAATAGAATGTTGAAATGCAATAAATGAATGAAATTTCAGAATTGCTTTAAATTTGAAAATGCGAAAAATATTTTCTACCATCATTGTTAATTGTAAAAGAATAAAATTTTAATCATTAGTGAGTGACTGAATTTAGGAAATCATTTTTTAATAATCTAGAATGTCAATCAGCAGATATAAAGTAAACTTCTGATCGGACGGAAGACTGAATGGTAAACGTTTTTTATTTTTACACATACTGAACGTTAAGCAATACTTAAATGGTATTTATTGACTAGTACGGAAGTTCCAGGAGTGATTTAAATTAAAAAATAATCAAAATAAATATTTATTTTTAAAAAAAAAAAAACTTCTTGCGTCCTACGGGTGGGGATTTTCATTCCAGAAGTCCCACAGGTCTGAACTGCATTCCGGAAGTCCCACTTTTGGGGGTCTACATTCTGGAAGTCCCACGGTGGGGTCTAAGGTCCCTGGGGGTATGCCTTCCTCAGGTCCTAGGGGGGAGGATAATTAAAGACCAGGGTGTATAAACTGCATTACTAAAAAAGGAAATATGTATTATTACATTGAAATTAATGTGTTGAATTTGATTAAAACCCAAGTATTTTGTTAAATATTTATTCAGCATCTATATCGCTAACAACTCTATTCCTATAAAAATAAATATACTCTCTAAGCGCAATACTTAAAACATTTTTACAAGATGCTTCGCAAAAAGCATACATAAGTTCTAATCTACTTAAATTACAATTATAAGATTTAACGGTATCAATAACTCGATCGTAATATTCCTGGAAATTTAAACTCTGCAACATGTCCACACGATGTGAAATAATACATCTATCCAGACGCAGTATTTCTCCAACATCGAACTCGGTTAAATAAAAGAAAACTCCATGTTTATTTACTTCAAGATGCTTTGTATGTTCACAAACCATTTGTGTAACTGTACAATAATCCCCACATTTGATTGTGACATTATCGTACTCATCTGCATATTGTGGTGGGGGTTCTTGAAAAAACATATTGTTTCGCAGCAGATCAATCAAATCAGCCCATTCCAAACTTCCGAATGATATTTTTGCTGACGTATATGGTTTATACAAAATGATGGTGGGAAAAAATTGTCTCGCTGGGCTTAGGGCACATCCAATTTGGATTGCACCAGCTGGATACGTTGTATGAAGCAAATAGTAATGTTCTTCAGCAGCAGCATTTTCGTAAAAATTTACAACTTTCTCTAATTTTGGATTGTATTCTTGAGTATTGTAACCAGAATCTACAGAACTCATAATGACTATTTTTCGATCAACACTGAGAATGATGAACGGTGTCCTCTCAAATTTATATTCCCACAAAAATAACAACAAGTGAAAGGATACTAAGAAAAACCTTGAGCCTACAAAATCTTGTTTAAACTTGTCGAAACTTGTTTTCCTATACCAGATTGGTATTACTAAGGAAACGAGGTCAAGGCATTTAACATATTACTTTTTAACTAGATTTTCTGTAAGTGAGAGGAGACTTAGAAAAACCTTGAGCATACAAAATCTTGTTTAAACTTGTCGAAACCTGTTTTCCTATACCAGATTGGTATTACTAAGGAAACGAGGTCAAGGCATTTAACATATTACTTTCTAACTAGATTTTCTGTAAGTGAGAGGAGACTTAGAAAAACCTTGAGCCTACAAAATCTTGTTTAAACTTGTCGAAACTTGTTTTCCTACACCAAATCGGTATTATTAATCCAACTGTTATGTTTTGAGTCCATTCCTAGCCAACGGACAAAAAGTTTTTTGCCCTTACGACGTAATACTTTCTCAACTAGGTAAACATCCGGATTTGCTGTTTTTTGCAATTCCTCCTCATAAAACGCTCCTTTGATTGGGGAACCCTGCATGTCTTCCAACATGTATGTTGCTGGGTTGCTAATTTTAATTTTATTGATTTTAAAAAGTTCTGTTGTCCAATTGGGCGTATACCCTTTTGAAAACACATGTTTAGCTTTGCTTATGCGTACAATGTCATTAACTTTAAATTTTCGGGGTCCCATAATTTTTAAGTGAGTGTACGTTTTTAACAAAATTTTCTTTTCGTTAGATTTGTTCACTTCTGATGGCTTATATCCTGTTGTATGATGTCGAGTATCGTTGTATTCCGCAGTAATTTGAGGTAATATGTTAATCCAATTATAAGTACCATTTAAACTGAAATATTTGTAAAGTTTATTTTTCAATGTTCTAATGACGCGTTCTGCCATTGAGGCTTTTTTAGCAGTAAAAGTACTATAATGATTGATTCCATGGGATTTCATAAGATTTTGAAACTTGCTATTATAGAATTCCGTACCCTGATCAGACTGCAAGTTTTTCGGCTGTCGAGATGTGAGAATATCTTTAAATGCACGAGTGATTTCTTCACCAGACTTATTTTTAAGTGGCCTAGTCCAAACAAATTTTGAAAAACAATCAATAACAACTAAAATCATTTTAAAATTTTTGTTTTGATGAGCGTAAGGTCGCATTTCAGCTAAATCCATCTGCCAAAGATCATCTAATGCTTTAATAATAGTACGACGGTGGGGGTAATTTTTTCGTGCCGGTTTATGCAACTCGTTAACGAGTTGCATCTTTTCTTTCGATTGCATAACTGCAACAAGTTCAAAATTGTTGATATATTTATGTATGATTAGTGATTAATGTATGCTCGTTATTTCATTTTCCAAATCTGTATGTAATTTTTCTATTTTTATTGTTGCAACATCGGCAACATTAGTAATATTTTTCATCAGATCGTTTCGTAGATTTATTAGATCTGTATTGTAGAGAGTACTAAATTGATTACTGATTTTTTCTATAGCCGCAGTTGTATCCGTTTGTAATTGGGTGAGCGTTTGAGATAGTTGAATAAAGTTTGTATTAGTCGTTGACAATTTATCTGTAAATTCCTTTGTTAAATCATTTTTTAAATTAGACATATCACCGCGAAGAAAACTTTTTGTTTTCACAATTACTTCATCCACATATTTTTTAGTTGCCATATGGCTACCTGCAGTAGGCGGATTCCTTGTTATAAATTGAGATATATCATCAGTTTTTTTAGTCAACTTTACAATTTCTTGTTCAATGTTTTTTGCATTAATTATAGTCTTGTCTACGTAACTTTTGGTAGCGCCATCATCATCATTTGTCGGGTCTTTTACATGACAAAGTTTTACATTTTGAATGTCTACGTTTCCATCAGGTGTGTGTGGTAATGTCTGTTTTTGGATGTGAAAAGGTGAAATTTTATGTTGAATATTAAAACGACCGAATTTATCGACAGACATATTGGTAATGAGTTCTAATCTGCATATTATTGTATTATATCTGCTTCTTTCAGCTCATTAATTATTGCAACTATTTCATTATCGTGGGATGTATTGCCGGCGCTTTTAGAAGCAGTAAGTAGTTTAAAGCGATCGACTAATTCATTTGGGTTATCCCAATATATGTATTCTATAGGTGTTTCGTTGAACACAAGGTGATCAAATCCTTTACCATCAACTTTTGATGTGGATGAACTCCTGGTTCCCACTGATCGAGTTAAAGGTACCTGTGGTGATTTTCTCAATTGTGTTATTAAATTTTTTAATGGGTGAGCTGTTGATGATGATGAAGATGATGCTTTTTCACCAACAGATTTGCTTTGAGGTTTCATTAGTGGTCTAATAATTTCAGTATACTTTGAATTGGTTGTACCTTTAAAACGGCCTGTTGCAGTGAGATGTGCCCCTGTATGCGTTAATAAAATTTTATATGGTTTTAAATCCTCCTCAACATAGTTAGGATCGCTGTAAAATATTAGTTGGTACAATCCTGGAGTTCCAGGCACCCAACCTCCTTCTTTATCGACTTGAGGTATTACAGATATTGCTGCAGTATTTACATCAAAATCGATACGACGTTTTCCAAGCCACCATTGATCTGAACCGCTATCATAAACGGGACCGTAAATTCTATCAATTTTATCACTATCTGTCCAAAAGTCTGAAATATAGGGATGACTCATAGGTGGATATTGCTCCAAATAATTTTGCATTACCACATCGGAATAATTCTCTCGATCGGGTGATGGGGATTTTTCGAGAGAAACATTACCCCGTTCATCAGTTTCCGCTACATTGTGCAAATTTAAGAATTCTGGTTGTGAAAATACGTCATCATTATTTTCTTCTTCTTCTTCTTCTTTTCGTGTCATTTTTGATGGCTCCTCCTCCTTTTTTACGTTCTTTAAAATATGTGGTGATGATTGGACAATAAGTTCTTTTAACGGTTCAGATATCGGTTTAAATAGTTGACTGATAGATTCATCATGTTCTGATTTACCTAATTTTAATGCTAAGTACTTTTTTCGAATAGATCGAGCAAGTTCAGCAATTTTCCTCTTGCGAACAGCAATTGCAACTCGATCGCTCAACATCTTAACGTATAATAATATAGCATAACTGTATTTATATTTTTATATACTTATCAAAGCCCGATCGATATCGCCCGTTGTTTAAAGGGAAATCTTTCACGACTACTAGAATACCGAATTTTTGAGCCCAACATGTCGCGCATAATGATTTAAAAACTTCGAAAATCATATCTGGTGATACGTGTTCATCGTAAATATGTTTTAAATTGATTTCATCTTGCTTAAATAAAATAATTAAATTGCAATTATCGCGTATTAATTGTTTTGGTATTTTAGAATATGTCTGACATAAGTATATTGCATCGATATTTTTATGACGACACATGGAGAAATATTCACGAATTTTTTCCTGCTTATCACAAGCAACGTCATCAAATACAAATATGGAATTGGTTTTCGCTTTGCTTGGACTTATAATTTCATCATTATCTTTAAACGGGTAATAGCCAACACCACGTACATTACTTAAGACCTCTTTCAACAACTCATATTTTGGTTGATACAACGATTTTGAATAAACATAAATGTTTTCAAATCTGACACCATTTAAATTGAAAAGCAACGATAAAAGGACATTTGTTTTTCCAGCTCTCGATGGTCCGCATATAATACCACGAAACGAGTTTGGTAGTAATTTACCATGTTTACTTTGTTCTCGATTTGTAAAATCTAAATTTTCAATTGGTAGCGTCTGCTCTTGTTGAACAATCTTCATTATGTGAAACTAATACTGTTATTACGCTTCTATAAATGTAACTATCGTAACGCAGAATCACCATTACTCATGTTGATGTATCATGGTGAAGGTGTTTTAAATTCTCTTATAGATAACCTTAAAATTGAAATTCATCCAGAAAAATTCCAATTTTGTGGTCCGGGCACTAAGCTTGAAAAACGGCTTGAACGAGGTGATCCTGGTATTAATCCATTAGATCAAGCCTGCAAACAGCACGACATCGCTTACTGGAAAAACAAATCTCTAGACGAACGTCATAAAGCGGATCAGATACTTGAAAACGCCGCCTGGCAAAGAGTAAAAGCATCCGATTCCTCAGTGGGTGAGAAAGCAGTAGCTTTATTGGTCACAGGTGCCATGAAAGTTAAACGTAAATTAGGTTGGGGGTTGAATCGTCGCCCAGTATCTTTTCAAAGGGGAGTTGTTCAAAAAATTACTAAATCTTTAAAACCGGCTCCAACAATAATGAAATCTGCCACTAATGCTTTAAAATTGGCAAGAATGATTGTGAAAAAAGCAGGTGGACGAAAACAAATTAGAATCCCCAGAATAATCCCAATTGCTAAATCGGGGGGTATCCTCCCCCTCATCCCCGTCTTTGCTGCGCTTTCAGCTTTGGGTTCATTGATGGGTGGCGCAAGCGCAGTCGCAAAGACAGTTATGGATACCAAAAGTGCCAAAAATAAGCTTGAGGAAGATAAACGTCACAATAAAGCTATGGAAGTCATCGGTAAGGGGTTATATTTAAGAAAAAACGCCAAAGGAGGCTTTGGTTTGTTTTTAAAACATCAAAAAAACTTTCAATAAAGCTACCCGGAAGACCATTAACTGATGGGGACCTATTACGTTATGCGAAACGTTTAAATATACCAAATTTTCGAGGCGTTTTTATGCGTGACACGTTACCACAAAAACCATACAAAAGTGAATGTGCCATTGTTAATTTGGACACGTCGAATCATGATGGGACCCACTGGGTAGCTTATAGAAAAATAAATGATGCAGTTGAATATTTTGATTCATTCGGTAACTTGAAGCCACCGAAAGAACTCGTCAGATATTTAGGTGGCAAAAATATTAAAATATTCTACAACAACGATACTTATCAATCTTATAATCAGGCAAATTGTGGCCATCTGTGCTTAAAATTTTTAACAAATTACATAAAATGAATCGAGAAGATCTGAAGAACGTCATTAAAATTTTCATGCGAAACTCTAAAGATTTACAAAATATTTGGTATAGCCTTCCTGAAGAATATCGTAAGTGTGAAACATTAAAACGACTTTTACCATGTTGGAAGCAGCTCCACGTTTGGAGTGACGTATGCGGTAATATGGAGCCACGCTGTATATTTTGTGGAACTCAATAAATAATTTTGAAATAAAAAATAGTATATTATTTAAATTCCTACGCCCATGGATATGTGTCAGTCATTATGTCGCAGCTCTTGAGAGTGAACAGTAAGAATCATATATTTTCTTTCAACCCGCAGCCCCCAATTAGATTAGATTCAAATAAAGAGCATGATCTAGCTTTGAAATCATTTCATTCATTTTATTCAATTCCTAACATTGAAAAAGGTGAACGGTTTTTTTACTATGATGCTAAAAATAAATTAAATATCATTGAATTTGAGGCTGGATGCTATGAAATTGCCGCAATAGAGGCGTCTATACTTAGAGGAATGGGACTTTTGAATAACACCGACCCAAGTAGATATTTTTCGTTGACACCAAATAATAATACATTGAAATGTGAAATTTATAGTCGGTATAGGATATCATTCAAAGAACCTAATAATATTGGATACCTATTAGGATTTTCTGAAAAAATTTTAGATCCAAATAAGCGACATTTTTCCGATTTACCCGTTAAAATTATAAAAGTATCAACCATTCATTTTGATTGTAACAAAACTACGGGGGCTTTCGACGGGGACAGACCTGCGCACACGATATACGAATTTGCAATATCAGTCGACCCCGGATACTCTTATCATTGAAAAACCTACAGCTTTGTTGTACCTCCCAATCATTCCACAGAGTGAAATTACTAATATCACCGTACAAGCTTTAGATCAAAACGGAGGTCCTGTTAATTTTCGAGGGGAAGAGAGCACTCTCGTTTTAGAACTCAGATCTAAATAAAAATGGGGCTAGTTATAAGAAATTACTGTGGACGTAAATCATCAGTGTTTGCCAAACTTTATAAACGGCAACAACTTACTCCTGCAAACACTATATTTCTACAAGCTCTTGGTTATATCGTTAATAATGCCATACAAAAGAAGAAAAATCAATGATACGATGGATATGGCTGCTACAACCATATCTCCAATATTTGATCTATATCAACCTCCAATTGTTGATGAATCCATACGCAAAGCTGAATATCGCACATATAGTCCATATGTTAAATCATTTTCGAATTCGGACGTTATCGAGTTCAGTATCAACCAAGTTGACTCATTTTTTGATATGAGTCTTACCCAACTGATAATTAAAGGGAAAGTACAGAAACAAGGGCTAGGGGATGTCACACTTGCCCCAAACTTTGGAGCATTCCTATTCGACTCATGTACATACATTGAAAGCTCGAAAGAAATTGAAACAGTCCGGGATCCTGGAATTATAAGTACAGTTCGTGCTTTAACGTGTTACGCTCCTGAGGATACAAATTATATGGATATCGCTGGTTGGAATTTTCCATCTTCACCTATTCTCAATAGTCATGATAATACGTTTGATTTAATGATGCCACTTAAACATATTTTCAATATCTTTAATGATTATCAGATGGTTACGTGTGGGCGGCAAACATTCCGATATGTGAGATCACGCAACGATAACGATTGTGTAATTGTCAAAGAAAAAAATGGCGTAAACGCAACCACAAACACATCTGGCTCAATATTTATTGAAAGCATTGAAATTAGGGTGAAACATATCTTTCCAAATGATATAATAAAGGAGAAACTTTTGAGGGGCATCCAAATAAACAAACCCATTATAATTCCATTTAGAAAATGGGAGCTTAACGAGTTACTAGCAATAACCAAAGATGCTAGACGTGAAATTTGGGCAGTAAAAACGAGCTCGACTGTAGAAAAACCCCGATACGTTCTCATCTTTTTTCAAACCGATAAACGCGATGATATTTTAGCTGACCCCACTACCTTCGATTCGGTGAATGTAAATAGTATCCGGTTGTCCTTGAATGGTGAATACTATCCGAACGAAAGAATGAGGTTGGACTTTCCAAACTCCCATTACAGTGAGGCGCACTTTAATTATACCGAATTTTATCCGAGTTATTCTAATACATCACAAAAACATCCTATCTTAAATTACAACAATTTTAAAAAATATCCCATATTTATAATAGACTCAAGCAGACAAGAAGAGTCCATTAAATCGTCAACTGTCGATATAAAGCTGGATATTGAAGCCGATACCGGATTCCCCGCAAATACTAAAGCCTATTGCATCATAATTCATGATTATTTAATGGAACATTTCCCTCTAACTGAAGAAGTTAAAAGCATCACATAAAAAAATTTTAATTTAGTTCGCCTGCAGCCATCATGAGGATAGCATTTGTCGATTTACAAGGATTTACAAACGATGGAATTTTCCATCCAAAGGAAATGTCCATTCAGATTGGATATCAAAATCATCATTTTATGTTTAAACCTTATATTTCCTTCAGACAATTAAGTTCACGAGATAAGAAGACCGTTAGCCACTTGGAGAAATTTATTCATGGAATTCCTTATAGCTCTGGTGATATTGAATATACCGAAATAAATTCCATTTTGGAAAAATACTTATTACCATATGTTGAAATAATTTATGTAAGAGGTGATCAAAAACGAACCTTTTTGCAAACTAAATGTTCAGAAATTGGATTGTACCCAGTTGTCTACGATGTAAGCCGATATGATTCAACCCCATGTTCTACCGAAAATTTTGAAGCTATAATTGACCATTGTCCTAATCATGGACGAGGTAAATTTTCATGCACCCAGCAAAACGTAACACATCTACATAACTGGTTTTTAAATGTTATATTACCAAAATAAACTGTATATTCTACAAATAAACTATTTTATTTAAACGTTTTATATTTGATACGCCACTGCTCCCAACATAACCCAAATAACCATCCACGTATAGTATTTCAAATGAAATCATAAAATCATTCTCATTCTTATTAGTCTTGTAATGTCTGGCTTAGGAAGCACTTGTGATTTTGAGTATCATTTAAAACTGGTTAAATTTTCAAAAAATCTTAAAAAATTGAAGGAAGAAATATTATTGTATGAAGATAAAAAAATTGTGCTTAACAAATTAACCGCTTTGAGATTGTGGAGTGACGTATTCAGTGACAGACCAATTCCATCATCACCTTTAACGAAGAAAAGAATAAAACCGTTATGCCTCACCTATTAACGAGCGTGTTGATACTAACCGCAATAATTAATAATATTTTGTATGTCAATATTTTGAATAATGTGGAGTATTTGGCTATATGTTTTAGTGACTACAAAAAAGATTGTAATTATACATCATGGCATACAATGGATCGTGAAATATTAAATAGTGGGAAGCTTCCGGTATTTTATTCTGAAATTCCATCAACGGAAAATGCATATTTCAAATTAAAAATGGTTTTTTCAAATTATTCAGAAGATTCACAGTGGCAGGAAATAATTAAAAGTCAGCCTGAGGGAAACTCTAATTTGATTGTATCCTCTTTAAATTTATTAGGTATCTTAATTTTACTGTTACGAATTATTGTTAAATATTTAAAATTTAAATATTATATAATTTAAAAATAAATGAAGTTTTTTATTTTATTGCCCCAAAACTGATTTGTAAATTCTAAACAATAAATATCACTATTATGATTTCAGACACGACCTGAAATTTTAATAAAAATTGCTATTACGATTTCAACCGTACCACCCATACTAAACACTCATTCGTAAACGCGGTCTAAAGTTTAATAAAAATTAAATTTTAAACAATAAAGCTCACTGTTCCGATTTCAACTCTACATCGCCCGTACATCAATTCCTAAACGCGACCTGAATTTCATGTAAGCTATTTTAACTCAAATAAAGTTTAATTGTAAAAATTGTTCAGTCTATATAAGCGGTTAAAAAATGTTTGGTTTAATAAAAATTAAATTTTATAGTGTTTCTACTGTAAAAGTTTTTTATTTTAAAATTAAAATCGAGCGAAAATAGTGCAAAATATGTACTCTAGTTGAATATACCACACCCAGATCTATTTGTTAAATTGAGCTCTAAGCATAATGTAATTTAAAAAATTTATGTAAAAATTAATTGTAACTATCTCATAAAATAATAATTGGATTATTTAAACACTAAAACACATTTTATACAATGTGTCTACTTAAACTTGAACCCTGTTCACTATAAAAATGATTCTAATACCGGACTTCTACGAAATTGTATATACATTATGAAACATAGGTGTGCCACATATTTGTTAATGTAATTTAAAATATTTACGTAAAAATGAATTCTAAATGTCTCGTAAAAGAATAATTGAGATCTTTAAACACTAAAACAAATTTTATACCGTGTATCATAGGCGTTTGATATATTTGTTAGACTATTAAAATAAAATAAAAATTTGAAACGTGAATTTGCTAACGTAAAAACAGAAAAATTTATGCAAACAGGAAAAAATTAAATTACTCACCTCAATACTTATGCACCAAAGCCGTAAGGGGGGTCCTGGGAGCCGGTACACCCTATGACCCATCACCGTCCCAATTTCTACACCCCCCCGGGTGTCGATGAGGACCAACCGGTCTCGAAACATTTCCAGAATTTCGGCTGGGCACACCGAAATTAATATAAATGCCGGTTGGTTCTAAAAAATAAAAAATATTTAATATATTTACAATGCATAGCAAATAAAACTAATTACTTTAATTAAAATAATACTCACTCGCTCATTTTCGGGTAACAACATTTTAGCCGCCCGCATTAGAGCGTTTTGAAATTCTATAAAGAAAAAAATATATGAAATAGCTATTTTTACAATTAAATTATAACTTACCAATTTGGGTTGGGTTCATCTTGGCCTTTGATATTCAAATGAATTCACAGTGGACTTTCGGTTTACAAATCCCATCCAAAACAACTATTTTTTATTATACAGAATTCTCAGATTTCTCGAAATGTACAAACAAGGTAATAAAATTTACATATAGATAGTACTGGGTTTGACTTTATAATTATTTTCTTGCAACAAAGTTGCAAATTTATTATACGAGGTACCACGTATGCACCATGATTTTAAGGAATTAAAATTGGGGGTTTTAGGGATTTTTTATTCCTTTAATTTGAAGATGCTTTGGAGTTTTTATGACTTAAATCATAGCCGCGGGTGTTTGATTATTTTTTACGATTTTTATTGACTTCTTTTAGATCATTTTTGGGGGGGTTGTGGCTTCTTCCTGGTGGTCCTAGAGGTCCAAGGTAAAGGTTAGAAGTCGAAATTCTTCGGTTAGAGGCGTCTTCCGAGTCTTGGTCTGACTTTTTTAGATTTTGGTCTGACAGGTTTGATGGTATGGGGTGAGGAAAAGCAGTTTTGGTCTGTGAATTAGGGTCCCATAATGACATTGTTACCCTACTTATTGGATACCTATTAGGATTTTCTGAAAAAATTTTAGATCCAAATAAGAGACATTTTTCCGATTTACCCGTTAAAATTATAAAAGTATCAACCATTCATTTTGATTGTAACATAACTACGGGGGCTTTCGACGGGGACAGACCTGCGCACACGATATACGAATTTGCAATATCAGTCGACCCCGGATACTCTATCATTGAAAAACCTACAGCTTTGTTGTACCTCCCAATCATTCCACAGAGTGAAATTACTAATATCACCGTACAAGCTTTAGATCAAAACGGAGGTCCTGTTAATTTTCGAGGGGAAGAGAGCACTCTCGTTTTAGAACTCAGATCTAAATAAAAATGGGGCTAGTTATAAGAAATTACTGTGGACGTAAATCATCAGTGTTTGCCAAACTTTATAAACGGCAACAACTTACTCCTGCAAACACTATATTTCTACAAGCTCTTGGTTATATCGTTAATAATGCCATACAAAAGAAGAAAAATCAATGATACGATGGATATGGCTGCTACAACCATATCTCCAATATTTGATCTATATCAACCTCCAATTGTTGATGAATCCATACGCAAAGCTGAATATCGCACATATAGTCCATATGTTAAATCATTTTCGAATTCGGACGTTATCGAGTTCAGTATCAACCAAGTTGACTCATTTTTTGATATGAGTCTTACCCAACTGATAATTAAAGGGAAAGTACAGAAACAAGGGCTAGGGGATGTCACACTTGCCCCAAACTTTGGAGCATTCCTATTCGACTCATGTACATACATTGAAAGCTCGAAAGAAATTGAAACAGTCCGGGATCCTGGAATTATAAGTACAGTTCGTGCTTTAACGTGTTACGCTCCTGAGGATACAAATTATATGGATATCGCTGGTTGGAATTTTCCATCTTCACCTATTCTCAATAGTCATGATAATACGTTTGATTTAATGATGCCACTTAAACATATTTTCAATATCTTTAATGATTATCAGATGGTTACGTGTGGGCGGCAAACATTCCGATATGTGAGATCACGCAACGATAACGATTGTGTAATTGTCAAAGAAAAAAATGGCGTAAACGCAACCACAAACACATCTGGCTCAATATTTATTGAAAGCATTGAAATTAGGGTGAAACATATCTTTCCAAATGATATAATAAAGGAGAAACTTTTGAGGGGCATCCAAATAAACAAACCCATTATAATTCCATTTAGAAAATGGGAGCTTAACGAGTTACTAGCAATAACCAAAGATGCTAGACGTGAAATTTGGGCAGTAAAAACGAGCTCGACTGTAGAAAAACCCCGATACGTTCTCATCTTTTTTCAAACCGATAAACGCGATGATATTTTAGCTGACCCCACTACCTTCGATTCGGTGAATGTAAATAGTATCCGGTTGTCCTTGAATGGTGAATACTATCCGAACGAAAGAATGAGGTTGGACTTTCCAAACTCCCATTACAGTGAGGCGCACTTTAATTATACCGAATTTTATCCGAGTTATTCTAATACATCACAAAAACATCCTATCTTAAATTACAACAATTTTAAAAAATATCCCATATTTATAATAGACTCAAGCAGACAAGAAGAGTCCATTAAATCGTCAACTGTCGATATAAAGCTGGATATTGAAGCCGATACCGGATTCCCCGCAAATACTAAAGCCTATTGCATCATAATTCATGATTATTTAATGGAACATTTCCCTCTAACTGAAGAAGTTAAAAGCATCACATAAAAAAATTTTAATTTAGTTCGCCTGCAGCCATCATGAGGATAGCATTTGTCGATTTACAAGGATTTACAAACGATGGAATTTTCCATCCAAAGGAAATGTCCATTCAGATTGGATATCAAAATCATCATTTTATGTTTAAACCTTATATTTCCTTCAGACAATTAAGTTCACGAGATAAGAAGACCGTTAGCCACTTGGAGAAATTTATTCATGGAATTCCTTATAGCTCTGGTGATATTGAATATACCGAAATAAATTCCATTTTGGAAAAATACTTATTACCATATGTTGAAATAATTTATGTAAGAGGTGATCAAAAACGAACCTTTTTGCAAACTAAATGTTCAGAAATTGGATTGTACCCAGTTGTCTACGATGTAAGCCGATATGATTCAACCCCATGTTCTACCGAAAATTTTGAAGCTATAATTGACCATTGTCCTAATCATGGACGAGGTAAATTTTCATGCACCCAGCAAAACGTAACACATCTACATAACTGGTTTTTAAATGTTATATTACCAAAATAAACTGTATATTCTACAAATAAACTATTTTATTTAAACGTTTTATATTTGATACGCCACTGCTCCCAACATAACCCAAATAACCATCCACGTATAGTATTTCAAATGAAATCATAAAATCATTCTCATTCTTATTAGTCTTGTAATGTCTGGCTTAGGAAGCACTTGTGATTTTGAGTATCATTTAAAACTGGTTAAATTTTCAAAAAATCTTAAAAAATTGAAGGAAGAAATATTATTGTATGAAGATAAAAAAATTGTGCTTAACAAATTAACCGCTTTGAGATTGTGGAGTGACGTATTCAGTGACAGACCAATTCCATCATCACCTTTAACGAAGAAAAGAATAAAACCGTTATGCCTCACCTATTAACGAGCGTGTTGATACTAACCGCAATAATTAATAATATTTTGTATGTCAATATTTTGAATAATGTGGAGTATTTGGCTATATGTTTTAGTGACTACAAAAAAGATTGTAATTATACATCATGGCATACAATGGATCGTGAAATATTAAATAGTGGGAAGCTTCCGGTATTTTATTCTGAAATTCCATCAACGGAAAATGCATATTTCAAATTAAAAATGGTTTTTTCAAATTATTCAGAAGATTCACAGTGGCAGGAAATAATTAAAAGTCAGCCTGAGGGAAACTCTAATTTGATTGTATCCTCTTTAAATTTATTAGGTATCTTAATTTTACTGTTACGAATTATTGTTAAATATTTAAAATTTAAATATTATATAATTTAAAAATAAATGAAGTTTTTTATTTTATTGCCCCAAAACTGATTTGTAAATTCTAAACAATAAATATCACTATTATGATTTCAGACACGACCTGAAATTTTAATAAAAATTGCTATTACGATTTCAACCGTACCACCCATACTAAACACTCATTCGTAAACGCGGTCTAAAGTTTAATAAAAATTAAATTTTAAACAATAAAGCTCACTGTTCCGATTTCAACTCTACATCGCCCGTACATCAATTCCTAAACGCGACCTGAATTTCATGTAAGCTATTTTAACTCAAATAAAGTTTAATTGTAAAAATTGTTCAGTCTATATAAGCGGTTAAAAAATGTTTGGTTTAATAAAAATTAAATTTTATAGTGTTTCTACTGTAAAAGTTTTTTATTTTAAAATTAAAATCGAGCGAAAATAGTGCAAAATATGTACTCTAGTTGAATATACCACACCCAGATCTATTTGTTAAATTGAGCTCTAAGCATAATGTAATTTAAAAAATTTATGTAAAAATTAATTGTAACTATCTCATAAAATAATAATTGGATTATTTAAACACTAAAACACATTTTATACAATGTGTCTACTTAAACTTGAACCCTGTTCACTATAAAAATGATTCTAATACCGGACTTCTACGAAATTGTATATACATTATGAAACATAGGTGTGCCACATATTTGTTAATGTAATTTAAAATATTTACGTAAAAATGAATTCTAAATGTCTCGTAAAAGAATAATTGAGATCTTTAAACACTAAAACAAATTTTATACCGTGTATCATAGGCGTTTGATATATTTGTTAGACTATTAAAATAAAATAAAAATTTGAAACGTGAATTTGCTAACGTAAAAACAGAAAAATTTATGCAAACAGGAAAAAATTAAATTACTCACCTCAATACTTATGCACCAAAGCCGTAAGGGGGGTCCTGGGAGCCGGTACACCCTATGACCCATCACCGTCCCAATTTCTACACCCCCCCGGGTGTCGATGAGGACCAACCGGTCTCGAAACATTTCCAGAATTTCGGCTGGGCACACCGAAATTAATATAAATGCCGGTTGGTTCTAAAAAATAAAAAATATTTAATATATTTACAATGCATAGCAAATAAAACTAATTACTTTAATTAAAATAATACTCACTCGCTCATTTTCGGGTAACAACATTTTAGCCGCCCGCATTAGAGCGTTTTGAAATTCTATAAAGAAAAAAATATATGAAATAGCTATTTTTACAATTAAATTATAACTTACCAATTTGGGTTGGGTTCATCTTGGCCTTTGATATTCAAATGAATTCACAGTGGACTTTCGGTTTACAAATCCCATCCAAAACAACTATTTTTTATTATACAGAATTCTCAGATTTCTCGAAATGTACAAACAAGGTAATAAAATTTACATATAGATAGTACTGGGTTTGACTTTATAATTATTTTCTTGCAACAAAGTTGCAAATTTATTATACGAGGTACCACGTATGCACCATGATTTTAAGGAATTAAAATTGGGGGTTTTAGGGATTTTTTATTCCTTTAATTTGAAGATGCTTTGGAGTTTTTATGACTTAAATCATAGCCGCGGGTGTTTGATTATTTTTTACGATTTTTATTGACTTCTTTTAGATCATTTTTGGGGGGGTTGTGGCTTCTTCCTGGTGGTCCTAGAGGTCCAAGGTAAAGGTTAGAAGTCGAAATTCTTCGGTTAGAGGCGTCTTCCGAGTCTTGGTCTGACTTTTTTAGATTTTGGTCTGACAGGTTTGATGGTATGGGGTGAGGAAAAGCAGTTTTGGTCTGTGAATTAGGGTCCCATAATGACATTGTTACCCTACTTATTGGATACCTATTAGGATTTTCTGAAAAAATTTTAGATCCAAATAAGAGACATTTTTCCGATTTACCCGTTAAAATTATAAAAGTATCAACCATTCATTTTGATTGTAACATAACTACGGGGGCTTTCGACGGGGACAGACCTGCGCACACGATATACGAATTTGCAATATCAGTCGACCCCGGATACTCTATCATTGAAAAACCTACAGCTTTGTTGTACCTCCCAATCATTCCACAGAGTGAAATTACTAATATCACCGTACAAGCTTTAGATCAAAACGGAGGTCCTGTTAATTTTCGAGGGGAAGAGAGCACTCTCGTTTTAGAACTCAGATCTAAATAAAAATGGGGCTAGTTATAAGAAATTACTGTGGACGTAAATCATCAGTGTTTGCCAAACTTTATAAACGGCAACAACTTACTCCTGCAAACACTATATTTCTACAAGCTCTTGGTTATATCGTTAATAATGCCATACAAAAGAAGAAAAATCAATGATACGATGGATATGGCTGCTACAACCATATCTCCAATATTTGATCTATATCAACCTCCAATTGTTGATGAATCCATACGCAAAGCTGAATATCGCACATATAGTCCATATGTTAAATCATTTTCGAATTCGGACGTTATCGAGTTCAGTATCAACCAAGTTGACTCATTTTTTGATATGAGTCTTACCCAACTGATAATTAAAGGGAAAGTACAGAAACAAGGGCTAGGGGATGTCACACTTGCCCCAAACTTTGGAGCATTCCTATTCGACTCATGTACATACATTGAAAGCTCGAAAGAAATTGAAACAGTCCGGGATCCTGGAATTATAAGTACAGTTCGTGCTTTAACGTGTTACGCTCCTGAGGATACAAATTATATGGATATCGCTGGTTGGAATTTTCCATCTTCACCTATTCTCAATAGTCATGATAATACGTTTGATTTAATGATGCCACTTAAACATATTTTCAATATCTTTAATGATTATCAGATGGTTACGTGTGGGCGGCAAACATTCCGATATGTGAGATCACGCAACGATAACGATTGTGTAATTGTCAAAGAAAAAAATGGCGTAAACGCAACCACAAACACATCTGGCTCAATATTTATTGAAAGCATTGAAATTAGGGTGAAACATATCTTTCCAAATGATATAATAAAGGAGAAACTTTTGAGGGGCATCCAAATAAACAAACCCATTATAATTCCATTTAGAAAATGGGAGCTTAACGAGTTACTAGCAATAACCAAAGATGCTAGACGTGAAATTTGGGCAGTAAAAACGAGCTCGACTGTAGAAAAACCCCGATACGTTCTCATCTTTTTTCAAACCGATAAACGCGATGATATTTTAGCTGACCCCACTACCTTCGATTCGGTGAATGTAAATAGTATCCGGTTGTCCTTGAATGGTGAATACTATCCGAACGAAAGAATGAGGTTGGACTTTCCAAACTCCCATTACAGTGAGGCGCACTTTAATTATACCGAATTTTATCCGAGTTATTCTAATACATCACAAAAACATCCTATCTTAAATTACAACAATTTTAAAAAATATCCCATATTTATAATAGACTCAAGCAGACAAGAAGAGTCCATTAAATCGTCAACTGTCGATATAAAGCTGGATATTGAAGCCGATGCCGGATTCCCCGCAAATACTAAAGCCTATTGCATCATAATTCATGATTATTTAATGGAACATTTCCCTCTAACTGAAGAAGTTAAAAGCATCACATAAAAAAATTTTAATTTAGTTCGCCTGCAGCCATCATGAGGATAGCATTTGTCGATTTACAAGGATTTACAAACGATGGAATTTTCCATCCAAAGGAAATGTCCATTCAGATTGGATATCAAAATCATCATTTTATGTTTAAACCTTATATTTCCTTCAGCCAATTAAGTTCACGAGATAAGAAGACCGTTAGCCACTTGGAGAAATTTATTCATGGAATTCCTTATAGCTCTGGTGATATTGAATATACCGAAATAAATTCCATTTTGGAAAAATACTTATTACCATATGTTGAAATAATTTATGTAAGAGGTGATCAAAAACGAACCTTTTTGCAAACTAAATGTTCAGAAATTGGATTGTACCCAGTTGTCTACGATGTAAGCCGATATGATTCAACCCCATGTTCTACCGAAAATTTTGAAGCTATAATTGACCATTGTCCTAATCATGGACGAGGTAAATTTTCATGCACCCAGCAAAACGTAACACATCTACATAACTGGTTTTTAAATGTTATATTACCAAAATAAACTGTATATTCTACAAATAAACTATTTTATTTAAACGTTTTATATTTGATACGCCACTGCTCCCAACATAACCCAAATAACCATCCACGTATAGTATTTCAAATGAAATCATAAAATCATTCTCATTCTTATTAGTCTTGTAATGTCTGGCTTAGGAAGCACTTGTGATTTTGAGTATCATTTAAAACTGGTTAAATTTTCAAAAAATCTTAAAAAATTGAAGGAAGAAATATTATTGTATGAAGATAAAAAAATTGTGCTTAACAAATTAACCGCTTTGAGATTGTGGAGTGACGTATTCAGTGACAGACCAATTCCATCATCACCTTTAACGAAGAAAAGAATAAAACCGTTATGCCTCACCTATTAACGAGCGTGTTGATACTAACCGCAATAATTAATAATATTTTGTATGTCAATATTTTGAATAATGTGGAGTATTTGGCTATATGTTTTAGTGACTACAAAAAAGATTGTAATTATACATCATGGCATACAATGGATCGTGAAATATTAAATAGTGGGAAGCTTCCGGTATTTTATTCTGAAATTCCATCAACGGAAAATGCATATTTCAAATTAAAAATGGTTTTTTCAAATTATTCAGAAGATTCACAGTGGCAGGAAATAATTAAAAGTCAGCCTGAGGGAAACTCTAATTTGATTGTATCCTCTTTAAATTTATTAGGTATCTTAATTTTACTGTTACGAATTATTGTTAAATATTTAAAATTTAAATATTATATAATTTAAAAATAAATGAAGTTTTTTATTTTATTGCCCCAAAACTGATTTGTAAATTCTAAACAATAAATATCACTATTATGATTTCAGACACGACCTGAAATTTTAATAAAAATTGCTATTACGATTTCAACCGTACCACCCATACTAAACACTCATTCGTAAACGCGGTCTAAAGTTTAATAAAAATTAAATTTTAAACAATAAAGCTCACTGTTCCGATTTCAACTCTACATCGCCCGTACATCAATTCCTAAACGCGACCTGAATTTCATGTAAGCTATTTTAACTCAAATAAAGTTTAATTGTAAAAATTGTTCAGTCTATATAAGCGGTTAAAAAATGTTTGGTTTAATAAAAATTAAATTTTATAGTGTTTCTACTGTAAAAGTTTTTTATTTTAAAATTAAAATCGAGCGAAAATAGTGCAAAATATGTACTCTAGTTGAATATACCACACCCAGATCTATTTGTTAAATTGAGCTCTAAGCATAATGTAATTTAAAAAATTTATGTAAAAATTAATTGTAACTATCTCATAAAATAATAATTGGATTATTTAAACACTAAAACACATTTTATACAATGTGTCTACTTAAACTTGAACCCTGTTCACTATAAAAATGATTCTAATACCGGACTTCTACGAAATTGTATATACATTATGAAACATAGGTGTGCCACATATTTGTTAATGTAATTTAAAATATTTACGTAAAAATGAATTCTAAATGTCTCGTAAAAGAATAATTGAGATCTTTAAACACTAAAACAAATTTTATACCGTGTATCATAGGCGTTTGATATATTTGTTAGACTATTAAAATAAAATAAAAATTTGAAACGTGAATTTGCTAACGTAAAAACAGAAAAATTTATGCAAACAGGAAAAAATTAAATTACTCACCTCAATACTTATGCACCAAAGCCGTAAGGGGGGTCCTGGGAGCCGGTACACCCTATGACCCATCACCGTCCCAATTTCTACACCCCCCCGGGTGTCGATGAGGACCAACCGGTCTCGAAACATTTCCAGAATTTCGGCTGGGCACACCGAAATTAATATAAATGCCGGTTGGTTCTAAAAAATAAAAAATATTTAATATATTTACAATGCATAGCAAATAAAACTAATTACTTTAATTAAAATAATACTCACTCGCTCATTTTCGGGTAACAACATTTTAGCCGCCCGCATTAGAGCGTTTTGAAATTCTATAAAGAAAAAAATATATGAAATAGCTATTTTTACAATTAAATTATAACTTACCAATTTGGGTTGGGTTCATCTTGGCCTTTGATATTCAAATGAATTCACAGTGGACTTTCGGTTTACAAATCCCATCCAAAACAACTATTTTTTATTATACAGAATTCTCAGATTTCTCGAAATGTACAAACAAGGTAATAAAATTTACATATAGATAGTACTGGGTTTGACTTTATAATTATTTTCTTGCAACAAAGTTGCAAATTTATTATACGAGGTACCACGTATGCACCATGATTTTAAGGAATTAAAATTGGGGGTTTTAGGGATTTTTTATTCCTTTAATTTGAAGATGCGTTGGGGTTTTTATGACTTAAATCATAGCCGCGGGTGTTTGATTATTTTTTACGATTTTTATTGACTTCTTTTAGATCATTTTTGGGGGGGTTGTGGCTTCTTCCTGGTGGTCCTAGAGGTCCAAGGTAAAGGTTAGAAGTCGAAATTCTTCGGTTAGAGGCGTCTTCCGAGTCTTGGTCTGACTTTTTTAGATTTTGGTCTGACAGGTTTGATGGTATGGGGTGAGGAAAAGCAGTTTTGGTCTGTGAATTAGGGTCCCATAATGACATTGTTACCCTACTTATTGGATACCTATTAGGATTTTCTGAAAAAATTTTAGATCCAAATAAGAGACATTTTTCCGATTTACCCGTTAAAATTATAAAAGTATCAACCATTCATTTTGATTGTAACATAACTACGGGGGCTTTCGACGGGGACAGACCTGCGCACACGATATACGAATTTGCAATATCAGTCGACCCCGGATACTCTATCATTGAAAAACCTACAGCTTTGTTGTACCTCCCAATCATTCCACAGAGTGAAATTACTAATATCACCGTACAAGCTTTAGATCAAAACGGAGGTCCTGTTAATTTTCGAGGGGAAGAGAGCACTCTCGTTTTAGAACTCAGATCTAAATAAAAATGGGGCTAGTTATAAGAAATTACTGTGGACGTAAATCATCAGTGTTTGCCAAACTTTATAAACGGCAACAACTTACTCCTGCAAACACTATATTTCTACAAGCTCTTGGTTATATCGTTAATAATGCCATACAAAAGAAGAAAAATCAATGATACGATGGATATGGCTGCTACAACCATATCTCCAATATTTGATCTATATCAACCTCCAATTGTTGATGAATCCATACGCAAAGCTGAATATCGCACATATAGTCCATATGTTAAATCATTTTCGAATTCGGACGTTATCGAGTTCAGTATCAACCAAGTTGACTCATTTTTTGATATGAGTCTTACCCAACTGATAATTAAAGGGAAAGTACAGAAACAAGGGCTAGGGGATGTCACACTTGCCCCAAACTTTGGAGCATTCCTATTCGACTCATGTACATACATTGAAAGCTCGAAAGAAATTGAAACAGTCCGGGATCCTGGAATTATAAGTACAGTTCGTGCTTTAACGTGTTACGCTCCTGAGGATACAAATTATATGGATATCGCTGGTTGGAATTTTCCATCTTCACCTATTCTCAATAGTCATGATAATACGTTTGATTTAATGATGCCACTTAAACATATTTTCAATATCTTTAATGATTATCAGATGGTTACGTGTGGGCGGCAAACATTCCGATATGTGAGATCACGCAACGATAACGATTGTGTAATTGTCAAAGAAAAAAATGGCGTAAACGCAACCACAAACACATCTGGCTCAATATTTATTGAAAGCATTGAAATTAGGGTGAAACATATCTTTCCAAATGATATAATAAAGGAGAAACTTTTGAGGGGCATCCAAATAAACAAACCCATTATAATTCCATTTAGAAAATGGGAGCTTAACGAGTTACTAGCAATAACCAAAGATGCTAGACGTGAAATTTGGGCAGTAAAAACGAGCTCGACTGTAGAAAAACCCCGATACGTTCTCATCTTTTTTCAAACCGATAAACGCGATGATATTTTAGCTGACCCCACTACCTTCGATTCGGTGAATGTAAATAGTATCCGGTTGTCCTTGAATGGTGAATACTATCCGAACGAAAGAATGAGGTTGGACTTTCCAAACTCCCATTACAGTGAGGCGCACTTTAATTATACCGAATTTTATCCGAGTTATTCTAATACATCACAAAAACATCCTATCTTAAATTACAACAATTTTAAAAAATATCCCATATTTATAATAGACTCAAGCAGACAAGAAGAGTCCATTAAATCGTCAACTGTCGATATAAAGCTGGATATTGAAGCCGATACCGGATTCCCCGCAAATACTAAAGCCTATTGCATCATAATTCATGATTATTTAATGGAACATTTCCCTCTAACTGAAGAAGTTAAAAGCATCACATAAAAAAATTTTAATTTAGTTCGCCTGCAGCCATCATGAGGATAGCATTTGTCGATTTACAAGGATTTACAAACGATGGAATTTTCCATCCAAAGGAAATGTCCATTCAGATTGGATATCAAAATCATCATTTTATGTTTAAACCTTATATTTCCTTCAGCCAATTAAGTTCACGAGATAAGAAGACCGTTAGCCACTTGGAGAAATTTATTCATGGAATTCCTTATAGCTCTGGTGATATTGAATATACCGAAATAAATTCCATTTTGGAAAAATACTTATTACCATATGTTGAAATAATTTATGTAAGAGGTGATCAAAAACGAACCTTTTTGCAAACTAAATGTTCAGAAATTGGATTGTACCCAGTTGTCTACGATGTAAGCCGATATGATTCAACCCCATGTTCTACCGAAAATTTTGAAGCTATAATTGACCATTGTCCTAATCATGGACGAGGTAAATTTTCATGCACCCAGCAAAACGTAACACATCTACATAACTGGTTTTTAAATGTTATATTACCAAAATAAACTGTATATTCTACAAATAAACTATTTTATTTAAACGTTTTATATTTGATACGCCACTGCTCCCAACATAACCCAAATAACCATCCACGTATAGTATTTCAAATGAAATCATAAAATCATTCTCATTCTTATTAGTCTTGTAATGTCTGGCTTAGGAAGCACTTGTGATTTTGAGTATCATTTAAAACTGGTTAAATTTTCAAAAAATCTTAAAAAATTGAAGGAAGAAATATTATTGTATGAAGATAAAAAAATTGTGCTTAACAAATTAACCGCTTTGAGATTGTGGAGTGACGTATTCAGTGACAGACCAATTCCATCATCACCTTTAACGAAGAAAAGAATAAAACCGTTATGCCTCACCTATTAACGAGCGTGTTGATACTAACCGCAATAATTAATAATATTTTGTATGTCAATATTTTGAATAATGTGGAGTATTTGGCTATATGTTTTAGTGACTACAAAAAAGATTGTAATTATACATCATGGCATACAATGGATCGTGAAATATTAAATAGTGGGAAGCTTCCGGTATTTTATTCTGAAATTCCATCAACGGAAAATGCATATTTCAAATTAAAAATGGTTTTTTCAAATTATTCAGAAGATTCACAGTGGCAGGAAATAATTAAAAGTCAGCCTGAGGGAAACTCTAATTTGATTGTATCCTCTTTAAATTTATTAGGTATCTTAATTTTACTGTTACGAATTATTGTTAAATATTTAAAATTTAAATATTATATAATTTAAAAATAAATGAAGTTTTTTATTTTATTGCCCCAAAACTGATTTGTAAATTCTAAACAATAAATATCACTATTATGATTTCAGACACGACCTGAAATTTTAATAAAAATTGCTATTACGATTTCAACCGTACCACCCATACTAAACACTCATTCGTAAACGCGGTCTAAAGTTTAATAAAAATTAAATTTTAAACAATAAAGCTCACTGTTCCGATTTCAACTCTACATCGCCCGTACATCAATTCCTAAACGCGACCTGAATTTCATGTAAGCTATTTTAACTCAAATAAAGTTTAATTGTAAAAATTGTTCAGTCTATATAAGCGGTTAAAAAATGTTTGGTTTAATAAAAATTAAATTTTATAGTGTTTCTACTGTAAAAGTTTTTTATTTTAAAATTAAAATCGAGCGAAAATAGTGCAAAATATGTACTCTAGTTGAATATACCACACCCAGATCTATTTGTTAAATTGAGCTCTAAGCATAATGTAATTTAAAAAATTTATGTAAAAATTAATTGTAACTATCTCATAAAATAATAATTGGATTATTTAAACACTAAAACACATTTTATACAATGTGTCTACTTAAACTTGAACCCTGTTCACTATAAAAATGATTCTAATACCGGACTTCTACGAAATTGTATATACATTATGAAACATAGGTGTGCCACATATTTGTTAATGTAATTTAAAATATTTACGTAAAAATGAATTCTAAATGTCTCGTAAAAGAATAATTGAGATCTTTAAACACTAAAACAAATTTTATACCGTGTATCATAGGCGTTTGATATATTTGTTAGACTATTAAAATAAAATAAAAATTTGAAACGTGAATTTGCTAACGTAAAAACAGAAAAATTTATGCAAACAGGAAAAAATTAAATTACTCACCTCAATACTTATGCACCAAAGCCGTAAGGGGGGTCCTGGGAGCCGGTACACCCTATGACCCATCACCGTCCCAATTTCTACACCCCCCCGGGTGTCGATGAGGACCAACCGGTCTCGAAACATTTCCAGAATTTCGGCTGGGCACACCGAAATTAATATAAATGCCGGTTGGTTCTAAAAAATAAAAAATATTTAATATATTTACAATGCATAGCAAATAAAACTAATTACTTTAATTAAAATAATACTCACTCGCTCATTTTCGGGTAACAACATTTTAGCCGCCCGCATTAGAGCGTTTTGAAATTCTATAAAGAAAAAAATATATGAAATAGCTATTTTTACAATTAAATTATAACTTACCAATTTGGGTTGGGTTCATCTTGGCCTTTGATATTCAAATGAATTCACAGTGGACTTTCGGTTTACAAATCCCATCCAAAACAACTATTTTTTATTATACAGAATTCTCAGATTTCTCGAAATGTACAAACAAGGTAATAAAATTTACATATAGATAGTACTGGGTTTGACTTTATAATTATTTTCTTGCAACAAAGTTGCAAATTTATTATACGAGGTACCACGTATGCACCATGATTTTAAGGAATTAAAATTGGGGGTTTTAGGGATTTTTTATTCCTTTAATTTGAAGATGCGTTGGGGTTTTTATGACTTAAATCATAGCCGCGGGTGTTTGATTATTTTTTACGATTTTTATTGACTTCTTTTAGATCATTTTTGGGGGGGTTGTGGCTTCTTCCTGGTGGTCCTAGAGGTCCAAGGTAAAGGTTAGAAGTCGAAATTCTTCGGTTAGAGGCGTCTTCCGAGTCTTGGTCTGACTTTTTTAGATTTTGGTCTGACAGGTTTGATGGTATGGGGTGAGGAAAAGCAGTTTTGGTCTGTGAATTAGGGTCCCATAATGACATTGTTACCCTACTTATTGGATACCTATTAGGATTTTCTGAAAAAATTTTAGATCCAAATAAGAGACATTTTTCCGATTTACCCGTTAAAATTATAAAAGTATCAACCATTCATTTTGATTGTAACATAACTACGGGGGCTTTCGACGGGGACAGACCTGCGCACACGATATACGAATTTGCAATATCAGTCGACCCCGGATACTCTATCATTGAAAAACCTACAGCTTTGTTGTACCTCCCAATCATTCCACAGAGTGAAATTACTAATATCACCGTACAAGCTTTAGATCAAAACGGAGGTCCTGTTAATTTTCGAGGGGAAGAGAGCACTCTCGTTTTAGAACTCAGATCTAAATAAAAATGGGGCTAGTTATAAGAAATTACTGTGGACGTAAATCATCAGTGTTTGCCAAACTTTATAAACGGCAACAACTTACTCCTGCAAACACTATATTTCTACAAGCTCTTGGTTATATCGTTAATAATGCCATACAAAAGAAGAAAAATCAATGATACGATGGATATGGCTGCTACAACCATATCTCCAATATTTGATCTATATCAACCTCCAATTGTTGATGAATCCATACGCAAAGCTGAATATCGCACATATAGTCCATATGTTAAATCATTTTCGAATTCGGACGTTATCGAGTTCAGTATCAACCAAGTTGACTCATTTTTTGATATGAGTCTTACCCAACTGATAATTAAAGGGAAAGTACAGAAACAAGGGCTAGGGGATGTCACACTTGCCCCAAACTTTGGAGCATTCCTATTCGACTCATGTACATACATTGAAAGCTCGAAAGAAATTGAAACAGTCCGGGATCCTGGAATTATAAGTACAGTTCGTGCTTTAACGTGTTACGCTCCTGAGGATACAAATTATATGGATATCGCTGGTTGGAATTTTCCATCTTCACCTATTCTCAATAGTCATGATAATACGTTTGATTTAATGATGCCACTTAAACATATTTTCAATATCTTTAATGATTATCAGATGGTTACGTGTGGGCGGCAAACATTCCGATATGTGAGATCACGCAACGATAACGATTGTGTAATTGTCAAAGAAAAAAATGGCGTAAACGCAACCACAAACACATCTGGCTCAATATTTATTGAAAGCATTGAAATTAGGGTGAAACATATCTTTCCAAATGATATAATAAAGGAGAAACTTTTGAGGGGCATCCAAATAAACAAACCCATTATAATTCCATTTAGAAAATGGGAGCTTAACGAGTTACTAGCAATAACCAAAGATGCTAGACGTGAAATTTGGGCAGTAAAAACGAGCTCGACTGTAGAAAAACCCCGATACGTTCTCATCTTTTTTCAAACCGATAAACGCGATGATATTTTAGCTGACCCCACTACCTTCGATTCGGTGAATGTAAATAGTATCCGGTTGTCCTTGAATGGTGAATACTATCCGAACGAAAGAATGAGGTTGGACTTTCCAAACTCCCATTACAGTGAGGCGCACTTTAATTATACCGAATTTTATCCGAGTTATTCTAATACATCACAAAAACATCCTATCTTAAATTACAACAATTTTAAAAAATATCCCATATTTATAATAGACTCAAGCAGACAAGAAGAGTCCATTAAATCGTCAACTGTCGATATAAAGCTGGATATTGAAGCCGATGCCGGATTCCCCGCAAATACTAAAGCCTATTGCATCATAATTCATGATTATTTAATGGAACATTTCCCTCTAACTGAAGAAGTTAAAAGCATCACATAAAAAAATTTTAATTTAGTTCGCCTGCAGCCATCATGAGGATAGCATTTGTCGATTTACAAGGATTTACAAACGATGGAATTTTCCATCCAAAGGAAATGTCCATTCAGATTGGATATCAAAATCATCATTTTATGTTTAAACCTTATATTTCCTTCAGCCAATTAAGTTCACGAGATAAGAAGACCGTTAGCCACTTGGAGAAATTTATTCATGGAATTCCTTATAGCTCTGGTGATATTGAATATACCGAAATAAATTCCATTTTGGAAAAATACTTATTACCATATGTTGAAATAATTTATGTAAGAGGTGATCAAAAACGAACCTTTTTGCAAACTAAATGTTCAGAAATTGGATTGTACCCAGTTGTCTACGATGTAAGCCGATATGATTCAACCCCATGTTCTACCGAAAATTTTGAAGCTATAATTGACCATTGTCCTAATCATGGACGAGGTAAATTTTCATGCACCCAGCAAAACGTAACACATCTACATAACTGGTTTTTAAATGTTATATTACCAAAATAAACTGTATATTCTACAAATAAACTATTTTATTTAAACGTTTTATATTTGATACGCCACTGCTCCCAACATAACCCAAATAACCATCCACGTATAGTATTTCAAATGAAATCATAAAATCATTCTCATTCTTATTAGTCTTGTAATGTCTGGCTTAGGAAGCACTTGTGATTTTGAGTATCATTTAAAACTGGTTAAATTTTCAAAAAATCTTAAAAAATTGAAGGAAGAAATATTATTGTATGAAGATAAAAAAATTGTGCTTAACAAATTAACCGCTTTGAGATTGTGGAGTGACGTATTCAGTGACAGACCAATTCCATCATCACCTTTAACGAAGAAAAGAATAAAACCGTTATGCCTCACCTATTAACGAGCGTGTTGATACTAACCGCAATAATTAATAATATTTTGTATGTCAATATTTTGAATAATGTGGAGTATTTGGCTATATGTTTTAGTGACTACAAAAAAGATTGTAATTATACATCATGGCATACAATGGATCGTGAAATATTAAATAGTGGGAAGCTTCCGGTATTTTATTCTGAAATTCCATCAACGGAAAATGCATATTTCAAATTAAAAATGGTTTTTTCAAATTATTCAGAAGATTCACAGTGGCAGGAAATAATTAAAAGTCAGCCTGAGGGAAACTCTAATTTGATTGTATCCTCTTTAAATTTATTAGGTATCTTAATTTTACTGTTACGAATTATTGTTAAATATTTAAAATTTAAATATTATATAATTTAAAAATAAATGAAGTTTTTTATTTTATTGCCCCAAAACTGATTTGTAAATTCTAAACAATAAATATCACTATTATGATTTCAGACACGACCTGAAATTTTAATAAAAATTGCTATTACGATTTCAACCGTACCACCCATACTAAACACTCATTCGTAAACGCGGTCTAAAGTTTAATAAAAATTAAATTTTAAACAATAAAGCTCACTGTTCCGATTTCAACTCTACATCGCCCGTACATCAATTCCTAAACGCGACCTGAATTTCATGTAAGCTATTTTAACTCAAATAAAGTTTAATTGTAAAAATTGTTCAGTCTATATAAGCGGTTAAAAAATGTTTGGTTTAATAAAAATTAAATTTTATAGTGTTTCTACTGTAAAAGTTTTTTATTTTAAAATTAAAATCGAGCGAAAATAGTGCAAAATATGTACTCTAGTTGAATATACCACACCCAGATCTATTTGTTAAATTGAGCTCTAAGCATAATGTAATTTAAAAAATTTATGTAAAAATTAATTGTAACTATCTCATAAAATAATAATTGGATTATTTAAACACTAAAACACATTTTATACAATGTGTCTACTTAAACTTGAACCCTGTTCACTATAAAAATGATTCTAATACCGGACTTCTACGAAATTGTATATACATTATGAAACATAGGTGTGCCACATATTTGTTAATGTAATTTAAAATATTTACGTAAAAATGAATTCTAAATGTCTCGTAAAAGAATAATTGAGATCTTTAAACACTAAAACAAATTTTATACCGTGTATCATAGGCGTTTGATATATTTGTTAGACTATTAAAATAAAATAAAAATTTGAAACGTGAATTTGCTAACGTAAAAACAGAAAAATTTATGCAAACAGGAAAAAATTAAATTACTCACCTCAATACTTATGCACCAAAGCCGTAAGGGGGGTCCTGGGAGCCGGTACACCCTATGACCCATCACCGTCCCAATTTCTACACCCCCCCGGGTGTCGATGAGGACCAACCGGTCTCGAAACATTTCCAGAATTTCGGCTGGGCACACCGAAATTAATATAAATGCCGGTTGGTTCTAAAAAATAAAAAATATTTAATATATTTACAATGCATAGCAAATAAAACTAATTACTTTAATTAAAATAATACTCACTCGCTCATTTTCGGGTAACAACATTTTAGCCGCCCGCATTAGAGCGTTTTGAAATTCTATAAAGAAAAAAATATATGAAATAGCTATTTTTACAATTAAATTATAACTTACCAATTTGGGTTGGGTTCATCTTGGCCTTTGATATTCAAATGAATTCACAGTGGACTTTCGGTTTACAAATCCCATCCAAAACAACTATTTTTTATTATACAGAATTCTCAGATTTCTCGAAATGTACAAACAAGGTAATAAAATTTACATATAGATAGTACTGGGTTTGACTTTATAATTATTTTCTTGCAACAAAGTTGCAAATTTATTATACGAGGTACCACGTATGCACCATGATTTTAAGGAATTAAAATTGGGGGTTTTAGGGATTTTTTATTCCTTTAATTTGAAGATGCGTTGGGGTTTTTATGACTTAAATCATAGCCGCGGGTGTTTGATTATTTTTTACGATTTTTATTGACTTCTTTTAGATCATTTTTGGGGGGGTTGTGGCTTCTTCCTGGTGGTCCTAGAGGTCCAAGGTAAAGGTTAGAAGTCGAAATTCTTCGGTTAGAGGCGTCTTCCGAGTCTTGGTCTGACTTTTTTAGATTTTGGTCTGACAGGTTTGATGGTATGGGGTGAGGAAAAGCAGTTTTGGTCTGTGAATTAGGGTCCCATAATGACATTGTTACCCTACTTATTGGATACCTATTAGGATTTTCTGAAAAAATTTTAGATCCAAATAAGAGACATTTTTCCGATTTACCCGTTAAAATTATAAAAGTATCAACCATTCATTTTGATTGTAACATAACTACGGGGGCTTTCGACGGGGACAGACCTGCGCACACGATATACGAATTTGCAATATCAGTCGACCCCGGATACTCTATCATTGAAAAACCTACAGCTTTGTTGTACCTCCCAATCATTCCACAGAGTGAAATTACTAATATCACCGTACAAGCTTTAGATCAAAACGGAGGTCCTGTTAATTTTCGAGGGGAAGAGAGCACTCTCGTTTTAGAACTCAGATCTAAATAAAAATGGGGCTAGTTATAAGAAATTACTGTGGACGTAAATCATCAGTGTTTGCCAAACTTTATAAACGGCAACAACTTACTCCTGCAAACACTATATTTCTACAAGCTCTTGGTTATATCGTTAATAATGCCATACAAAAGAAGAAAAATCAATGATACGATGGATATGGCTGCTACAACCATATCTCCAATATTTGATCTATATCAACCTCCAATTGTTGATGAATCCATACGCAAAGCTGAATATCGCACATATAGTCCATATGTTAAATCATTTTCGAATTCGGACGTTATCGAGTTCAGTATCAACCAAGTTGACTCATTTTTTGATATGAGTCTTACCCAACTGATAATTAAAGGGAAAGTACAGAAACAAGGGCTAGGGGATGTCACACTTGCCCCAAACTTTGGAGCATTCCTATTCGACTCATGTACATACATTGAAAGCTCGAAAGAAATTGAAACAGTCCGGGATCCTGGAATTATAAGTACAGTTCGTGCTTTAACGTGTTACGCTCCTGAGGATACAAATTATATGGATATCGCTGGTTGGAATTTTCCATCTTCACCTATTCTCAATAGTCATGATAATACGTTTGATTTAATGATGCCACTTAAACATATTTTCAATATCTTTAATGATTATCAGATGGTTACGTGTGGGCGGCAAACATTCCGATATGTGAGATCACGCAACGATAACGATTGTGTAATTGTCAAAGAAAAAAATGGCGTAAACGCAACCACAAACACATCTGGCTCAATATTTATTGAAAGCATTGAAATTAGGGTGAAACATATCTTTCCAAATGATATAATAAAGGAGAAACTTTTGAGGGGCATCCAAATAAACAAACCCATTATAATTCCATTTAGAAAATGGGAGCTTAACGAGTTACTAGCAATAACCAAAGATGCTAGACGTGAAATTTGGGCAGTAAAAACGAGCTCGACTGTAGAAAAACCCCGATACGTTCTCATCTTTTTTCAAACCGATAAACGCGATGATATTTTAGCTGACCCCACTACCTTCGATTCGGTGAATGTAAATAGTATCCGGTTGTCCTTGAATGGTGAATACTATCCGAACGAAAGAATGAGGTTGGACTTTCCAAACTCCCATTACAGTGAGGCGCACTTTAATTATACCGAATTTTATCCGAGTTATTCTAATACATCACAAAAACATCCTATCTTAAATTACAACAATTTTAAAAAATATCCCATATTTATAATAGACTCAAGCAGACAAGAAGAGTCCATTAAATCGTCAACTGTCGATATAAAGCTGGATATTGAAGCCGATACCGGATTCCCCGCAAATACTAAAGCCTATTGCATCATAATTCATGATTATTTAATGGAACATTTCCCTCTAACTGAAGAAGTTAAAAGCATCACATAAAAAAATTTTAATTTAGTTCGCCTGCAGCCATCATGAGGATAGCATTTGTCGATTTACAAGGATTTACAAACGATGGAATTTTCCATCCAAAGGAAATGTCCATTCAGATTGGATATCAAAATCATCATTTTATGTTTAAACCTTATATTTCCTTCAGCCAATTAAGTTCACGAGATAAGAAGACCGTTAGCCACTTGGAGAAATTTATTCATGGAATTCCTTATAGCTCTGGTGATATTGAATATACCGAAATAAATTCCATTTTGGAAAAATACTTATTACCATATGTTGAAATAATTTATGTAAGAGGTGATCAAAAACGAACCTTTTTGCAAACTAAATGTTCAGAAATTGGATTGTACCCAGTTGTCTACGATGTAAGCCGATATGATTCAACCCCATGTTCTACCGAAAATTTTGAAGCTATAATTGACCATTGTCCTAATCATGGACGAGGTAAATTTTCATGCACCCAGCAAAACGTAACACATCTACATAACTGGTTTTTAAATGTTATATTACCAAAATAAACTGTATATTCTACAAATAAACTATTTTATTTAAACGTTTTATATTTGATACGCCACTGCTCCCAACATAACCCAAATAACCATCCACGTATAGTATTTCAAATGAAATCATAAAATCATTCTCATTCTTATTAGTCTTGTAATGTCTGGCTTAGGAAGCACTTGTGATTTTGAGTATCATTTAAAACTGGTTAAATTTTCAAAAAATCTTAAAAAATTGAAGGAAGAAATATTATTGTATGAAGATAAAAAAATTGTGCTTAACAAATTAACCGCTTTGAGATTGTGGAGTGACGTATTCAGTGACAGACCAATTCCATCATCACCTTTAACGAAGCGTGTTGATACTAACCGCAATAATTAATAATATTTTGTATGTCAATATTTTGAATAATGTGGAGTATTTGGCTATATGTTTTAGTGACTACAAAAAAGATTGTAATTATACATCATGGCATACAATGGATCGTGAAATATTAAATAGTGGGAAGCTTCCGGTATTTTATTCCGAAATTCCATCAACGGAAAATGCATATTTCAAATTAAAAATGGTTTTTTCAAATTATTCAGAAGATTCACAGTGGCAGGAAATAATTAAAAGTCAGCCTGAGGGAAACTCTAATTTGATTGTATCCTCTTTAAATTTATTAGGTATCTTAATTTTACTGTTACGAATTATTGTTAAATATTTAAAATTTAAATATTATATAATTTAAAAATAAATGAAGTTTTTTATTTTATTGCCCCAAAACTGATTTGTAAATTCTAAACAATAAATATCACTATTATGATTTCAGACACGACCTGAAATTTTAATAAAAATTGCTATTACGATTTCAACCGTACCACCCATACTAAACACTCATTCGTAAACGCGGTCTAAAGTTTAATAAAAATTAAATTTTAAACAATAAAGCTCACTGTTCCGATTTCAACTCTACATCGCCCGTACATCAATTCCTAAACGCGACCTGAATTTCATGTAAGCTATTTTAACTCAAATAAAGTTTAATTGTAAAAATTGTTCAGTCTATATAAGCGGTTAAAAAATGTTTGGTTTAATAAAAATTAAATTTTATAGTGTTTCTACTGTAAAAGTTTTTTATTTTAAAATTAAAATCGAGCGAAAATAGTGCAAAATATGTACTCTAGTTGAATATACCACACCCAGATCTATTTGTTAAATTGAGCTCTAAGCATAATGTAATTTAAAAAATTTATGTAAAAATTAATTGTAACTATCTCATAAAATAATAATTGGATTATTTAAACACTAAAACACATTTTATACAATGTGTCTACTTAAACTTGAACCCTGTTCACTATAAAAATGATTCTAATACCGGACTTCTACGAAATTGTATATACATTATGAAACATAGGTGTGCCACATATTTGTTAATGTAATTTAAAATATTTACGTAAAAATGAATTCTAAATGTCTCGTAAAAGAATAATTGAGATCTTTAAACACTAAAACAAATTTTATACCGTGTATCATAGGCGTTTGATATATTTGTTAGACTATTAAAATAAAATAAAAATTTGAAACGTGAATTTGCTAACGTAAAAACAGAAAAATTTATGCAAACAGGAAAAAATTAAATTACTCACCTCAATACTTATGCACCAAAGCCGTAAGGGGGGTCCTGGGAGCCGGTACACCCTATGACCCATCACCGTCCCAATTTCTACACCCCCCCGGGTGTCGATGAGGACCAACCGGTCTCGAAACATTTCCAGAATTTCGGCTGGGCACACCGAAATTAATATAAATGCCGGTTGGTTCTAAAAAATAAAAAATATTTAATATATTTACAATGCATAGCAAATAAAACTAATTACTTTAATTAAAATAATACTCACTCGCTCATTTTCGGGTAACAACATTTTAGCCGCCCGCATTAGAGCGTTTTGAAATTCTATAAAGAAAAAAATATATGAAATAGCTATTTTTACAATTAAATTATAACTTACCAATTTGGGTTGGGTTCATCTTGGCCTTTGATATTCAAATGAATTCACAGTGGACTTTCGGTTTACAAATCCCATCCAAAACAACTATTTTTTATTATACAGAATTCTCAGATTTCTCGAAATGTACAAACAAGGTAATAAAATTTACATATAGATAGTACTGGGTTTGACTTTATAATTATTTTCTTGCAACAAAGTTGCAAATTTATTATACGAGGTACCACGTATGCACCATGATTTTAAGGAATTAAAATTGGGGGTTTTAGGGATTTTTTATTCCTTTAATTTGAAGATGCGTTGGGGTTTTTATGACTTAAATCATAGCCGCGGGTGTTTGATTATTTTTTACGATTTTTATTGACTTCTTTTAGATCATTTTTGGGGGGGTTGTGGCTTCTTCCTGGTGGTCCTAGAGGTCCAAGGTAAAGGTTAGAAGTCGAAATTCTTCGGTTAGAGGCGTCTTCCGAGTCTTGGTCTGACTTTTTTAGATTTTGGTCTGACAGGTTTGATGGTATGGGGTGAGGAAAAGCAGTTTTGGTCTGTGAATTAGGGTCCCATAATGACATTGTTACCCTACTTATTGGATACCTATTAGGATTTTCTGAAAAAATTTTAGATCCAAATAAGAGACATTTTTCCGATTTACCCGTTAAAATTATAAAAGTATCAACCATTCATTTTGATTGTAACATAACTACGGGGGCTTTCGACGGGGACAGACCTGCGCACACGATATACGAATTTGCAATATCAGTCGACCCCGGATACTCTATCATTGAAAAACCTACAGCTTTGTTGTACCTCCCAATCATTCCACAGAGTGAAATTACTAATATCACCGTACAAGCTTTAGATCAAAACGGAGGTCCTGTTAATTTTCGAGGGGAAGAGAGCACTCTCGTTTTAGAACTCAGATCTAAATAAAAATGGGGCTAGTTATAAGAAATTACTGTGGACGTAAATCATCAGTGTTTGCCAAACTTTATAAACGGCAACAACTTACTCCTGCAAACACTATATTTCTACAAGCTCTTGGTTATATCGTTAATAATGCCATACAAAAGAAGAAAAATCAATGATACGATGGATATGGCTGCTACAACCATATCTCCAATATTTGATCTATATCAACCTCCAATTGTTGATGAATCCATACGCAAAGCTGAATATCGCACATATAGTCCATATGTTAAATCATTTTCGAATTCGGACGTTATCGAGTTCAGTATCAACCAAGTTGACTCATTTTTTGATATGAGTCTTACCCAACTGATAATTAAAGGGAAAGTACAGAAACAAGGGCTAGGGGATGTCACACTTGCCCCAAACTTTGGAGCATTCCTATTCGACTCATGTACATACATTGAAAGCTCGAAAGAAATTGAAACAGTCCGGGATCCTGGAATTATAAGTACAGTTCGTGCTTTAACGTGTTACGCTCCTGAGGATACAAATTATATGGATATCGCTGGTTGGAATTTTCCATCTTCACCTATTCTCAATAGTCATGATAATACGTTTGATTTAATGATGCCACTTAAACATATTTTCAATATCTTTAATGATTATCAGATGGTTACGTGTGGGCGGCAAACATTCCGATATGTGAGATCACGCAACGATAACGATTGTGTAATTGTCAAAGAAAAAAATGGCGTAAACGCAACCACAAACACATCTGGCTCAATATTTATTGAAAGCATTGAAATTAGGGTGAAACATATCTTTCCAAATGATATAATAAAGGAGAAACTTTTGAGGGGCATCCAAATAAACAAACCCATTATAATTCCATTTAGAAAATGGGAGCTTAACGAGTTACTAGCAATAACCAAAGATGCTAGACGTGAAATTTGGGCAGTAAAAACGAGCTCGACTGTAGAAAAACCCCGATACGTTCTCATCTTTTTTCAAACCGATAAACGCGATGATATTTTAGCTGACCCCACTACCTTCGATTCGGTGAATGTAAATAGTATCCGGTTGTCCTTGAATGGTGAATACTATCCGAACGAAAGAATGAGGTTGGACTTTCCAAACTCCCATTACAGTGAGGCGCACTTTAATTATACCGAATTTTATCCGAGTTATTCTAATACATCACAAAAACATCCTATCTTAAATTACAACAATTTTAAAAAATATCCCATATTTATAATAGACTCAAGCAGACAAGAAGAGTCCATTAAATCGTCAACTGTCGATATAAAGCTGGATATTGAAGCCGATACCGGATTCCCCGCAAATACTAAAGCCTATTGCATCATAATTCATGATTATTTAATGGAACATTTCCCTCTAACTGAAGAAGTTAAAAGCATCACATAAAAAAATTTTAATTTAGTTCGCCTGCAGCCATCATGAGGATAGCATTTGTCGATTTACAAGGATTTACAAACGATGGAATTTTCCATCCAAAGGAAATGTCCATTCAGATTGGATATCAAAATCATCATTTTATGTTTAAACCTTATATTTCCTTCAGCCAATTAAGTTCACGAGATAAGAAGACCGTTAGCCACTTGGAGAAATTTATTCATGGAATTCCTTATAGCTCTGGTGATATTGAATATACCGAAATAAATTCCATTTTGGAAAAATACTTATTACCATATGTTGAAATAATTTATGTAAGAGGTGATCAAAAACGAACCTTTTTGCAAACTAAATGTTCAGAAATTGGATTGTACCCAGTTGTCTACGATGTAAGCCGATATGATTCAACCCCATGTTCTACCGAAAATTTTGAAGCTATAATTGACCATTGTCCTAATCATGGACGAGGTAAATTTTCATGCACCCAGCAAAACGTAACACATCTACATAACTGGTTTTTAAATGTTATATTACCAAAATAAACTGTATATTCTACAAATAAACTATTTTATTTAAACGTTTTATATTTGATACGCCACTGCTCCCAACATAACCCAAATAACCATCCACGTATAGTATTTCAAATGAAATCATAAAATCATTCTCATTCTTATTAGTCTTGTAATGTCTGGCTTAGGAAGCACTTGTGATTTTGAGTATCATTTAAAACTGGTTAAATTTTCAAAAAATCTTAAAAAATTGAAGGAAGAAATATTATTGTATGAAGATAAAAAAATTGTGCTTAACAAATTAACCGCTTTGAGATTGTGGAGTGACGTATTCAGTGACAGACCAATTCCATCATCACCTTTAACGAAGCGTGTTGATACTAACCGCAATAATTAATAATATTTTGTATGTCAATATTTTGAATAATGTGGAGTATTTGGCTATATGTTTTAGTGACTACAAAAAAGATTGTAATTATACATCATGGCATACAATGGATCGTGAAATATTAAATAGTGGGAAGCTTCCGGTATTTTATTCCGAAATTCCATCAACGGAAAATGCATATTTCAAATTAAAAATGGTTTTTTCAAATTATTCAGAAGATTCACAGTGGCAGGAAATAATTAAAAGTCAGCCTGAGGGAAACTCTAATTTGATTGTATCCTCTTTAAATTTATTAGGTATCTTAATTTTACTGTTACGAATTATTGTTAAATATTTAAAATTTAAATATTATATAATTTAAAAATAAATGAAGTTTTTTATTTTATTGCCCCAAAACTGATTTGTAAATTCTAAACAATAAATATCACTATTATGATTTCAGACACGACCTGAAATTTTAATAAAAATTGCTATTACGATTTCAACCGTACCACCCATACTAAACACTCATTCGTAAACGCGGTCTAAAGTTTAATAAAAATTAAATTTTAAACAATAAAGCTCACTGTTCCGATTTCAACTCTACATCGCCCGTACATCAATTCCTAAACGCGACCTGAATTTCATGTAAGCTATTTTAACTCAAATAAAGTTTAATTGTAAAAATTGTTCAGTCTATATAAGCGGTTAAAAAATGTTTGGTTTAATAAAAATTAAATTTTATAGTGTTTCTACTGTAAAAGTTTTTTATTTTAAAATTAAAATCGAGCGAAAATAGTGCAAAATATGTACTCTAGTTGAATATACCACACCCAGATCTATTTGTTAAATTGAGCTCTAAGCATAATGTAATTTAAAAAATTTATGTAAAAATTAATTGTAACTATCTCATAAAATAATAATTGGATTATTTAAACACTAAAACACATTTTATACAATGTGTCTACTTAAACTTGAACCCTGTTCACTATAAAAATGATTCTAATACCGGACTTCTACGAAATTGTATATACATTATGAAACATAGGTGTGCCACATATTTGTTAATGTAATTTAAAATATTTACGTAAAAATGAATTCTAAATGTCTCGTAAAAGAATAATTGAGATCTTTAAACACTAAAACAAATTTTATACCGTGTATCATAGGCGTTTGATATATTTGTTAGACTATTAAAATAAAATAAAAATTTGAAACGTGAATTTGCTAACGTAAAAACAGAAAAATTTATGCAAACAGGAAAAAATTAAATTACTCACCTCAATACTTATGCACCAAAGCCGTAAGGGGGGTCCTGGGAGCCGGTACACCCTATGACCCATCACCGTCCCAATTTCTACAGCCCCCCGGGTGTCGATGAGGACCAACCGGTCTCGAAACATTTCCAGAATTTCGGCTGGGCACACCGAAATTAATATAAATGCCGGTTGGTTCTAAAAAATAAAAAATATTTAATATATTTACAATGCATAGCAAATAAAACTAATTACTTTAATTAAAATAATACTCACTCGCTCATTTTCGGGTAACAACATTTTAGCCGCCCGCATTAGAGCGTTTTGAAATTCTATAAAGAAAAAAATATATGAAATAGCTATTTTTACAATTAAATTATAACTTACCAATTTGGGTTGGGTTCATCTTGGCCTTTGATATTCAAATGAATTCACAGTGGACTTTCGGTTTACAAATCCCATCCAAAACAACTATTTTTTATTATACAGAATTCTCAGATTTCTCGAAATGTACAAACAAGGTAATAAAATTTACATATAGATAGTACTGGGTTTGACTTTATAATTATTTTCTTGCAACAAAGTTGCAAATTTATTATACGAGGTACCACGTATGCACCATGATTTTAAGGAATTAAAATTGGGGGTTTTAGGGATTTTTTATTCCTTTAATTTGAAGATGCGTTGGGGTTTTTATGACTTAAATCATAGCCGCGGGTGTTTGATTATTTTTTACGATTTTTATTGACTTCTTTTAGATCATTTTTGGGGGGGTTGTGGCTTCTTCCTGGTGGTCCTAGAGGTCCAAGGTAAAGGTTAGAAGTCGAAATTCTTCGGTTAGAGGCGTCTTCCGAGTCTTGGTCTGACTTTTTTAGATTTTGGTCTGACAGGTTTGATGGTATGGGGTGAGGAAAAGCAGTTTTGGTCTGTGAATTAGGGTCCCATAATGACATTGTTACCCTACTTATTGGATACCTATTAGGATTTTCTGAAAAAATTTTAGATCCAAATAAGAGACATTTTTCCGATTTACCCGTTAAAATTATAAAAGTATCAACCATTCATTTTGATTGTAACATAACTACGGGGGCTTTCGACGGGGACAGACCTGCGCACACGATATACGAATTTGCAATATCAGTCGACCCCGGATACTCTATCATTGAAAAACCTACAGCTTTGTTGTACCTCCCAATCATTCCACAGAGTGAAATTACTAATATCACCGTACAAGCTTTAGATCAAAACGGAGGTCCTGTTAATTTTCGAGGGGAAGAGAGCACTCTCGTTTTAGAACTCAGATCTAAATAAAAATGGGGCTAGTTATAAGAAATTACTGTGGACGTAAATCATCAGTGTTTGCCAAACTTTATAAACGGCAACAACTTACTCCTGCAAACACTATATTTCTACAAGCTCTTGGTTATATCGTTAATAATGCCATACAAAAGAAGAAAAATCAATGATACGATGGATATGGCTGCTACAACCATATCTCCAATATTTGATCTATATCAACCTCCAATTGTTGATGAATCCATACGCAAAGCTGAATATCGCACATATAGTCCATATGTTAAATCATTTTCGAATTCGGACGTTATCGAGTTCAGTATCAACCAAGTTGACTCATTTTTTGATATGAGTCTTACCCAACTGATAATTAAAGGGAAAGTACAGAAACAAGGGCTAGGGGATGTCACACTTGCCCCAAACTTTGGAGCATTCCTATTCGACTCATGTACATACATTGAAAGCTCGAAAGAAATTGAAACAGTCCGGGATCCTGGAATTATAAGTACAGTTCGTGCTTTAACGTGTTACGCTCCTGAGGATACAAATTATATGGATATCGCTGGTTGGAATTTTCCATCTTCACCTATTCTCAATAGTCATGATAATACGTTTGATTTAATGATGCCACTTAAACATATTTTCAATATCTTTAATGATTATCAGATGGTTACGTGTGGGCGGCAAACATTCCGATATGTGAGATCACGCAACGATAACGATTGTGTAATTGTCAAAGAAAAAAATGGCGTAAACGCAACCACAAACACATCTGGCTCAATATTTATTGAAAGCATTGAAATTAGGGTGAAACATATCTTTCCAAATGATATAATAAAGGAGAAACTTTTGAGGGGCATCCAAATAAACAAACCCATTATAATTCCATTTAGAAAATGGGAGCTTAACGAGTTACTAGCAATAACCAAAGATGCTAGACGTGAAATTTGGGCAGTAAAAACGAGCTCGACTGTAGAAAAACCCCGATACGTTCTCATCTTTTTTCAAACCGATAAACGCGATGATATTTTAGCTGACCCCACTACCTTCGATTCGGTGAATGTAAATAGTATCCGGTTGTCCTTGAATGGTGAATACTATCCGAACGAAAGAATGAGGTTGGACTTTCCAAACTCCCATTACAGTGAGGCGCACTTTAATTATACCGAATTTTATCCGAGTTATTCTAATACATCACAAAAACATCCTATCTTAAATTACAACAATTTTAAAAAATATCCCATATTTATAATAGACTCAAGCAGACAAGAAGAGTCCATTAAATCGTCAACTGTCGATATAAAGCTGGATATTGAAGCCGATACCGGATTCCCCGCAAATACTAAAGCCTATTGCATCATAATTCATGATTATTTAATGGAACATTTCCCTCTAACTGAAGAAGTTAAAAGCATCACATAAAAAAATTTTAATTTAGTTCGCCTGCAGCCATCATGAGGATAGCATTTGTCGATTTACAAGGATTTACAAACGATGGAATTTTCCATCCAAAGGAAATGTCCATTCAGATTGGATATCAAAATCATCATTTTATGTTTAAACCTTATATTTCCTTCAGCCAATTAAGTTCACGAGATAAGAAGACCGTTAGCCACTTGGAGAAATTTATTCATGGAATTCCTTATAGCTCTGGTGATATTGAATATACCGAAATAAATTCCATTTTGGAAAAATACTTATTACCATATGTTGAAATAATTTATGTAAGAGGTGATCAAAAACGAACCTTTTTGCAAACTAAATGTTCAGAAATTGGATTGTACCCAGTTGTCTACGATGTAAGCCGATATGATTCAACCCCATGTTCTACCGAAAATTTTGAAGCTATAATTGACCATTGTCCTAATCATGGACGAGGTAAATTTTCATGCACCCAGCAAAACGTAACACATCTACATAACTGGTTTTTAAATGTTATATTACCAAAATAAACTGTATATTCTACAAATAAACTATTTTATTTAAACGTTTTATATTTGATACGCCACTGCTCCCAACATAACCCAAATAACCATCCACGTATAGTATTTCAAATGAAATCATAAAATCATTCTCATTCTTATTAGTATTGTAATGTCTGGCTTAGGAAGCACTTGTGATTTTGAGTATCATTTAAAACTGGTTAAATTTTCAAAAAATCTTAAAAAATTGAAGGAAGAAATATTATTGTATGAAGATAAAAAAATTGTGCTTAACAAATTAACCGCTTTGAGATTGTGGAGTGACGTATTCAGTGACAGACCAATTCCATCATCACCTTTAACGAAGAAAAGAATAAAACCGTTATGCCTCACCTATTAACGAGCGTGTTGATACTAACCGCAATAATTAATAATATTTTGTATGTCAATATTTTGAATAATGTGGAGTATTTGGCTATATGTTTTAGTGACTACAAAAAAGATTGTAATTATACATCATGGCATACAATGGATCGTGAAATATTAAATAGTGGGAAGCTTCCGGTATTTTATTCCGAAATTCCATCAACGGAAAATGCATATTTCAAATTAAAAATGGTTTTTTCAAATTATTCAGAAGATTCACAGTGGCAGGAAATAATTAAAAGTCAGCCTGAGGGAAACTCTAATTTGATTGTATCCTCTTTAAATTTATTAGGTATCTTAATTTTACTGTTACGAATTATTGTTAAATATTTAAAATTTAAATATTATATAATTTAAAAATAAATGAAGTTTTTTATTTTATTGCCCCAAAACTGATTTGTAAATTCTAAACAATAAATATCACTATTATGATTTCAGACACGACCTGAAATTTTAATAAAAATTGCTATTACGATTTCAACCGTACCACCCATACTAAACACTCATTCGTAAACGCGGTCTAAAGTTTAATAAAAATTAAATTTTAAACAATAAAGCTCACTGTTCCGATTTCAATTCTACATCGCCCGTATATCAATTCCTAAACGCGACCTGAATTTCATGTAAGCTATTTTAACTCAAATAAAGTTTAATTGTAAAAATTGTTCAGTCTATATAAGCGGTTAAAAAATGTTTGGTTTAATAAAAATTAAATTTTATAGTGTTTCTACTGTAAAAGTTTTTTATTTTAAAATTAAAATCGAGCGAAAATAGTGCAAAATATGTACTCTAGTTGAATATACCACACCCAGAACTATTTGTTAAATTGAGCTCTAAGCATAATGTAATTTAAAAAATTTATGTAAAAATTAATTGTAAATATCTCATAAAATAATAATTGGATTATTTAAACACTAAAACACATTTTATACAATGTGTCTACTTAAACTTGAACCCTGTTCACTATAAAAATGATTCTAATACCGGACTTCTACGAAATTGTATATACATTATGGAACATAGGTGTGCCACATATTTGTTAATGTAATTTAAAATATTTACGTAAAAATGAATTCTAAATGTCTCGTAAAAGAATAATTGAGATCTTTAAACACTAAAACAAATTTTATACGGTGTATCATAGGCGTTTGATATATTTGTTGGACTATTAAAATAAAATAAAAATTTGAAACGTGAATTTGCTAACGTAAAAACAGAAAAATTTATGCAAACAGGAAAAAATTAAATTACTCACCTCAATACTTATGCACCAAAGCCGTAAGGGGGGTCCTGGGAGCCGGTACACCCTATGACCCATCACCGTCCCAATTTCTACACCCCCCCGGGTGTCGATGAGGACCAACCGGTCTCGAAACATTTCCAGAATTTCGGCTGGGCACACCGAAATTAATATAAATGCCGGTTGGTTCTAAAAAATAAAAAATATTTAATATATTTACAATGCATAGCAAATAAAACTAATTACTTTAATTAAAATAATACTCACTCGCTCATTTTCGGGTAACAACATTTTAGCCGCCCGCATTAGAGCGTTTTGAAATTCTATAAAGAAAAAAATATATGAAATAGCTATTTTTACAATTAAATTATAACTTACCAATTTGGGTTGAGTTCATCTTGGCCTTTGATATTCAAATGAATTCACAGTGGACTTTCGGTTTACAAATCCCATCCAAAACAACTATTTTTTATTATACAGAATTCTCAGATTTCTCGAAATGTACAAACAAGGTAATAAAATTTACATATAGATAGTACTGGGTTTGACTTTATAATTATTTTCTTGCAACAAAGTTGCAATTTTATTATACGAGGTACCACGTATGCACCATGATTTTAAGGAATTAAAATTGGGGGTTTTAGGGATTTTTTATTCCTTTAATTTGAAGATGCGTTGGGGTTTTTATGACTTAAATCATAGCCGCGGGTGTTTGATTATTTTTTACGATTTTTATTGACTTCTTTTAGATCATTTTTTGGGGGGGTTGTGGCTTCTTCCTGGTGGTCCTAGAGGTCCAAGGTAAAGGTTAGAAGTCGAAATTCTTCGGTTAGAGGCGTCTTCCGAGTCTTGGTCTGACAGGTTTGATGGTATGGGGTGAGGAAAAGCAGTTTTGGTCTGTGAATTAGGGTCCCATACTGACATTGCTTCACTACTGAAATGGTCTCTAACTTTTATATTAAATTGAGTAAACGGTTTTTCACAAACATAACAAATAGTTGCATTATGATATTGTTCCTGTTCTTCAGGAGTTAATGGATATATAGGATGAACGTATTTTAAATGATTGTTATAAATATTAAAAACAGTTTTCTCCAATTTTTCCATAAAAACTTTTGCTGTGTTTGGACCACTATAAATTTCAAGTTTGGATAAATTATCGTCATAGGAACACTTTACATAAAAACTAAATGAATAAGGAATATGCTCATGCGTTTTTAACGAGTAAGAAACCCCATCAAAAGGGGTGGTTGTATGGACTTTTTTTAAAATGCATTCAAAGTCTGCATAGATCACAAATGGAGTTTGAAATTGTTTTTCAAAATTGGTAAATTTCAAAATATTCTCTGGGAGCGTCTCACCACACTTATTTTTTATTAAGTTTTCAGTAAGTAAATTTGTTATAATGTGGTTACAATCGTTTATTTGGTGATTTTCTAAATGTTGGTTGGATTTGAAAGTCTGCAAACACCCATCACATAAATAAATTCTTCCATGATGATTTGATTTTTGCTTAGATACTAGTCTTGATAAATCTGTTATTAGACAATAGTGTAAGTTACCATTTTCACCCTCAATTAGTAAAAGGTTCACGTGTGTTGCTTGACGTCTTGATGTAAAAATAATCTCACAAATGTTTTTTGTATTTTTTTCTAATCCGAAAACATTTATTGAAATATTATTCTGTTTTTCAAACTTTTCAATTTGTGTTAATTTTACTGGAAACTGGATTCCTTCAAAATTTAATAGTGTGTTGTAATGTGGATATGATGTGGTTTTTTTTGGGTCGCCATTAGCTGGAAAAATTGCAGCATTTACTGACCAACCAAAACAAAAAAAATCATTGTTTTCAATGTTTAGAACTGCTCGTTTTCTTATTATCTCCATTGGTAATTTAATGTATGAAGAAGCAGAAATGCTTATAAATCTATTTATGTTAAGGTCTATAAACATTATTTCTTGCAAAGCCCAATTGGAATCTTTTTCTTGGAACTCAGAAGCTTGGTTTAAAAGTTCATCTGCAAATTCATCATAGATTTTCTCCAAATTAGATGAAATTGTAATAATTTTGTTGGATGTATTTAAAGATTTTATATCTGATACTTCTTTATCAGGTTTAATAAATATCGCAAATAATTCAACATTAACTTTTAATGTTTTGTGAATAATTATATGATCATGTAGTAAGTTGATTACTTTTGGTTTAACACCTGTTAGAAAATCTATATAATTATTTTTATTCTTACAAGAAATCCTATAGGTACTAATTCTATTTTTGAAAGCCGATGAAATTTTGATAACATTTTCTTCTACACATTCAATTGTGTCACAACGCAACCTTTTTTTAGGTAACATTTTATAACTGCACTCATTAAACTTTAAACATGTACTATCAAATAGTTACTAAGGAATTATATTTACAGAATCGAAAGATGCTAGCCAATGAAATTTTGAGTTCAGAGTAGGAGATCTCCTTCCTATTATAGGCGGAGTTAACACAGATATTCTTTATGAATATAACTTTTATTATGAACTAATAAAAAATATGATTTATATAATATTTATTCGTATATTATTAAGGTTTTTTCAAATGTTTTAATGTTACAATTTATAATTGGACACTTTTTCCAAGTTAAGTAAAATTTTTTTTAAATTTGTAATTTTCGCATCGACCATTTTCTTCTTAGATTTGTTCGTTTTTAAAAGGGTTCTTATTGATGTTAGTGATGTATTTAAAATATTTAGTTCACTCTCTTCAGCTTTTACAAGTTGATTGGCAAGCTCTTCAATACTTTTGAGGGTATCTCTCAATACTCCATCGTCGTTGGGTTTTGGACCTATTTTTCACTTAGTCGTTGGTTTTTCTTTTCACTTCGTCGTTGACTTTTCTTCTAGGATCTCGATTATCTTTTCTTTTTCTTCCTGATGGGTGGTATAGGCGGTACTCTCACTATTCTCTCTGGACTCCTGGACACTTTGTAGTTTCTCTTTTTTTTTGTTCTTCTGCTGCATAATATGAACATGATTTTTGTTCATCGCTGATTTTTTTGTTTTCCATTTTATTTATTTTATTAATTTAGCAAAAATTTATTTTTATAGGTATGTCTTGATTCTAACGAGTTTGTATAATGAATAAATGAATCAGATTTTCAGAACCGACAAAAATTAAAATACGAAGAATGGGAATTACGGGGGACATATAAACAAAGTTAACCTTGATTTTTTAAAATTTTTATGGGGAGGTTATGAGTCAAAAAGCTCAAGGTCTACTGTGAGGCAGGCATACTCACTAAAAACTTCACCGCCCTCTAACTATAATGCTCTGGATCATTTATCACCACAACTCCAACATCAGTAGATATACTATAAAATGGAGAAAAGTAAAAATATAACATTTTTTTATTTACTTACAAACTGGTATATTCGCTGTAAAAGTATTATAATTAATGTATGTTGTTTTTTGGTTTTAATTACTTACGCGTTAGGTCTAACCAGACACCCTATAAAAAAATTGCAGTTATACTCACATCAATTTTTTATCACGACACATTTTTTGGGGCCCAAAAAACCCAGCGGGTCCTCACCGGCGCCGCCTCGTACTCATACGATTTTCTCAATTTTTCAATAATAATTTCCCTAAAAAAATATTTTAGGTTTTAAATCACAAAATATCAAGATTTATTTTCTTGCATTTTTCTATTGATACTGAATATATAATTAAACTAGATATACTATTGTCGCAAATAGTTTTCAGCGTCTCTCAAAGAAATTTCGAGAGTTAAATATATGATAATGAAAACATTTCCACTAAAATATTGTTTCAGTTTGAGAACCACTGATCTACATTCATATAACTGAAGCGAATTAATTAACCTCTATGTGATATGGGCGTCTAAACTAAAAATGTGTACACTTGTTCAATTAAAGCGAGCGTAAAAAATGTTTCAGATATAGGGGTCAATTAAAGCTCTAGACTAATTTATATTCCACACATTGGGTGTGGACCACCAGGAAGAAGCCACAACCCCCCAAAAATGATCTAAAAGAAGCCAATAAAAATCGTAAAAAATAATCAAACGCCCGCGGCTGTGATTTAAGTCATAAAAACCCCAACGAATCTTCAAAGGTATAAAAAATCCCTAAAACCCCCAATTTTAATTCCTTAAAATCATGGTGCATACGTGGTACCTACCCCGTATAACTTTAGTCGTAATAAGGCTGATGTAATATGTTATTGCAAATTGTAATGGATTTTTATTTTTATGTATGGGAAAGCTAACATGCGTAATTAGTTGATTTTTCTACCTAGTGTTTCATTACTAATTGGAAATATTTTAACTGTAGAATCCTGAGCTTAAAATATAAAGATTTCTCCCAAATCACTTAAATTAAATGTGCCTCCTGTCTGAGTTACAGGGTGTTTTATTTAAAGATTTGAAAATGATTTTCGACCATTACTTTAAAACTATTTAACGCATTATTGTCATACTTGGCGGTAAGTCTAGGTACTATACACCCTGCTAAATTATGTTAAATAAACGCTTCTGGCTACTACCAAAGGCGTACGACTGGGGCAAGTGGCTGATTGATCCTTCCCAAATTCTATGTCACTGGGGGAATTGCAATTTTATCACGATTTTTGGTTTCTCTAATACTTTCTACGTAAATATCGTACTCTTCATAACGATAAAGTCATTATTTTTTCGAGATATCTTAAGTTAAACATGAAGCTGCACAATTATTTTGATTTTAATATGTATTAATTATGTCGGTGTTTTGGGTCATTGGATTGCATTTATTACACAAATGAACCTTTAATCCGTATTAAAAAAAAGAATACAATCTTATTTGTCGATATTTCTTGAAACGAATAAACACATTAAATTATTAAAAACAAATTGTGGTTCTGAAAATGTTATAATCTAAATAAAAGAACAATGTTAATAACAAGAAAATATCAAAATGCATATGAACAAAACTTAAAAAGCTTTTATAACAAATGTTCAATATGACCCCCGTTGACCTCAATAAGTTTATCCATTCTTTCGCTGAACGATCTTCTAACTTTAAAAAATATGTTTGGCTGATTGGCAATAAAATTAGCGGAATTTACAATTTGCTGCCAAAGTTCTTCACGAGTATTTATTGCTTGGGAGTATACTAGTGATTTCATATGTCCCCAGAAATAGAAATCTAAGGGATTACCGTCGGGAGTTCTAGGCGGCTACGGAAATTCACTACCTCTGCCAATCCAACGATGAGGAAATAGATGATCGAGATAGTTCCGCACTATTAGACGATAATGAGGTGGTGCTCCATCCTGCATGAACCACATATCTCTCCTTCGATTAAGTGGCAGTTCCTCTAGATAATCGAACAGTGTAGTTTGTAAAAATTGTAAATACGAGTTACCATTCAAATTTGCTGGTAATTCATAAGGACCCAACAAATTATCTCGAAATATACCGCACCATCTTAAATTCGTGTTGAAAATGTGATTCTCGGAATAGATGGGGATTTTCAATATCCCAATAGTGACTGTTTCTCCAGTTGAAAACTCCTCTACGTGTAAATGTGGCCTCATCAGTAAACATTATTTTTTCAATAAAATTACGATTTTCATTTTTTTTATTTATGATCCAATGAGCAAAATTAATTCGTACATGATAATCTCTAGGCAATAAATTCTGTACCGGTGTAAAGTGGTAAGGTCGTAAATTTTCTTTTTTCAGTATTCTAAAAACTGAAGTGTGGCTTAATCCAGTCATTGCTGCTAAACGCCGAGTGCTTAGTTCGGGATTATCAGCAATTCGCACTAAAATATCATCCTCCTGATCCACAGTTAATATTTTCGGTCGTCCCATACCACTGTTACGCCTAAATTCCCAGTTTCTCCTAATCGACTAAAAACATTACTGAAAGTCTGGCGATTGGGTTGAACTCTGTTTGGATACATTTCTTGATATCTTCGAGCAGCAGCAAGGCAGGAATAATTTTCGTTTACATAAACACAGAGCATGTCTCGCATTTCAAGATTAGAAAAATTATTGTGCCGCGGCATTTCCACTTAATCGACTTTTTAAATTTTACAATAATCACAATCTTAAAGCGACAGTAACAATAATTAACAGCAATGACAGCAACCTACTAGATCGAAACAATTGAGTCAGACCAGAGCCAACTATACAAAATCTAAGCTTATTTTCAATATGTCGTACGCACTTTAATACCACGACAGCATGTAATGTCAATGATATGGAAAAAATGATTAAAGTAATGGTCGAAAATCATTTTCAAATCTTTAAATAAAACACCCTGTAACTCGGACAGGGGACACATTTTATTTAAGTGATTTGGGAGAAATCTTCATATTTTAAGCTCATTTAAAGTATACCATCCTCCAACACCTGCATTACCCATACCACGAAGAGTATCAAATGTTGATCTTTACTTTATTGTTATGAAACATTAAGTCCAAGCCCTCCCGTACAGAACAATAAAAATAGAAAAAGCCGTTAGCTCATATTTAGATTTGGTAATATCAAAAGTTTGCTTACCAGTTACCAGCAATAACCAAAGATGCTAGACGTGAAATTTGGGCCGTGAAAACGAGTTCGTTATAGAAAAACCAAGATACGTTCTCATCTTTTTTCAAACCGATAAACGCGATGATATTTTAGCTGACCCCACTACCTTCGATTCGGTGAATGTAAATAGTATCCGGTTGTCCTTGAATGGTGAATACTATCCGAATGAAAGAATGAGGTTGGACTTTTCAAACTCTCATTACAGTTAGGCGCACTTTAATTATACCGAATTTTATCAGAGTTATTCTAATACATCACAAAAACACCCTATCTTAAATTACAACAATTTAAAAAAAATATCCTATATTTATAATAGACTCAAGCAGACAAGAAGAGTCCATTAAATCGTCAACTGTCGATATAAAGCTGGATATTCAAGCCGATACCGGATTCCCCGCGAATACTAAAGCCTATTGCATCATAATTCATGATTATTTAATGGAACATTTCCCTCTAACTGAAGAAGTTAAAAGCATCACATAAAAAAAATTTAATTTAGTTCACCTGCATAGCATTTGTTGATATACAAGGATTTACAAACGATGGAATTTTCCGTCCGAAGGAAATGTCCATTCAGATTGGATATCAAAATCATCATTTTATGTTTAAACCTTATATTCCCTTCGGTCAATTAAGTTCACGAGATAAGAAGACCGTTAGCCACTTGGAGAAATGTATTCATGGAATTCCTTATAGCTCTGGTGATATTGAATATACCGAAATAAATTCAATTTTGGAAAAATACTTTTTGCAAACTAAATGTTCAGAAATTGGATTGTACCCAGTTGTCTACGATGTAAGCCGATATGATTCAACTCCATGTTCTACCGAAAATTTTGAAGCTATAATTGACCATTGTCCTAATCATGGGCGAGGTAAATTTTCATGCACCCAGCAAAACGTAACACATCTACATAACTGGTTTTTAAATGTTATATTGCCAAAATAAACTGTATATTCTACAAATAAACTATTTTATTTAAACGTTTTATATTTAATACGCCACTGCTCCCAACATAACCCAAATAACTATCCACGTATAGTAATTCAAATGAAATCATAAAACCATTCTCATTCTTATTAGTATTTGTGATTTTGAGTATCATTTAAAACTGGTTAAATTTTTAAAACATCTTAAAAAATTGAAGGAAGAAATATTATTGTATGAAGATAAGAAAATTGTTCGTAACAAATTAACCGCTTTGAGATTGTGGAGTGACGTATTCAGTGACAGGCCAATTCCATCATCACCTTTGACGAAGAAACGAATAAAACCGTTATGCCTCAACTAATAACGAGCGTGTTGATACTAACCGCAATAATTAATAATATTTTGTATGTCAATATTTCGAATAATGTGGAAATTCCATCAACGGAAAATGCATATTTCAAATTAAAAATGGTTTTTTAAAATTATTCAGAAGATTCGCAGTGGCAGGAAATAATTAAAAGTCAACCTGAAGGAAACTCTAATTTGATTGTATCCTCTTTAAATTTATTAGGTATCTTAATTTTACTGTTACGAATTATTGTTAAATATTATATAATTTAAAAATAAATAAGGTTTTTTATTTTATTGCCCCCAAAACTGAATTGTAAATTCTAAACAATAAAAATCACTATTATGATTTCAGACACGACCTGAAATTTTAATAAAGCTCACTGTTCCGATTTCAACTCTCCATCACCCGTACTAAACATCAATTCCTAAACGCGACCTAAATTTCATGTAAGCTATTTTAACTCAAATAAAGTTTAATTGTAAAAATTGTTCAGTCTGTATAAGCGGTTAAAAAAATGTTTGGTTTTTTATTTTAAAATTAAAATCGAGAGAAACTAGTGAAAAATATGTACTCTAGTTGAATATACCACACCCAGATCTATTTGTTAAATTGAGCTCTAAGCATAATAATGTAATTTAAAAAATTTATGTAAAAATTAATTGTAAATGTGTCATAAAATAATAATTGGGTTATTTAAACACTAAAACACATTTTATACAGTGTGTCTATTTAAACTTGAACCCTGTTCACTATAAAAATGATTCTAATACCGGACTTGTACGAAATTGTATATAAATTATAGAACATAGGCGAGCCACATATTTGTTAATGTAATTTAAAATATTTACGTAAAAATGAATTCTAAATGTCTCGTAAAAGAATAATTGATATCTTTAAACACTAAAACAAATTTTATACCGTGTATCATAGGCGTGTGATATAAACTCCTGGACAAAATTAACGCACCACTTTAATTATTCTAAATATTTACAATATAAACACAAAATAAAACTTAGTTAAATTGAAACAATAATGAATACCTAAAAATTAGTCGAATATGACTTTAACATGACCTTAATTTGCCTTATTTTTTCTTTAAAAATTTGTTTTTGCTGAAAATGCATAATTAAGCTATCATGCTTTCCAATTGAAAAAAGAAAAAAGAATATGTGAAACACAATAAATGAATTTTGGTGAACCCTAATACCGTGTAGGGCCTCCTCTACTTCTTATTACTGCATTCATGCGTCGAGGCATGCTTGATATTAAATGTTCAACAAACGCTTGCGGAATAATCTCCCATTCTTCAATAACGGCTCTATAAGTTGGTTGTGATTAACAACAGGAGGTCTAAGACTTCGAATCTTCTTTTTGAGATAGTCCCATAGATGCTCTATAGGATTCATGTCCGGACTGTTAGGTGGCCACTCTAATAAAGGGATATTAACATCATTTAGGTAACCAATAACCTGTCTTGCCACGTGGGGACGAGCGTTGTCCTGCATGAATAAAAAATTAGGCCCAACAAATGGAGCAAAAGGCATTACATGTTCGACAATAATGTTATCTAAGTAATATTGGGCATTCATAGACCTCGTACGTATAGGGACTAATTCCGTACGAGCATCGAAGCAAATTCCTCCCCAAAACATTTTAGAGCCACCACCAAAAGGTACTTTAGGAGAGATATTACAGCTAGCAAACCTTTCTCCTCGTCTTCGCCAGACACGCTCACGTCCATCTACAGCTTTAAGGCTAACTCTGGTTTCATCGGAGAACATAACCCGTTTCCAATCATTGATGGTCCAATTCTGATGTAGTCTTGCAAAATTCAATCTCTAAACTTTGTGTTCTCTGGTAAGCAAGGGCTTTTTGGCTGGTCTTCTATTGCTCAATTCTGCTTCATGTAAACGTCTTCTAACCGTTCGAGATGATATAGCGACGTTGCGAACATCCGCTAATTCATTTTTTAACAGATTGCTGGTAACTCTCCTGTCTCTGAGAGCACGTTGTCTCAAAAAACGATCATCAATTTGATTAGTGCAACGTTTTCGCCCTTGTCCTGTTCTTCGAAGGTACGAGCCTGTTTCATTATGATGTCTCACTACGCGACTGATACTGGAATGATGTCTTCCTAATAAACCAGCAACATGTCGCATTGAATATCCTTCATCCAGAAGAGTCGATGCTCTATTGACAAATTTCTTTGGCGGTTCATTTTTCTTACTTGTTTTACTCGCAAATGAACTTCCAAACATGCATATGATAAAAACAATTACAAACAAACGCTTGCTTCTTACAGAAATTTTGTTTTAATCAACACTTTTTTAAAAAAATTTTACACAGATTTACTCTAAAACAAAGTTTAATATGAATTATTGTCAAAACAAGGTACTATGTGACACTAGCTAGTTTAAATAACATCTGTCAGTATCAAACACGGTCCATAGCCTACTTGTCGTACACTAAGTTAACAATAAATAAAGATTATTGAGAAAAATATGAGTGGTGCGTTAATTTTGTCCAGGAGTTTATTTGTTGGACTATTAAAAAGTTAAAACACTTCTTTTAAATACAAAAACTAAAAAAAAAAGATAGAGAATGTCTGCTTAAAAAAATTTTCAGTCTGTATAAGCAGTTCTAACATTGGTTTAATAAAAATTAAATTTTAAACAATAAAAATAAAAATTTGAAACGTGAATTTGCTAACGTAAAAACAGGAAAAAATTAAATTACTCACCTCAATACTTATGCACCAAAGCCGTAAGGGGGGTCCTGGGAGCCGGTACACCCTGTGTCCCATCACGGTTCCAATTTCTACACCCCCCCGGGTGTCGATGTGGACCAACCGGTCTCTAAACATTTCCATAATTTCGGCAGGGCACACCGATATTAATATAACTGCCGGTTGGTTCTAAAAAATAAAAAATATTTAATATATTTACAATGCATAGCAAATAAAACTAATTACTTTAATTAAAATAATACTCACTCGCTCATTTTCCGGCAATAACGTTTTAGCTGCCCGCATTAGAGCGTTTTGAAATTCTATAAAGAAAAATATATATGAAATAGCTATTTTTACAATTAAATTATAACTTACCAATTTGGGTTGGGTTCATCTTCGTTGGCCTTTTGGTATTCAAATGAAGTGAAATGTGAATTTTCGGTTTACAAATCCCATCCAAAACAACTATTTTTTATTATACAGAATTCTCGGATTTCTCGAAATGTACAAACAAGGTAATAACATTTACATATAGATAGTACTGGGTTTGACTTTATAATTATTTTCTTGCAACAAAGTTACAATTTTATTATACGGGGTACCACGTATGCACCATGATTTTAAGGAATTAAAATTGGGGGTTTTAGGGATTTTTTATTCCTTTAATTTGAAGATGCGTTGGGGTTTTTATGACTTAAATCACAGCCGCGGGTGTTTGATTATTTTTTACGATTTTTATTGACTTCTTTTAGATCATTTTTTGGGGTAAATCATTTTTGGGGGGGTTGTGGCTTCTTCCTGGTGGTCCTAGAGGTCCAAGGTAAAGGTTAGAAGTCGAAATTCTCCGGTTAGAGGCGTCTTCCGAGTCTTTTTTAGATTTTGGTCTGACAGGTTTGATAGTATGGGGCGAGGAAAAGCAGTTTAGGTCTGTGAATTAGGGTCCCATACTGACATTGTTACCCTACTACACTGTTATTGTTAAGTGTTAGCTTGATCTTATCTTCACGGCACAAACTCGCTTATGATTACTTGTTCAATATTAGGGCATACGCCTAATATTACCAGCAGCAACAGCGAACTGATTAGTATGATCCTGTGAAGTATGATCTTAAGATTAGTATGACAAAGTTTAAGTTGTGATCATCGATTAGCATGTGATCGTAGGAAAGGTTGACCACAGATACAAACCCTGCAAGGTTTGGTTGATGTTGCACGTTGGTATGGATTTCTCTCACCGATGTGTTGAAGTTGAAGAATGAATCGGTTGAAGATTCCTTTGTTGAGGCAGTTGACTTGTCGGGAGTTGGGGTGTCAATCTGCGATGGCTTAGGCGGATCGTTTGGTGGCTTAGACTTGTTAGACTTACCACGTTTGTTGCCATTTGATGGATTGGGAGCCGTTTCTGGTTTAGCATCACCAGCAGCGGCGGAGGGGACCTGAGCATGGTACAGATTCCTAGCTTTAGGATTCCGTTGCTTCTCGGGTTTACCCCTGTACCCGAATTCCATAGTGAAAAAGTTTTAGGATAGGTTAGTAAGATAAGATAGGATAGGAGTTGAGTTTTGATAATTTGTAAATGATTCTTAAAAGAATAATCGTTTATGACAAATTATAGAGTTCGAACCTCGAGCCTCATAAATTTGGGGTGACGGAGTGTGCGCCTTATATAGTAAAATATTGCAAGTCATGCATTGACGTCATAGGGGGGGATATATGATATTTTAAATCAACCGGAGCGTTGCGGTTGTATGGAAATCGAATATTTTTAAAATATCAGCACATTTAACATAAAAGCCTGCACTGAAAGCTTTGTATTTGATATTTCGTAGTTTTAGATATTGGCTCATCATTCATTCATTCATATAGATTCAAAATCTGCATAAATTATAAATGGAACTTTCTGTTTGAATACAAAATCTTTAAATTTAACTATTGGATTTTTAGGTATAGTAATTTTACAATTATTTTTACTTTCACAGTAAATAAATGATCTTTTAATTTTTCATCTGTTGTAAAATAATTTAAACGTCTATCACCAATAAATTTTTTATGATCAGTTTTACCTATCTGAGCATTTATTAATCTTGATAAATCTTTAATCCAACAATAGTGATATTTAATGTTTATATCATGTTCATCATCTGATTTTAGAACATCATAATCGTTCACTTTAGGCACATACAAATTTTGAATTAACAATAAATTAATATGATTCACCATTTTTGTTTTTGTTAACCGTGCTGTTGCTACTGTGTAAAATGATTTACTTTGTATTTGGTTAAGTTCTAACATATAAACGTTCACCGAAATATTATTTAATTTCTCAAATTTTGTAATACTTTTAATTGTTATTGGTGTTTCAAGAGCCTTAGTATTTAAAACATGCTTGTAATGTGGATATGATGATACTCTATCAGAATGGTTGGCTGCTGGATATAACCCACTTACTACAGCCCAATAGAAACATGCATCATCCGTATTTTGAACATTTATACATGCCCGCTTTTTTAAGATTTGTTGAGGGAGTTTAATATAAGAGGTCCCCCCGTTTCCCATTTCAAATTTATTAATATTAATTTCTAGTGAACTTATTGACTTTAAAGCCCACCCAATATCTTTTTCACTAAATTCAGAAAGTTGATTTTCAATCTTATCTATCACGTGATCGTGAAACCATTCTCTTATAATATTGGTTCCCTCATCGATAGCCTCGTTTTTAGTATTAAAATATTTAAAATCTATTTTGTCTTCACCTACGCCCTGTTTAATAAATTCTCCACAAAAGCAACAATTAACTTTAATCATCCCATAAGATTTTAGCAATCGTTTAAAGTTTCACAGTCACTTAAAAAAAATATTTTTATTCTTTAAATTTATAATAATTCCAGTTCTTACTCTACCACTAAACGCGGTAACCAAGTGTTGCCATTTTACTCTATCACATAGATTATTTTTATTTACATTTACACCACACCCCAAATGAAGTCTTGATATATCCTGAATTGATATTTGTTAAGTTTTTAAATGGCCTAAATTTGTTTGTAATTTTCGTAATTCTCCAATTGAAAGGTCAACATTTTTAACAGCTTTATTACATAATCTGATATTCCGTTTATATGTTTACTCCAAATTTCAATTTCCCTAGGATTATAGTGTTCTTTTAATAATCTTTCTACTTTTTTAAAATTAATGATTATATCATCACTTAATGATAAGATTTCCTCTGCACTCATTGCGTTTGGTACTGACAAATCTAAATATTTAAAATTTATTCATTTATTGTACAATATAAATATGAGCTAACGTTTTTATGCACACTTTTATTGTTCTGTTGTACTGGGGGACTGGGACTTAATGTCTCATAACAATGGAGATCAACATATGATATTCTTCGTGGTACAGGAAATACAGGTGTTGGAGGACGGTATAATGTAAAAGCATGCAATCTTACCGATTTGTTACAAAAGCAGAAATTTTTTGAACAATCTCGACAATACTGGCTCATTTCTTCAGGGTTATCTTGAATTTTTGGGCAGGATGAGGCTTCCCAATTTCTTTGGCTCCCTCGAAAATTATTACGTATGCTTCACTATTGAATTTCTCTTCTTTACCCTCCAAAATGTTATTCATTCGTTTGGGTAGAAATATTGATTGGTCCTCCAACTTTACTAAGATTGACGGCCCAAATTTGGTTTTCACCAACTTTGCAGAGACTATGTTGTAGGGTCTGCCTATTTCAAGTTCGTTGAGCTTCTGAATTGGTTTGCTGGATAGTTGTGCAGCGCTGTTTATAGCTGAAAGATCCATCTACAATTAACATCAAACCAAAAACATAAGCACTTAAATCAATATCCCTCCTTTCTTTTATTTATTTTCTTATTTATAATAATATGTATATGAATTATAATAATATTAATACAAATTGTGATCTTGTTATCTTAGAATACCCTGAGTGGTGAATGTAAAGAAAATAAGTACTAAAATTATTTAGATACATCCATCCTCACACAAAGGGTTATAATAAAAACATATATTTTAAATAAGAAATAAACTTTGATTTAACAAATATTTAAATAATTACTTACCTTTTCACTTTATCTTCACTTGGGAAAATCTTCAATTAAATGTTGAAATGCAACTGAATAACTGAAAAATTTAATGTAATAACCCTTAACATTTGAGGTTATAAGGCAAGTTGCGTGTCTATCAAACCTTGGCAGAGCGGTGAATTAAGGCTTACTGAGTTTTATACCTGAAAGAAAATCCTAGAAGGGCGTGATCCCCCTGCAGCGATTCAGTGCAGAATATACCTTATGTCTCACGAAGTGTCTAAAACTCGGGGTTTGGTAATTTAAAAGAAACGCTTATTAAAGTTTAAATGAATCTATTAACTACTAAAAGGAAATGGTTAACAAAACATGACTACAATTTTGAAATAATATCTCTAGCTTTTACTACTAAGAAAATGCCTAAAATGATCCAAAAATGATAAAAAATTAAACTAACAATGAAAGAAACTAAAAATCGCTCTGTGGCGGTAAAATAAAACCCCCACTTAATATTTCTTTACTAAACTAAGTGACAAAAGGGTTAACGTGAAATTGAAACTTTGTTTCTACTAAAGATCAGAAGTTCGCTAGTTACCTCAACGATTCATGTGAAAGAAAAGGGAAAGGCTTTAATGTATACAATACAAATACAAAAAAACTGTCTTGGGATCAAATCTAATAGCGGAAAAAATGCCAGAGCAATTAACTGGAGTTAAAGTTCTTTTGTGTTACATTGTAAAGGAACTTTGACCAGAAAAATTGTTTATGACATCCAATATTTAACTTCCTTGAATTGAAAGAGGACGGTGTCGGATTGCTCAACTTATATTTTGAAACTTTTCAACAAGCAACAAAACCAACCTACATTTGTTTCGTTTTTTTGCATACTTTGCATTGTGGTAATTTTCTAGATGATTCGATTTTTCTACAGTTTGGAACGCTAGTTATCTACTTTGACTATACCGGGTGTTTTAAAATTATATATGACTTTCATTTATTTCTTTCGCCATTTTTCCAGATATTACATTAAATTACTAACCTCAATACACCAAAGCCATATAGGGTATCCCGGGAAACGGTAAATTCTGTGGCCCATCACCGAACCAATTTCAACTGCTCCCCGGGTGTCGATCTGCACCAACCTATTCCGGAAAACGGTTCTAATTTCTGGAGGGCACATTGACTTCATGATAAACTTCGGTTGGTTCTAAAAATAAAAATATTTAATATATTTACAATACATAGCAAATAAAACTAATTACATTAATTAAAATAATACTCACACGTTCAGATTCCGGTAATAAGTTTGCCACTGCCTCCATCAAGGCGTTTTCAAGTTCTAAAATAAAATCCGATATGAAATAGCTATTTTTTAAACTAAAATATAACTCTTACCAATTGTGTGTGAGGAACTCATTTTAATTTCTGTCTTAATGCCACTACTATAAGCGTTCAACTGAATTCACAGTAGTCTAGGAAAATGGTCCCAGGGTGGCTTTTCTTCCCTACTTTGGTCTGCTATTGCTATCTCCTCTGGTTCCCAATTTTTCATTTCTCGAGTCTTTTCTCGTGTATGTGTATGTATGACCCATGTCGTTAAAGCGTTCCATTGACTCGCTAATATGGTTATGCCACATCCTAAAGTTTGATAGATGCGTAAACCATTAAGTATTACTCCAATAATATATTGTATTACTTTGAATATGCAATATATTCCTATCAATCCGCTAATGAACGTTCCGATTTCTGAAAATGACCCCCATAATTCTTTGAAGGTTGATTGTGCTAATTTTTTAATTTCTGCTGGTTCGAACATGTTTGAAAGGGATTATCCTTGGCTATTTGCCTCTAGTCCTGCTGCTCGCCGTGTAAAAATATTTTGTACTGCTTTTTGCTCTGTGCATTTTCTATTTCTTTCTGAGTATAAAGTCCTTGTGCGCCTATGGGTTGCAGCGGTGAGAATTCTAATGTGGGTTCTGCTTCTGTTGCTAGTTCTTTTGGAGGGATTATACTTGTTGGATGGGGTGTCAAACATACCCATTGATCATCTATAAGGTATGCTGCTGGGATCATGTGGTTACAATCTACTTCTTCTGCGTGGCTTTGTAATATCCTAGTTAGTGGTGCCATGAATTTTGTCTGGTTTGATACTAAAATTGGTAGCTCGTTGTAGCATTTTTCAGTTTGTCTTATGGTTACTCGTCTTGGTGTGCATTTCATTATGTATAGTGCTTCTCCAAGTACTCTTCCTACGTACCCAGATGCGTGTTGCATCAGTTGGCTCAATGCATTGTGTAAAATTGGTGCCATTAGCTGTCGATTCTTTAGAGTTTTTCTTGTCATTATGCACCTACGGTGTACTGTGTCTACATGTAGTCGATCTATATCTCGTTTATATGCTTGTTCTACGTACAACAATTTACTATTGACATAGTTTAAAATTGACATCGTTGGGTTAAGATTATACACAAGAAACCATTTTGTTCCAATAAAGGAATTGCATCGCGATATCCTCGATCTAGTACAAAAATATCACAATGATTAAACCAATTCTGCATAACTGCGTGATCTCTCTCGTATTCATTACTTAGTAATTCATAGAATCATTGTTACGGCTGTCTGAAAAGTATGGTCCTTGAATATCCAAAATAAATCCATCAGGAGCTACCACTAACACTGGTTTTAATACATGTCTTCCTTTGTGTCTGCTATACGACTGCCTTAGAACTCTAAAGTTACTGCATTTCGGAATGTAAGCATACCAACCAATATTTTCAGTCACAAATATTTGCATTAACGACTCCCTTACTAATGAAATGGCTAAACTGGTACTCTTGTAAAATACTGAAAAATCCGCAAAAACTCGTCGGATAGACCATGCCTCATCTTGCACAGAAAAGTAAATAAATTTTCTAGTAGCAAAACTGTTTATTTTTATGGTTTGTCACCTCATATTTGTTTCAAAATATCGTGGACTACATCATATTAAAAATTCAGCAAAATCCACCGATTTTTTGGTGACCACACCCGAAATAGGGGTTGGGGGATGATCATATAAAAATGCAAATTTTTTTTCATTTAAGCTGTTAGAAACATTTTACATCGCATTTAAAAGTACTATAGAAATATATTTATTTGTATTTAAAAATAGGGGTTGGGATGGAAGGGGGTGAGTTTGGAATTTATTTTATAAAACAGCTTAATATTATGCAACATAATCCAAAATAAAACATTTAAAAGTAGGGAACCATACTTTACCTTTAAAAATAAACATTTTATTTTGAACCAGGGGGGATTTCAACGCCCCGTAATGGCAAAACTGTTCATTTTAGGGGGTTCACGCAATGGCAACTTTTGTTAAGAATAAGATGCACTACATCATATCGAAAATTTAGAAAAATTCACCGAGACCCAATTTCCGTAAGATTATTGCGGGGTCCTTTTTAAGGAGTAAAAATGATGAATAGTTTTAAAGAGTATTATTTCCAAAGGTGTTTATAAAATGAAAAAAAAAACCAAAAAAGTTTTTATAAAAATTTATTGAAATTGTTAGAATATTTTAAAAACATATCGTCAACCAAGGAGGAGGCTTGAATATGGTCCTAAGGGGAGGGAGGCTTCAATAAGATCCAATAGGGTAGAAATAAGGCCCAAGAGAGTGGAAATAAGGTCGTCATTATGGTTAGCAATACAGTGGGCAAATCTGAAACGGAGTGTTTAAAATTTAAAAAAATATATAATTAAGACTGAAAAATATTCATTATGCAGTTCGACAAAGAAGGTAAAGGAAAAATTAGGATGTTGAATGAGGGTAGAAAAGGAATATCATTTTTTTAATTAAACAATATAACGTATTTGAAAAATATAATGTCGGGGAAATGAAAAATTAGTATTTTGTATCAAAGGATATTCAATAGGACTGGAGGAACTGCTCTAATCGTTAAGACATCCTCAACGATTGGGCAGCAGTAGGGGGCACAATAGATCTTATAGGTCGCAGTGTATCGACACCCCATCACAGATAGAATAGAATAGAATCAAAGGATATTAATAATAGAAACAGAAAATTAAAGAGATTTAATAATATATTTACCTAGTTTGAGCGGGCTCTAGACTTGGATGTGAGTTGGCTTATGGTGCGGATGGAGCTTGACTTGACTTGACTTGACGATCTAGTTTTGCTAATCGCAGCCGTTTATGCCTTTCTACCTCAGATTTTCTAAAAGCTTTTCTCTGGTTTTTGCTAAGTCCCCTCGAGGCGTCAGGATGATGTCACGGTCCAAATTGGGCACAGAAGTACCGCAATCTAGATTCTAGATCGTCCCAATTCTCCTCACACTCGACAACTGGTTGAGACATTTTGTGATTTGCTTCTGAGAAAATCATGCTATTTATTTGTTTAATTTTTTAAAGAAATAATTGGATGGATTATTTTTAAGCAAATATTTAACTTACACAAGTAGTTGTAATACGTATTACCAAAAATGTGAAAATGTGCACAAGTTTAAGCTTGTATTAATTGAATTGTTGATCTCGATTTCTAAGAAGAAGATTGAATTGTTTACTTAATTTCTAAGAATAATAATTATATTTTTCCGAAGCATTAATTGAATTATTAATTTCTGAGAATAATAATTAATTATATTTTTTCTTTTTTTTTTAAGTTTAAGCTTGTATTAATTGAATTGAATCGATTTCTAAGAAGACGACCAATTGAATTGTTTATTTAATTTCTGAGAATAAATTATTATAATGAAAAGCGAAAGAAAAAAAGACATATGGTTTGAGTATTTGAGAAATATTAGGACATAAATCGTTAGTTGTAAATGTCTGTAAGTTTTTTACCTGGCGAATATTGTCTGGGGTGGAATGGTATGGGGTAAAAATGAAGATCTTTTGTTATGTACCGTAAATTTGAGAGGGAATATTGTCTGGGGTGAAAATAACGCATGGGGTAAAAATGAAGGGTGTGGATTTTTGATTGTATACCGTATTTTTGATAGTGAACACCGGTTTAGGCTAGTCTATTTTTACCTTTCATATGTAAACTGAAGATCTTTTGTTGTGTACTCTAAATTTGAGAAATATTAGGACATAAAATCGTTAGTTGTAAATTTGAGAGGGAATATTATCTGGGGTGCAGGGGTAAAAATAAAGGGTGTGGATTTTTTATTGTATATCGTATTTTTGATAGTGAACACCGGTTTAGGCGCTAGTCTATTTTTACCTTCCATATGTGCAGTTCGTTCCTGTGCGTATTTTTTGAAATGTTCTTGGTTATAGTTAAATGTGGTATAAAAGTTTTTTAATTGAGGTATTAATTGAATTGAAGTTAATTTCTAAGAAGTCGAATTAATTGGTAAGTCCAAAAGATAAGTTTTTAATTGATTATTTAATTTGTGAGAATAATTAATAATAATGAAATTTTTTCGCCGGAATGATATAGTGAGATCAAATTAATTGAATTGTTTGTCCGCAATCGAAAATTAAAATCTTAATAATTATTTTTTATTTATAATTTTTGTTTTAAATAAGAGACAGATTTTAATATATTTATTTAATATATTTTATTTTTTTTTTTATATATTACATTACAGGCTTATATATTTGTTCTTTTAATAGTTGTGGATATTTATAAATCACTTCTATGGCTATACTGTAATTAATTGGGACTAATTACTTTTATGGGGTCCATTATATTTTTTACTGCGCTGGTTAAGTCTTCATAGTCTTTAACACCTGACTGTAGAATTTTGAAAGTACTTGTAAAATGTTGATTTTTTAGATTTTCCAAGATTTGTTTTATTAACGGTGAAATTCTCCATAGTCCTGATAATGTATTGGTTCCAATAGTAATCCACGAGTGACCATCAGTAATTTTTAAGATGATTTCTTAAGTTCCATTAAAAATCTTCTAATATCAATTATTTCATCATCGCTAGGAGACTCCATAAAATTGATAATTTGATCTTTATATGAAACAAATTCATCCCATTCCTGTTTCGAGAATATTAGCGAGATGTCTGTCTTTCCACATGGAATAAAATTTAACTGAGCACAAAGGTTAATTGCCACATACTTGGACTTTGATTTGTTTAAAAAGAAGCGATGTTCGCCCAAAAAATATATTATTTGAAGACATTTTTCTTAAAGACTGTTGAAACACTAAGTTCGCTCTCATTTTCATATCATAAAAAGTGATGGGGGGCGGGTGGGGGACAATAGCTTTAGATTCTATAAATAACTTATGACATCAGATTCTGTAAATGACTTATGATATCCCCCACCACCCTTTATAAGCATATTTAAAAAGAGTATCAATTTAAAAAATCTCAGATTCTAAATACAGATTTACAAAATAATATGACTGATAGTGATATGAATATCAGTGATAAAGAATCTTCTATCGATATTATTTCTGAAAATGAAATCGAATCAGACTCTCAGGAATATAAGGCGTACGAAATTTTTCAAATAAAAACCCAAGATTTTTTCTTCAACCAACCAAATGAAACGGTGTGTGTTTCTCAGTATTTTTATAGTTTCAATTTTGAAAAAATATGTTTGTGTTGTTTTTTTGAAAAAGCCAGAGATTCGATGGAAAATATAGCCTGTGAAACAATTTCCCAACATTTTACCGGATTAATTAGACTGTTGAAAGAGAAGTGTTATTATTGTGCGAAGGACCAATGTTTGTTTATTGTTTATCTAAATTTTGTACAAATTGTAATAGTTTTAACCATTTTTGATCATTTCTAAATTATACTGTTAATCAATCATTGATTTTTATGAAATATTTCAATTATCCATATATTGTAATCAGTCTCTTTTGAGAAAAAATATTCAATTAAGTTTAATTTAATAAAACTCATTTTTATAAACAGAGTGAATTAATAAAAAATACATATAATTTTTTTTTTCGGGGGTGGAGAAAACCCTTTATGGGTAGGTTATGAGTCAAAAAGCTCAAGGTCTACTGTGAGAGTCTCCTTTGCAGGCATACTCACTAAAAACTTCACCGCCCTCTAACTATAAAGCTCTGGATCATTTATCACTAAAACTCCCAGGTCAGTGGTTATACTATAAAATGGAGAAAAGTAAAAATATAACATTTTTTTATTTACTGAATACTTACAAACTGGTATGTTCGCTGTAAAAGTATTATAATTAATATAATTTTTTGGTTTTAATTACTTACGCGTTAGGTCTAACCAGACACCTTATAAAAAAATTTTTTTTAAACTTACAAGTATATAATTGCAGTTATACTCACATCTATTTTTTACAATAATAAATTTTTTGGGACCCCAAAAAACCCAGCGGGTCCCCACCGGCGCCACCTGGTACTCATATGATTTCTTTAATTTTTCAATAATAATTTCCCTAAAAAATATTTTAGGTTTTAAATCACAAAATATTATCAAGATGTATTTTCTTACATTTTTCTATTGATACTGAATATATAATTAAACTAGATGATACTATTGTCGCAAATAGTTTTCAGCGTCTCTCAAAGAAATTTCGAAAGTTAAATATATGATAATGAAAACATTCCCACTAAAATATTGTTTCAGTTAGAGAACCGCTGATCTACATTCATATAACTGAAGTGAATTAATTAACCTCTATGTGATATGGGCGTCTAAACTAAAAATTTGTACACTGGTTCAATTAAAGCGAGCGTAAAAATTGTTTCAGATATAGGGGTCAATTAAAGCCCTAGACTAATTTATATTCCACACACTGGGAGTAATCGATGACGCCACACAGTGGAGAGAATCGATTTTCTAGCTGAACAAAATTCGCTGTTAAAAACAAGTGTAAAAAAGTTGTAATAAATATTTGTCCAAGATTAGATTATGGCTACGGTCAAAAGTCGGCACTCAAAAGTTATGCACTTTACAACAAAAAATTCGAGTGTATTACAGAAAAAATTGGGTAATATAAACAAATAATTTTTAACTGGTACGAAACCTTAATGAACATAACATTTATAATATAAATGAATGAATAATAATGACTAAACACAAACTGAACTATTTTATTCTTATAACTTATTACTATTATAAAATGTGTTTCTACATCAAAATCAATCCAATTTTAAGAAAAAAAAATTTTTTAGTTTTTTTTCCATTTTGCTCTCTTTCTTCTTAATTCTTTGATATGCACGAAATTGCTTTTCAAAAAAAAGTGTTTAAATTTTGAAAATTCGCTAAATCTTGATCATAAGACCTAGATAAAATTAGGTTATCATTGCGATCGGCTTCAGAAAGTGGGGTGGAGTTTGCTGAGTGAAAACCATCATTTTCTACTTCGGATTCCAATCCTGGCTCGTTTTCCATTCCAAGGGCGGGCTCATTTTGTACTTCGGATTCCAATGCTGGCTCGTTTTCGATTCCAAGGACGGACTCTTCGAATTCCAATGCTGATTCGTTTTCCATTCCAAGGGCGGGCTCGTTTTCTATATTTTCGGCTTCTTCTAGTTGTTCTTGTTTTATAAGGGGTTAGAAATCTTCATTATTCAATCTTCGAAAATGATTAATTATATTTACTTCTGTATTTTTTCTATATCCGATAGGTTTGTGGTCAAAATCTCCAGATACGCGTCCAATTGTATAATGCCTTGTTACAATGATCACACTTGTGACAGTGACCTTGGAAGTTGGACGGTATAGCCGTTAGATGTTCAGAAACGTGAATGTCGGTAATATTTTCGGTAAAAGACTCTGCCATCTCGAAATAACAAGAATAGCAGAGTTTTTATCTTCAAATATGATTGGTGTAGGCACGTTGGTACAAATTCATTACTCGCCAGCACTTTATGGCTTTCCACCATTTTTTCTACACGTTTCTTAACTACCACTTCACATCATCCAAAACTTCTTCGACGCCACTGTCCTCGTCCTCACTTTGGAACAAGTCATTATCAGGAGCGTATTCAGCCATGGTATAAAACTTTGTACTGATTCTAAAGAAATTTTTACTTCTATTATATATGACCTCTAAAAAGGAAACCGATATGAGAGTACTTATCATTGTTCTAGAAATTTTAAATAGGTTAGTAAATAAAAAAAAAAGATTTATTGTATAATAAAAAAAAAATTACTTAAAATGTTTTCGTAGTTGTTTAAGATTATCAATTTCCATGTAAATATTTCTCTTTTTGTTAAGAGCCTCCTGCTGCATATATATGAGGTTTTCTGTTTTTTGTTTCAATGTGTCAATTTGAACCATATATTCCTGAATTTCTTGTTCCCACTTTTCATAATCAGCCGTTATACAGGGTGCGCCAATTATTTCCACTCGTTCTCTAGCACCGAAACTAAAAGAGATATCAACAAGATTTTTTGTAGGGGTAGACAGTGTCACTCGGACTACAATTTTAAAATATTTTGATGTATACAGGGTGGCTAATTTTTGTGGAATGAAAATTAATTTAGTTTTTTTAAATTGAACATCCTGTATACGATTATGTCTTCTGATTCTACTTAATATTAGATTTACGGTAGTTTTTTGTATTTGTAAATCCGACGCGGCGTTGACAAGTTATTCCTATTTTAAGCAGATTTAATGAAAAAACAGCACTTCAGAAATATTAGCACAAAAACCACATTTTTTAAAAATTCCTCAAAAAAGCTACTATGATGTAAATGAAACATGCACCTATCACAATAATCACACAACATCTTCACCTATTGCACAGGGTGTTTGCCGAAGGCGTGCCAATAGTCTAGTTTTCAAATGGCAATAATTTAATTATTTTTTCAAATGGGACACCCTGTATATTTTTCTTCAGTTAGAAGCTCTCCCCAATACGCATTAAAAAAATATAGGGTTTGCACATCTAACTTTACTATTTACTTTAATAATTGACGTTAAGTGACAAACAACATATTTTACACAATTTTTAATAAGTACAAAATTTTACAAAGTTTAATCGTAAGAAAACTACAATAGTGAAAGTTAAAATTTATAGTAGGAGTTCAAAATGTCTTCCATTTTCATTTATACATTTTCTTGCCCTTTTTTTCATTGATTTACGCACATCTCTTAGCATTGCAGGGGTCACCTGTCTAAATGCTGCAGTAATTCTTTCTTTCATATTTTCTTTTGTGGTAACCTCTTCTTTGTAAACAATATTTTTAATAAAACCCCACAAGAAAAAATCGCAAGGTGTAAGGCAAGGCGATCTAGTAGGCCAATTTATAGGTCCTCCCCTTCCTATCCAACGATCCTGAAATTCCCTATTTAACCAATTGCGAACATTTAATAGGTAATGTGGTGTGGCACCATCTAATTGAAACCACATTCCGTTGCGATAATTTTGAGGCACATTTTGCAATAAGTTGCGAAAATCATGTTCTAAAAAATCTAAAAATATAGCTCCATTTACAGTTCCATCAAAGAAATAGGGACCAATTACATAATCACCTATTATTCCCGCCCACACATTCAAAGACCATCGATACTGTGATGTGGTTCTAAATAAATGTTCATTGTGGTCCGAATAATAATGGAAGTTGTGTCTATTTACACAACCGTTCTTATGAAACTTGGCTTCGTCGGAGAATAAAACTTTGTTTAAAAAGTTACGCTCTGTATTTATCTTGTTTATTAACCATCTACAGTATTCCACTCCACGCGCGAAATCACGAGGTAACAATTCTTGGTGAAGCTGGATATGATAGGGGTGATATTTATTCTTTTTTATTATGCGTCTAGTTGTGGTATTCGAAATATCTAACTGATTGCTTAATTGCCTTGTGCTTATATTGGGATCTTCAACTATACTGATCATTACCTTATAATCGTTGTCAATAGTAACAGCTGTAGTTTCACGTGAATGTTTTTCATACTTGACGGTTCCTGTTCTATCAAATCTATTCTTTAAATTCTTAAAAGTATCCTTTTGTGGATGACGTCTTTCCGGGTATCTTTGACGATAGACCCTACTAGCAAGAAACGCATTTTTTTGACATTCACCCAGTATCCATATCATATCAATATTTTCTTGAACTGAAATTGGTTGTGATAAAGAATTATGTTAATTGCGTTTTAAATTGCGATAAAGAATTATGTTGCAACGCATAAACGTCAGCGGTACCAGTGACGTCACTGATCCAAGGTCGTTCAAGGTCAAGGTCGTTCATTGTAATATTTTAAATATAGTTAAGTATAATAACCTAGATCTTTCTAGTTTATTACCTGCTATTTATATAGTGTGCGACTTATCATCTAAGTCTAGTATGTTGAGTAATGCTCTTAGAGAATATTTATATTATTATAAAACCAAAGTTGTAGATGATTTAAATAAAGTTTGAGAATTATTTATTTTTATCATATATGTAACATCTCCATAAGAATCCATGTTAAAATATCAAACGATTTTCACGTGAAAGGTAGATTAAAATAAGAAAGTCATTTTTTAAAATAATACATATTTATTTAAATTAAATACATAAAAAGTATATTACATAATAACTATATGCCCCCGACATCTGTTTGCTTGGCGGACAACACCACCAACAACAACAACAACAACAGAGGGTGCAACAAGCATCAAACTAATATATATAATAATAATAAAAAACATCATCATCATGTTAGTCTGAAAAAAATCTCATGATCTTTTTTTCATGTAAATCAACATCACAGTCGTATCTATCTTTTAAAGTAAATAGTACTTTTTTGAAACATAATTGGTCTGAAGTGGATACTTCATGATGATTTACACTTTTTCCTTGTAAGTTTTTTATTTATCTCTTTAAATGTTTTTCTTAGATACAGAAAACACGGTTTACATGTTACAAGATTATATTTTGAAATTTTGAAATATTCAACCCAAATGCAATAAAAATCATGATGTGAAAATATTTCTAACTAATCATATGTGATTAACGCATTTCTAAGTTCCAAGGAATCAATTTGATTTTCATATTCAAAATCGTTTAGAACAAGCCCATTATAGTTGGAATTTGCGGCTTCATTTTTTATTCGAGCCCAATTATATCTACTGCAATTTTCTAACACTCTTTCTACTAAAACCCATGGTACATGTAACATTGAACAGAATCTAATAAATAACTCAATATTTACCTCTTTACATAGAGTTTTAGTACAAAGCTGCTGCAGACTTAACATGTTTTTGTTGTTGATGATGGATGTTGTTGTTATCGTAGATGAAATTTATAACCTAAAATAATAATAAAAATTACACATCTAAAATGGCATAGTGCTCCCAAGGGAGAGTATTGTGAGAACCCTGGATTAAATAACGTTTATCATCCCTAGGATTTAAGGCAATTTTAGTTTGCTCAATGCTGTATACATTATGTAATTTTGATTGTATACAGCGTTGAGTAGCGAACTTTAAATTTTCTTCCTGCGGATTCTCGATAAATTGTGTTAAACACTCTAAATAATCATTAAACTGAATTTTCCGTTTTACCACATTTGATTTCACTCCTTTAGCTTTTTTTACTGTCTTTTCCCCATCTACTTTATATGTATATTGTTTAGAACGCAAACCCACAAAATGGGTCATTATACTTGAATTGTTCTCATCTTTCATAAGTCCAGGTATAGTAGAAAGAAAAAACGCTATAAAAACAGTAAAGGATACCGCCAATAGAAAAATACTGATTGATCTGGACATTTTTGAGTACTTTAATGTCGAAAACACCGCAGCTAGGGAAACTATTCCTACCTAATTAACTTTACCAATCAGCGCGGTCCTTTTGGACGCCATTACAATTGTTGTTAATTTTGACCAATCACGACGGTTTTTCCTTTCTGCATATAAGCTAATTTATTAAGAACGGGTATACAGCCGATTCAGCACTTATGATTTTTCTGTGTTACATTGTAAGAGATTTTGACCAGAAAAATTGTTTAAGAAATTCAATATGTTATATCCTGGTAACTAACAGAGACTTGTGTCGTGTAATTATTTTTTTAACAAAGGAATATTTTCCTGAGACCTACTGTGATTCGTTTCTGTTTAGAACGCTGGTTGAATTAATTTGAATGTACCAGGTGTTTCAATAGTATCCTCTATTTCTACTTTTTTACATTGCTCCCTCTTTATAAAAGTATTGCGTCCTCTACAGGACCAATACCTTTTTTTTAATTAAAACAAAATCAAAATCCAAAAAAAAATCTTAACCTACTACAAAGTTTTTTTTTCACACCCGCACTTACAAAAAAGGTTTTAAAAGCTTTTGCGCACGGTACTGCAATGCACTTAGCTTCTGATGGCCGTAATACTACCTCTCTGCGAATTACTGCATTGGCTTATGCGTTCCGTGTTTTGCTGATACCGCCCGCACTATTTGTCTTTAAATTTACTTATTGTCTATTTTCGTTGAATTCGGGTTATCATATTTTGTACTGCTTTTTGCTCTCTTCCAAATGTTAGGGTTCGCTGTGCATTTTCTATTTTTTTTTTTAGTGTAGAGTCCCTGTGCGCCTATGGGTTGCAAGGGTGAGAATTCTAATGTTGGTTCTGCTTCTGGAGCTAACTCCTTTGGTGAGATTATACTTGTTGGATGGGGTGTCAGACCTACCCATTGATCATCTATGAGGTATGCTGCTGGAATCATGTGGTTGCAATCTACTTCTTCTGCGTGGCTCTGTATTATCCTAGTTAATGGTGCCATGAATTTTGTCTGGTTTGATACTAAAATTGGTAACTCGTTGTAGCATTTTTCAGTTCGTCTTATGGTTACTGGTCTTGGTGTGCATTTCATTATGTATAGTGCTTCTCCTACGTACCTTGATGCGTGTTGCATCAATTGGAGCCATTAGCAGTCTATTTTTCAGAGTCTCTCTTCTCATTATGCACCTTCGGTGTACTGTGTCTACATATAGTGAATCTATATCTCGTTTATAGCTTGATTTGTTACTTTTTCTGCTGTAATTGGCTTAAGTGATCCTCACATGCCATTGGTTCATAACTTGACCAAACTGATTCGCCTAATGTTGAGTCCATGCAGTATCCCTTCAGGAATGAACAAGTGATTCCTCCTTGTAAGTGGATTTCGTTGTCCTCTAGGCTGACTGCTGCTAGATAGTCTCTTGCGAGAATTTTGACTGATGCTACTATGACTACGTCTGTCCAAACATTACCATTTTCTTGGTATACTACGCCTTTGCACGTTCCTGAATTTTCCAATTTTCCTTTTAGAGTTATTGAAGCTGAAGTCGTTCCATTCATAGTTACTCCATTTATTGTTTGGTGAAATAGTTTAAGCTCTTGGTACCGGTGCATGGCCCTGCATTCTTCGGAACCCAATTTGTGAATATAGCTTGAAAGACCTCCATTCACTATAGATGTGTGGCTATGCCTACCACAATAAAAAATAAGTCGCGTAACTTCAATTAGACAAGTCCATACTTTTTGTGTTTTAAATTCATTACGTTGTATGACTTGCACGTTTACATTCGCACTCGCGTAAGCATTTTCCGGCGATGGGCATTTTTTAATGTCTTTTAGCGATATGACACATTAGTCTTTGGATCCGAACAGTCGTAAGCGATTAAACTTTTTGTTTGTTGCACGTATAACGCTAGCCAAAACAGTAATAAGCTGAGGGTTGTACGGTGTTGCTTTTGATGTCCTGTGGTTGATTAGGGTTGGTTTCTGCACCTGTTATAACAGAGATAACCACTAAGTGTTTTTTGTTTTCAACGCACTTCACTTCTTAATATTAACATACAAGCATTTTTTTCAACAATCTATCAGACTTTTCATTAATTTTAATCTCTTTAGTTACTTTATTTATTTATTTTATTTTTGTAATACCTCTGCACCTAATGCAATATCATTTCCTTTATTTTTACCAACTTTATATCCCAAATATTTTCTAACTACTTCCCATTATTCCTTTTGAGAGAGCATAACCAAAAAAGAAAACACTTCCTATACTGGTAACAAAATCAACAAGTATCCAGAATTGAGCATAGCAACAGATGATGTCAAAAAGCCATTATAACACGTGTCGTGAAAACAAAGCTACCGCGCAGAAACAAATCAACGAGTAAACAATTTGCCGACAATCAAGGATATCGGATTACACTACGTCGCCCGCGCTTTGGCGGCACGCTCCTTTAACAAACCGCACCCCTTTCGGCACAACGGCAGTACCCAGGTCGACATAAAAAACTCACATCTATGGGACCGCGAATAGGGCCCGTGATTGTTTGAAAGATCGGGGACTTGTCCAATGGCTTGCATTCGAATAGATCAGAGTTATAAAATCAGTAGAAATTTTTTGCTCCGAGTGAACAGGTCGATGGACCGTTCACTCGTAATTTAAATACAGTAGAACTTAATCTCTCCTGAAAGTCACTTCGGCGGCTTCAGTATTTACGCGACACTTCGTGTCCACCATAAAAAAACTTGCATAATACAAAAATGAATACTTTTCTTAATCACAAACGTTTCTTGAGCAATTGCACTAAAGTTCTAAATTATTGTTAACCATATACCATTGTTAAAAGTATTATCAAAAGTAGTTGTTAATTGAAAATTACCAATCAACCAGTGCATTCTTTTATTACAATTCTTCGTACATTCTACAAATAACTAAAAAACCACAAAAGTACAGTCCACATCTTTATTGCCCAGCTTAAGCTACAATAAGCTGGAACAGACGCATCTATAGGGTGTCGTCTAAAAAGTTTGGGTCTTCAAATACTTAAGAAAAATTGGAACCGCCCAAAACAAATGATTTGTTTTTTTTTTCGAACTTTTCTCTGTGATAACAATTTATTATCCATTTAAATGCATCCCTACAATGTTACAAACAGGCGATTAAGCAATTGATTAATCAGTGTTCAATAAAAATTAGAGATAACTGTTTTAAATAGATGCGTTTTTTAAACCCTTGGCTAGGCGCGCTTATATTTTGACAGTGTTCGGCGCGTGGCGTATATAGTACGCCAGGTTAGATATGTACGAAATAACACTGCAATTTTACCAAAATAAGTATTATATTATATATTTAAGCTTATTTTAACAAGTGTCAAATAAAATAAACGATTTTACAAAATAATAATATCAAGAAAATATGAGAGAAATAAATATTAATCAGAGCCTCTACTTTGTTCATAATTTTGACAGGTATTACAGTGAACTAAAGTTTTACTATACTTATTACATGAAAAATTATAATTATTCTTTAAACGCCCACAAAGAAAACATCTTCCTTTATGACTCTGTCCTTGATTAGACGTAGATGGGAATGTGGCTTTCCTAACACATTCTTTAAGTAAAAAATTAAAACTGGACCACAGAACTAACACCCTCACTATTTTATTGTTCACTAAAACAGATGTTGAAGAAATGTTTAGAGAGGCTGCTAATTTTATGAGTTGAACGGTTGTTAAATTATTAGATATTTTAAACCACTGGCGTACAGAGTACGCCAGCGCGCCTAGCCAAGTGTTAATGTAAATAAACATTGTTGCATATTAGAAAGTTATTTTTATTTTTTAAACAATTTTCGATATTGTTAAAAACAAAGGAGTAGTGATTGTTTGGGAACATAAGAAACTAGGTCAAACTAGCCGCCCCCAGCCCGCCCCACCCGTGCGAGAATCCAGTGCTCTCTCATATATCTGAAAATCCCTTCCTTTCACAATTATATGCTCTCATACATATCGAAACAGTATCTAAGCCCTCCCATACCTATCAAAATTATCTAAGCATATCTAAGTGGGAGAGAACGAACTTCATTCATCCAAGGATCTCCGAAGAATGAACTTAATTATATTGTTCCTTATTATTAACCAAAAAAATTCTAATTTTTGAATTAATATAATCTTTGAAAAAATCCAATATCAAAAATTTGGGCGTCGCCGGGTTCCTCCACCTACCTGCGGTAATCGTAATCCGGCAACCGAGTTCCTTCACGGTACCGAAGGGAAAGGGATTATAGGAAGATAATAACAGTCATTTTCTATTTCTAATATATATTACAAAAATCGAAAAATTAATAGGTATGTAAGTACAAACTTGGTATAAAAAAAATAATATACAAAATTATACTAAATGAATATGTTTTTACTTGGTAACGGGTAAATACGAACAACAAATGTTTTTTAGAAATTGATATCTCGTTATTTTCTTAGATACGTATAGGTCTATTTCACTCTGAATGCGGTCTTGTTTTAATTTTAACTCACGACGTATTTTTTTAGGATAATTGTGAGCTGTTTTAATTTTTATGTATGTTTCAATTTGGAAATTAGTGAGGATTTCTAAAAATTTGAAAATATTGGGATGCGATTCATAAAAATGAGAATTAAACCGTGAATGAAAAGATTCACAACTATTTGTTGATCGGAACATTTCGTTTGAAGCACAGGCCCATAATTCAGTAGGAAATATAGCTTCTTTACTAATGTAATTATCAACAATATAGTCGCAAAATTCGAGAATTTTTGCGTTACCACTAGGAATTTTTTCAAATAGCTCTTCAACAAAACAATCTCTCACATCATCTGGATTTAAGAATTTGATGAGTCTGATCTAGAGAAAGTAAAAAATCTTCTCCTTTATTTGTTTTTGGATGTAAATCTGAAATCAATAAAATATGCGTTAGATACTTACAAATAAGTTAAACTCAAAATGTGTTTGCATTACCTTGAACAACTTTAAAAACTTCTTCTTGACTTGTTGGCAAAGGCGGAAGAATTTTTCGTCAGGCAGCATACATATTCTTTCTGAAGCAGTCAATATCATTGGTATTAAGACTACCTGCAAACTCGTTGCATTTAAGTTCTGCATGTATAAGTTTTGCATGTTTTTCATTTACATCTACCGTAGCTTTTCTCTTTAAAGAGTTGCTTACTGCTTGTCTGCAAACATTTTTGTCCTCTTCATGGTTATGCACTAGTAAACTTTCAATTATTTCATTGTCCTCTAAACTCCTGGAGTACACTTTAGCAGAACACGTTTGTTTTATACATCTCCACCTAACAATACCAGAAACCGCGACATGAGCTTGAAAAAACTTTAAATTTTCCACCAACAGCATTTTTTTGCCTTTTTCACTCAACATAAATTTGACTTCCATCTTTATAAATTACCACTTCAACTGAATTATTAGTAAATAATTTAAGTTTTATACAGTTCCTCCACCTACCTGTTGATGGCAATTAGGGTTTTAAAACCCCCATTAGTACAGGCCCCTGGTGGAGGAACACGGCTATGGAAATAATCCCTAGAAACACAAGATGGATTATTATCGCAGGTAAAGTGGAGGAACTCGGTGACACCGAAAAATTTAATCACAGTATGCTTATGATTGTAATTTTTTCTATAAAAAATGCACACACAAAAAACTTTGAATTAAAAAATTAATTTACTAATAAAAAATTTGAAAAATGAATTGGGAAGAAATAAAATCAAACAAAAAATTCTATATTCGATATATTTTTGGTAAAAAAAACAAAATTTAATTATTCATTGTTGAAATTAATTCAAATCCTTCTGGTGGAGACAAATCAATTCCTGGTTTCCATCTTATAACTTTTGATATTCATCCGGGTTGAGACTCAAATTAATTCCTTTGGTAGTTTCCAAAATCATGGGTTGAGACTCATAAAAAAAAAATATGATTAAAAACAAGTTCATAAAAACGTCTATTAACTCACCAATACATTAAACGATCTTTAAATCATTGTTGTGTAATCTGTTCATTTTTTAATAACCATATTTTAATATTTAATCAAAAATTTGTAAATTAAAGTATACTCATTTAATATATGATATAAAATTCGACCTTAGGTGTAATGAACCCAACAAAATATATTCACATATAAACACATGAGAGATCAAGTGAAGGTGTGTTGAACCTTACAAGTATATTCACCTATAAACATATGAGAGATCAACTAAAGGCATAATGAACTTAACAAGTTTATTTACCTCTAATCACATGAGAGTGATAAACCGAAGTACTTTTTTTAATCATATGAGAGTGTGTGGAACAAGGATTAAATAAATACAGGGCCCTAGACATTGAAAACTTTAGTTTCAAAAGTTAAAGTCTAGTACTCATTCGATATGTGGATGTGTTATCAACCCGAATCCAAAATTACAGATCTGAAAAGTGCTGTTGAAGATCGAAGACGCTTGTTTGCAAATTTAAAATTCGACGCTTCCCATGAAATCATTTATGGAAATGGTTATTATTCTAAAGAAGAATGTACACTTTTGGTTGAAAAATATGATGCAGCAACAGAAGTTTGTGATGCTTTTCTTGAAGGTGAAATTTCAATTGAGACTTTGGTGGATGAACTCATTACTCTCAAATTATATATTTATTTAGATGTGTTGGAAAAACATGTGGATCTAATTACGTTAGAGAAAATACAATCCATTAAAGAAAATGTTGATTATGATGATGATTCTGATGAGGAAAATTCACAACGGTTTTAATAATTTTTATACAATTTTAATCATAAATAAAAAATTGTAATTCATCATTTCATGTATCTTATTTTCCCCCACCTAATCACTAAAATCCAATAAAAGCAACTGTAAAGGCAAACTGCGTTTAGTTTATTTAAAGTTTCAACAATGGGTGACATAGAAAAATCCGATATTTTCTTGGGTGAACGATACACTTATTTAAACCGATCAAAAACAAAATATGTTTCTTCAAGTTTATCATGTGATTTAAAATATGCACCTTGTGTAGTAATTAGTAGCAGCAAAGGGTTCTATATAACGTTTCCTGAAGAAACATGGAAGCACTTTTTAAACCATAAAGAGAAAATTAACAACTTTTTCAATAATTCAGAAGCCAGTGAAGAGATTGTGGGTATTGGAAAAATATTTCTAGAGTTAAAACATCTAGCATATGCAAATATGTTGAAGATATCAAACGAATATTCATATATAATCTTAGCATCAAATACAGTTGAAGAATTATGGAAAATTGTACCACTAATAAACATACAATTAGAACAATTAAAAAATCAACAATTTGGTAGCACACTCAAAGTTCTTCAAATGGGTGTTAAATCTGTAACTGATAAAATTAATACAGGTTTAAAAATAATGGAGTCAATTAAAAATATTAATCCCATAACTTATGGTATAGCCTGTGAAGTACTTTATAAATATCCAGAACTACTCGATTATGAAGAATGTTAGATTCGATGAAAGCAAAAACACAATTCACATTATCGAGGTTGACCAGACGATAATAAAAACTAATTGGCAATCAATAATTTTAGATAAAATCCGATTCAAGACTCGTATAGAAGAAGCTTCCAAATTAATTAATCCAATTTTAGATATATCACATAGAAATAAAATTTATGTAAGAAATAAAGTTTATATTTAATTTGTATACTTTTATTAAAAAATTACAATAAAGCATTCTTATTAATCCAAGACTTTTCATTTAATCCCAACCATTTTACATAGTATTGATTTTTTTTTCGTTTCAAAATTTTTTCTACCAAATAGATATCTGGGTTTCTCACTTTTTGTAGTTCCTGTGTGTAAAAACCACCCTTAATTTCACCATTATTAACATCTTGCAGTAAATAAGTAATGGGGTTAGTCATTTTCACCTTTTTAATACGAAAAATTTCAGTTGTCCAAGAAGGAGTATATCCCTTTTTAAAAACATGTCGATATTTACTAATTCGAACAGGGTCACCTACTCTAAATTTAGGTTTTTGTGGATCAACCACTTTTAATTGATTAAAAGCTTTTATTTTATTTTCATTTTTTTGATTAACTTTAGCAGGAATTTGTTTCGTTGTTGAATGTCGTGTATTATTATATTTTGAAACAATATCAGATAGAATGTTTAACCACTTGTAAGAACCTTGTAAACTAAAATTTTTAAATAATAAATTTTTCAAAGTACGAATGGCACACTCTGTAATGGATGCTTTTAAATTTGAATACGTAGAATAATGATTAATTCCATATTTCATCATCAAATTACTAAAATCTTTATTATAAAACTCTGTTCCGTTATCGGATTGTAAATTTTTAGGTATTTTATCCATTCGAGACAAGATTTTTGACATTGCATTAACAACATCTTTTCCAGATTTTGTTTTTATCGGCTCAGCCCACACAAATTTACTAAAAGCGTTGATAACAATAAGAATATAATTATACCCTTTATTTTCTTTTGAAAATTGTGATAATACTGCTAAATCTATCTGAATCAAATCATTCAATCCTTTAATAATAACATGTCGTCTTCGAAAATTTATTCTAGCTGGCTTATGTAATTCATTAGCAACAATATTTTGTTCACTCATTTTTTTCTAATGGACATTGAATTACAAAATCTGCACACATAATATCTGGTGTTCCTAGCTTAAATTCAATTTTATCTCCTTTCTGCAGTGTTTGTCCCGATAAAGTATGATATTTATATAATTTTGAGTTTAACAAAACATCACCATCAGCAGAATAATGTTTGATTGATTCTATTAGACCAGAAACAGGGAAAACAAACGCAGTACCTTGATTATCCAATATATATAATTGTTTATTTTTATTTATTTGTTTAACTCCTTTAAATCTAATAAAATATTTACTGTGAAATAATTTAGGTTCACAAATATAAAAAGGACTTGTAGGGTTTAAAATTCCTAAATTGTTTCCAAAAAAGGAAGTTTCGTTTAAGAAATGACTACCAAATTTATTAATTGGCATATTTCAACTGACTAATGTAAACTGATTCAAAACTTTTTGTGTTAGTCTATTTATTTATCTTGACCTGACACAATCTAAACTATTCAATAATACCAGCTTCTATCAGTTCTTCAATAATCGAATTCATCTCATTATTGTGTCCTGTATGACCTGCTGCTTGAGAAGAATGAAGTAATTGAAGCCTTTCAACCAACTCATTATAAACATCGTAATATTTATAATCGATTGGATTGTTTCTATATTCCATCATTAAACCAGTACCAACACGACCCTTACTTCTTGTCATAATTCCTTTAATTAACGAAGACGGTATTGAACTAGATCTTGGTTTATGTGGCTTTGTCTCCATTCGAGGTTTAATTATATAATCATATTTATCTCTAATATCTGCTGGGAATTTTTTTACAGGTAAATCAGGTTTAAACTCTCTGTGAATCGCATTCGTTCTTCTAAGTATATCAATATACTCATCAATATCTTTTCTAGTATAAATTATAGGATTTTTTTTGAAGAGTAATTCATATAAACCCGGGGTACCTTTATAAATGATTCCCTTAATTTTTATATCAGGTCCAACAAAATCTGCTTCAGAATCCCCAATAGAAAATTTTTCTTCTTCAGCATTATGAAATAAACCTAATGTATGGTCAAACTCTCCAGCAACATCTTTAATCATATTTTCTACAAACTCTCGAGGTAGGGGGGATGTATACTGTTCTAAATATTCATTTAAAATATTTGGATTATTTACATTTTGATAATATTGTGAAATACTCTCTTCTATAAATGCATCCTCTAGAGATTCATTGGGTTGATAGCCAGGAGACTCAAAAACTTCTTCATTTTGTAAAAAATTTGATTGGTTTGTTTCATTTTTCACAGTTTGATTTGTACTATTTGCAGAACGAGGGCTTATGAAAGTAAACGGTTTATAAATAGGAGATTTTTTTTTATATAATCAAAAGGTTCCTCTTTAATCTTAGGATTTGATAAAACATTAACCAACTCTTTAAGTGGTTCAGTTAAAGGTTCATAGGATTTGCTTAAACGTGATTTGGATTTTTGTAAATTATTTTTTTAACTTTTATATTTTTTTTTAAAGCATTTCTCGCTTTAATTAGTTGTTTAGTGAGTTGCGGATCCATTATAAATATTTTTTATAATCATCACCTATTTATATAGAAAAGTATCAAATTGATTTCTATATCTTCCAGAAGATGTTATATCTTTATCAATGACAAGAAAACCAAATTTTTCTTTCCAACAAAATTTACACATATTAAGAAAATCTTTGATGAATATTAACGTGATCATTGTAAATATGATTTAAATTTCGCAAGTCTTGTTCAAAAATTAATAAAAAATTAGCATTGTCTCGAATTAACTGTTTGGGAATCGCTGAATAAGTCTGACACAAATAAAAACAATCTGTTTGTTTGTGACGTCCAAAACAAAAATAGCTTAGAATTATCTTTTGATCGCATGTTAAAACATCATCGAATATAATTAGAGAGTTTGGTTAGGTTGGACAATTTTTTCAGAGTCATCAAATTCTTCATATCCAATCTCTTTCAACGGTTCAAGCAAATTACGTAAATAACAATATTTTGGTTGGTGTAAACTTTTGGAATAGACATAAAGATTTTGAAATCTCAACCCATTAGGATGTTCGATTAATGACATCATGGCATTTGTTTTTCCACACCCACTTGGCCCAATAATTAAAGCTCGCTTTGATTCACCAAAAAAATAACCATGTTTATTAAATTTAAAATCTTGAGCATTAATATCATGATTTATAACTGGTAGAGATATATTCTGTTTTTCAAATGCATGAATGTTACTAATAGTATATATAGAACCCCAGTGGTTTAAATAGAATAATGGTTCTTAAAAACTCAAAGAGACCACATCGTATTGGGAAGGGTCTTTTAAATGTTCTAATTAATAATTTAGAAAGTGAATATCATTTGATAGGCTTTAACTTTTGCGGACCTGGAACTCAACTAGAAAAACGCTTAGCAAGGGGTGATATCGGCATCAACCCCCTGGATGAAGCTTGTCGAGAACACGATATTGCTTATTCTAAAAACAAGGATTTAAAATCTAGACATATTGCAGATAAAATCTTAGAAAAAGAAAGTTTGGACCGATTTTTATCAAAAAATTCTTCTTTAAAAGAAATGTAATATTGTTCCTTGTTTTTGAAGGGTTGTCTTGTAGGCTTGCTACTTTTACCCATTTGAAATGTTGATTAATAATAACTAAATTTAGGCGCCTATCTAGATTTTCCTTCTTTAAGTTTTTTAAATATGCCTTTACTCGTTCATAAATTTTATAAATTTTGTCCAACTTAGTCATTTATATAGTAATTAATATACGAATAATAATAATAACCCTCTAATATATAACTAAAGTATCCCTAACAATAAACAATAATTTGTAGAAATAGTCATTATACAAGCTTACGATTTTTTTTTCTGTTCTTTCCTTAGTCTTGTGCAACAAGGACTAACCACTTTTCACCATGACACACTTAACGCACTTAGCACTAATTATTCTTCATTACACTGGTTCATGATGATTTTAGCCATTGCTTCGTCCTATGGCTAAACATTCTCCCTCGCTTACTACGGCTGCTCTAGCTGCTTCATCTCTTATTTTTCTCACAAACCTCTTCTTACTAACCTTGTAGAAGTATAGTAATATTAATCCTACAATTACCACAACGAAAATTACTTCGACAACATCTCTGTTTGACCAGATTTTTGCATTTTCACTAGCACTATTTGTTTGGCCTCCACTGTTACCTGCTTGAGCGATGATAACTTCTTCCTTAACCTCTTTTGACTGGTTGCTTCCACACATTTTACTCTAAATTATTTTTACCAGAGGCGGTGTATAATTTATCCAACTTTTCCTCAGCTTCCAGGAGTAGTTGGCAGGATCGCCATGTAATATGTTCGTTGATTATTACGTTGATTTGGAAATCGTCCCGGAGTACCGGAAAATCGACGAGGATTTACAAAATTGTTTGGTCTCGGTCGACCCCTAAATGTATCTCTATTATGAAAAGTACGACCATTATTAAAACGATTCTCGCGTGAATATGTATTTCTTTTAAAAAACGAGATATGTTGTGGCTGCGGATTTACTCTAGAGATTTCTTCTTCCTTTGCACTAACTATCGCATCTTTTAAAGTAACATAATTCCTAGCTTTTACTATTGTTCTCAAAGTAGTATCGCGTAAACCGTTTGCAAAAGCATTAATGGCTAGTTTTTCGTTCGTAGAAGTTAAAATAATTGCTTCCTCATCTGTACTAGCCTCAGCTAGTGTTAAATTTACCATTAGATCTTCAATGCATCTACCAAATTGTTCAATTGTCTTGTTATTCTGTTTAGTAGTATGTAATTGTACAGAAAGGGCAGCAGAAGATTTCTTTGTCAATAAATGCGTTTTCATGTCCCTAATCATGTCACTGTTGTTGTTGTAAGTTGTCCGTAGTCTGAGTTTTGCGTTTTGGGAAAGTCTTGCTTTCAATACATAAGAAGTTAATAAACGTTTCCCGTTTTCATTTAAAATACTATCGTAAAATTCAATGGCATCTATCAATTGTTTTACCGAATTTTCACTATTGTCCATTAAAGGCAATAAGCTTGCCGCCGTTTTTAAATCAAAGTCACTCATGATTTCTTTTATATCTAACTTATTTTCTTCAAATTTATTATTATCAATAATAACCAGTAAATCACCCTCTTCTGAAAAAACTGTGTTGATTTTCAGACAGATGTCATATTTGGTATTGTCATCTAACATTGTTGATGCTAGAGCAGCCTCAGTGTAATCCTTATTATGGGTCCAAAGTTCTTTAAAAGAGTAGCTCCTGCTTTTCTTGTCTAGTATTGGAGTCTCCAGACAGGCATAGTAATTCACTAAGTTAACTACCTTTAGAATTTGATCCATAGCCTTGCAATGCCCTGGATCAGGTATGACACTCAGAAGAATGTTCGTAGTCAAATGCAAAGGGAATCCTGAACAAGACAGGATTCTATCAACTTCTTCAGTTGACACTGGTCTGTGGCACTTCCCTTCAGCCAGTTTACTCAAAACAAACATTGAAACTTCTGGGAATGCTGCTGCAACCCTAGCTAAGTCTATATCTTCTGATTTGGCCCTACCAGTAACTTTCCCTGAGGAATCTTTTAAGGTTAGTGATGCCTTTAAATTGTATTCTTTTACCAATTGATCTATTAGTTTTTGAGTTTCTCTGGAACTCTTGGACTTCATTTGATTATAGTTTGTACCTCGCATGAAGTACAATTGAGTCATTTTGATGACATCAGCATTCTTGAACTTCGGCTTTCCCATGATTGCTATTCTGGTTTCCACTGGATTAAACCCTCGGAAGGCAAACGATTCCTCATTCTTCTTCTCATTCACATACAGAGTCTCTAGAACAGAAGGTTCCAAGGTGACTATTGGACTTGATGCCATTTTGCAAGCCAGATTTCTAAGACAATTGTTAGAATTGCTTTTAATCAGTGTGACCAAGGTATAAGCAAAAAAAGTGCTTTATATAATGTGCTTGCTAGTTTGGAATTAAAACAAGAAACTTGTTTACAAACCAACGCAAAATCTTAAACTTTAAAAGAGAGAGCAAATCGATTATCAAATAGTGTTACGTCTTTGTGAAATGTCAAACTCTTATGCGAATTTTCGATTGCACCCAAAGTTTCATGGTGATATGGTGTTGAATTTAAGTGCTTCACGTTCAAGATAAAACAAACTTCATCGAAGACATTTGATAAAAATTCCGTACCTTTGTCAGTTAAAACTTCCTCAGGTATTCCATAACGCAAGATAAAATTTTCAACAAAGGCCCTAGCGACAATTTTTGTTTCTTTACTTGGCAAAGGATAGCATTCTACATACTTAGACAAATCACACTGTAATGTTAAAATATATTTGTTTCCGCATTGATCTAAATTCAATGGTCCTACGATGTCTAAAAATATTTTCTGAAAAGCAAATTGAGCTGTACTTGTAATTACTAAAGGTTGGCGTTTTATGACCGAATGTTTACATTTTTGACATTGTTCACATTTACCTATGAATTCTGAAATGTCTTTCCTCATATTAACCCAAAAATAATGCCTTTTGATGTTATTCAAAGTACGACTAAGACCTGAGTGTCCACCTGAGGGTAGTAAATGGAAATCATTTATAATTAATTTTTGAGTTTCCCTATCATCTACTCTCACAATATTTTTAACTACATTTATTTTAATATTTGCTTCTTTAAAATTTAATAAATTGTCTTTCATTTTTTGTAACATTATTTCATTATTCTCATTTTTAATTATTAAATTTTAAATTTATGACATATGTCTTTCAGGTATCCCCACGTCCGTCCTAAGATTGACGTAGTTAGAACTTCCCGATTTAGAAATAATACATTAATATCTTTATTATAAATTATTTTATCTGTAACGTAATTATTTTTTGTATTTTTCGAGTTGCAACTTTCTTTAATTTTTTCTTTGAATTCATTTTTATTTATAGCGCGCAATTCTATAATGTCTGCAGGACATTTTATAAGTTCAACCATTCCAGGGTGATCAAGCCTGTTAGTTTTACTTATATTAGTATCATCCGTAGATTGTAATTTGTTTTTTAGTGCTTGTCTTCTAGTTATTACAAACATATTAGAGAATTCTGATTTTTTCAATTCATCCGATGTTATTACTATCCGCGATAAAGCATCTGCCGTGACGTTATCCTTTCCTTTGACGTAATGAATCGTAAAATCATATTCCTCTAACGTTAGTCTAAATTTAGTTAGACGACTAGATGGGTCTTTCATTCCGAATAAAAACACTAAGGGCCGGTGATCTGTCAAAAAGACAAATTTCTTAGAAAATAAATATGGTTTGAATTTTTTCACAGCCCACACTATGGCTAATAACTCCTTGTTGAATAATTTGTCTCCGCCGCATTTAAAGCACGACTTGCGTAAGCTATTGGTCTTTGGTCAGAATTAGATAAAACTGCTCCAACCGCAATACCTGACGCGTCTGTCCTTAAAATAAATTGGTTTGTCTCGGAAAAATCTGGATAAGACAAAATCGGTGGATTAACGAGAGCTTTTTTAAGTCTATCAAAACTTGTTTGACAATTCTCTGTCCAGTTAAATATAACACCTTTTTTAGTTAAATTATTTAACGGACTTGTGATTTCTGCGAAATTACGTATAAATTTTCGATAATAATTTGCAAAAGCCACAAAACGTTTAGTTTCTTTACCATCTTTGGGTATTGGATAATTTTTCATTACCTCAATTTTTTCAGGATCTGGTAAGATTCCTTGATATGACACAATATGACCCAAAAATAATGTTGCTTTCTTAAGAAATCACATTTCTTTGGATTTAATTTCAAATTTAATGTTCTTAATTTGTTTAAAACTTTTACTAAATTTTGATTGTGTGTATTTAAATTGTTTCCAAAAACTATGAGATCATCTAAATAAATGAGACACTTGTCATAATTGAGTCCTGACATTGCCACTGTCATTGCTCTTGAAAAAGCGCTGGGACTTATTTTAAGACCCATAGGTAGTCGTGTCAATTGATATTGTCCTTGGTCAGTCGTGAATGATGTATAAGGTCTCGAATTTTTATGTAAGTTTACTTGATAATACCCTTGGTATAAATCCAAATGTGAGAAATACATAGCTCCTTGTAAAGAATCTAAAATTTCTTCTATACTAGGGAGAGGGAATTTATCGTTTTGTATTCTCTTGTTGAGTTCACGATAGTCAACAACGACTCTATACTGTTTATTATTGAATTTGTCATTTTTCTTTGGAACTATTAAAAGAGGTGATGACCATTCGGATCTAGCTTCTTCTATGATCCCATCATGTAACATTTTGTTAACTTGTTTGTGTATTTCCTGTTTTTGAAAATGTGGTAGCCGGGAAGGTTTAATATATGAAGGGGTTACATTCTGTTGTAAGCGTATTTCTTGCGTTTGTAAATTAGATATAGTAAATGGATCATTTTCTAAATAGAAAACATCTGCAAATTTGGCACATATTTTCTGTAAAGATACTATTTCTTCTGAAGACATTCCATCAGTCTTTATTAAATCTAGTAATTTATCAACCCTATTGTTGGGACCAAGATGTCCTCTGATTTTGTAGTAATAAATTGTGGACTGTAATTTGTAAAAATCTTTATTGCAAGTAGATACAAAATGCGGTATGTGCACGTGTTGCGTATATGTTACAACAACTTAATCGTAATGGCGCATCGGCACATCACTCCCCTGCCACCCGCTATGCGGTGTTGCCAGAGTTTTATAAAAATACATTTTATAACGAAAACATAAAAACAAATTAAATAGACAGAAGGTCGAACACCTATCAACAGATTTACTAATTTCTGAAAAATTAAAAATATTAAAATCTGATGATCTTTTTCATATTGGGCTTAAAATTTTTTAATTGTATTTCTTTATCGGCAATATTTAATATTTTCACTGGAATTCTGTTATCAACAGAATTCACCAACATACCTCCTACGAAAACGTTCTCACACACTTGTTCTGGCAAAATTACACACTCATTCGTACATTCTGTCGTAAAATAAACGATCTTTTCACATCTAGCGGGTATTGTCGTATAAATATTATGTTCTGATTCAAGAGGAATTGTAATTTTACTATTGTGGAGAGTAAAAGTGAAATTAAATACTTGGTAATCTAATATAACTAAATGCATAGACAGAAAATCGGCTCCTAACACACCTTGGAATTGGGTTTCAAAATCATTTACTACTTGAAATTCATATTCTATGTTATGATCCTGACCTATACTAAGCGTTAAAACTGTGCTACCGACCGACATTGTCAAGCCAGCAACTCCTATTATCTTTGTTTTATTTGCAGTGTTTACAGTATTCGTTTCATTAATTACTGAAGAAAAAATTACGCTAAGAGAAGCACCGCTATCAACTAATAATTTTAATTCTTTCGTACCATATTTCATTCGTACAAAATTTAACCCATTCATACCAAAAATTTTTGCATTATTCCTATTATTGACTTTGGACACGAAAAAACCGTTCATCCGAATTGTTTCCTACATTATTCGTTAAAGTTTCGTTATATGTATTGTCCGAATCTCTCATGTAATATTCAATTCAACAGCCTTATTAGTAAAAACAGTGATGAATGTGAAAAGACGAATTGGAGCTGGTCTTAAAACAAACAAAAAAAAAGATTGGTAAAAAAGAAACGAATAATTCAATCACCAAAAAAAATTGGAGGATTCCTTCCAATAATACCAATTATAACCGCCCTGGCTAGTTTGGGAATGGGTGGTGCTGCAATAGCCAGCGCCATAAATAAAAAAAAATCAGACGATTTAGCTCTTCAAGAATTGAAAAGACACAACATAACTCTAGAAAAACGGGGCAATGGGTTATATTTACGACCATACAGGTCAAAAAACTAAGTTTGCCACAAAGAGCTCTCACAAATATAGACTTGGAAAAATTTGCACACCATCTAAAAATTCCTTATTTTAGGGGTGTTTATGAGAGATAAATTACCTAAAAAAATTCAAAAATGTGAAAGTGGGATTGTAAATTTGGATATAAACAGTGGTAAAGGTACACACTGGACAGCATATGCAAAACAAAAAAATCAAATAGTTTATTTTGATAGTTATGGTAATTTACCACCCCCCACAGAACTAATCAAATATTTCTATAGCAATGGTCAAGTACAAATTATTTACAATTATGATAGAATTCAAAAAGATTTATATAGATGTGGACATTTTTCACTAGAATTTCTATATAACCAATACAATCAAACTTAATATTCATTCTATTACAATAATCAGACAAAGATGTCATTATCGTTTACATTAACGGGAAATTCATCAGTTTTGAGTTATTTTAATAATCCACCAATATACTTGGAGGAAAACGTTGATTATGAAATAGGATTGATAAATTTTTATTCTTTCAATACTATCCCCAATATAGATTTAACCAATAATGTATTTCAATGGTTTAGTAATCAAAATTTAACAAACATTCACAGATTTGAAATTCCTGTAGGATCATATGAGTTAAAAGATCTAATACTTATTTTAAAAAAACACATGTTTACCATAGATAAAAGTGCAAACATTGATATAGTCCCCGATCTCAATACATCTAAAGTATCAATAACCACAAATCAAAATATTAGTTTTAGTGATCCAAATTCAATAGGTTCATTACTTGGGTTTGATATTTTACGAATTACTCCTAATAAAACTTTCACATCTGATCACCCAGTCAAAATTTTAAAAGTTAACAGTATTGGAATTGATTGCAACATTGCTAATGGCTTATATTTGAATGGAAAACCGGCTCATATCATTTATGAATTCTTTCCCAGGGTGCCGCAAGGTTTCAAGATTATACAACAACCAACTAAAATTTTATATTATCCTGTAAGTCTCAAATCAATTGCAATGGGAACCAACCAGCGTTTTTCATGTACTTGCTTTCGTTTTCATTGTGACTTAGATAATTTTTTAATGATGTTGAAATCCCCAAATCGCGACATGTGTCAATTAAGGTAGAATTAATTTCGAAACGAATTTCTTTGAAGCGAAATGAGATGCAATTGCTAATAAATTTAAGTTTTGTGGGTACTTTATCATCTATTGTTAGCAATTTTCCTTCAATGTATAAAAAACTATTACATGGTAATGTATATATATCTAAGTCTTGAATGCAAATTCTAATTTCATCATTTGGTTGAATATTTCCACTAATATTTGGTTGATAAATATGAAATTGATAATCTTCGATTGTGTCATCATTAAACGTTTGTTCGGTTACATTTAATATATCCATTTATACTAATACTTTTAACCCCAATGAAGTTAAAAATTTTTTATTTTCAGTTGTTATTAACTTGAAAGGTTTTTTAAAACTAGGTTTTTTTTTAAACTATGCCTTTTATATTGATTTTGAAAAAATCTTAAAACCATAATTTACAACTGTACTCTTCTAATTTGTAATTTGACTGTTATTTCATCCTAAAAATACCTCTTTTATATTGATTTTGAAAGTTGTAATTTGACTGTTACTTCCTCCTAAAAATACCTCTTTTATATTGGTTTTGAAAGTTGTTTTCTAAGTTGTAATTTGATGGATATTTCCTCCCCTCGAAAATCTATAAGATCACCAGGTTGATCTATAACCTTGAAAGCATTTTAGTTGATAAAAATGGAAATTTCAATGTGTGTATTCCTTTACGTCTCTTATTAGGATTTTTTGAGGATTATACAAAAATCATTTTAAATATAAAACAAGAATTGATTCTAATTAGGGCAAGTGATGATACTGATTGCATTATATCCAGTGATGACACAGAGAAACCAAAAATTGAACTATCAAAAGTTTATTGGAAGGTGCCACACGTTAAACCAAACTTAAGTCAACAGCTTCGTTTAACAAAAATAGCTAACAGCAATCAAGATATACCTTTAAAATTCAGATCTTGGCAACTAATAGAATATCCATCTCTCAACTCATCAACTCGTCACTCATGGCAAGTTTGCAGAAGCTCATTGGTGGAATCTCCGCGATATGTTATTGTAGGTTTTCAAACTAATCGTAAAAAATCCCTCACTTCTGATATGTCTAAATTTGACCACTGTAATTTAACAAATATTAAATTATTTTTAAATTCTGAAAGATATCCATATCATGATCTAAATTTAGACTTCTCTAGCAATCGGTTTGCAGAGCTTTATGAAATGTTTGGAAATTTCCAAGAAAGCTGTTATGGTCTTCGATCAAATCAACCCCTTTTTACTCCAGATGAATATAAAACCATTGCACCAATCATTAACATAGATTGTAGTCGTCAGAGGGAGCAACTGCAGGCAGGTAGTATAAGTCTAAGAATAGAATTTGACATGAGTTCCCCCACTCCTGTTGAAACGAGTGCTTATTGTTTAATATTACATGAAAAGGAATTTTCATATAATCCCACCACAAAAATAGTAAGACAATATTAAAAACATTCAAAATCATATAAATACATCATTTTGTTGAAACATGTTGCATCAAGAAAGACTTGAAAATTTTTTAGAAAATTTACAGAAACTAAAACAAGTCATTCTTCAATATCAAAGATTAAAAACGTTAAAAAAAATTTAAAAATATGTCATTAGTGGTTGATGTTCAAGGATTTAAAAGTGAAAATAACAAGTTTATTGTGAAAGAATTTGCTGCTTTTGATGGTATTAGAATTAGTCATTATATTTTTAAATCACCTTTTCCGATACGATTATTATCACCAGACTTACATCGACAAGCTGTTTGGTTAATGAAAAATTATCACCACATAGATTGGGATATTGGATTCACACCGATGCATAAATTTGCATCTATTATGACAGAGTTAACAAAAAAAGTTGACACAGTTTTTGTGAAAGGTTCTGAGAAAGCTAAATATATTAAAAAATATACATCAGCAAACGTATGTGAATTTGATGAACATCCAGCAATTCAACCTTCTTTACCAAAATGCTTTTCTCATTCAATTTCAATTTCATTATAATGAAACAATAAATATTTTTTATACACTTATTCGTTTTAATTATTTAAATACACATAAAACTTAAATCATTTTTTTTTGTTTATTTTAAAATAATTCAATAAAAATATATTTAATTGAGGAAAAAAATATATAAATACTAGAAACATTTAATTTGTTTTTTCAGTTATTAAAATGTTGCCATCGCATTATATCATTCTATCATCAATTCTTAATGGTGTGTTATTTATCGGTCAACCATATGACACAATAGATGCATTTATTTGTTTTGATAATAATGGTATGAGGAATGATAGTTGGCCTTCAAGATGGACTAGAATGTCTCCATATTCAGCAAACAATATCCCCGTATTTACTATTTCTCTTCCTACGAATGCTACGAGTTACAAGTTACGTTTTGTAATGAAAAACAATAAAGTATCTCAGTCAGATTGGGTTTTGTTTGTTAAAAATTGTGAAATGCTTATAAATCTATTTATGTTAAGGTCTATAAACATTATTTCTTGCAAAGCCCAATTGGAATCTTTTTCTTGGAACTCAGAAGCTTGGTTTAAAAGTTCATCTGCAAATTCATCATAGATTTTCTCCAAATTAGATGAAATTGTAATAATTTTGTTGGATGTATTTAAAGATTTTATATCTGATACTTCTTTATCAGGTTTAATAAATATCCCAAATAATTCAACATTAACTTTTAATGTTTTGTGAATAATTATATGATCATGTATTAAGTTGATTACTTTTGGTTTAACACCTGTTAGAAAATCTATATAATTATTTTTATTCTTACAAGAAATCCTATAGGTACTAATTCTATTTTTGAAAGCCGATGAAATTTTGATAACATTTTCTTCTACACATTCAATTGTGTCACAACGCAACCTTTTTTTAAGTAACATTTTATAACTGCACTCATTAAACTTTAAACATGTACTATCAAATAGTTACTAAGGAATTATATTTACAGAATCGAAAGATGCTAGCCAATGAAATTTTGATTTCAGAGTAGGAGATCTCCTTCCTATTATAGGCGGAGTTAACACAGATATTCTTTATGAATATAACTTTTATTATGAACTAATAAAAAATATGATTTATATAATATTTATTCATATATTATTAAGGTTTTTTCAAATTTTTTAATGTTACAATTTGTATAATTGGACACTTTTTCCAAGTTAAGTAAAATTTTTTTTAAATTTGTAATTTTCGCATCGACCATTTTCTTCTTAGATTTGTTCGTTTTTAAAAGGGTTCTTATTGATGTTAGTGATGTATTTAAAATATATAGTTCACTCTCTTCAGCTTTTACAAGTTGATTGGCAAGCTCTTCAATACTTTTGAGGGTATCTGATTCGCATGAAACATCTGGGATATTGTCAAGAGATGGCATACTTGATTTTCCACCATCAAAATCAGCATTTAGTAAAATTAAATCAATTGCATCTTGTGCAGCAGTCTGATCTTGAAAAGATTGTAATTTCAAACTTTTCTTGGAATTTTGTGGAAACTTCAGTTGCACAGATTTCATAATATGTTTAAAGACTGTAACGTTTTGAAAACTAAAGATTTGTTTTTAAAAGATGTCTTATTTATAATGCATCTCCCCATATGTTTACAAAAGGTTAATGTACAACGAAAGTTGAATGCACTTATTATATTCCCATGGCGATTACGAGTGAATGGCGCAATGTGAACTCGAGCTAGTTTCAAGGTTGGATGTGTACGACTGGTTAAATTTTTTATAATTGCGTTCTCATATGATATAATAATTTCCTTATCACCTGTTTTGAATTTTATATCTTATATTAAGAGTAAACCAATTCAAAAATTAATGATAAAATTTCTTTTATTCTTTAATTTAAATAAAATATTTTATTTGTATTTTTAATTTTTTTTATTATAAAATTTTTTTATAATAAAATTTTGTGTGAATCTAAAAAATATTGAAACGTTAGTTATACATTTTTTTTAATTTAATTAACTTACTATTCAATTAATGCATGCATTACATTATCCTCAATGTGGACCCATATCCGGGTCCCCAACAGCCACCCCACAAACAAATACATTGGGGATGGTGGTGCCCCAAAATCATACGTTAGAAAATAATTCTAAAATTTTATGGATGTTAATTTAAAATAAAAAATTTGTGACTTACATCTAAATTATCCTCGTAAATGTTTATTAAAAACTCCGTCAGTCTTTCATATACGATATCTGAATTAAAAAAATTTGTTTTACTAATAGTAACACCTTCTCAAATATACAACCAAAAATTATTATGAAGAAAAATTCATTATCTTAATTAAATTGAAGCATACATATAATTGATGTTAGTAGGTATGAATTGGGAAGGCGAATGTGGAATAACGAGTCACTGACCTAATTCAAGGTCAGCAACTCGTTATTCCACATTTGCCTTCCCATTGTCCTAATCAAGGTCAAAAGGGGTTAGTGTCCTAATCAAGGTCAAAAGGGGTTAGTGTCCTAATCAAGGTCAAACGGGGTTAGTGATCAATGATTTATTAGAGGTAGGGATTAATTGTTAGGTGATGTGGAATAAAATCACCAATCACTAATTTATTTGTTTATTGAGTTGACATGTAAAATTACAACAACAGCACTCCGCTTGGGAAGAAACAGGACCATCAAAGTTTCCTTCTTCTAAACCATTGTGAATGAAGCAGGGTAGTCGAATTTGTAATTGGTAACAGCTTTTGTAGTCCTTAGGGAGTCGATGCCATATATCCAATAATTCCCAGGGACCAGCTTCTTCTATTAAATCATCAACTGAAAAATTCTTCAACTCTTCAACAGAAAATTTTCGAAAGGATTGCACAGTCATATTAAAAGACAGAACCTGCTTGGAACACAGCAAAGAAGCAACTGAAGCAAAATTCACTCGTGTTTACGTTTTCACACACTCCCAGATCAATGACTCATATCTATTTTTAGCAAGAGTGGAATAAATTTAGGGTATAGGTGGGGGATCTATGTATTTATACTACATTTCTATTCTCTTCTGGGTGTGCTAGCACTGCCCTGGAGCTTTATACGTTAGTTACTGTTTTTAGTGAAAAATGTGGATGGCATATGTAACTGAAGTAAAAATAACTAATTTAGAAAGTGGTGTGAAAAATTTACACCAAACATTTAGTAATTTAAAGTTTGATGCAGAGCATGAGGCAATCTATGGTGTAGTTCGTGCCTATTCACCATATTCAACAGAGGAATGTAATGAGCTTGCTGAACAATACAGGAAAGGTGTGGAGGTGTGTGATCTCTTTCTGGAGGGAAAAACTTGTTTGTATGGTTTTGTGTCCCTGTTAGAAAAAGTGAAATTAGATGGATACTTGTACAGAATAAAGAAATATATACCAAGTGTTTTGTATCAATTTGATGAGGATCAAGATGAGGATGGTGATGATTAAATAAAGTTAAGGAAATAATATAAAATTAGTAAACAGTATATGTATTTTTTATATAAACTTACAAAAATAAATTTATTATGAACTAATGAGACTTTTTTTTTGTAGCAACATCAAAATCCTCTTTGTGTAGTCTTTTTTTCACATTGCGATATTTTATATCTGGTTTTTAACTAGTATAAATAAGAAGTCACTTTTTTAAATACAAAACTTTAATAAAACAAAACAGCATCATTTAAACTTGTTTTTATTTGTAGTGAGAAGTAGTATTTCTTATAGTCAAGTAACAGAATGGTAGGAGTCGTAAAAACAGTATGTAAATTGCTTAATATTTAATTAATTAAAAGGAATACAAAACAATTTAAATTTTCATTTTACCATATGTTTTTTTTTTCTAATTTTACAATTTTGTTAATTGTTGTTGATTTGGAACTAATTAATTTTTTTCTTTTATTTTTTGCCACAGCAAAATCATCTTCAGCAACCTTCTTTTGCGTTTCTATTTCTTGGGTCTGACTTCTTAATTGTTTAAGTTGTGTATTGAATTCCTTGAGTTTTTTTTCTTGTTTGCTAACATCATTTGTCATTGTATGTATTTCCTGGTCAATTTTTTCCAAATCCAATTGATAATTTAGTACCATCTCTAAATTATTTTGGTGATATTTAACAAATGCCGAGTATTTATCCACAAAAGATGCGTTAACTTGCTCCCTTGTAGTTATCGATACTTCAAATTCCTGGGTCTGAATTGGCGTAGCATCTGATTCGGAAGTTGTTGGTTTGTCCACATTTATTTGGGTTTCAAAAAAATCCTAAAAAGAACAAATAATATGTAAGAAATAGGTAGTAAATAGGTCATTTTTATGCTTAGAACTGGATTGTTTTTTGCAAATTTATTTGAGCACTATAAATCTCACATCATTTGTCGAGTGAGGGTGGTAGATTAATCAGAGACTTAATCAACAAATACAATTTTTTTTATTTTATATAACTTCATTTTTTAAATTCTCTTATTTAATATTTTTGCCACTGAAGCTAGTCACTGACGCCAGAAGCACACTACCCTAAACCAGAAATTTTACCGAGCCCCTGATGTTCCAACCAAAATAGGGTTCTTTTACGAGCCCAACATTTATGAACTCAGTACCACGCGGCGTTTAACGACTCCTACGACGTCACATCTACACTATATCTCGTGCTCATTGATATAGTGCCTGCAATTTGTGATATGCTACACATTGCAGACTGTGTGGACATTACATGGTTGTTTTCTTGGTGGTAACCCCTCCAAGTACTAACCGTACTCCACACTGCTTGACTGTGGATATATAGCAAATCTACTGAGATAGGTGAATGGTTCATACACGTAAACTTTAAAAACAGAGAAAAAAAACAAGACTAAAAATAAATTTACCTAACAAGAACCTGATCACAGATTAGGTTCACCATAAAAATATACCAAAAATTTTTAAAAAAATACAAAACTTACCGTTTCCAAATCCAGCAAAAAATCTTTGCAATCTTCAACATACTTTCGCAACTCACTATTTACTTCAACATTGGATAAAATATTGATTTTATTTTCCATCTTGTTACTTGACTGTAAGAAACACTACTTCTGATTTTTAGGTGAGATTTGTCGCGCATTTATACAAGATTTCTGAACGTGTGAGCACCAAATAGGGAGTGAAAGCAAAGGACTCCACAACATCTTACCATAAAAGGTGGTGTACCACCGGTGTGTCCATAAAAGGTAATTTAATTTAAATCCACTGTTGATGAGTCACTGTAGCTTCTTAAAAGGTAGTGGATACAAAATTTCGACACAAATTGCGAAAATAAGAACATATTTATAATAAATAAGAACATATTTATTATCAAATAAGAACATAAAAAGGTAAGTATGTTCAAACCTAAACTTGAGTTTAGACTCAAGCCTAAACTTAAGCCTAGACGCAACCTAGGTTTGGGTTCAAGGTCATCCTAGAAAAGTTCAAGGTCATCCTAGAAAAGTTCAAGGTCATCCTAGAAAAGTTCAAGGTCATCCTAGAAAAGTTCAAGGTCATCCTAGAAAAGCTCAAGGTCATCCTAGAAAGTAGTCTAAATATCCGGTTTACGACACTAATTTTAACATATAAATAAACCTCCGTCTTGAAGTTAAGTCAGTACAATACAAGCTTTTAAAATAAGTCAAGTAAATCTCTTAGCAATGTTTGTGTGTGAAAAGTGTCATAAACAGTTTAGTAAATCTTATAATCTTCGCCGCCACAAGAATACCTGCTTACTTGATGTTAAGTTTATTTGTGATCGATGTGGAAAGCAGTTTAACCGAAAAGACACCTTAAAACGTCATCAGGAACAATTTTGTGAGTGCAATTTTTTTTCAAGAAAGCGGTTGAAACCAGTAAAGACAGGAATTTTAGAAGAAGGAGTAAGCAAACTAACTCACGCTTTCAAAAACCGCATAGCATCATACAGATTTTGTAGCAAAACCCATAAGCTTGATTATTCCGATTTTTTTTAAGTCAAAAGTGCTAAGATTTCTTCAAAAACATCTGGAACTTCATACCTCTGTTAAAGTTAATATGGAGGTCTTTGTTATGTATTTGAAGCCTGAGACGGAAGTATGCGATATTAAATCCATGTTTACTATAAATAAGGTGGTTACGATTTCATCAGATCTTGATAATATGTATGAAGAATTTAAGGATGAAATCCTTAACAAAGCATCAGAATTTCAGGAGAAAGACTCAAATTGGGCGCTTCGAGAAATTATGTTTCTAGATGTTAATATTAACAGATATAGCAGTATATCAGCTTCTTCATATATAAAGTTACCAAATTCAATATCAAACAAGCAGTCAATTTTAAATATACAAAATGAAGATACCGCATGTTTTGCTTGGAGTATTATCGCAGCGATTGTGTCTGCTCAAGGGCACCCAACAAAAACAACATCCTATCCTCATTACAATTGTTTGTTAAATTTTGACGGTATTGACTTTCCTGTTAAGTTACAAGATATAGTTAAGTTTGAAACGTTAAACAAAATTTCAGTAAACGTCTTCGGCCTTGAATCTTTTTTTAAAGATGATAAAATACATCATGAAATTGTTGGACCTCTTCATATCACTTCCAATCGTATGGAGATGCATGTTAATCTACTGTTAATTATCATTATTGTTTAATTACCGATTTACCAAGACTAGTTAGAAATCAAATAACTAAACACCATGGAACAATATTTATTTGTGATGGATGCCTTCAACCGTTTTCATTAGCAGATAGTCTAAAAAATCATCAACAAAATGATTGTACCCACATCTACACAAAGATACCGACTACTGAATTAAAAATAAATAAATGTGGAGAAACAATTCCAGAAAATATTTTAAAGTTTATAAATCTGGAAAGACAAATGCAAGTCCCATTTGTCATTTATGCTGATTTTGAAAGTTTACTCAAGCCTATAGACCACACAGAGCCTTTTGATGGAAAATCCTATTCCGTGAAGGTATGTCAACATGAACCGTACTCATTTGCTTTTTATGTAAAATGTTGCTACGATGGTTCGTTATCAAAATTTGAAATTTACCACGGGTCCGATGTAGCAAAAGTTTTTATCGAAAGCCTAGACAAAACAGTTCAAGATATTTACCATAACCATCTTAAACATGTTAAAGCCATGCAACCATTGAGTGATAAGGAGAAAAACATTTTTGAAAATACAACTCTTTGTCATATTTGTGATAAACCATTTCACCCGTTCAACAAAAAAGTAAGAGATCATTGTCATTTAACTGGATTATTTAGAGGAGCGGCACACAACTCCTGCAATCTAAATTACAAATTACCTAATTTTATACCGGTTTTTTTCCATAATCTAACCAATTATGATTGTCATCTATTTATTAAAGGGTTAACTACTAAAGAAGAGAGTATTTCAGTTATTGGACAAACCAAAGAAAAATATATTTCATTTTCAAAATCCATACTAGTTATAAAGCGTTAAATTCGGAAGAAAATGATACCTATATAAAACTGAGATTTGTAGATTCCTATAGATTTTTACCTAGTTCTCTGGAAAAACTCGGTAAAACATTAGATGATAGTCAATGTAATGAAATCCTGAAATATTTCCCAAACAAAAAAGAGTTTAATTTAATGAGACAAAAAGGTGTATTTCCATACTCTTATGTGGATTCGATGGAAAAGTTAAAAGAGCAAGTGTTACCTTCCAAGGAGAATTTTTTTGACAAAATAAAAGGAGAAGTAATCTTAGATGAAGACTATGAAAGGGCTAAAGAAGTATGGAATACATTTACTTGTAAAACACTTAACGATTATGGTAATCTATATTTAAAAACTGATGTACTTTTACTCGCAGATGTTTTTGAGAATTTTAGAATGGTGTGTCTAGAAAAATATAAACTGGATCCTGCACACTATTTAACCACACCATCACTTAGTTGGGATGCTATGTTGAAGTATACAAAGATTGAACTTGAATTACTTACTGATGTGGACATGCTTCATTTTTTCAGAAAAGGAATTAGAGGTGGAGTGTCACAATGCACCAAAAGAAAAGCTGTGGCTAATAATAGATATTTACCAAATTTTGATCCAACAAAACCAGAAAGTTATGTTATGTACTTAGATGCTACAAATTTGTATGGTGCGGCCATGAGTGAAAATCTTCCCTCAGGTAATTTTCGTTGGTTAAGCGCAAACGAAATAGAAAATTTTGATATAACTACCATTCAAAAAAATTCTACCAAAGGATATGTTCTGGAAGTTGATTTACAGTATCCGACTAGCTTACATGATGTGCATAATGATTTACCATTTTGCCCGGAGAATATAACACCACCAAAAAGTAAATATTCAAAGCTAACTCCTAATTTATATGATAAAACAAAATATATTATACATTATAGTAACTTAAAGCAATGTTTAGAGTATGGGTTAATTTTGCTAAAAATACACAGAATTATAGAATTTTCCCAATCAACATGGTTGAAGAAATATATTGAATTAAATACAAAACTTCGAAACCAAGCGAGAAATGATTTTGAAAAGGAGCTCTTCAAGTTCTTAATAAATGCAATATTTGGAAAAACAATGGAGAATGTAGAAAAACGGAAGAATATACATCTCTGTTCTCGCTGGGAAAATAAATTTAATTCACCTGGAGCAAGAAGCTTAATTGCAAAACCACAATTTAACTCTTGTTCGATTTTTAATGAAAATTTGGTGGCTATCCATCTTAATACTGTTAAAATTTATTATGACAAACCTTTATACGTTGGTTTTTCGATACTAGATATTTCAAAATCTATCATATATGATTTTTTTTATGGATACATTAAAAAATGTATAGTAAGAATGCTACATTATGCTATACTGATACAGACTCTCTCATCCTTGAAGTTTTCACTAGTGATTTTTATCAAGATATGAAAAAGAATAGTACCTACTTTGATACCTCAAACTATGATCCTGATAACATCTATGGCATTCCTAAGAATCCATCAGTCATTGGTAAAATGAAAGATGAATTTAAAGGTGTACCTATCGAGTGTTTTTATGGTACTGGAGCCAAAGCATATTGTGTCAAGACAAACAAAGTCTTGAAAAAGGCGAAAGGAATTTCAAAACACGTAGTCCAAAACCAATTAGAATTAAATGATTACGTTCGAATTGTGGAAACTGGTGGGACACTTTTTAGAAAGATGTTTATTTTTATCTCAAAATACCACACCATCTACACAGAGTTACGAAATAAAATAGCCCTTTCAACAAATGATGACAAAAGATATATCATTCCTGGTGATGTCAATACTCTAGCCTGGGGGCACTTGCTCATCAACCCAAAAAAAGTACCTGGAACTATTGATGATTTATTAGCTGCAATTGATGATTTGGAAAATATAGATAGAGAAGACTTATGTAATATACCTAATTTTAATTATGATTTATATTTGGATAAGTAATATTTATGTATTTTTTATAAATAAAACATTTTGAAACCCATTATCAAACAATAGAAAAACCCAAACAATGTATATTTCCAGATTAACATCTCATAATTTATACTTTAAAATTCTGGTCTCTGTTGTAAATGAGAATAAAACATGCAAATACTGTTTTTTTTTAATTTTTCATCCTTTAGAAATTTATATAAAAAATATTTGATAAACAACTTAAGATTCACCTATTTACCGTAAGAAACTAATTATTTAATTAAATACATTCTGATGACTTAATAGATAATAAACAAACCACTTACAAAACTATGATACCATTAATTCAACAATGCGGAGCCATCTTTATGCATTTAATTCTAGACAAATTAAACGACTCGTAAAAAATTCAATGAATGCATGAAGCATTCAGTCTAGACAAGTCTAAACTTGTTTAAAGTGAGATATTACCCCTACCACTTTTTAAAATATAAAGGTAAGAGCAACCAAAGCTTGAAGCATTGTTCAACAAAATGTCTTTAAGTAAACCAATATTTTTAGGGGAACGTCTGTTTTATTTAAACAAATCAAAATCCAAGTTTGTAACAATAAGTTTATGTGATCAGTTAAATTTTGCTCCAAGTGTTGCCTTATTTGGAAAGACTGACACCCCCCTTATCTTTAATGAGGAGGAATAGAATGATTTCATCTCATATAAAGACAAAATTATAAATTTTATGGCGACTCCAACCAACCAGGTCGTGATTGATACTGGAAGATTTTTATTGGAACTGAGAGAAACCCCATACAGCCCTATTTTAAAAATTTCCGATGGAGATACCTGGATTACAGTAGGACCAAACACCCTATCAGAACTTTGGAGAATGTTACCATTATTAGAGAAATTGTTGGATATATTGAAAAAGCAATATTTTTTGAGTAGTTTTAAAATTCTGCAAGCAGGTGTTAAAGACTGTGATGATATCACCAGTACAGCCTTGGAAATAATGAAACCTATAAAAAATATGAGTCCTATTACTTATAGTATAATCGTCGAAGTGATCCACAACTATCCAGAGTTATTAAAAAATGAAGAACGTAGTGTTTAATGAAGGTCTCAATCAAATTCATATGTTGTATACATGGAATTATGCTTACAGAATGTGTCGAAAAGGAAATTGGGAATCTAGTATATTGGATAGAATCAGATTTAATCGACGCATTGAAGATGCATATAAATATATAAACCCTATTTTAAATTTAGATCATAGAAATAGGATATATGAACTATATTTTAGTCAATAAAAACATATATTAAATTTGACTTTTAATCTTCCAAGTCGTAAAATATGACCAAATACTGCTGTATAAATAAATGCTTTGAAGTACCCGAAGATCAAAATGATGGAATCGCTTGTCATATATGCAATTCATACTGCTACTGCATGTGTAGATGTATTGAAACAAAGAAGATAATTCAGAAGACTCGAGAAATTCTAAAAATTGTATAAAACATATTTTACCAAATAAAACACATTTCTTATAAAGTTGTTTTTATTAAAAAAAGATATATTTTACAAAATAGCATTTTTATTAATCCATGAATTATGTGAACTATCCATTCCAAACCATTTGCAATTCTTCGGTATAAAATGCTCCATCAATTTCTTGCTTTGTAGAATCTTCCAATAGGTAAGTAGTTGGATTAGTGTATTTAACTTTTTTAATTGTGAAAATTTCATTTGTCCAGTTGGGTGTATAACCTTTTTCAAAAACATGGCGATATTTACTAATTCGAACATGGTCCCCCACTTTAAATTTTGGCTTTCTTTTATCAAGTATTTTTAAATAGTTGAAAGCAGTGATTTTTTTAGCATTTTTCTGATTGATAGAATTTGGTTTAAATCCAGTTGTAGAATGTATCGTATTGTTGTACTTGTCTACAATTTCTGGAAGAATTTTAACCCATTTGTAAAATCCCTGTAAACTAAATTGTTTCCACAATAAATTTTTAAGAGTTCTAATAACCCTTTCACATATACTCGCTTTTAAATTTGAAAAAGTATGATAATGATTAATATGATATTTTTTCATCAACTGTTCAAAAGGTTTATTGAAGAATTCTTTGCCTTGATCCGTTTGCAAATTTTTAACATTTGTTTTCATTTTACTTAATATTTTTTCCATTGCTTCAGTAACATCTTTTCCTGTTTTTGCTTTGATTGGTTCAGCCCAAACAAATTTACTGAATGTATTAATAACCACCAAAATATACTTGTAATTACTATTTTCTTTGGAAAATTGTGACATTATAGCTAAATCAGCTTGGATTAAATCATTTAAACCCTTAATAATAACATGACGCCTAGAATAGTTTAATCGAGCTGGTCTATGAAGCTCATTAACAACTTGAGCTTTAGACATTTTTTTCTAAAGGACACTGTATGATAAAGTCAACACACATATCATCCGGTACACCAAACTTAAACTCAATTTTATCTCCTTTACTGATGGCAAGTCCAGCTAACTGATTATATTTATATGGTTTGGAATTAATCATAATATCTCCATCAGCTTTATAATGTCTAACACTTTCAATTTTACCACCAATTGGAAAAACAAATGCAGTACCCCCATTATCCAAAATATAGAGATGTTTATCTAATTTTACATGTTTTGTACCCCTTAGACGTAAAAAACATTTACTATGAAGCGTTGTTGGTTCACAAAAGTAAATCGAAGCTCCCTGATTTAAATTAGGAGTTGAAGGGTTGGTTAAAAAGTGACTTCCGAATTTGTTGATGGGCATCGCTGGACTAATAAAAGTTTGAGATTTGTGAGGTTATTTATTGAATTATACCTCCTTCACGAAGTTCCTCAATTATGGAAACAATTTCATTATGATGACCAGTGTTTCCGACAGCTTGTGAAGCAATAAGTAATCTAAATCGATCAATTAACTCATTATAATCATCAAAATACTTGTAATCAATTGGATTACTGCTATATTCCAACATCAGTCCTTTACCAGTTTGTTTAGCTTCTTCTCTCATTTTTCTAGTAATCATTCTTATAGAACTTGGTAAGGAAGAAAGTCTCGGTCGAGTCGGTTTTAATTTTGGTTTAATAATTTCTGTATATTTATGCTTTACATCATAACCAAATTTTCTAATTGGTAATTCAGCATTATAATCTCTATGAATTAAATTTGTCCTTTTAACAATGTCAATATATTCAGCGAGGTCAGAGTTTTTGTAAGATATTGGATTTTTTAAAAATAATAATTCATAGAGTCCAGGTGTACCGGGGTAAGTAATATTCTGAATCTTAATATTTGGACCTTCAAAATTTAATTCAGAATTCCCAATTTTAAATTTCTCTGTTGATAGATCATGTACTGGTCCTAAAATATGATCATAATTTCCTTTTACATCTTTAATAGCTCCTTCAACATAATCTCTAGGTAGTGGAGATGAAAACTGTTCAAGATATTCTTGAAATGCATCACTACTAGTTAAGTCGTTAATACTCTGTCTTAAAGACTCCTCATTATACTGATCCAATATATTTAATCCCTCTATGTCTATAGCATCATCACTAGTTTGAGCATCATAAACAGTACCATCGTCTAGAAATTGTGTTGCTGATGCGGGATTTATTCTAGTACTATCTAATTCTACAAGAGGTTTTAACTTGCTAAATTGAGGATAATTTGTGGAAGGTCTGCCTCTCGGTGTTATAAATGTTAAAGCATCATAATTACGTCTAAGGGGGCTAAAGTCAGTATATGTTTTATCGGAAAATTTAGAGAGTTCTTCAATTTTTGGTGTTTCCGGTTCGTTTTTAATTTTTGTTTTTTTAATAGCTGAAAGCAAATTTTTGAGGGGTTCAGTTATTGGTTTGTAGGTTTTTTCCAAATGTGTTTGTGATTTAGCTATATCACTTTTTAAACTTTTATATTTTTTTCTCAAGGATTGACGGGCCCTGATAAGTTGTTGAGCTACTTGAGAATCCATTGCAAATAAATAATTTTTACATTATGCTTGCTTATATATAAATAAAATTATCAAAGTTTTTTCTATATCTTCCAGAATGCATTAAACAATCTTTATCAATTACAAGGAAACCAAATTTCTCATTCCAACAATTTGAACATATTTCTTTAAACTTTTGAAATGACATATCAATATTAACATGATCATCATAAATATGTTTTAAATTTGTCATGTCTTGTTGAAATATCACTAATAGATTAGCGTTATCTCTAATTAATTGTTTTGGAATAGCTGAATAAGTTTGACATAAATAAAAACAGTCGTCCAAAACAAAAATAACTTTGAATGGTATTTTGATTACAAGTTACCACATCATCAAATACTATAACCGAATTTGGCTTTATTTCTTCTGGAGAAATAATATCTTTAGCATCACTGTATTCCTCATATCCAATTTCTTTCATTGGCTCAATTAAATTTCGAAGGTAGTTATATTTTGGTTGATGAAGACTCTTGGAATATACATAATATTTTCAAATCTTAAACCGTTGGGGTGTTCAATTAATGACAGCAAGATATTTGTTTTTCCAGAGCCACTAGGTCCAACGATTAATCCACGTTTTGATTCACCACCAAACAAAAACCCATGTTTCCCAATTTTATTTTCATTTGAAATAACGTCATGATTTTTAATAGGTAATAATACACTTTGTTTTTCAATCCTCATTTTAGGCAATCAAAGGGAAGACTGAGAGTATATATAGGGTGATAAGCTTATATAACACCACAATGGGTAAACGTGCGCAAAGAAGAACACGTCGTAAAGGAAAAGGGATTTTAAATTCATTAATAAATAAGCTTCCGGTTGAATTACATATCCCCGATTATCAATTTTGTGGACCTGGAACTAAACTTAGTCAAAGATTGCAAAGAGGTGATACTGGCATAAATAAATTAGACGAGGCTTGTAAAAATCACGATATAGCATACTCTCAAAGCGTAAGGCTAGAAGATCGACATAAAGCAGATAAATTATTGGAAAACGCAGCTTGGGAAAGAGCCACCTCAAAAGATTCGACTTGGAAAGAGAAAATACCCGCTTGGGCAATTACTAATATCATGAAAAGTAAACGAAAACTGGGAATGGGTTTAAAAAAATCTAAAAAATGTTTTAAAAGAAAGTCTAAAAAAGGAGGGTCTTTAAAAAAGAAAAAACGTATAATTAGAGCTCCGAGAAAAGGTGGATTTTTACCACTTTTGCTTCCTCTTTTGGGGGCTATTGGTGCTCTCGGGGGTGGGGGCGCCGCCATAGCTTCCGCGGTAAATAAAGCGAAAGCAGACAGAGCTGCGCTAGAAGAACAAAAAAGACATAATGTTGCAATGGAGACTAAAGGTAAAGGCTTATATTTGAGACCATATAAAGGATACGGAATCAAGTCAAAAAACTAAATTTACCTCATCGGGCCCTTACCGATTTAGATTTAAAACATTTTGTAAAAATTTTACAAATTCCATATTTTAGAGGAGTGTTCATGAGAGATTCTTTACCTAAAAAAATTCGAAAATGTGAAAGCGGTATTTTAAATTTAGATTCAAAATCTGGAGAAGGAACGCATTGGACTGCATATATAAAAAATAAAAAAAATATTATATATTTTGATAGTTATGGTAACTTACCTCCTCCAAAAGAATTAGTTAAATATTTTAATAGCAACGGAAAAGTTGAAATAATTTATAATTATGACAGAATTCAATCATTTAATTCTTATCAATGTGGCCATTATTGCCTCAAATTTCTATATAATCAGAGAAATATAATGTAGTAGTCATTCAAAAACAAACCTTTACTGAAACAATATGTCATACTCTTTCACCTTAAGTGGAAATTCTCCAATATTAAGTTATGATTTTAATCCCACGATTTATTTAGATGAAAACCTTGATTATGAAATTGGACTTGTAAACTTTAATAGTTTCAATACAATTCCCAACATCGATGAGAACAATAACGTTTTTTCGTGGGGTAACATTTACTCATTGCAAGAATATAGACTTCCAGTGGGTGCATATGAATTAGACGATATTATTAAAAATTTGAAAAAACATATGGCTGAAGTAGATAAAGATGCTTGGATTGAAATAACCCCAAACATTAACACTTCAAAAATTAGTATTATTAGTAATCGTGACATTTCTTTTAATGGAACAAATTCTATCGGTAACGTGCTTGGTTTTACTAAAACTGTAAGAATTCAACCTAATAAAATTGTTACTTCAGATAAACCTATAAAAATTTTAAAAGTAAATAGCATAGGTGTTGATTGTAGTATTGCAACAGGATCCTATTTAAACGGAAAACCACTCCATATCATACATCAATTCTTTCCAACAGTTCCGAATGGGTATAAAATAGTGGAATCACCACAAAATATTTTATATTACCCCGTTAGCGTTAAAACAATCAACAATATCACAGTTAACATTATTGATCAATCAGGAAATCTTATAAATTTTCAAGAAGAAGAAATTACAGTTACTTTACATCTCAGAAAAGTAGAATTATAACATGGTCCTAAAATTTTTTCACCCTTATTCAGTAGAATACTATAAAAGAACATCTAGAATCAAAAAAAGAAATAGTTCTTCAAAAGCGGTTAAAGGAATAACACCAGAAAATAAAATTTTTTTAAGTTCCCTAGGATTTAAAGTATTAGTGTAATGTAACAGGTCAACCATTTGACGACAACTCAATTGAGGATTATCAGTTTCATACATATCAATCGAATATTAGTGGTAATATTAATTATAATGATGAAGTAAGAATTTCTATTCAAGATCTCGATGCATACACCCTACCTTGTAATAGTTACTTGTATATTGAGGGAAAATTACTTACAGAGACCGGTGGTGTGCCAAACAAACTAAAATTTATTAATAATGGAGTAGCATTTTTGTTTCGCGAACTACGGTATGAATTGAATGGTGTCGTAATTGACTCAGTTAGAGACGTAGGGCTTGTATCAACAATAAAAAATTATCTTAGTCTAAATGAAAATGAAAGTGTTTTACATCAAAACGCTGGATGGTTTCCAAAACCTGATGAAAAAATAGAAATAGATGCAACAGGAAAAGCTAAATTTAGGGATCAAAAGATTTTGGTTGATGTAAATGGAAATTTTAATGTGTGTATTCCTTTAAAAATATTATCTGGATTTTTTGAAGATTATAACAAAATTATAATGAACTCTAAACAAGAACTAATTTTAATTCGGTCAAATTTAGACGTTGATGCGGTCACTAGCGCAGATGATACAGAAAAACCAAAAATTGAGTTGAATAAGCTTTACTGGAATGTCCCCCACATAAAGCCCAGCTTAAGTCAACAATTACGTCTCACAAATATTGCAAAAAGTAATAAAGATCTACCAATTAAATTTCGCTCCTGGCAAATTATTGAATATCCTTCTCTAAACAACTCAACAAGACATACTTGGACAGTTAAGACAAGTTCAAAAGTGGAAACACCTCGTCATGTAATTATCGCATTTCAGAAAAATAGAAAAAACCAGATTAAATCTGATTGCTCCAAATTTGATCATATTAATCTTAAAAATATCAAAAAATTTTTAAACTCTGAGAGATTTCCATATAATGATATGTTTATCGACTTCGCAACAAATAAATTTGCTTCTTTATATGAAATGTTTGCTAGTTTTCAAGAAAGCTATTACCATTTTAAGACCAACCAACCCATCTTTAACCCTCAAGAGTTTAAAGATATAGCCCCCTTGGTACATATTGACTGTTCAAGACAGAAGGAGATAATTCAATCAGGGAGTATTGAGCTAAGGATTGAATTTGAAACAAATATTGTGACTGCGACAGATACATCCGCATATTGTTTAATTCTAAACGAAAAGGAATTTTCATACAACCCCTCCACTAAAATTGTCAAACAGTACTAATGCACCTGTCAAACATAATGTATATAAGAAGAGTTGCTAAAAGTATAAAGTTTAAATGCAACCCTTAGAGTTAGAGTATAACAGAAGGTTTAAAAATTATCGTGAAAATATTAAGAAACTTAAGGATGATATTGAATACTATAAGTGTATGAAAGAACTTGTTAAACTTTTTCAAAAATTAAAAATATGCGATTAATCGTTGATGTTCAAGGCTTTAAAATAGAAGACAATAAATTTGTTGTCAAAGAATTTGCCGCTTTTGATGGGGATCGAATAAGTCATTATGTCTTCAAGCCACCGTTTCCAATGAGAATGCTATCTCCTGATCTACACAGACAGGCAGTTTGGTTAATGAAGAATCATCACTGTTTAGACTGGAATGTAGGGTTTACACCAGTACATCTGTTTGCTAATATTTTAGAATCTTTAACCCAAAATGTTGAAATGGTCTACGTTAAGGGATTGGAAAAAACCAAGTACATCAGAAAGTACTCAGTTGCTCCAGTTTACGAGTTTCCAGAATGTTCTATAACACAACCTTCAACCCCTAAATGTTTTAGTCATTCAAGCAATAAGTGTATTTGCGCCTTATCCAATGTATATTTTTTATATCATAATTTTATAATGGATGAATAAAGATTTTTTTTTTATTTGCTTTTTTATTTTACTATTGAGAACATCTGCTCTTAGACTTTAGTTATTCGTTAGACATCATGGTAAACAGATTGTTGATAATACACACAATCTGGGAAGGATTTCTGGTAATTTGTCATCCTTTTTTCTTAAAGGATGCACATATTTGCTTTCATCAAAAAAACGATATTTGTTATTGGCAGAAAATGGAATTTTTCTCTCCATACAAAGTTCCTCTATTACGATCTCGATTACCTGTAAATAGTAGTCTATACAAGTTGAGACTTGTTCAGATAAATGATATTATTGAAGAAACTGATTGGTGTAATATTTTTACAGAACCGACACATATGCTAAAATTAAAAGGATATGATTTTGATTCATTGGAAGTGGCACACATGATTGGTGTTTTGGATACATGCATCTTTCTTCTAGTATTTACTATACTTTGGATATGTTTAAAGAAATTAAAAAGAAAATTAGTGAAACCAATCTCGCGACCGGAAATGATAGCATGTGGTCGTCGATCGTAAGAACGTAAACTTTCAATAATTCACATATTTCGATGATGAGTGTGGGGGAGGTGGTCAGCACATGCAACATTTCATCAGAACTATATGCATCTTTTGGAATTAATGTTAGTAAATTTAAAGTGTTCAGTTTATCAAAAGTTAGTAAGTGCTCAAACATTAATTGTAAATTACCTCAGTTTATAGTGGAAATTGGGTTGTGTACTACATGCTATCAAAAACAAAGCCTTTAAAATATAGCACCGTAGTATCCAATCCTTCTGTGAGACGACTAAAATTTTGTTATTCCAATACCATGATTGAGAATAAGGGTGATGACGGCTATTTTGAGGATATGGAAAAAGTGGGTGAGGAAAATTGGGATAATGATGAATGGGATACTTACACACCGGTTGTTGAAAAACTTCGAATTCTGCGACATCCACCAATTGGAAAAAGTAAAGCAGAAAAAAAAAAGTTTAAGATGCAAGAGAGGCAACGCCTAAGTCAGTTGGAAAAAGACTTTAAAAAAAAATTAGTTTTAAGCGAAAATGGAAACAATTTTTGTTAATTTACGCAAAAATAAAATTTATATCCTTTATTTCCTGGTTTTATTTTAAGGTATAAATACCATCACCCGTAAATTTTTTATCATTTTCACAAAAAATGTTGACATCACATTATATTATATTATCAGCAATATTGAATAATGTCTTATACATTCAACATCCTTATAAGGTTAAAGAAGTGTTTATTTGTTTTGATATTAATAACTCAAGAAATGATACGTGGCCTTCCAGTTGGTCACGAATGACTCCTTACATGGCTAATAACATTGCAACGTTGACTTCACATATTCCAGAAAACAGCACTTCATATAAATTACGCTTATTTATGGAAAATGATGCTGTGGAGAGTACTGATTGGTTAAGTCTACACCCAACAACTACAAATATAATAAAAGAGACAGACTCATTACTAGGTTGGTTACTTTTGACATCGTCATTGTGTAATTCGTTTCTAATACTTTTATTATTGTGTAAGACTTCATATCAATGGATAACCTCTCAAAATGCTGTGTGCGGGAATTAATGGTTGATCATGAATAAAACCATTAGTTCATAATAAATTTATTTTTGTAAGTTTATATAAAAAATACATATACTGTTTACTAATTTTATATTATTTCCTTAACTTCATTTAATCATCACCATCCTCATCTTGATCCTCATCTTTATCCTCATCAAATTGATATATATTTCTTTATTCTGTACAAGTATCCATCTAATTTCACTTTTTCTAACAGGGACACAAAACCATACAAACAAGTTTTTCCCTCCAGAAAGAGATCACACACCTCCACACCTTTCCTGTATTGTTCAGCAAGCTCATTACATTCCTCTGTTGAATATGGTGAATAGGCACGAACTACACCATAGATTGCCTCATGCTCTGCATCAAACTTTAAATTACTAAATGTTTGGTGTAAATTTTTCACACCACTTTCTAAATTAGTTATTTTTACTTCAGTTACATATGCCATCCACATTTTTCACTAAAAACAGTAACTAACGTATAAAGCTCCAGGGCAGTGCTAGCACACCCAGAAGAGAATAGAAATGTAGTATAAATACATAGATCCCCCACCTATACCCTAAATTTATTCCACTCTTGCTAAAAATAGATATGAGTCATTGATCTGGGAGTGTGTGAAAACGTAAACACGAGTGAATTTTGCTTCAGTTGCTTCTTTGCTGTGTTCCAAGCAGGTTCTGTCTTTTAATATGACTGTGCAATCCTTTCGAAAATTTTCTGTTGAAGAGTTGAAGAATTTTTCAGTTGATGATTTAATAGAAGAAGCTGGTCCCTGGGAATTATTGGATATATGGCATCGACTCCCTAAGGACTACAAAAGCTGTTACCAATTACAAATTCGACTACCCTGCTTCATTCACAATGGTTTAGAAGAAGGAAACTTTGATGGTCCTGTTTCTTCCCAAGCGGAGTGCTGTTGTTGTAATTTTACATGTCAACTCAATAAACAAATAAATTAGTGATTGGTGATTTTATTCCACATCACCTAACAATTAATCCCTACCTCTAATAAATCATTGATCAGGTTACTAACCCCTTTTGACCTTGATTAGGACACTAATCCCTTTTGACCTTGATTAGGACACTAACCCCGTTTGACCTTGATTAGGACACTAACCCCTTTTGACCTTGATTAGGACACTAACCCCTTTTGACCTTGATTAGGACAATGGGAAGGCAAATGTGGAATAACGAGTTGCTGACCTTGAATTAGGTCAGTGACTCGTTATTCCACATTCGCCTTCCCAATTCATACCTACTGATGTTAAAAAAAATTTTTTTTTCTTATAATTAGAGATTGTATATTTGATTTTAATAAACTTGAATAAAAATTATTATGTGTAGTATTTAAAAAATAGTATGTGAATGTTTTGTTGAATAAAGATTTTTTATTAATGGATGCCTAGTTTATGATATTCACAGCGTGTGTTTCAGTAACAATAATTAAAAAATGTATCTATTGTTAAAAAATTATTTATTATATAGAATAAATTGATTTTGTATTAATAAGAAAATATTTTGTATATAAAACTTTAAAATAATTGTATACATTAAATAACTTACCAATCATTTTAACTATTTAAAACTTAAACTTTTAACAATCTGATAAATAGGACTTTTTCGCATCAGGCTTGATTGCATGCTGTATTTATATGGAACCCCACCTTCTTAGTATGGGGTGATTTTAGTTCAACCACTTTATGTGAACCTAAACATTTTTTTAAAAACATCCTAGATGCAACTGTCCTTGAAATAACTTTGAGTATATGAACTTAACATTTTTATAAACTTCATTTTCTAATGAGTTAGTTATCAAGCTGGTCTTGTGAGAAATTTCTTGAGTATGTGTGCATTTTTATACAAAAACCTACTTCAATTGCTAACATGTGCGTACATAAACTTTTCGTTTTTAGGACTTTTTCAAAGATTATATTAATTCAAAAATTAGAATTTTTTTGGTTAATAATAAGGAATAATATAATTAAGTTCATTCTTCGGAGATCCTTGGATGAATGAAGTTCGTTCTCTCCCACTTAGATATGCTTAGATAATTTTGATAGGTATGGGAAGGCTTAGATACTGTTTCGATATGTATGAGAGCATATAATTGTGAAAGGAAGGGATTTTCAGATATATGAGAGAGCACTGGATTCTTGCACGGGTGGGGCGGGCTGGGGGCGGCTAGTTTGACCTAGTTTCTTATGTTCCCAAACAATCACTACTCAAAGGTACTTTACTCTTAAGGAAAATTCATATTTTTTGACAAACCTCATATACGAATGCAAAAAATTGATATTTTTGTATTTAATTTTGGGTTTTAGGCAATACAGAACTTTTTATCAAGAATAACTTTTTTTCTTAAAACAAGGAGAAAAAAAGTTTTCCATATGGTGCCGACTTAATTGGACACACTGTATGTGTATAGATGATATATATGAATATTTTATGTATACTACAGATTTATGTATTAGACAGATAGACGTATAATGGATTATTACAAGGGGATGGTATGAGAATTCGTGTATATGCTCATATTCACTCTTCTGATTGTGGTCAAAATAATTGATGAGGATCGCGTTTTAGGACCTCGCACCCATGGAGACTTTTTATAAGCATCGATTTTTGGATAATATCCCCGAGTTTCAAATATTTTAACCGAGGGCCAATTTCCGTAAGCTCCGTGCGGGGTACTTTATTTAGTTTGAGGCGATTTGTCGTCTTCCTCTAACTTGTTTTTGCATCTGGTATAGTTCTTTTTGTGTTAAACGTTTTTTTGACATTATTAAGTCAGTAATATAACGATAAAATCAATAATATAGATCACAACACGTGCAACACAATGTCAAAATCGAAATATATTCATAACCTCAAAATTCTTCTATAGGTGAAAAAAGTTAAAACCTGATGCAAATGGGTGTTTACCCAGGCCCAGACGAACTTTTCTCCCGAGCCATTTCAATGTAACTGTGCATCTCATATAGCCACAGTCGAAAATACAACAGCATAATCTGTGTCCGAATATGACCACACGGTCTGGGAGAAAACTTTGCTGTGTCCCAATTTGGTGCACATGGTCGTTAAAGTGTTAATTGAGGATATTTATACGTTTTCGAATTAATTAGAATGTCTCCATCAGCTGCATAATGTTTAACGCTTTCGATTTTACCAGAAATTGGGAAAACAAAAGCTGTACCCTGGTTGTCCAAAATATAAAAGTAATTATTTAATTTTACTTTTTTCTCTCCTTTAATCCTGATGAAACATTTGCTGTGGAATGATGTTGGTTTACAATAGTAGAAAGGTGAAGCAGGTAGATTGATTAATGGTGAATTCGGCGAATCTGAGTACGTTCTATCCAAAAAGTGACTACCGAATTTATTGATTGGCATTTTGAGAATGATAAAAATTCTTCAACAGAAAATTTTCGAAAGGATTGCACAGTCATATTGAAAGACACAACCTGCTTGGAACACAGCAAGGAAGCAACTGAAGCAAAATTCACTCGTGTTTACGTTTTCACACCTCCGAGATCAATGATTCATATCTATTTTTAGCAAAGGTGGAATAAATTTAGGGTATAGGTGGGGGATCTATGTATTTATACTACATTTCTATTCTTCTGGGTGTGCTAGCACTGCCCTGGAGCTCCATACGTTAGTTACTGTTTTTAGTGAAAAATGTGGATGGCGTATGTAACTGAAGTAAAAATAACTAATTTAGAAAGTGGTGTGAAAAATTTACACCAAACATTTAGTAATTTAAAGTTTGATGCAGAGCATGAGGCATATGGTGTAGTTCGTGCCTATTCACCATATTCAACAGAGGAATGTAATGAGCTTGCTGAACAATACAGGAAAGGTATGGAGGTGTGTGATCTCTTTCTGGAGGGAAAAACTTGTTTATATGGTTTTGTGTTCCTGTTAGAAAAAGTGAAATTAGATGGATACTTGTATAGAATAAAGAAATATATACCACATGTTTTGTATCAATTTGATGATGATCAAGATGAGGATGGTGATGATTAAATGAAGTTAAGGAAATAATATAAAATTAGTAAACAGTATATGTATTTTTTTATATAAACTTACAAAAATATATTTATTATGAACTAATAGTTTTATTCATAGTATTCTTCTATCAACATATAAAAATTTTAATTAAAATGAATAAAAACAATTTAAATTTTCATTTTACCATGTTTTTTTTTTCTAATTTTACAATTTTGTTAATTGTTGTTGATTTAGAACTAATTAATTTTTTTCTTTTATTTTTTGCCACAGCAAAATCATCTTCAGCAGTCTTCTTTTGCATTTCCATTTCTTGTGTCTGACTTCTTAATTGTTTAAGTTGTGTAGTGAATTCCTTGAGTTTTTTTTTCTTGTTTGCTAACATCATTTGTCATTATATGTATTTCCTGGTCAATTTTTTCCAAATCCAATTGATAATTGTATTTTTTATATAAATTTACAAAAATATATTTACTATGAACTAATGATTTTATTCGTAGTATTCTTCTATCATATTTCAACATATAAAAATTCAATTCAATATCGGGTTATTGACTTGAAGTAAGTGCAGAAATTTAAATTCTTATTCAAACTTATATTTTATTTTGAATAGTATCAGTTTAAAATTGTTTATTTTCATACTAGTAATACATTTTAAATATCATTGGTTTTCATTGGTAGTTTCAGAAAAATGGAGGTAAAAGATGTTTCTATATAAAAACCTCTGCAATATAGTTTTCTACTTGATAAAATAATAATGGGTTCAAGAAGTTTGACAGATTACTCAGAGGATGAGTTGAAATCTTTAACTCTTGATTATTTATTAGAAAAGGCTCTTCCATGGGAATTGCTTAATGTATGGCATAAATTACCAGAGAAATATAAAACCGTCTTTAGTTTACAAATTAGACTTCCATGTTTTATACATCATAAAAATGAAATAAATAATCCAAAAATATATTATGGCCCTGTATCAGCTCAAAATGAATGTTATTATTGCTTAAATTCTTTAATAAATAAATAATAATAAAAATTCTCTACTTACCGCTAATTTTAAGTGCCCACACTGCTAGCATGGGCTCCATTGCCACTATGTAGATGTTGTAATCCGATACGACACCCAGGAATATTCCTGGTACTGAATACGGATCTTATGGTGTTTCATCCAGTAGTACAAGTTTCGGCATTGACTAAAAATAAGCAATATTGTCATTTTATCCAAAAATCGTTAAAACCGTCTTACTCTTAACTCCTCTCCGATCCTTGTATATTGAAACTCGGCAATCTGCTCCTTTACATCTTAAAAGAAATACAAATATTTTATATCTATTTTCAACCAATGTAAATATACACATTTAATTTTTGTTTTAAAATAAAAAAAAATCTAGTTAAATAAAGATTTATATTAGATTATAGATTGTTTAATTTATGTCCTTTCATACCCATATGATTTTAAAACTACCTCTAAACTTCCATCAAAACTAATAACAACGAAGTTAAAAGCTACGGCCCTTATGGCAACATCTCTATACATAATTTTTAATTTCGTTTCTATCCCTTACACCACCTATATTAGATTACCGTTTGTCCCATCAAAATCGAGCTAATAACAATGAAGTTAAAAGCTACTGCCCTTATGGCAACATCTCTATGCATAATTTTTCTTTTCGTTTGTATTCCTCACACCACCTATATTACATTACCGTTTGTCCCATTAAAATCGAACTAATAACAACGAAGTTAAAAGCTACGGCCCTTATGGCAACGTCTCTGCATATGATTTTTCTTTTCGTTTCTATTCCTCATACTACCTATATTACATTACCGTTTGTCCCATTAAAATCTAAACTATAACAACGAAGTTAGACGCTACGGCCCTTATGGCAACGTCTCTGCATATGATTTTTCTTTTCGTTTCTATTACTCATACCACTTATATTACATTACCGTTTGTCCCATTAAATTATAAACAATAACAACGAAGTTAGACGCTACGGCCCTTATGGCAACGTCTCTGCATATGATTTTTCTTTTCGTTTCTATTCCTCATACCACCTATATTACATTACCGTTTGTCCCATTAAAATCTAAACAATAACAACGAAGTTAGACGCTACGGCCCTTATGACAACGTCTCTGCATATGATTTTTCTTTTCGTTTGTATTCCTCACACCACCTATATTACATTACCGTTTGTCCCATTAAAATCGAACTAATAACAACGAAGTTAAAAGCTACGGCCCTTATGGCAACGTCTCTGCATATGATTTTTCTTTTCGTTTCTATTCCTCATACCACCTATATTACATTACCGTTTGTCTCATTAAAATCTAAACAATAACAACGAAGTTAGACGCTATGGCCCTTATGGCAACGTCTCTGCATATGATTTTTCTTTTCGTTTCTATTACTCATACCACCTATATTACATTACCGTTTGTCCCATTAAAATCGAACTAATAACAACGAAGTTAAAAGCTACGGCCCTTATGGCAACGTCTCTGCATATGATTTTTCTTTTCGTTTCTATTCCTCATACCACCTATATTACATTACCGTTTGTCTCATTAAAATCTAAACAATAACAACGAAGTTAGACGCTACGGCCCTTATGGCAACGTCTCTGCATATGATTTTTCTTTTCGTTTCTATTACTCATACCACCTATATTACATTACCGTTTGTCCCATTAAATTATAAACAATAACAACGAAGTTAGACGCTACGGCCCTTGTGGCAACCTCTCTGCACATGGTTTTTCTTTACGTATCTAATCTTCACCCTATCTATATTACAATACCGTTTTCATCATTCAAATCGAACCACTAACGAAGTTAAACGCTATGACCCTTATGGCATCGTCTCTGTGCATGATTTTTCTTTACCTATCTAATCTACACCCCCCTCTATTCTACAATACCGCTTTCCCTATTCAAATCAACTCTATAATAGTAGAGATATTAACTTAGACTCATATTTTTAAAAAACTCATATTAAAAAATACATTTTTGGACTAAAAAGAGGATGTAAAGAAAAATAGAAAGGCAATTTGATAAAAAAATGTAATCGGCTACTTACCCATAGTCACTTTTCTTACTGGAACAACTGATATAAAATAATTAAATTTGTCGCTATTTATACAATCTTTTTGCATAAATAATTGATATTGATATGTAAATATAATTAGTTATTATAATTTCATCCGCTCCTTCAACTAAAAAACGTGACTTCTACTTATAAAATATATATTGTCAGAATTACAAGAAATTGTATTAGAAAAATTATGAATTATTAATTACAATGATTTGTTACAGGTAAAAACTATGTATACAGGGGTATGTCACACTATTTATTAAAATCAAAAATTTGAAATTGTATTAAATATTAGAAATGTTAGCAAAACATACCGGGGAAGTAAAATATTGGTTACAAAATCCCATGCACATAGGATTTAGTACACAAAAATTGGTCAGGTTAGCTTCTAATCGTTTCCGCGCTCGCACATAGGATAAAAAATAATGATTACGTTAGATTCTAATGAGATCTGAAAACTAACTTAACCTTTCTGGGGTCCTGTCATCTGTCAATGCGGTTAGGTTAGGTTCTAAATGAGATCTGAACGCCAACCTAACTTTTCTAGACACCTGTCTTCACATATAGAGCTACCGTTATCTAACTTTAACGCCCTGTCAATGCGGTTAGGTTAGGTTATAAACACCAACCTAACTTTTCTAGACACCTGTCTTCGCATATAGGGCTTCTTAGCTACCGTCAGGCCCTCGTATCTAACTTTAGCCCCCCTTTTAACGCCTTTTGGACCCGTAGCTAACTTCAGAGCAGTTCGAGAATCCGTGTTGTTACTCTACTAACATTGCTCCCGTTCTTCTCACGGTGGGCCGTCCTCAACTGTTGAAATTTGCGTCCCCAATCTCCTCTAGTCTCGCAGATATAATCTCGCTCTGATGGAAACCTTAAAGTTTTACTAAATGGTGCTTTAGCACATAATCCAGTGAGACTTTGCGACATCTGTTGCCTATTCTCTACAATCGCAAAGTTCAATTTGCGAATATTTTGCAGAGTTTCCATTAGCTCCTCGACGTCGTACCATGGTTGATACGAAAGCACACGCATTTCTGAAGACCAATCCTGGTAAGCCATAATTGTAGATTCAAGAACGACAACAGGTTCTTCGTTTTGTCTTTCAGGTGGCTCGTCGTTGTCAATTTCAATTGGAATTTGCAACTGGTGCTCTTCCTTAGAATCACTCGATGCAGATGGTATTTGTCGCGTAGTTCTTTTAGCTCCGCTGGTTGAGGGTAGGGTTATTTTGTTTCCCTTCCTTTTTGCTGGCAATTCTTGGAAGATCCCTTCTTCAGAGGTTTCACTATCCACGTCGTTCAATACTGAATTGATCAAACTTAAACTACAATTCTCAATACACGTTGTCAAAAAGCAATGATAAAGCGTGGTTTGTAAATCCAGAAATATTTTCACTATTCATTTTTGATTTTTACTATTGTAATATTTGTAATTGTCTTAAAATCGTCGATGCAAGTTGCTTATGGAGTTACTGTGTTAATTTTAACCTTCAGAAATCTAACATTTTATGAATTAATTGCTACCTCAAGATTGATTTGAAATTGTATTTAATTAAACACGTTCTGTCTAATGTTGGTTCAGATTAAAATAAATGATTATTTAATGTTATTTACTTGTAGAATTTGATGATTATTATTATTCGACAAAAGTTAGGCATTTCATTCGTTTAGACCTTGTTTGGCCGTTACTATATATATATAGTAACGGCCAAACAAGGTCTAAACGAATGAAATGCCTAACTTTTGTCGAATAATAATATATATATATATATATATATATATATATATATATATATATATATATATATATATATATATATAGTTTAAGTAGAAAAATTCGTGGGAATCAGTCAATATAAAATAAATTAGTTTGATTTCTTCGTTTTGGTCAAGCTTTCGAAAACGTTTATTTTCTTTTTCAAGACTAATAACATGAAATACGGAAAAAATTAAATACAAAAAGAAACATCGGTGTTAAAATATTTTAAAATGACAAAATGACAGTTTCCAAAAACTTCAAAATATTTTAACACCGATGTTTCTTTTTGTATTTAATTTTTTCCGTATTTCATGTTATTAGTCTTGAAAAAGAAAATAAACGTTTTCGAAAGCTTGACCAAAACGAAGAAATCAAACTAATTTATTTTATATTGACTGATTCCCACGAATTTTTCTACTTAAACTATTATTGAACAGTCACGAAAATATCCACTTATATATATAAGTGGATATTTTCGTGACTCTTCAATAATAGTTTAAGTAGAAAAATTCGTGGGAATCAGTCAATTTTAAAACTATTTCACAAATACATTCTAAATTGAAAACACCCATACCAGTCAAAAATAAATCAAATATAATCTATGAAATCCCATGCAGCAGCTGTGATGAAGTATACATTGGTCAAACAAGTAGAATGATTAAAGATAGAATAACTTCTCACAAAAGTGACTGCAGAAGGAATGTGAGATCTTGTCGCCTTGCTGAACATGTAATAGATAAAGATCATGTGATTGACTATTATAATGTCAAAATTCTCGATAATGAACGAAATCTCAATAAGCGTCTCTTTCTTGAAATGGTTCATATAAATAACAATCAAAATTCAATGAATAAAAGAACAGACATCAATGACCTGAGTACAATATACACATTTCTATTAAAAAAACATAAAGAAAATTTCTCAACTCGTCCTCCTTGAATTGATATTTATTACTATTTTTTTAAAAATATATATTTACACATTCTTATACTTTTTATAATCACACTCTGTATGTTACAATTGTATTCTGAAGTTTTTGGAAACTGTCATTTTGTCATTTTAAAATATTTTAACACCGATGTTTCTTTTTGTATTTAATTTTTTCCGTATTTCATGTTATTAGTCTTGAAAAAGAAAATAAACGTTTTCGAAAGCTTGACCAAAACGAAGAAATCAAACTAATTTATTTTATATTGACTGATTCCCACGAATTTTTCTACTTAAACTATATATATATATATATATATATATATATATATATATATATATATATATATATATATATATATATATATAGTAAAAATATTAGAAATGTTAGCAAAACATACCGGGGAAGTAAAATATTGGTTACAAAATCCCATGCACATAGGATTTAGTACACAAAAATTGGTCAGGTTAGCTTCTAATCGTTTCCGCGCTCGCACATAGGATAAAAAATAATGATTACGTTAGATTCTAATGAGATCTGAAAACTAACTTAACCTTTCTGGGGTGCTGTCATCTGTCAATGCGGTTAGGTTAGGTTCTAAATGAGATCTGAACACCAACCTAACTTTTCTAGACACCTGTCTTCACATATAGAGCTACCGTTATATATATATATATATATATATATATATATATATACATACAGCGCTTTATAGCAAGCCCAGCATATGTTGAAGATAAATGGAAGCCCGGGTATCGGGGCGCATTTTAGGGATTATACAACATAGGCGCTTACTGTCAATATTATGAAGCCCAGTAGGCTGCTGTTATTATACGATGCCCAAACATATAAAAAGATAATATATTGGTGATTTTACAAAGCCTTGCAGTGTTGCCAATAAATCAGGTTTCATATGTACAAATAAGTGTTTACACGTGTAGTTCGTGCAGGTAGAGGCACATATTCTAAAAAATAAAACAGCCGTAAAAATAACATTTTATTCTGAAAATAACAGAACATTATAAAGATGCTAAAAATGTCGAATAGAAAAAATTAAACTTAAAATAAAAAGTTAGAATTTTGAATTTATAAACTTCAAATACAACATAAAAAGTAAACGTGTAAAATAAACTTAAAACATTAGAAATTACTGTTTCATACGAAAAACATTGTAAACAAAGGTTTTGATTCTGACCCAATCTTTATTTTCAAAAACAGTCGGATATTTTGACAAAATTTCGACACATTCATGTTTCTTGGGTGTAATTTTGTTTTTTATATGTTTCTGAAAATATGTTGTTGTGATAATGTCTTTTTTGGACCATTTTACTCTTCCAGAAGGTTGTTTGTTATTTTGTAATTTCGACCTGAAAAAAAAAATAATGACCAAGACTTTTCTAATACCTATTAGACATGAATCGACATAAGAACCGACTCTCTTTCCTAAGAATAAATGGAAGGTCGTCTTCGGTAAACTAAACGGAATATATGATATCTTTGAAATTTGAATACCGTCAGCATAGTTTCTTTTATATTTTACGAAATGAATGGGTTACGAATGAATATGGAGTGAAAGTAAGTTAAGCAGGTAAAAAGGGCAGAAGCAGCTTAAGGTGGTTTGGACACGTAGAAAGGATGAGTAACACAAGAATAATAAAACAGGTTTATGAAAGTGGAATTAATGAAAGACAAAACATTGAAAGACCTAGGAAAGCATGGCTGCGATAGATGAATGATATTCGAAGTACGAAAAATAGAAGGAGCTAGATGTATGGATGCGAGTGAAATAAAAGATGTCTGTAAGGATATGAGCGTGTGGAGGGAAATTGCAAAGAGTGTTGTTATCAGAGGTTAGTACTGCTGGGTGACCTTAGTAATTGGTGATATAAAAAAGAAGGTTGCTTACATTTAGTTTTTTTTCTAGGAGGCTCATTTTCTGAAATAGGTTTATCTATAACAACAGACTTATTAGCCTCTTTTTCAATTGGAAACTCACTTGGCACATCATCATCGAACGCTGGTGAGGACGAACTTGTTGATGCTTCTTTGTTTGAAACTTTTCTGTAATTGCAATTTCCCCCATTGCATTTTTCAGTTCAGTAAATTCAGCAGGAGCGTTTTTAGATGCATTTTCGTTATTGTTAGGAACAAACATTTCTGCGGTAGCAACTTCAATAGATGAAATTTTCTTTTCACGATCTTTGGAATCGTTGTGATCGTCAGATTTTTCATTCGTATCAATAGCATTTTGTTTTTTTAACTGATTTCCGACGTCACTTAAGCCTTTATTATTGTCGCCCAAACTGGTAGTCATCTCTGTCGCTAGAAATTTACACACTGTATGTAATTAAGGGGTGTCCAAATGTACCTTGCCAAATCTTTGAAAGTCAGTATTTCAAGACTCAGTCAGTAGAGATATTGAAATAAGGTTTTCACTATTGGTCTTCAGTTAATGCCAGGCTTCTAACCACTCTTCCAAAATGTGTAAAATTATCGTGAAATATGTTAAATGACTTATACTAACCAGCATGTGAACCATAAAAAAACTTACATGATATATTTTGCAACAAGAAGGAAGGTAGTGAAAAACCAGCAATAAAAGAACTGATCCTTTCCAAAGAGTGTATTTATAAGTGTTACAAAATATAGTCTAACCATCTCTCAATTGCCCGAAACGACTTCCATGTCCATATTCTAACTTTTTAAGTGGGTACTATATTTTGATTTAATCAAATAATACTATACAGAGTGTTCAAAAGATCGGCCTTTTTGATTACCCTGTATAGCAACTTCTCCTGCAATAGGAAGTACTTAAGAAGTTATAATAGGAACTTGTAGGCAGTTTTGTTCAATATTTAACCCTGTGGACGCAACCATCACTTAAATGGTAAACATAATACGGTTTTCACCTGTTTGTAACTCGTAAGAATATAAATTTGAATTGGATTATATGTTTCTGGATTCAGGTCATAGAGTACAATCTCAAAATGTAAAAATATACAGAATGTTTTATTACAAAAAACATTGATTACTTCATTTACGAAATAGTGATAACATGAATACTATTTGTAATTACAGCTTACAATGCCCATTTGAACAAGAATTTTTCGAAAAAACTTTAGTTTTAAGATATAATGAATTTATTCGCCACTTTACATGGTATGTGCTTGTTTTTAGACAATTCATACTGGGTTTGAATTAAACTGTTGAATATAGGGTTTTAGGCTTCTCATGAGAGGAAGAATATATCAAGTACCACTATAATAGTAAAAGAACAAAAATGCCAAAAACGATTTACATAAAAATATAAAGGTACTTACTGGCTACTTCTGCTGGTATTGCCATTGATAAAATACGTTTCACGCGGTTCATTTTGCACAATAAAACAAATAAATATACTCACAAGACACTATTGAACACTAAAGCAATGTCCTGTGGCAGTTTGTTTGCTCTTTCTCTGTGATTCCCCTATATATCTATTTCGATACGTTGTTGCCAAATTGTCGGGAATGTTAAGATCATCAAAATCCCACGGGCTTCGTATAATGCGTAGTTCGTCTACAATGCATATATATTATATATGTATGCAATTGAAGCGCTCCCTAGCGAGAAGTACGATGTACCCTGTTACGTATGTTTTCTGACAGTTCGGCGTCAATTTGACGCCATAGCAAAAATTTAACTGCGGGCTTCTTACGTTCATATCTGACCACTGACGAAGTTATACACGCTGTTTTTACGAAGCCCGAAGGTGGGCTTCGGATAAACTGTGGAATGTAGCGTTTTGGGCTTCGTATGGGATGATTATATATATATATATATATATATATATATATATATATATATATATATATATATATATATACGCATATGGTGGATGATACCAAGGCTGCTATGTACTATAGATTAGTGGAAGCCCGGGTTGAGGGGGTGATTTGCGGGCGTATATATCATATACGTTTGAAAATATATACGATCAATATTACGAGTCCCGAGATGACCGAACGATTATACAAAGCCCATTTTTATAAAAATGTAAGTTGTGACGCTTTAACCAAGCCACTGCGGTGTCGCCAAGTCATTTACTTTCTTTGTTCATTTATTTCTCAGTTAATCTATTTATTTAGGTATTTGTGCGTTCGGATGGAATCTTCCAAATGAATTTCGACCCACTTCTGGTTGTCTCTTTAACTTGAAATTTGGCAGGTGTTCATAATTGTGACAATGCATTATTCATTGTTAAAGAAAAACAAAATGAGAGTTTTATGATTATGATCCGATTCTATTTTTGTTGTTTATGGGCTCGGAGATTATCAATTTTTTGTCAAAATTCATTAAGTTGACGGATTTCCTGAATGAATGAAAATTGAATGAGAATGATTTCAAAAAATTAATAATTAACAAAATAATAATTTTAGGTATATATTTAATAAAATATAAGACAAAACATTAAAATGAAAAGGCATTGCATTCAGAACAAGAATAAAAAATATAGAAAAATATAATAAAATATTGAAATCAAAAATATGTTGAAACGCAGGTGAAGACTCATGCTTATATAAAAGTTTTTTTGTATAGTACCCTAAGCAGAAGGTACACGCAAAATGGGATTTTTTGAAGTTCTTACTGGCTGAAGAACGTTTTTTTTCAGTTTTCATATAAAAATAACCCTGTTTTCGTAAGGAACGTACGAGTGCTAATCTCTCTTTACTATTTGGTTTTAAATTTTCAATTGCAATGACTTCCTTATTATCCTTGTGCAGTCTGAAAAGGTGTCGGAACATCTTCATAGCATATAGGGCATATGGTGAGTCTCTCTCTGGCTGCTTTTTTTTCATATAGTTTGATTTATTATCCTAGGTTTATTAAATTATTATTAAAAAATATTATTATTTACATTGTAATGGTTCAACATGTGAGCATGCAAGCATGTTGAAGTTTATAACAGTTGAATATTGTGCAATGTGTCATGTTATCCTGAAGTTTCATGAATCCGGGAAAGAAAAAAGGCAGTAAAATATATTATTTATTATTCGAATCTATCTATCACATTTTCTGATGACAACTGTTGCTATTTTGGTTAAAATCTGCTCAAATTAATATGCCACCAACCCAAAGAAACAGCAACTCTCAAACAAATTTACATACATATTAAAATTTCAAATCAAATAATCATGGAAAACTTTCTTAATGACTATTCTATTTTCTATACGCTTATACCTTACTAACACTTGAAATGCTTTTTCCGCACTCAGCCGCATTGCATTTTTCACACTTGTCGCGAAATATACCGTTCTAGACTAGTCTACAGGGATATTAGGTACTATTGAACAGTATTCACGAGTCAGGATAACATGAACTAATTTACGAACGCCGAATAATACTTGCCAATATTGAAACTGGTGCTATTGAAGTTAGTACTTCTGAAGGTAATAATGCTCTACTTGTTGAAGCTTCATTTGAGTTATCTCCTTCAATATTTCCTTCTATCGCCGATTCTTGAGAAATCTGAATAACAGATCAAATTCAAAATTCATACAGAGTTACCAATTCTACTGAGAGTGTTTCAACAGGGTGAAGAGAAACAAAAAGAAAGGGGTTTAAAATTAATTTACGGCCATCGGTGTGGTAATTTTCTGGGAATCACAAACGCTTAAAAAGAAAATAATGTTTTCAGCTGCAGAAAGTGAGTGAACTTATACCAAACATATATTATTTAGTCTGTTACCCCAGTAACATTTTTTTTGGAATTGCAAGCTTAATTTTTCAATAGGTGGAATTTATACATACATCGTTACTTTTTCTATCATCTGAAATTTCATCTGAACTGTTCATATTATTAGAACTGGATAACGACGGGATATATTCTGAGCCAGAACTCTCGAAATCGATAAAATCCTCCATCTCTGTTGCGATTCTTTCCTGTTCGGAATCAAGTTCATATTCATCATCACCTTCTGTCGACAAGACCGTTGCACTTTCTGTTGCCTCAGGATCTGATTATAATCACAAATTTACAATTAATTTGGATCATATATCACAAAACTTATTAATCATGTTCTGAATTTTGACCAGAAGTTTTTTATCTTCGACCTTAGAATTCCCTTTATAACAATATCGAATACAAAACTCGTCTACCGTTTGAAGCCTTCATGGTGTTGAGTCAATTTTTTTACAAGCTTTTATTTAACTTGCTTCGTTAATGAATGAATTTATGAATTTTGACCAAAAAAATCATAATCTCCGCTCCCAAAAATGCCCAGATACCAATTTTGACTCGAATTGGACCATAGTCACAAAACTCGTACGCTATTTTGAAGCCGCCATCTTGAATTTATTAATTTTGACAAAAAAATCATAATCTCCACCCCCAAATATCCCCAGATACCAATTTTGAATCGAATCGGACAATAGTCACAAAACTCGTCTGCCATTTTGAAGCCATCTTTAATTTATGAATTTTGACCAAAAAATCATAATCTCCACCTCCAAAAATCCTCAGATATCAATTTTAAATCGAATCGGACCATAGTCACTAAACTCGTTCGCCATCTTGAATTTTTAAATTTTGTTAAAAAAAATAATAATCTTCAACCACGAAAACCCCCTCATACCAATTTTGAATAAAATCTGACCATAATTACAAAACTCATCAGCGATCTTGTAGCCGCTGTGCGATGCATTATTGTTGTTACACACTTCACTCACACAAACATCCTTAGCAACAAAAAGAAATAGACTGAGAAGCTCCCAAGATTTACCCGATTTCAATTAATAAACGGAAAACAAATAACGCGTGTTCCATGCCGCATTGTTGCCAAACATACGGGCTTTGAATAATACGCGGAATTGTAAGGGACTCCCATAATTGGTATAATATAAACAAACAGTATATGGTTATACACAGATCTACTTATACGCCCTCTACAGGTGGTCGGCTGAACTAAAGGTGTATATCTTGAGATATCCGCCATTACGAAGCCCATGCTATATACCCCTTACGAGACCGCCAAATAATTATTCAGCCAATGAGAACGATATACACGTTGATTTTTACGAAGCCCATAAAAAATTTGATTATGTATCGAACAAAATGGGCACCATTTTGAACATTTGTTGTAAAGTTATTTGTTTTGTCTATTTCATAGCTTACTTAATAAAAACGTGTTATAAGATTACCGATTTTTATTGATGCAGGTAAAATAATGCAAATAAGTCTGAAATTGGTGGATATTGGTATAGGGAACCTTGTAGTAATTTGAAAGGGAATTGTTTTACCCTTTTATTACAATAACAAAATACAGGGTGTCCCATTTAGAATAACGCAGTAATCGCATAAAGTATTGTATTGTCATGAAACTCTCAATTAACAACACCCTGTAAATAAACTTTACATTACAATAATTCGTATCGATGGCCTTCCTAATTGGCAATTAATAAACAAAAATGCGTTAGTTAATTTTTATGGGACGAAGTGTAATGAATGTATTTAAACCATATTAATTTCGCAAAAAAAGTCATTTAAATCGAAAACTATCAAGAATGGGTATAGGGAGCCCTTAATAAAGTTACATTATTTTGTTCAATATACTTCAAAAATAAAATACAGGGTGTTCCATTAAAAAAAACAACTTTGATATATCACGCTTTTTTGGAACACCCTGTATATGTCTAACTAATTTAGAAATGTAGTCGTCACTAACCTACGTACTCCTGCCAAATAACTTTTTCATAACATTTTTCGTTTTCCCAGTAAGCTCCGTCCCGTTGAGCGTGGCCCACCCTGTATGAGTAACCTACAGTTCATACACGTAAGATCAAGGCTCGACCAAGTCGATGTCTTAATAACAATAACACTAACCCTACAGTAACTTAAACAATAATAACACACCTAACCTAACACACAAAAGAGGGTACAGATGGCGTTACAATCAGTCAGAAAAGTGCCAATCTATATAGAGTAGGCCGGGTGTGGTTGTCACAGTTTTTAGTTTCTAATTTTTTCCAACTTTATGAAAAAAGATTAAAATGCATTTATACACTATTTATGCATCTGTACTTAAAATATTGTTGATGTTGGAAATGTCAAATTATATGTTTTTTTAATTTAAAATTATATTTGTAAGTGTGACAACTTACCCCGTCTCTGGGATGGTTGTCCCGTGTTATTTAAATAGGAAATAACTCATTTTTTAGATATTTATGTTACTGTAACAAAATATCAAGTAAAATTTATTCAGACACCTCAGACAAAGAATTATGACAAACAAAGTTGGTTTCGTCGTTGGTGGACGCAAGTAGAGCCCATAAACAACATTCAATACACTGAACCCCTTTTGCTTTGGGTTGACTGTTGGAAAACGGCTCCATATAAATTAAACAAAAGTATTCTTCATCGTCTTCACTATCACTTTCGACCTCCAGTAGTGAAGCAATGTCAGTATGGGACCCTAATTCACAGACCAAAACTGCTTTTCCTCACCCCATACCATCAAACCTGTCAGACCAAAATCTAAAAAAGTCAGACCAAGACTCGGAAGACGCCTCTAACCGAAGAATTTCGACTTCTAACCTTTACCTTGGACCTCTAGGACCACCAGGAAGAAGCCACAACCCCCCCAAAAATGATTTACCCCAAAAAATGATCTAAAAGAAGTCAATAAAAATCGTAAAAAATAATCAAACACCCGCGGCTGTGATTTAAGTCATAAAAACCCCAACGCATCTTCAAATTAAAGGAATAAAAAATCCCTAAAACCCCCAATTTTAATTCCTTAAAATCATGGTGCATACGTGGTACCTCGTATAATAAAATTGCAACTTTGTTGCAAGAAAATAATTATAAAGTCAAACCCAGTACTATCTATATGTAAATTTTATTACCTTGTTTGTACATTTCGAGAAATCCGAGAATTCTGTATAATAAAAAATAGTTGTTTTGGATGGGATTTGTAAACCGAAAATTCACATTTCACTTCATAATGCGGGCAGCTAAAACGTTATTGCCGGAAAATGAGCGAGTGAGTATTATTTTAATTAAAGTAATTAGTTTTATTTGCTATGCATTGTAAATATATTAAATATTTTTTATTTTTTAGAACCAACCGGCAGTTATATTAATATCGGTGTGCCCTGCCGAAATTATGGAAATGTTCAGGGATAGGTTGGTCCACATCGACACCCGGGGGGGTGTAGAAATTGGAACCGTGATGGGACACAGGGTGTACCGGCTCCCAGGACCGCCCCTTACGGCTTTGGTGCATAAGTATTGAGGTGAGTAATTTAATTTTTTCCTGTTTGCATAAATTTTTCTGTTTTTACGTTAGCAAATTCACGTTTCAAATTTTTATTTTTATTGTTTAAAATTTAATTTTTATTAAACCAATGTTAGAACTGCTCATACAGACTGAAAAATTTTTTAAGCAGACATTGTTCTCTATCTCTTTTTTTTTAGTTTTTGTATTTAAAAGAAGTGTTTTAAATTTTTAAATAATCCAATTATTATTTTATGAGATATTTACAATTAATTTTTACATACATTTTTTAAATTACATTATGCTTAGAGCTCAATTTAACAAATAGATCTGGGTGTGGTATATTCAACTAGAGTACATATTTTGCACTATTTTCTCTCGATTTTAATTTTAAAATAAAAAACTTTTACAGTAGAAACACTATAAAATTTAATTTTTATTAAACCAAACATTTTTTAACCGCTTATATAGACTGAACAATTTTTACAATTAACCTTTATTTGAGTTAAAATAGCTTTCATGGATGGAGAGTTGAAATCGGAACAGTGAGCTTTATTGTTTAAAATTTAATTTTTATTAAACTTTAGACCGCGTTTACGAATGACCGTTTAGTATGGGTGGTACGGTTGAAATCGTAATAGCAATTTTTATTAAAATTTCAGGTCGTGTCTGAAATCATAATAGTGATTTTTATTGTTTAGAATTTACAAATCAGTTTTGGGGCAATAAAATAAAAAACTTCATTTATTTTTAAATTATATAATATTTAAATTTTAAATATTTAACAATAATTCGTAACAGTAAAATTATAAATAATATATAATAAAAATAATAAATTTAAAGAGGATACAATCAAATTAGAGTTTCCCTCAGGCTGACTTTTAATTATTTCCTGCCACTGTGAATCTTCTGAATAATTTGAAAAAACCATTTTTAATTTGAAATATGCATTTTCCGTTGATGGAATTTCGGAATAAAATACCGGAAGCTTCCCACTATTTAATATTTCACGATCCATTGTATGCCATGATGTATAATTACAATCTTTTTTGTAGTCACTAAAACATACTGGGTGTCCCATTTTAATCCGCCAGTAGCGATAATTCTGAAACATTGCATTGAATCAAAAAGTGTTCCAAATGAAAAGTTAATGGTTCTGAGGGGGACATCTGATGCCGTAGACTTTGCCCCCCCAGCCCCCCAAGGGGGGCGGGAACAGGGGGCAACTTTAAAATCTTAAATGGAAACCCCTATTTTTTATTGCATATTCTGATAGAGGGTTAAAAAGTATGTAAGTTTTATCCGAAACATTTTTTTTATTGGTCGAGAGATGGCGCTGCAAATGTAAAAATTAGGTTTTTTGTCAATTAAATTGCGAAAATCGTCACGTAATTAACTGTTATTATTACTTAAGACTTACTCACAACCTTACAAGGTAGTTTTTTTTCTCAGCCTGCCCAAATACTACCCCCCCCCCCCTACAAAGACGTAAAGTACTCAAAAATAGCGATTGAGTACTTATTTTTCAAATTAAATAATGGTAAAAGTAATTCAAAAAAGAATGTCATTTTTTTCAAACAGTGTTTGACCGCCCCCCCCCCCACATAGCCCCACCCCCCTCCCGCCCCGGGGAGGGGGGGGGGGCTGGTGGCAACTTTAGAATCTTAAATGGAAACCCCTATTTTGTACCTCAGACTCGGATAGAGTTTTAAGATGTAGGTCAATTTTAGTCGGGGTATTTTTTAAAGTTGTTGATAGATGGCGCTGCAAACTTGAGAAAAAATTAAAAGCATTTCTCTATCACACTGTAAACGAATTTCTTATTTAGAAGATTACTATTTTTGAAAACGGCAACAGTATTTTTCATGGCATAATTAAATTGAAATAACTCCATTAAAACCGCCGGCATTAGCGTTACCCAAGACGTACCACGAGGAGGTTGCTCGGTCGGATTTACGTCTTGTGTGTGTGTGCGTCAGTGTTCCTGTCCGTGTTTGTTTGTGTGTGTGACTCTGTGTGTGGCTGTGTGTTTGACTGTGTGTTTGGCTGTGTGTTTGGCTGTGTGTTTGTTTGTGTGTTTGTCTGTTTGGTTGTCGTATGTTACATATTCACAAGAACTGCTCGAAATTGTGTCCCTGATGGTCTCGACACAATCGTATTCGTTTGGCGAAATTCTCCACGCACGCCCGCAACGTATTTGGAGATATTTCACGACAAGCATTAGTTATCCGCACCATCATGTTCTCGCGCGTTGTTGGAGGATCGCGGAAGACGACGTCTTTCAGGTAACCCCAAAGGAAGAAATCAGGCGATGTCAAGTCCGAAGATCGGGGTGGCCAAACAATAGGTCCTCCGCGACCAATCCATTGCGCTGGAAACAGCTCATCCAAATGTTGTCGAACCGCACGAGCGTAGTGTGGTGGGGCACCGTCCTGCTGGACTTCTTCTAGCAGCACAGGAAGATCGTTCTGGAGAAATTCCAGGCACCTCGCGCCATTTAACGTCCTGTCGAAGAAGAATGGTCCGATTATCTGCGAGCCGAGAAGTCCACACCACACGTTGACACTCCATCGCTGCTGTGCGTTCACTTGTCAGCACTCCAATAATGGGCAGAATAAACGGTCGCGGTCGATCTGCTGCAAAGCCCAGTTGCAGAAACCCACACGATTGGCGAAATCATTTCCATGAAGTTCTTGAACGCGCATGATGTGATACGGATGGAACTTTGCCGCGCGGAGTAAACGTTGAGCCGTCGATTTCGGTATGCCGATTTCTGCCTGGATTTCTCGGAGACTGATATGGGGATTGAGGTGTACAGCTCCAAGTATGGCGATGGTGCGAGGGTCGTCATCCACAAGATTCGCTCGAGGTCGGTGTCGTTGTAGGTGACCTTAGCGCAAACGTTGTTCCAGCCCTCGCATTGTACTGCGAGACGGACACCGACGATCCGGGAATCTTTGGCTATACAGTTCTACTGCATTGGTGTAATTGGACAAAAAACCTAATTTTTACATTTGCAGCGCCATCTCTCGACCAATAAAAAAAATGTTTCGGATAAAACTTACATACTTTTTAACCCTCTATCAGAATCTGCAATAAAAAATAGGGGTTTCCATTTAAGATTTTAAAGTTTCCCCCTGTTCCCGCCCCCCTTGGGGGGCTGGGGGGGCAAAGTCTACGGTATCAGATGTCCCCCTCAAAACCATTAACTTTTCATTTGGAACACTTTTTGATTCAATGCAATATTTCAGAATTATCGCTACTGGCGGATTAAAATGGGACACCCAGTATAGCCAAATACTCCACATTATTCAAAATATTGACATACAAAATATTATTAATTATTGCGGTTAGTATCAACACGCTCGTTAATAGGTGAGGCATAACGGTTTTATTCTTTTCTTCGTTAAAGGTGATGATGGAATTGGTCTGTCACTGAATACATCACTCCACAATCTCAAAGCGGTTAATTTGTTAAGCACAATTTTTTTATCTTCATACAATAATATTTCTTCCTTCAATTTTTTAAGATTTTTTGAAAATTTAACCAGTTTTAAATGATACTCAAAATCACAAGTGCTTCCTAAGCCAGACATTACAATACTAATAAGAATGAGAATGATTTTATGATTTCATTTGAAATACTATACGTGGATAGTTATTTGGGTTATGTTGGGAGCAGTGGCGTATCAAATATAAAACGTTTAAATAAAATAGTTTATTTGTAGAATATACAGTTTATTTTGGTAATATAACATTTAAAAACCAGTTATGTAGATGTGTTACGTTTTGCTGGGTGCATGAAAATTTACCTCGTCCATGATTAGGACAATGGTCAATTATAGCTTCAAAATTTTCGGTAGAACATGGGGTTGAATCATATCGGCTTACATCGTAGACAACTGGGTACAATCCAATTTCTGAACATTTAGTTTGCAAAAAGGTTCGTTTTTGATCACCTCTTACATAAATTATTTCAACATATGGTAATAAGTATTTTTCCAAAATGGAATTTATTTCGGTATATTCAATATCACCAGAGCTATAAGGAATTCCATGAATAAATTTCTCCAAGTGGCTAACGGTCTTCTTATCTCGTGAATTTAATTGGCTGAAGGAAATATAAGGTTTAAACATAAAATGATGATTTTGATATCCAATTCCATCGTTTGTAAATCCTTGTAAATCGACAAATGCTATCCTCATGATGGCTGCAGGCGAACTAAATTAAAATTTTGTTATGTGATGCTTTTAACTTCTTCAGTTAGAGGGAAATGTTCCATTAAATAATCATGAATTATGATGCAATAGGCTTTAGTATTTGATGGGAATCCGGTATCGGCTTCAATATCCAGCTTTATATCGACAGTTGACGATTTAATGGACTCTTCTTGTCTGCTTGAGTCTATTATAAATATGGGATATTTTTTAAAATTGTTGTAATTTAAGATAGGATGTTTTTGCGATGTATTAGAATAACTCGGATAAAATTCGGTATAATTAAAGTGCGCCTCACTGTAATGGGAGTTTGGAAAGTCCAACCTCATTCTTTCATTCGGATAGTATTCACCATTCAAGGACAACCGGATACTATTTACATTCACCGAATCGAAGGTAGTGGGGTCAGCTAAAATATCATTGCGTTTATCGGTTTGAAAAAAGATGAGAACGTATCGTGGTTTTTCTATAGATGAACTCGTTTTCACGGCCTAAATTTCACGTCTAGCATCTTTGGTTATTGCTGGTAACTCGTTAAGCTCCCATTTTCTAAATGGAATTATTATGGGTTTGTTTATTTGGATGCCCCTCAAAAGTTTCTCCTTTATTATATCATTTGGAAAGATATGTTTCACCCTAATTTCACCTGCTTTCAATAAATATTGAGCCAGATGTGTTTGTGGTTGCGTTTACGCCAGTTTTTTCTTTGACAATTACACAATCGTTATCGTTGCGTGATCTCACAAATCGGAATGTTTGCCGCCCACACGTAACCATCTGATAATCATTAAAGATATTGAAAATATGTTTAAGTGGCATCATTAAATCAAACGTATTATCATGACTATTGAGAATAGGTGAAGATGGAAAATTCCAACCAGCGATATCCATATAATTTGTATCCTCAGGAGCGTAACACGTTAAAGCACGAACTGTACTTATAATTCCAGGATCCCGGACTGTTTCAATTTCTTTCGAGCTTTCAATGTATGTACATGAGTCGAATAGGAATGCTCCAAAGTTTGGGGCAAGTGTGACATCCCCTAGCCCTTGTTTCTGTACTTTCCCTTTAATTATCAATTGGGTAAGACTCATATCAAAAAATGAGTCAACTTGGTTGATACTGAACTCGATAACGTCCGAATTCGAAAATGATTTAACATATGGACTATATGTGCGATATTCAGCTTTGCGTATGGATTCATCAACAATTGGAGGTTGATATAGATCAAATATTGGAGATATGGTTGTAGCAGTCATATCCATCGTATCATTGATTTTTCTTCTTTTGTATGGCATTATTAACGATATAACCAAGAGATTGTAGAAATATAGTGTTTGCAGGAGTAAGTTGTTGCCGTTTATAAAGTTTGGCAAACACTGATGATTTACGTCCACAGTAATTTCTTATTTAGATCTGAGTTCTAAAACGAGAGTGCTCTCTTCCCCTCGAAAATTAACAGGACCTCCGTTTTGATCTAAAGCTTGTACGGTGATATTAGTAATTTCACTCTGTGGAATGATTGGGAGGTACAACAAAGCTGTAGGTTTTTCAATGATAGAGTATCCGGGGTCGGACGATATTGCAAATTCGTATATCGTGTGCGCAGGTCTGTCCCCGTCGAAAGCCCCCGTAGTTATGTTACAATCAAAATGAATGGTTGATACTTTTATAATGTTAACGGGTAAATCGGAAAAATGTCTCTTATTTGGATCTAAAATTTTTTCAGAAAATCCTAGAATGATATTGAAAGAGGTCTTAAGTAATGTACGTGGTGTTGGCTATTACCCGTTTAAAGATAATGATGAAATTATAAGTCCAAGCAAAGCGAAAACCAATTCCATATTTGTATTTGATGACGTTGCTTGTGATAAGCAGGAAAAAATTCGCGATTCGCTAAAATTTTTAGTTATGCAGTTTACATTTCCGTTTCATAAATATTTGGGTCCCGGAAATGAAATTAATAGGGAAATTCCAGTTGATTTTGATGACGTGCTAGCTTTAAATCACGATTTAAGTTAGAAGAAAGTGATTTACATTTTGCTAAAGATTTTATTCAACAATATTTAAATAGTGGTAATGTGGAATCTTTAGCCGGTAGTGTTGGATTATTATTAAAAACTGCTTTTGAAAGAATAATTAAAACTCAAGTATGGCCTATGGCTCCTCCTGCAAAATATAATTACGGAGAGACTCAAAAAAAATTGGGAAAAGCATGGAATGAATATGAGAAAACTGGAAGTCTTCCATATGGTAAATTTGTGAAATTATTTCATTCTACGTCTGAGAAACCTTGGAGGTCAAGTACGACAACAAATTTAGAAAATCAACACGTGCAACCTGGTACGTCCGGGTATAATCATAAAACGCCAAGGTCAACAACTACTAGTAAACCTATAATTGATAGTCCTGAAACGTCAATAAATAGTCCGATGTCAGAATTTAACGACGCTTTTATTGAAGATATGCAAATGGATGATAATTTACAATCTGGGAGTGGCGCCCACGTAAATGCAATTAGTAATACCAGTAATCGTGAGAAAAAATTAAAAATACCGAGATCTATAACATGTGGTAAACAAACTTTTACATTTACAAAAAGTAGAATATTTTATTCATATGGTTATAGTTTCACTTCTATAGTTGCCAAACAAACGTCGCAAGGAATTGATCAAGGTGATCACGTATATCATACTACTCCACTGGCTGTTTTACCAAATGACGTACTTGGTTTTTATTTAAATAATTATGAATTAGGTTTGTTTGTTAATAAAGGTTTGGGAAAAGTATTAAATTGTAGTGTCACAGTGGTGCCACAAGGATTAAGAACAGCATTTGATACTAATACAACTTTGTCTGGTACAGCTACTAGTGAACATTGTGCCATTGGAATTTCTGCAATTGGTTTGAACCAAAAAATGTATTGTTCATATCATAATTATAAAGCTGCTGACACTTCTCCAATGGTTCCTTCTGACATTGCTACTCCTGATTTAGATGGTATTTTTAGAAAGTACTATGGAAATGCTGATTTTTCATCTAATGGCCCAATGTGTTTGGGTGTTCCTAGACATTCTGATATGTATTTATGTTTACGAACTAATTCTAATAGAAGTATTGCTGGTTATACATCACACGATGAAGGTCATTATAATTTAGACAGATATATTAATAGATTTAATTTTATGCCTCACATTGGAGAAACAATAATTGATTGGGATTATAAACCTGTGAATGGATTTTTTAGTGTTAAAAATCACGATGTTCCTTATAAAGTTAAAGATTCGGATACTGTTTATGCACAAGGGCTAACTCAAAAGTTTCCTCATTACTTATCAGTATCTCAAGTGAAAGATGGTATTTGTCGCACTTCGTTTAATGCAAGTACTGGAAATTTTGAAACAGGAAATTCTCCTATAGCAGATACTATGAAATATAGTATAGATGGTTGTAAAGTTTTAGATGTTCATGGCAAAATTAACAATTTTACTAAAAAAACAATTCCTAATATTTTTTTTGGTATTATACCAACACCACAGTTAAATCCAAATAATGACACTACTAATTTTCAAAATACCGCTGCTTATTTTAGTGTTAAAGCTACAATTACCGTTGAATTAGATAATATATCTCAATTTGGTCTTACAAAATCATGTCACGCAGCTAATGATGAAGTTGTTTTGTTTCCTGCTAGAGGTAAAGTTGTTTATGAGGAATTCGAACCTTTAGGATTAGAATCTTATGGGAATTAAAACAATGTATTTTATAATATATTATGTAATTTGAATAATAAAAATATACATAGTGGATATGGTTTTTTATTATAATTTTTTAAATAAGGTGCCGATCTCCAATTATAGCTTATTACTCGATGTTTAAAAGCATCATCATTACTTAACCAAATTTTATTTGTAAGTACAATTATTGGAGTTCTTGAAATAACTGCATCACTTTGATGTTTTACTTTAGCATTAACATTATCTCCTCCAAATAACATTTTTAATGTGTCCATTGCACCAGGTTCTGCATTTGGTTCGTTCCATAAATTAATTCGTCTATTGGCTGCTTCCATAAGAGGAAATTGCTGATATTTATTGAAATTACCAATTAACCCAAAATTAAAAAAATAATTAATAACACAATCGAAAAAAAAATTTTTGCCACTTGAAGCAGGAGCTATAATTTGAAGACAATTAACTTTAGGTATTTTCTTATCTAAAATGTTATATAAATCTTGTAAAAAAGTTTTAATTAAATCTTCGTTGTCAAAAAATTGATAGTACAAAAGTTCATTTAAAATATTTAAAGATTCGTCAGTATTGTAATAAAAATCGTCTACATTACCTTTAAAAGACGAATATAAAGGATTACAATTTATACTATATTCATAAATTTCCTCCACCGTTTTATCAATAAAAAAATGATTAAATACATTAAAAACTGACTTTACCAATGGATCGCTAGACAATAAAAATTTATATTTACTATTCATCCAACAACGTGAACCTATTATACCTAGTAAGGGGCTTGACGGAAATTGTTTGAGCCACTGTAACAACTCTTCTTCGGAATTTCCTTTTTTATATTTTCTAAAGCTGTTATTCTTTTCATTGCCATTCGAACTGTTTTGTTTACTAACATTTGAAGGGGGTCTACTGAACTCCCCGTCAGAAAATTCATCCTCACTTGACCCTGCCTCCACCATTGGCTCTTGTCCAAGTTGGCAATATCTTTGGTACGATAAATTTCTAATTTCACTAGGTACTCTCCTTTTTCTCCCTCCGACTTCCATGTGACAAAATTGTCGCGGTGGTTGACAACAATATTTTGTGAGATTATAGATGTATCTTGCACAGAAGTTATAGAATCTATGAAACCGTCTAGTCCTAATTTTGATAGGAATGCATTGGGTTCTTGAGCATCTACATTTCCCTCCTGCATACATACAGTCGTAGATGACATGGGCGTGGTCTGTATGGAAAACCTAAAAGAACAATCCTCCTTGAAATTTTTTTGATAAACATCTATTAAGGAGGTATGTGTTTGTTCTTTCATCAATGTTTGGCACAACGTCATGTATAATTCTTGTTCCTCTAATGCTGTTTTGAATTCCTCGAAGGTAACTGTTGATCCCTGTAATGTCGGGAGTTTCTTCAATTGCTTCAATGGTTTGTTCCAGGTGGCCAATAATATCTTCAATTCCCTCTTCTCCTCTAAATCCTTCTTGTGAGTAGTATGAGCGATCGTTAATTCCAAAAGACTCGTTATTACTTCTAACGCTATTCCCGCCTGAGGCCAAATTAATTCCATCAATTTCATTAGACAAATTTGTTGACAAATTTCGATTGCCTGTTGATCCATTGTTGTCAGATTCTATAAACTAATAAACAACAAAATATAATTAATTAAGCTTGCATCATACAATAAATTGTCCTGCTGTTTAAATTAACAATTTGATTTTGAAAACAAGTACCATTCGACTCTACATCATTTCTACAAATCATACAATGTAAATGGTATAAACAATGTAAATGCACAATGTCAACTAATATAATTTCAGGAAAATTCCATTGCATACATAGCATATTTCGACGATGAAAGCAATTATAGCACACTACAAGCTCTCGTTCTGACGTAAAGCCAGATAAATGATAGAAACGGTTGCAATTAGTAAAAATATCGTCACACCGATAAAAATTATTCCATTCGGAATGAATGAATTGCCAAGTCGAGGTCTGAGGAGTGGTTCCATCGTAAAAAGATATATAATTTGAATCTTTTGGCCCAACTCTTTCTAACATATATAAATTCTTCACTCTAATATAATCTTCCCAATTATCTTCAAATTCTATACGACATTTTCCAATTATGTTTGAAGCAGATAAGAAATCAACTTAAAAAAAAAAAATAAATTACCTCAGTTAAAAAATCAAAATCAATGAACTCACTTTCAATTGAAGACGGAATAATGTCAGATGGGACTGAACTCATTTTACTGTAGTATAAAAACTGATCGTTTTATAATGTGCTCGTGGTAATTTATATAAGACTTTCGTCTTAACAGACGACCCAGCAGGCGAAATTCAAAAAGTGGGGGGAAACGAAATCATGAAGCATAATCATGCCCTTCGGGCGATTTCATGTTTCCCCCCACTTTTTGAATTTCGCCTGCTGGGTCGTCTGTTAAGACGAAAGTCTAATTTTAGGGAAAAAATTGTTACAATTAAACTTCAAAGTTATACAAACATATATATTTTTAAATTTGCTTACATTTATACATAGGTTAAAATTATATTTGAAAACAATATATTTATTTATAGGTTAAAATTACATCCTATATTTATTAAACCGTATCCATATTGCTGTAATGCCCCCATGGAAGAGTATCATAAGAATTTGGCAATAGATAGTTTATCATCATGAGAACTTAATGAAATTTTAGACTGTTCTATGCTAAAGACATTATGAGCGAATTGAGTTTGAAATTGATTTTTATTTTCCTTTAAACATTTTACATAATCATCAAACGTAATTTTATTTTTTACAACACTATATTTAATTCCTTTCGATTTTTTTATTATACCTAAATTGTTTAATGAAATTTTAATTGTTATCTTATTCATTTGTTGATCAATTAATTTCTTTCTTTCTTTTTCTATTTCCTCATCAGATACAGAAACTTTAAATGAATACATTTTAGATCTAAGTCCTACAAAGTGTGGTATACCATAAATGTTGTCTGGTTCATACTCGCTGGTATCAAATTTATGAATATCAGTTTTGAAAATTTCTTTATAAATGTCTTCTGTTTTTACTTCATATATAAAACTATCGGTGTCTGTATATAATAATTTAATTTGATTTAGTGGAAATTTCGTTAACATGTAATCATAATGAAAATTATACATTAAAGTTTTTGATATGTCTAGAATTGCCATTCCTACATATATTGGTTTGTTAAATATGATTTCAGATTTATATAATTCAATTGCCATTAAATTTTCATTAAAAATAGTTCTGCTAGAAAATTGTGGAGAACCCATCATATTTTTTGCTCCATATCTCCCCTCCCATTTATTTACTAGTCGTATTAATTTATGTTTCCTGAGGTTTTCACAAGATTTGCCGAAAACAGCGTTATTTGCAAGCTTATATCTATCTTTTTTAAACTTGTTGCATTAGCTCTCAAATTAGTGTTTAAATCCATATACGGTTTAAGCCAATCACTCTGTTTAAATTTTAATACCCTGTGAACTTTCTTTAATATCAACCCATGTTCTATTGATTGCTTGAGATTACGATAATGTATAACATATTTCTTTTTATTATATAAAGTATTCATTTGTTTAACTTTGATTTTGGTGGCATTCTATGCTCACAGCAGAATGGAAAATCTTGGTCATGTAAATGCTCTGGATAATCCAAATCAACCTCTAAAATATAGCCCACTGGGGAGTCGTCAGATATAGACAAAACATCTATATTTGTATCAACCCACTCGAATCCTCCATAAGGAAGAAATTGAGCTTGGGCCTAACCGTAGAGGTTATTTGCATCTAAATATATCACATAGATAGGTGGTTTTGAATGATCAAAATTAGGCAAATATTTGTTATTAGCCTCTGAATATCGAGCACAACACTGACTAATACCACCACGCATACCTTTTTCAATAAACATAATTTTATCCACGTCATCGAGTAATTCTAATTCAACCTTTGTATATTTTAACATACAACTCCAGGTATAGCCAGGTAGGGTATAAAAATGACTTTGATCTAATTCATATATTTCCATAGAATCGCTCCTAAATGTCTCAAAGATGTCAGTCAATAACAGTATATCAGTTTTTAAATATAACTGACTGTACTCTGACAAATTTTTAATATTAAATGCCTCCCACGCATTTTTTGCATGTTCGTATTGTCTTAAAGAAATATGTTTATCTTCTAATTTGTTATAAAAGCAATCAATAGGTGGTAACTCTACATCATTTAACTTGTTTAAATTATCAACATAATCATAGCAGAACACCCCTTTTTGTCTAAGTAATTTAAATTTTTCCGGATCTATGTCAGCAAATTCACGTTTCAAATTTTTAAAATCATCTACATCTAAAGATTTTGTAAGTTCATCTAAAGAAGCACCTAAAAATCTAAGTGAGTCAATAAATCTAAATTTTATGTTTGTATCATTATCAAACAAGGTAAATGATATATAACGTTCTTTATTGATTGGAAGTAAACTAACACGACCTTTTGTTGCCAGATCTCTAATAATAAAATGGCTATCGTAACCAGAAAGATTATGAAACACCACGGGTAAATTAAATTTTTTCTTATAGTTTAAATTACACGACTGATGCGCAAGACCTCTCAAGATCGAGGTAAAATGACAATGATATCATTAGGAAGAAAAGCTTTTTCACAAATATGACATATATCAGAAGGTTCAATATGTGTTTCCATATATTATTAATTTTGGATTCTGTTTCTTTGGCTATTTGAGACAATTGATTTGCAAACCAACCCATACAATCCTCCCCCTCATAACTATTGTAATATGAAAGAGTATCATCATAAGCACATTTAACATAATAGCCCGCACTGAAAGCTTTATGTTTTTGATATTTTGTAGTTTTAGATATTGGCTCATTATTCAGAGGTAATAATATAGATTCAAAATCTGCATAAATTACAAATGGAACTTTCTGTTTGAATACAAAATCTTTTTTATTTTACAATTATTTTTACTTTCGCAATAAATTAAATGATCTTTTAATTTTTCATCACTTCTAAAATAATTTAAACATCTATCACAAATAAATTTTTTATGAATATTTTTACCTAACTGAGCATTTATTAATCTTGATAAATCTTTAATCCAACAATAGTGGTATTTAATGTTTATGTCATGTTCATCATCTGGTTTTAACACATCATAATCGTTTACTTTAGGCACATAAAAATTTTGAATTAACAATAAATTAACATGATTGACCAATTTTGTTTTTGTTAATCGTGCTGGTGCTACTGTGTAAAATGATTTACTTTGTGTTTGGTTAAGTTCTAACATATAAAGATTCACCGAAATATTATTTAATTTCTCAAATTTTTGAATATTTTTAATTGTTATTGGTGTTTCAAGACCTTCAGTATTTAAAACATGTTTGTAATGTGGATATGATGCCCAATAAAAACATGCGTCATCCTTATTTTGAACATTTATACACGCCCGCTTTTTTAAGATTTGTTGAGGGAGTTTAATATAAGAGTTCACCCCTTTCCCCATTTCAAATTTATTAATATTAATTTCTAGTGAACTTATTGACTTTAAAGCCCACCCACTATCTTTTTCACTAAATTCAGAAAGTTTATTTTCAATCCTATCTACCACGTGATTGTGAAACCATTCTCTTATATCGGTTCCTTCATCAATAGTCTCATTTTTAGTATTAAAATATTTAAAATCCAGTTTCTCCTCACCTACGCCCTGTTTAACAAATTCTCCACAAAAGCAACAGTTAACTGTAATCATCCCATAAGATTTTAGCAATAGTTTAATGCGGTTGTTAAATAAAGTTTCACAGTCACTTAAAAATTGTCTAATATTTTTATGATTTATATTTATTATAATTCCTGTTCTCACTCTACTACTAAACGCGGTAACAAAGTCTTGCCATTTTACTCTCTCAGATAGATTATTTTTATTTACATTTAAACCCCACCCTAAATGAAGTCTTCATATATTCTGAATTGATATTTGAAAAGTTTTTAAATGGCCTAAATTTGTTTGTAATTTTCGTAATTCTCCAATTGAAAGGTCAACATTTCTAACAGCTTTATAACATATTCTAATATTCCGTTTTATATGTTTACTCCAAATTTCAATTTCCCTAGCATTATAGCGTTCTTTTAATAATCTTTCTACTTTTTTAAAATTAATGATTATGTCATCACTTAATGATAAGATCTCCACTGCACTCATTGTTGATTTAGTCTAATATAATTCTGAATAGGTTTTTGGTTTGGTACTGTCAAATCTAAATATTTAAAATTTATTCGTTTATTGAACAATATAAATCTGAATATATTTTTATAAGCAAACTTTTGATATTACCAAATCTAAATATGAGCTAACGGCTTTTTCTATTTTTATTGTTCTGTACTGGAGAGCTTGAACTTAATGTTTCATAACAATAAAGATCAACTTTTGATACTCTTTGTGGTATGGGTAATACAGGTGTTGGAGGATGGTATACTTTAAATGGATGTAATCTTACCGATTTTTTGCAAAAACAGAAAATTTTTACACACTCCGGACAATAACTGCTCATTTCCTGTTTATTTTGAACTTTTGGGCTGGGTGTGGTTTCCCCACGTCTTTGACACCCTCATAGATTAATTGATATCTCCCTGAATTAAACTCCTCTTCTTTCCCCTCCAAACAGCTATTCATCCGTTTCGGCAGAAATATTGATTGACCCTCTAACTCCAGTAGGATTGATGGCCCAAATTTGGTTTTCACCAACTTTGCGGATACAATATTATAGGGTTTGCCTATATCAAGTTGATTGAGCTTTTGAACTGGTTTGCTTGTCAGTTGTGCAGCGCTGTTTATTGCTGAAAGATCCATCTATAATTAACAACAAACCAAAAACATAGGCAATTATATCAATATCCCTCCTTTATTTTTATTATGTTTATATGAATTGTTTTAACAACAAACCAAAAACATCTCCTTTATTTTTATTATTATGTTTATATGAATTGTTATCAATTAAATCTTTTATATGAATTGTTATCTTAGAATACCCTAAGTGGAGGATGGAGGCATAAGTACTAGTTACTTAGATGCTTCCATCCTCCACTTAGGGTATTAATAAAAAAATGTATATGACAAATAAATGAATAAACTTAAATATTTAAATAATTTACCTTTTCACTTTTTCTTTAGTTAGGAAAATCTTCTATTAAATGTTGAAATGCAACTGAATAACTGTTGAGCATTTCAGGCTTTTATATCTCCTTCTTCTTACTTTCTAACACCTAGTTACATCACCCGTTTACATGGAAGTTTAATTTTTCAAAAATATATATATCTAGGTAGAAAAATCAACTACTTATGCATGTTAGCTTTGCCATACATAAAAATAAAAATTCATTACTATTTGCAATAACATATTACATCAGCCTTATTACGACTAAAGATATACGATTTTAAGGAATTAAAATTGGGGGGTTTAGGGATTTTTTATTCCTTTAATTTGAAGATGCGTTGGGGTTTTTATGACTTAAATCACAGCCCCGGGTGTTTGATTATTTTTTACGATTTTTATTGACTTCTTTTAGATCATTTTTGGGGGGGTTGTGGCTTCTTCCTGGTGGTCCTAGAGGTCCAAGGTAAAGGTTAAAAGTCGAAATTCTTCGGTTAGAGGCGTCTTCCGAGTCTTGGTCTGACTTTTTTTGATTTTGGTCTGACAGGTTTGATGGTATGGGGTGAGGAAAAGCAGTTTTGGTCTGTGAATTAGGGTCCCATACTGACATGGCTTCACTACTACCTCCACTTTCTTCTTTTGACTTTTTTTCATATTTCTGATGTCTTTTCAACTCTTCTAATTCTCGTTTCTCCGGTGTGTCTGTTAAAACAGCTGAGTGACCTTTCATGTTGTCGTTACGTTTAGTCCCTTTTCTGGGTGGAGCTTTCGCAGACGGCCTGATTTGCGGTGAAACATATTGTTGTAGTCCACTTGGACCTGCTTCAGAAGTATCTTGAGAAATATTGAAGGATACATCCGATAAAATATTATTTGTATCATTGATATTGGACGTAATTTGACATGGGTTTGGTCGATCGATTGTATAGCTTCCAAGGAATTCACTGTCGTCAAATATTTCCTGGTTGAATGGGTAAATTCCGCAACTTTTAAATCCTGATAAAATATTAGATGGTTTAGATGCATGCACAAAGCTGGAATTCACAATTGCTGGAATATCATATATGGTCATAGTCGTCGAACCTGAATTATTTAACATCCATTGATCGCAAGCAACATTGACATATTTTTTAAGTGGACGGTACACTGTCCTATCAAGTGGCTGCAATATGTGTGAGCAGGTGGCGGGAAGGATAACATTACAATGCCTGATGATTTGGCATAATTCAAGCCATCAATGGATAAGTGGGAACAATGATTTCCAGAATCTTTAAGTCTTTAAGGTAGTCACAAAAGTTTTCCTCAATCATCCAACCTGAAGGGTTACATACTTATTCTGACCGTATTTAACCTTACGACTTCTGAATTTAATTGTACCGGGTGTCTCAAACAAAGTATTTAAAAAAAAATATTAATAAATTGTTTGTTTTTCTCTCAATAATCTCTGCTTATTCTATAATTCTATCTCCCCTCGATTACCCCGTTTTAATCCTAAACCCACCTTGTTTGATATTAATTTTAGCATGCATCTCATTCTTTTTAATTCGGCAATTTTGATGTACATTTTACGTTTTAACCCAATAAAAAATTTAGTTTTTTTAAAGCAACTGCACATTGCCTAATATGTCGATTAATTAATTTGAGTGAGACATTGGCAAGAGTCATAATCATTTTAAAAGAACATTAGGCAATAGATGCATTCGTCCATTCACTCACAGTTAAATAACTTATGGGTTTCCCGGTAGTAATGCACTCATTTATCATTATATGGTATTTGTTTACCCTCTCAGCAGTCTGAGTAGGATTGATGCTGAAAATTTTATCTGCAGCCTTTTTTACTTCAGAAGTTTTTATAGATATGCTTTCAATTTGTTTCTGGAAATCAGCAATATTATATGTTTCACACAGAGGTTCCGTAGTGGCCAACATGGAATACTTTGATGATTTAGCATAAAAATCTTGACGGGGAGTTTTGTCTGTACTTATCTTATAGGATAACATCATCTGGTAAAGGATGTGTATAAGTAGCGCAAACCCAACCCATTTCTACTCTCTGGTTTTTTTTTATATAATTTTATATCTTGAAACTAAGTTTGAGATGACTTCAATTGATTGAGGATCTTTAGTGTTTTTGAGAGTCATTTTAATAACATTTGGGCCACTCATGTGGTAGAGACCCAACATTCTGACAAGGTCTTTACCAGAGTCATAAGTTAGTCTTGCATCAGAAATTATCTTTATATACGCTTCGAATACCATGGTTGGATTAAATCCATTATGGGAAAATCCCTTTATTGTCTCGAAAGATCCAGTTAGCAGAACAGAACAGAGAGTATCAATCTCTCTACAGAAATCTTGGTATGTTACAACAGATGGAACGACAGACATTTTGTTTATTAATGTATTAACTTCGTCTTAAGACAAGGATAAATTAAATTTATCTATACATTTTTTCAACCTTACTTTGTGTGTGCTTGAAGTTTAGAATAATTTTGTTATATGCTCTTAAGAGCTTCATTAACTTTATTGATTTGATTGATTGATTATAAGTACCAGTTTTATAATTAAAAAATATCTTACTAATTTTCCACTTCTATTTATATTGCAGGCTTATTTGTTCCTACGCCTACTGACTATCCTTCTCCTAAAAGACGGTTTCTTCTATTTCAAAAGATATTGCGGGCTTTGTTTTCCTACGTCTACTGCCCCCCCCCCCCCCTTAATACGATTGAGTATTTTTATGAATAAAATGCTGAAGGTTCTGGCGGTATAACTCCGTAACCCTTTGAGGCAGGAACGTGTCACTCTCCTCAAATTCTAGTAGAACTGCATCTCCAAATCTCCCCTTGTAATTTTAGCTCCTATAATTTTTTGGGGTAGAGCACTCATTTTGACCACTTGCTTGTTTTCCTTTATAAAAGAAACTTTGTTTAATGAATTTAGATCCATCTATAAACAAAGAAAAATAAGTCTAGCCTATAATATCAATCGAAAAACTTAACCTTTAACTAACGTGTTAAAATGTTTTTTTCTATTATTACCGTAATCCAAAAATTTAAACTTTTTCAGAATTCTATACTAAATGAAACCTTAAAACAATAATTTATGCTGATATCCTTGTTTTTACCACTTTTTATATGTTTTCTTACCCTTTTAAAACAAAAAAGTTCATTTTTTTATTTTTTATAAATTTTGAAAAATCAAGTAGGACATAGGATCATGAAATAAAACTAAGACATAAATAGTCATAAAATTCATAAAAGAAAATTAATTCTATAAATTGAAATGAAATATCGTTATATAATATCAAAATGTAAGTTATATAAACAAATTTAACATTTTTTTACTCGTGATAAGACTTAAATTAAAAATTCCCCTTTTTACCAGCGATGGTGGATTTATTTTTTTCCTAATGTCGATCCACTTGAAGTGCATAACATCCTTTGTCTCCGGCCATTTCCATCCTTTCTTACACTTTTCCATGCAATCAAACATTGCTCCTTTTTCGTCTAGACTGTTTACTACACCTGGAAACAGCATATTGTTCCAATTTACCAAGACAAAATTTCCTCCTTCAAGGGAATTTCTTGATGTGATTTGATCCTCGTCTTCATCTCCCAGAGAGAGTGGATCTGGTGTAATAAGAGGATTTGAAGGACCAGGGGTTGGCTCTGCAATTGGCATCATCATATCACCATCAGACCCTTCATCCTCAGATAAATTTAAGGGACTGCTTCCACCAGAGTCGTGAGTGCTGTAAGCATTATCATGTTCAGATTTTCTCAAAGTATAATTTGACTGTATTTTTTCTCCCCTTCTTAGATTTGGCTTTTATTCTTAGTGTATGTTTGAGACATCGACAAAAGGTCAACCACTTTTCAAGAAAAATACATAATTAGTTTCAAGGTTGGATGTGTACGACTGGTTAAATTTTTTTATGACTGCGTTCTCATATGATTAGGTAATGAATGCACCTGTTTTGAATTTTATATCTTATATTATGAGTAAACCAATTTAAAAATTAATGATAAAATTTCTTTTATTCTTTAATTTAAATAAAATACTTTATTTGTATTTTTAATTTTTTATTATTTTAATTAATGTTTTGAATCTAAAAAATATTGAAATAATTCTAAAATTTTATAGTTGTTAATTTAAAATAAAAAATAAAAAATTTGTGACTTACATCTATATTATCATCATAACTTTCTCAGCCTTTCATATACAACATCTGAATTAAAAAAAATTGTTTTACTAATAGCAACACCTTCTCACATATACAACCAAAAATTATTATGAAGAAAAATTCATTATCTTAGTTAAATTGAAACATAAATATAATTGATGTTAGAAAATCTTTTTTTCTTATAATTAGAGATTGTATATTTGATTTTAATAAACATATTTTGAAGTAAAATTATTATGTGTAGTATTTAAAAAAATAGTAGGTGAATGTTTTGTTGAATAGTGATTTTTTAATAATGGATGTTTAGTTTATGATATTCATAGCGTGTGTTTCAGTAAGTAATGTTGAACAATAATTAAAAAATGTATCTATTGTTTAAAAGTAAGTAACACTTTCTCTTTATAAAACTAAAACACAGTTTTGATTAAAATTAAAAATGTATACGGTAAAAAATTATTTATTATTTAGAATAAATTGATTTTGTATTAATAAGAAAATATTTTGTATATAAAACTTTAAAATAATTGTATACATTAAATAACTTACCAATCATTTTAACTATTTAAAACTTTAAACTTTTCACAATCTGATAAATATGACTTTTTCGCATCGGGCTTGATTGCATGCTGTATTTATACGGAACCTCACCTTCTTAGTATGGGGTGATTTTAGTTCAACCACTTTATGTGAACCTGTCCTTGAAATAAATTTGAGTATATGAACTCAACATTTTTATAAACTACCCTATTTAGTTGATTTTCTAATGAGTTAGTTATCAAGCAGGTCTTGTGACAAATTTCTTGAGTGTGTGTGCATTTTTATACAAAAACCTACTTCAATTGCTAACATGTGCGTACATTTTTGTTTGTGATTTTTTTCAAAGATTATATTAATTCAAAAAATTTGAATTTTGGGTAATAATAAGGAATAATATAATTAAGTTCATTCTTCGGAGATCCTTGGATGAATGAAGTTCGTTCTCTCCCACTTAGATATGCTTAGATAATTTTGATGTATGGGAGGGCTTAGATACTTTTTGATATGTATGAGAGAGCTTAGATATAATTGAGAAAGGAAGGGATTTTAATATAGATGAGAGAGGATTCTCGCACAGGTGGGGCGGGCTGGGAGCGGCGTAATTATGTATTTTTCTTGAAAAGTGGTTGACCTTTTTTCGATGTCTCAAACATACACTACTATTCTTTATTTTCTTTTTTTTTCTGCTTCGATAACCTGAATATCAGAAACAGTAATACTTTTAACTGGAACGTTGATTTTTTCTTTCTTTCTAGAGGTTCTACAAATTCTCGCCTCTTCTGTTTAAGATGAGTCAAGGTCAAGGCTCACTGCTCTATCTTGTTTTGGTAATCGAAATAAAATTGGATCAGCACTTTGGGGGAAAATTCCTGATTTCTTAAAACCGGCCTTTGGGTTATTATCTATGTTTGGTGCGATTTCATCCATCACGGTTTTGAGGAGCATGGGGAACTGGTCTTTTGGAAGAGAGATCACTTTTTTCCAGCGTCAGACTGCTTCCACTTGGTCAAAATATCCCTCCACTTAGACTTTAGTAGTGGAAAGTAAGCGACATCGAGAGGCTGGGTCAAATGTGAGGAGTTTGGAGGCAAACAGACAAATTTTACGTCATTTTCTTCGCATTATCACCTATCACAACTTTAGTGCCATCTTGCTTTTTAAGAACGGGGAGAAGATGGGTTATAAACCACTCTTCAAATATAGATAGATCAATCCAGCCGTGCTTACTTCTGTTGTATCTTGCACCAACTGGTCCATTTTCTGCCCAAGTAGTCCAAAGATGTTCTGCTTTGTATATAATGTATGGTGGAATGGACGTCCCTGCGGCATTGCCACAAAACATAACTGTGATGTTAGACTTAGTAGAGTTTATTACCCTCTCGGCGGCAAATTATTTTGCTCCTTCCAGGGTCGTCCGACATGCAACTTTCATCGTAATTATAAATACGATCGGGTGGGGATATCCGTCGTCAAATCACTCAAGTTCTCAATATACTCGTTAATGACAGACTCGTCAATTGCAGCACGTGATCTTTTTATGTTGTTAGCAAATCTTATTGATTGATAGTTGAGGTTTTCTATTCAAAAATAGTATAGTCCAGTCACGTCCTGGGAGGTTATTTTTGAAACATTTTACTGTTTTCCCTTGTTTATCAATGCAACTTTTAACAATCAACCTAAAGTCCATTTCATCTACAGGAAATCACAAATCTTGTCTAAATGACTTACAAAGGCCTGCTACTTTTCGTTTTTCACTTTATCCAGCTCCAAAAGTGTCGAATCTTGTTTTTCGTCAATTGGTTTTGGTGGTCTAAAGTTGCCCAAAACGTGGAGGCTGCTGAGAGACGTCACTCTGTTGCGGGCGACGTACAGCATCTGTCTTCGCATCGTCCTTCTCGACATACTGAAATCGACGTAAACGTTTTCGTACGTTTGACCCTAACTTTTGTGGATTGTCAAAGCCAGTGCCGGCACTAGTGAAAATTGCATCCTTGTTATCCGATGTTGAAGTTTGTTGGAAAGATTCAACACGTGGGCCTTCTTACAAATCGGAACTAAATGCTTATCGATTTGATTAGCTTCCATGAAATTTTTGTATTCCATCCTAGTTTTCTTTCCGACAACGTCGTTGAAAAAGTTAATCCACACAATTTCCAGTTGCTTTTTGTTCGTATTTGTTGCAAACGTTATAAATTCCAACATGCAGCATGCACCGTTGACGAGACCATATTCGACGTCTATATAATAATAATAATATTCTTTATTTGCTTATGTAACAAGTAACATTGGTTTAGCATCGTTAAAGAGAAAAGAAGGAACATCTAAAAGTCCTAACCTAAGTAACAGTAAAGTTTTAAAAAAAATTTGAGATAAAATTGTCACTGATGGTGATTACACATAGCACAAAGTAAATAAAATAAAATATAAATATAAAATTGGTAGTGGTAATAAAGAAGTGGTCAGATCAAGGTCATAGATAGTACAGATAAAGCTTTTATTTGTTAATGTTAGTCGATGTTGCGGCACTACCAATAGATTTTTTGATCTAGTATTGTGGTAGTGGAAATCTGCTGGTGAAACTAGGCTGTTTTTGTTAGTTCTTACGTAGTTTAAACAATTTAATATATATTGAGGGAATAGTTAGAATTTGTAGTTGTCTAAATATAGGCCTACAAGATTCCATAGATGACCTTTTTGTAATAGCTCTGACTGCTGCTTTTTGTAAAGTAAAGATTTTCTTACATTTCTATAGAGTTACCCCATAATAGGATACCATACTTTAGCAAGCATTGTACGTGATCAGTAGTTATTCATGCCAATACTACTCAAAGATGGCGGCCGTTTCCGGTGACGTCAGTGGTCCCCAAGTTCGTTCAAGGTCAAAAGGTCAAGGTCGTTACCAGTGACGTACTCGTTTTTCTTTATAAAAGCAGAGAACTTGTTGCAGTAGTTAATTGAGCGTAATGGGTGTTCCCAACGTTATAATCAAACATACGATACGAAGTTTTACTGAAAGTATTTGGAAGTTGTAGAATGTCGAGAAGTTACGATGGCTCAGACTTCAACCCTACCGCTTACTACAGTTATACCAAGATGAAATTGATCGGGATCAACTCATTGAAGAAGAATATGAATACTTTGAAGAACTCGATAGGTCAGTTGACAGCGATGACGACAGCCTCGTTAACATCGACGACGACGTCGTCGACGAATTTAGCGACGATTGGTTGTAATGAGATGAGTTTAATGTGTCCTGAAACCATTCCTCCGAGTCCATGGACACATGCCATTCCTTGGACTTCAGTATCGATGAGCGAATGTTATGAATGTGGCAATATTTTTTGTTATTGTTTTGTAAAGTGACAAAAATAGTTATAGTAAATGTTTTAATGTATGTTTGAAATAAAATACTAGTGAACTTTTTCTATTATTTAACGACGTTTGAAACTACTTTTAAGTCACGCCACTATGAATTCTCTTGGGTAGGAAAATCAAAACACACAAACAATACAAAACAGGTAAAAAAAATTTTCAAAAAACATTACGCTAGTAAAACAAAAATGCGTAGAACTTAAAATAGTAATAGAAAATGGGTAAAAAATAATAGACAATAAAAAGGTTAGTAAAAAGTAGATAATAAAAAGGTAAAACAGTAAAAAATATCCAAAAAAAATTATTTGTTGCATACAATACAAAGTTTTAACCACGTCCAATTGTATAATGCCTTGTTACAATGATCATACTTGTGACAGTGACCTTGGAAGTTGGACGGTATAGCCGTTAGATGTTCAGAAACGTGAATGTCGGTAATATTTTCGGTAAAAGACTCTACCATCTCGAAGTAACAAGAATAGCACAGTTTTGTTTTATCGTCAAATACAACATATGATTGGTGTAGGCACATTGGTACAAATTCATTACTCCCCAGCACTTTATGGCTTTCCACCATTTTTTCTACACGTTTCTTAACTACCACTTCCACATCATCCAAAACTTCTTCGACGCCACTGTCCTCGTCCTCAATTTGGAACAAGTCATTATCAGGAGCGTATTCAGCCATGGTATAAAACTTTGTACTGATTCTAAAGAAATTTTTACTTCTATTATATATGACCTCTAAAAAGGAAACCGATATGATAGTACTTATCATTGTTCTAGAAACTTTAAATAGGTTAGTAAACAAAAAAAAATCTGATGAAATTAGTGCCCTTTCTGATGAAATAATTAATGAATTTAAAAAAGTAGAAAATATTCTAAAAGTAAATTTTACTATAAGGGAGAAGCAGATATGGTTAAAGCATTTGAAACGTAATGTTAGGTTATGTAATAAGGCAATTCGAGAGTCGGATATTTCAATTGGGGCTTTAAGAAAATTACAAACAAATTTAGGACACTTAAGAATTTTTCAGACACAGATTCAAAATTTTAGTCAAACTCACTTGGGGGAGGGTTTAGATAATTTTAATAATAAACTATCTAACCGAGTAAAATGGCAAGATTTAATTTCTACTTTTAAGGATAGAGTTAGAACTGGTGTTATTATAAATTTGAAACATAAGGATTTGAGTCAGTTTTTGAATGATTCTCAAGTGATGTTTATTAATCGAATTAAAAGAATTCTTAAGTCTTTACCAATGATAAAAGTTAACTGTTGTTTTTGTGGAGAATTTATGAAGCAGGGTGTAGATAAAGAAAAAAAAGGAATTTAAATATTTTAACACTAAAAATGCAATAATAGATCTAGGAACGGATATTGTTGATTGGTTTCATATTAATGTTAAAGATTCAATTAATAATAAACTATCAGAATTCAATGAGAAGGATAGCGGATGGGCTTTAAGTAAAATTATTTCATTAGAGGTTAATATAAATAAATTTGAAATTGGTAATGGTGCATCATCTTTTATTCCATTACCTAAACAAATAGAAAACAAGAAAGCATGTATAAATGTACATCATAATGATTCAGCATGTTTTTATTGGGCGATCGTAAGTGCTCTCCACGCCCCTAATGGAAACTCTAGTAGACCCTCATCATACCCACATTATAATCAAGTTCTTAAAACTTGAATTACCAATGACAATTAATAATATTTTAAAATTTGAAAAATTAAATAATATTTCTGAAAATGTATATTTATTAGAATTAAACCAAAGTGGTACACTGTTTTGAACTGCGCTGAATAATTGATACTCTTTATGGTTTTTAAAACTTAACTAAATGAATGTTGAACATAATAACTAACTGTCAGAATTGACTTACAAAAAACTCTCTTAACAAAGTGCGCTAGGTGCGTCGTTGCCGTTTTAGAAATAAAATCTGGGACAACAAGACTTAACATGCCGCCCCCTTGAATGCTCGTCATTCAATAAAACCCATTAAAAATAACCTAATACATAAAAAAAGAACAGTGGACTGTATAACAAAGAAAAACAATAAAAATGTCAAACAAAGTTACTAAATATTATTCAATTTCTACCGGCAGTATGCATAATTTCGAAATTGCTCTTTTGAAAACTCCGATAGAAGTTTTTACTGTCACAACGCGACATTGTCCGTCACTTCCGGTATGAATGTCAATGATTCTTCCCAGTGACCATTTCAACGGAGGTAAGTGATCGTCCTTTAGCAGGACCAAGGCGCCTACTTTCACGTTATCTTCATCTTTCCTCCATTTGTTCCTTTGTTGTAGCGTGGTAATGTACTCTTTGGACCACCTACTCCAAAATCCTTGAACCATCTGCGTCAACAGCTGATACCTTTTAAGACGGTTTAGTTTAACATTTGATAAATCTTCATGTGGAAGAGCGGTCAATGCAGATCCCACCAAAAAATGTCCGGGTGTCAAAACGTTTAGGTCTGAAGGGTCTTCGGACATAGAAATCAATGGACGAGAATTCATACAAGACTCTATCTGAGTTGCAACCGTATATAGTTCCTCAAAAGAAAGTATCTGCTCTCCCACCACCCTTCGTATATGAAACTTAGCGGATTTTACCGCCGCTTCCCACAATCCACCAAAGTACGGTGACCTTGGTGGTATAAAATGCCATCGGATGAACATTTTCGAAAAAAATTCGCTAAACTTATTTTGTATATCAATATTTCGAAAACATTCTAATAATTTTTGTATTTCATTATTAGCGCCTACAAAATTGGTACCATTATCGGAATACAAATCACTACATAATCCCCTTCTCGCGATAAAACGTTTAAAACTATTTAAGAAAGCCTGCGTTGTTAGGTCTTCTACTAATTCTAGATGTACTGCATGAGTGACGAAGCAAATAAATACGCATAAATAGGTTTTCTTAGTCACTGAACCCCTCACCTTTTGTACCCTTGTTTCAAAAGGTCCACAAAAATCTACTCCACAATGACTAAAAGGCCTAGATGGAGTAACTCGCGCCTTAGGTAAATTTCCCATTAATTGCTTTGCCACACATGGCTTTACTCTATAACACACTATACATTTTTTTAAAACAGACCTAACTGTACGACGTCCTCCCATAGGCCAAAACGTCAACCGAATATTTGCCAGTAATGCTTGGGCGCCTGCATGTAGCATTTTGTAATGCTCATGTCTTATTATTAAAATAGTTAAATGACCTTTATCTGGCAAAATTATCGGATGGCTTTGTTCAAAAGTTAATTCCGATTTAGCTAAACGACCACCAACCCTTAATATCCCGTGGTAGTCCAAAAATGGATTAAGCGATACGAGCTTACTGGACTTCGGCAAACTTTTAGATTTTTCTAGACAGTGAATTTCAGTCTCAAAATACTGTTGTTGATACAACTTTACTAAAATTGCTAGAGCCCTTTGTCTTTCTTCGACTGTTAATGAACCTATTGTTCTAAGTCCACCTTTTTTTCGACAGTTTTCAATAAAACGAATACTATCCAATCACACCCAACAATTTTACCCAACAAGAATAACGCTCTAATATATCTACCGAAGTCGTCGACACGAAACATTCCTTCACAGCCCGTCTCTCTGGAACCTCTGCTACCTCATATCCATTTTGTGGCCAATATTCTTCACTTTGTGAGAGCCACCTTGGCCCGTGCCACCACAATTCACTACATTTTAATAAAGCCACATCCATACCCCTGGATATGATATCGGCGGGGTTGTCTTGCGACCTAATGTGCCTCCATTTCTGTCCTTTAGAGAGCTCCTGAATTTCCGCCGTACGATTAGCCACAAAGGTGTTCCATTCTATAGGTTCACCCGCTAACCAACATAATACTATGGTGGAATCGCACCATAGACGAATCTTACTATTTTGCAACCCAAAAGATTCAACTACTGCACTGCATAATCTAGCCCCTAATAATGCTCCACATAATTCAAGACGAGGAAGCGAAACTACTTTCAACGGAGCAACCCTAGATTTTGCACATATTAAATGTACCCAATGTTCCCCTTCTCGGTTCTTGGACCTAGCGTAAATACAAGCACCGTAAGCAAGGTTGCTTGCATCGCAGAAGCAATCGAGTTCTACCTCCACGGGATCGGAGCAAAATATCTGCCTGTCAATATGTAAATCTCCTAGAGATTCTAATTGCTCTTTGAAGTTTGTCCATGCTACGCCTATTCCTGAAGGTACTTCTTCATCCCAATTTAGCTTAGCCTTCCATAAAGACTGTAACAACAATTTTGCCCTAACTATAACCGGTCCTAGAAGTCCGAGAGGATCAAAAACTTGTGCAACACATGATAAAATTACTCTTTTGCTCAATATTCCCGACTTGTGCTGTTTCTTCTCTAATAATTTCCCCGAATTTATTTTAAAATGAAATGTATCCCTATTTGAATCCCAAAGTAAACCCAACGTTCTTGAGCTATCCTCCTCTTTAGCCAAGTAATGATCTTTATCTTCATTGCCAATTTCCTCGATTATCGTTTCCATCCGATTAGACCTCCATTTCCTGAGATGAAAACCCCCAGTTGCTAAGATACTACTGACTTCCTGCCTTAATTTTATAGCTGCCTCTATCGACTCCGCCCCCGACAAGAAATCGTCCATGTAAAAATCCCGTAGTATAGCTTTCCCTGCCTTAGGATACTTCAGCTGATTTTCTTTACCTAGTTGCTGAAGACATCTAACAGCTAAATATGATGCACTAGCCATTCCATACGTGATTGTGTTCAATTGGAAATGCCCAATAGGTAGGTTTGGATCAAATCGCCACAAAATCCTTTGGTAATCTCTTTGGTCTTCCTTGATCCACACCTGCCTATACATTTTTGCAATGTCACCTATAATAACCACCTTATGCTGCCTAAAGCGAACTAAAATCCAAAAAATATCGTCCTGTAACTTAGGACCCACCAATAAAGTATTATTCAGAGAGACACCATTGCTAGTAGCTGCGCTAGCATCGAAAACCACCCGAAGCTTCGTTGTACTGGCTACTAACTCCCTTTTTTCCTCTACAGACATGTTAATAAAGGCCTCACAATTTTGTAGGTTATGATGCTGACTTCCCATACATACGGAACAACCCTGCCCCTGAACTCCTACCAATGATTTTGAAAAATTATATTTTTCAACCCGATTTTTGGTTTCATTTTGATTTGAACACTTATTCCCCTTGTCATTTTTTTCAGCTTCTAGATATTGACTTTTATGTGTTATGAAATCAGTGAAATGATTTAGATTTGCAAATTCCTTTAACGGGACATTTCTTTTCCATTCGCGTTTTGTTAATGGGTCCAATTTCATTTCCAATATAAAAACTAAAATAATGTCCCAATGTTCTACCGGAACCCCAACATTTTTTAAAGATCTCACATTATTTCTAATCTGATTCACAAACCTTTTCATAGAAACAAAAGATTCCTTTACCATAACCGGAAAATTATACAGAGCTTCAATGTGGCTTAGAGCTATTAATTTCTTATTTTCGTAAGTTTCTTTTAGTAAGTCCCACGCTTCTCCATAATTCTCGGTAGAATTTTCTAAAGACCTTATTACATCGGCAGCGTCACCTTTTAAGGACCTCTTTAAATAATAAAATTTTTGTGTGTCTGAAAGATTCTTGTTAGAATCCACCATAGCTACAAAAATGTCCCTGAACTCTAACCAAGTCTCAAAAGCTCCATAAAAGGTGGGCACCTCAATTGTCGGTAACTTTATTTCATTATTTGTCCCTACCCGTGATTGATTCTCCCCGGACTGATTACTATTACTACTTAAACTTACATCGTTTTGACCCAACAACCCATTTAATCCCGCCATATTTTTACAATAAGCATTCATAAAAAAATCCCTTTCTTTAAACTGTTCATCCGATTCATCTATATCTTCAATTTTATCCTGCAATTCATTAAATTTCTCCCATGATTCCTCACAAATTTTTACTCTAGAGGTAATTTCGCCCAACTCTTCAACAGTATAATTTTTAATAAAATTAGAAATCCCAGTTAAATTACTTTTAAGACCGGCCCTTTTTCTGATTAATTTTTTTAATTCTGCCAGTTCCCTTAATAATACTGATGCAACTCAAACAAAACCCAGTAACATAAAAAGATATATAGAAAAAAGATACTCTCTCCGCTTCAGCCTAAACTGTATGATACCTTCTCTTTCTATCTTCTGTTACCACGCTACACCGTCACTGCTACCGATCCTCGAAATTTTTCCAAGCGCCAAGCTCTTGTATATACGCCGCAGATATCTCAACTTTTTCTGCTCGTACTTCGAATCCTGTACCCGTGGCTAGGCTATATTTCTCGAACCGTGTAGATTAGTTATTGAAGTTCAACGTCTCAAAACCCTATCAAACAATCATTTACTGGTTGTTCCCAGTTTTATTTCCATAAAGCAGTATCTAAATCCGTCTCGAATTGACCAATGATTTGAACTGCGCTGAATAATTGATACTCTTTATGGTTTTTAAAACTTTACTAAATGAATGTTGAACATAATAACTAACTGTCAGAATTGACTTACAAAAAACTCTCTTAACAAAGTGCGCTAGGTGCGTCGTTGCCGTTTTAGAAATAAAATCTGGGACAACAAGACTTAACATACACGTTATACAGTATTACCTACCAGACTAACTAAAACAAAATTAGATAAACATGTTAATTTGCTCTTAACTCAAAATATTTATCCTGATAATAAGAATATAAACATAGACATTAAATTTCACTATTGTTGGATTAAAAATTTGTCTAGATTAATAAGATCTCATTTAACTAAAGATACTAAAAAAAAAGTTTATTTGTGATAGATGTATGAATTATTTTTACAGTGAGGAAAAATTAAATAAACATTCAATTTATTGTATAAATAGAAACAAATGTAAAATTTCTTTTCCCAAAAATATGACAGTGAAATTTAATGATTATGTATATAAACAAAAAGTTCCTTTCATAATATATGCTGATTTTGAATCAATCTTACTACCTTTAAATGATCATCCAAAATTTAAAAATAAAAGAAAACAAAAATATCAAATAAAAGCAAGAAAATATCAGCAACATAAAGCTTACAGTGCAGGATATTATGTAAAATGTGGTTATGATGATAATCTTTCATATTATAAAAGTTATGAGGGAGTTGATTGCATGGATTGGTTTGCAAAACAAATGTCGGATATAGCTAAAGATATTGAGTCTATAATAAAAAATATTGTTCCAATTATTGAGAATCAAATCAACACAAACGTTGTAAATTGTCAAATTTGTGAAAAAAAATTTCTTTCAAATGATGTCATCGTTCGTGACCATAGTCACTTTACTGGTGAGTTTAGAGGTTTAGCACATCAAGACTCTAATTTAAATTTTAAAAAAAAGTTTGTTTTTCCAGTAGTGTTTCATAACCTTTCTGGTTACGATAGTCACTTTATTATTAAAGATCTAGCTCGAAGAGGTAAAATAAGTTTGCTACCATTAAACAAAGAAAAATATATTTCCTTTACACAATTCGATTCCAATACAAGTATAAAATTTAGATTTATTGACTCTTTAAGGTTCTTGGGTGCCTCGCTAGATGAACTATCATCCTCTTTAAAGATTGAGGATTTACATAATTTAAGACATGAATTTAGAGGATTAGAATCAGAAAAATTTAACTTACTTACTCATAAAGGGGTATTTTGTTATGATTATGTTGATGATATGAAAAAATTAAAAGATCATCATAAGGATTTACCTTTTTGTGCTGAGAATAGAAAACCTCCAAATTCAAAATTACCTAAGTTGATGACCACCCTATATAATAAAAAAGAATATGTTATACATTATCGCAACCTGAAACAAGCAATAGCAAATGGGTTAGTTTTAACTAAAATTCACAAGGTATTGAAATTCAAACAATCTCCTTGGATGAAGTCATATATCGATCTAAATACTCGTTTGGGGACAGAAACTTCAAATAATTTTAAAAAAAGCAAATTATAAACTCATGAATAATGCTGTGTTTGGTAAAACTATGGAAAACATAAGGAAACATAGATTAATTCGTATCGTCTCTGAATGGGAGGGCCGATATGGAGCAAAAAATATGATATCTTGTCCTCAGTTTTACAATAGAACTATTTTTGATGATAATTTAATGGCGATTGAGTTGAAAAAAACTGAAATAGTATTTAATAAACCACTATATGCAGGTATGACGATTTTGGATATATCTAAAATTTTAATGTATGATTTTCATTATACATATATGTTAAATAAATTTTCATCTAGTCAAATCAAACTCCTTTACACGGATACTGATAGTCTTTTATATGAAATAACTTGTAGTGATGTATATGAGGAAGTTATTAAAGCTGATATTAACAAATTTGATACCAGTGACTACGCTCCAAATAACATTTACAACATACCTTTAATTAATAAAAAAATACCTGGCCTAATGAATGATGAAGCTCAAGGGGAAATTATTACTCATTTTGTTGGCCTTCGAACCAAAATGTATTCTTTTAAAATTCACAAAACTGATGAGGAAAAACAAAAAGAACAAAAAAAATTAGAGGATAATCAATTACATGAGTATACAATTAAAAATTCTCTTCAGAACTTTGGTGTAATAAAAAAATCTAAAGGAGTAAAATCTAATGTTATAAAAAATAAAATAACTTTCAATGATTTTTTAGATTGTTTAGAAAATAATAAAACTAAAATTGAAACACAACGCAATATCCTTTCTTATACACATAATGTTTATAGTATAGAGCAGACTAAAATAGCTTTAAGCCCACATGATGATAAACGTTTTATATTACCAAAGGAACATAACCCTTCCTTGGGGGCATTATAGTATCATGGAATAGTATGTATGTCTAATGTAATTTAGTAACCTTAAAAATAAATGATGTATGTATTGAAATAAAAATACAAAAAAACTTTTTTTCTTTTATTTTTTTTCTTATAAAAGATCTTTCTTTTATTTTTTTTTTCTTATAAGGATCCCTTTGGTGGAGCAGATCTATGCCGCTGATGTTGACGGCATCATATATGAAATAAAATATCATTTTTCATATTTAAACATGTTTAAACAAGACTAAGCATGTTTAACATATTGAATTTAATAAAGTGAGGGGAAAAACATACTACTAATTTTTAAAAACTTATTTATTTAAATCTTCAATTACTTTATTTTTATAAAAGTAGATGTATTCTCTAAGCGCATGACCTAATAAACTTTCTATAGATACCTCGCAACTTTCCGTAGATTCCTCACATAATTCATATAAAAGTTTTAATCTATTAAAGTCACTATTACATTCTATATTTGTCTTAATATTATCTAAAATATTATTATAGTATGAGCAGAAATAAAGTTGCTCTAACATTGATACTCGGTGTGATATTAAGCAGCGGTTAACCTCCATTATTTCTTCAACATTCTCATGTGTGATAGATCAATTGTCTAACTGTACAAAAATCCCCACATGAAAACTCTATTGGATCGTATTCGCCTGGATACGTTGTTAGTGGTTGATTAAAAAAGTTAATATTTTTCTATACTAGTAAGTCTATAAGCTGACACCATTCATGCATCTCAAATGATATTTCACTAGATCGTTTATAAGATAGAGATAAAACGATAGCTGGACTGAATGACCTAGCTGGACTTAGACCACATTGAATTTTTAATGTTTTAAGTTCAATAGAATTTTGGAGTAAGTAATGTTGCTCAGCTTTAGCAGCAATTTCATAATCTTTTAATAGTTCTCCATAGTCTTCACTACCATCATCATAAAATTCACTTAACATACCGCTTTGAGAATTCATTTTGAACAATTAGTATAAAATAAATAATTCACATCTTTTATAGAGAACTCCTATCCAAACAAATGTGGAGATGTTAAATTATTTTCTAGAACAATTTCTTTAATTTTGATGGGATAAAGATGATGAATAAAATATTTTTAATAATTTGAGAGTATTAAAATATTTATTTTAAAAAATATATAATTAATTTTTAGAAATTAGTTCAGATTTTAGCATTTTTATTAATCCATGAATTATGTGTATTATCCATCCCCAGCCATTTCACAAGAATTTGGTTTCCTTTTTTTCTTACAATCTTTTCAATTAAATAAACATCAGGATATTTAACTTTTTGTAACTCTTCAGTATAGAAACATCCTTGAATTTCCTCCTTTTTACTATCCTCCAACAAGTAGGTAGTTGGGTTAGTTAGTTTAACCTTTATAATTTTAAAAATTTCATTTGTCCAATTGGGTGTATACCCTTTATCAAAAACATGTCGGTACTTTGAAATTCTTACATAATCCCCCTTTTTAAACTTTGCTTTATCAACCATTTTTAGATGATTAAATGCTGTAATATATTTAGCATTTTTATCATTTACTGAACTAGGTGCTACTCCAGTGGTTGAATGCCTTGTATTGTTATACTGATTGACAATTTCAGGAAGAATTTTTAACTATTTGTATGAGCCCTGCATACTGAATTGTTTCCATAATAATGATTTGAGAGTTCTTATTACACGTTCGGCAATACTTGCTTTAATGTTTGAAAAAGTACTATAATGATTAATATCATATTTTCTCATAAGATTATTAAATTGTGTGTTATAAAATTCTGTTCCATTATCAGTTTGTAAATTTTTGGGAGCAGGCATTTGAGATAATATTTTTTTCATAGCTGCTACAACATTTTCACCAGATTTTGTTTTAATAGGTTCAGCCCGTACAAATGTACTAAATGCGTTAATAACTATAAGAATATAATTATAACCATTATTAAATTTTGAATATGGTATCATAACCGCTAAATCTGCTTGAATAAGATCATTTAAGCCTTAAACAATAACATGACGTCTCCTATATTTTTTTCGAGCTGGTTTATGTAGTTCATTCACAACTTGAATCTTAGACATTTTTTTCTAATGGACATTGAAAAACAAAATCAGCACACATCTCATCTGGCGTTCCCAGTTTAAATTCAATTTTATCACCTTCTTTAATGTTAGTTCCAGATAATTGATTATATTTGTATGTTTTAGAATTTATTAAAATTTCACCATCAGCGGTATAATGTTTACAACTTTCGATTTTACCTGATATAGGAAACACAAAAGCTGTACCTTGATTATCCAAAATATAAAAGTTTTTATTATTTTTTATTCGTTTAACACCTTTCAATCTAATAAAACATTTGCTATGGAAAACAGTAGGTTCACAAAGATAAAATGATGAAAGCGGATTTGAAGGATTTGATGAAACCGTTTTATTCAAAAAGTGGCTTCCGAATTTATTGATTGGCATTGTTATATGGTTTGATGTATACTGATACAGTTGAAAAAAAAATTCTTTATTTATTCAATTATACCTCCTTCACGTAATTCCTCAATAATAGATATAATTTCATTATTATGACCTGTATTACCAGCATCTTGAGAAGCAGTAAGTAATATAAGACGTTCTATAATTTCATTAAAGTTATTAAAATATTTATAGTCGGTAGGATTATTATCATATTCCATCACCATTCCTTTCCCGATTCTCCCCTTACTTCGCGTCGCTGTTCATTTTCCGATTCTCCCCCTACTTCGTGTCGCTACTCCTTTTATTAAAGATGATGCTCTTGGTCTATATTGGGGGTTTGTTTCCATTCGTGGTTTAATAATAAAATTGTATTTATCTTTTATGTCTGCTGGAAATTTTCTAATTGGTAATTCCGCTTTATAATCTCTATGTATCGCATTTGTTCTTCTGATTATATCAATGTAATTATCTATATTTTTCCTATAACTAATTGGTATTTTTTTAAAAATTAATTCATAAAGTCCTACAGTACCATGATATATAATTCCTTTCACTTTAATGTTTGAATCAACAAAGTCCAGTTCTGAATCTCCAATATAAAACTTTTCCTCTAAACGATTATGGAAAACACCTAAAATATGATCAAAATCACCTTTTACATCTCTTGTCATTGCTTCAACATAATCTCTAGGTAATGGTGAAGCAAACTGATCGAAATATTCACGTAAAGTATTAGGATCTGTAATTGTCTGATAAAACTGAGAAATACTATCATCTATAAATTCATCCTCTCTATTACGGTCTTCAAAAACATTATCCTTTCCTTGTGATTCAAAGATTTCCTCATTTTCATGAAAATTTGATTGATTTAATTTAGTGCTATTATATGGTGGATTATCTTCAATAGGAGATATATTCGTAAGTTGATATAACTTTGTTGGTGTTAAAGGTGGTGTTTTAACTTCCTGCTTAATTTGTTCTTGTTTTGATAAAGTTGAAACTAATTGCTTTTATATTTTTTCTTTAGTGCTTTTCTCGCACTATACATATTAACAAAACCAAAATAATTGTAATTTGGATCTAACCGAAAAAGAAAATTAGTTGTTTAATTAATTGAGGATTCATTTTAATTAAAAGTTATTCAGTCTGTTCACATTATTGTATATGAATAAAAATATCAAAATTTTTCCTATATTTACCAGATGAAACTGGGCAATCCTTTTCAATCGTAAGAAATCCGAATTTATCATTCCAACAGTAAGAACTCAAGTCTTTAAAGTCTTGAAATGACATGTCAGTATTAACATGATCATCATAAATATGTTTTAAATTAGTCATATCTTGTTGAAAAATCACTAAAAGATTTGCATAATCTCTAATCAATTGTTTGGGTATTGATGAGTAAGTTTGACATAAATAAAAACTATCAGTATGTTTATGACGTCCGAAACAAAAATAACCTTGAATAATACTCTGATCACAGGATGCTACATCATCAAATATTATAACTGAATGTTCTTTAATATTTTCAGGAGCAACTATATCCATTGGGTTACTATATTCCTCATAGCCAATTTCTTTCATGGGTTGAATTAGGTTTCTAAGATATGTATATTTTGGTTGATGTAATGACTTCGAATAAACATAAACTTTTTCAAATCTTAATCCATTTGGGTGTTCAATTAATGATAACATTACATTTGTTTTTCCACATCCACTAGGACCAACAATTAATCCTCGTTTGGAATTGAGACCAAACAAATAACCATGTTTACCTATTTTTTTATCTTCAGCAAGGCTATCATGATTTTTAATTGGTAAAGAAATACTCTGTTTTTCAATCCTTATATTAGAATGCATTATGGAGCACGGACCAGATTTTAGCTATGATGTAAGTATATAAAGCTTGTCTCGGGTATATTAGCACACAATGGTTAAACGTAAACGACAACATTCACATCGAGATGGTGGTTTGCTAAATTCATTAATAAACAAACTACCGTTTGAATTTCATTTATCTAACTACAAATTCTGTGGACCGGGAACACATCTAGACAAGAGATTACAAAGAGGTGATAAAGGTATTAATCCACTGGACGAGGCCTGTATGGAACACGATATCAAAGTGTAAACTTGGTATGGGATTGAAGTACAAACCTAAAAAAGGTGGTTTCCTAAAAAAGAAGAGGAAGAAGAAACGTATAATTCAAGCTCCAAAAAAGGGGGGTTTTCTACCCTTAAATTTACCACTTTTAGGGGCTTTAGGAGCTCTTGGAGGTGGAGCAGCTGGAATTGCTAAAGCTGTGAATGATGCAAAAGCAAACCAACAGCAACTGGAAGAACAAAAACGTCATAATTTAAAGATGGAATCTAAGGGTGGAAAAGGTCTTTATTTGAGACCATATAAAGGAAGTGGATTAAAGTTAAAAAACTGATAATACCACATAGAGCAATAACTGATGTTGATTTAAAAAAAATTGTTAAAAAACTACAAATACCTAATTTTAGAGGAGTTTTTCTGAGAGATGCATTTCCGAAAAAAAATCATAAATATGAAAGTGGAATTTTAAATATGGATTCTAATAGCGGTGAAGGAACACACTGGACAGCGTATATCAAAGAAAATAATCAAGTTCTATATTTGATAGTTATGGAAATTTACAACCACCTTTAGAATTAATTAAATATTTTTATAGTAATGGAGATGTAACTATAAAGTATAATTATGATAGGATTCAATCTTTTAATTCATATGAGTGTGGTCAACATGTACTTAATTTCTTATATAATCAGTATAAATAAAAGCATGTACTTTATTATTAAATAAACTCTCGATAAGTAAATATGTCTCTCAGTTTTACATTTAGTGGAAAATCATCAATTTTAACTTTTGATTTTAATCCTCCTGTATATTTAGAGGATGGTCTTGAGTATGAAATTGGGTTAGTAAATTTCAATAGTTTTAATATAATACCTAATATAGATGAATCTAATAATATATTCATATAGGGGTCTAACATTACAAATTTATATACATTTGAAATTCCTGTAGGAGCCTATGAATTAGATGAACTTATAAGGATTTTAAAAGAACACATGGCCGAAATAGATAAGGATGCTAGTATAGATATAGTTCCTAATGTAAATACATCAAAGATATCAATTACAAGTAATCGTATAATTTCATTTAATAATGCTAATTCTATTGCTAAAGTATTTGGCTTTGATATCAAAAGAATTAATCCCAATCAAACTTATATTTCTGATCATCCTGTAAAAATTTTAAAAGTAAATAGTATTTTGATTGACTGTAATATTGCAACAGGATCCTATTTAAATGGAAACCCAGTTCATATCGTACATCAATTTGTCCCCACTGTTCCCACTGGGTATAAAATAGTAGAATCCCCACAAAATATTTTATATTATCCTATAAGTGTCAAGACTATCAACTCAATCACAGTAAAAATTAAGTTACAGTCACTTTACATATTAGAAGAACTGTATCATAAATATGGTTTTGAAATTCTTTCACCCATATTCAGAAAATAAAAACTATCAAAGATTATCCACTATGAAAAATCCAGTTACTCATACAAAAACAACTGTGAGGATAACATATAAAAATAAAAAGTTTTTGAAATCACAAGGATTTAAAGTATTAATATAATGGAAATGCTCCACGTAACAGGTCAACCCTTTAATGATAATACTATTGAATATCATTTATATCAACCAAACAATACAGGAAACATAAATTAGAATGATGAGTTACGCATTTCTATTCAAGATTTGGATGCTTATGCATTACCAGCAAATAGTCTTTTGTACATTGAGGGTAAATTGCTTACAAGTACAGGAGGAGTACCAACTAAACTAAAATTAATTAATAATGGAATAGCATTCTTGTTTCGTGAGTTGAGATATGAGCTAAATGGAGTGGTTTTAGATTCAATTAGGGATGTGGGTCTAGTATCAACAATGAAAAATTATTTATCTCTTAATAAAAATGAGAGTGTTTCAATGGAAAATGCCGGCTGGTTTCCACATTACAATCCAAAAGATAAAGATCAAAAAATTCTAGTTGATGCAAATGGTAACTTTAATGTATGCATTCCTTTAAGTTTACTATCTGGATTCTTTGAAGATTTTAATAAAATTATTATGAATATGAAACAAGAGTTGGTGCTAATTCGATCTAGTGATGATAATGATGCAATAACTTCTGAAGATGAAACCGAGCAACCTAAAATTGAGTTAACAAAAGTTTGGTGGAATATACCACATATAAAACCGAGTTTAAGTCAACAACTTCGTCTTACTAATATCACTAAAAGCAATAAAGAACTTCCAATAAAATTCCGTTCATGGCAAATGATTGAATACCCCTCATTAAATACCTCTACTAGGCATGCATAGGCTGTAAAAACCAGTTCTAAATTGGAGACTCCTCGACATATAATTATTGGTTTTCAGAAAGCTAAGAATGGGAAAATTACAACAGATATGAGTAAATTTGATCATTGTGATCTGACTAACATCCGAATATTTTTAAATTCTGAACGATATCCCTATAATGATTTACATCTAGATTTTAAAAATAATAAATTTGCAACTTTATATGAAATGTTTTCTAATTTCCAAGAAAACTATTATCATCTTAGTATGAAGCAACCAATATTCACCCCTAAAGAATTTAAGGAAAACGCTCCGTTGGTCCACCTTGATTGTTCACATCAACGAGAAATTCTTCAACAAGGATCTGTTGTTCTGAGAATTAAATTTGAAACTGATTCCCCTACCACAGCAGATACCTCAGCATACTGTCTCATATTACATGAAAAAGAATTTTCCTGTAATCCCTCAACAAAAATTGTAAAACAATACTAATTTATCTCAAAAATATAAAACTGATGTAACCATAGAAATGTAATTAAATGTGTTTGGTGATTATAAAGAGAGACTTAAGTCATTATGTTTTCAAACCTCCATTTAGCATTAAATTGCTTCCCCCAAATTATTACAACCAGGTCATTAGTATGATGAAGAGTCACCATGGAATCGATTGGAATAGTGGGTTTACTCCTGTACATCAATTTAGAAAGATTTTTGAAAATTTAACTAGAACCTCTGATATGGTGTACATTAAAGGGAAAGAAAATTTAAATTATATTAAGAAATTTTGCAAAGTACCAATTTTTGAATTTGATGAACATCAGCCTTTAAGTTTATCAGAACCAAGATGTCCTTACCATACTATTGATAAATGTTTTTGTGCTCTATCAAATGTATTATTTTTATATGATAATTTTATTATGAGTGAAAATAATGAAATGAATTTTATATGAATAAATAAAATATAAATTAAAAAAAATTTTTTATACCCCGACTTCATAAGTGAGATATATACTTTAAAACAGGAATTCTTTATTATTATTATTTAAAGATGTGTGGTGAAGATAAGTCAAGTGAAGAGTTCATGAGTATGTCAGAATTATTTGAATTTAGATTGAAAATGTTTGAAGATTGGAGTGGATTTCCATCTCCAATAGACAGCGTTAGCAGGATTCTACTATATTCATTTAGATGATGTAGTTAAATGTTTCAGCTGCAAAATTAAAATCTACAAGTGGCAACCTAATGATACTCCTATAATTGAACACCTAAAATTCAACCCTACTTGCAGATATACTAATATGATGTATTCACAACTTTTACAAAGAGGAAGTAATAATATTATCATGAATTTTGAAAATCAGAAAGAAAAATCGAAAGTTAAAGCATACACTGATAATTTCATAATGATATTTAATATAATGCTCACTATTAGAATAATTAATTACTTTTTTTCATACAAATAATATATAAATTTCTAAAACTTAAAACAAGTCTTCAGTATACTTTTATTCATCATGCGTATTGCTCTTGTTGACATCCAAGGTTTTGTGATTGAAGGAGCCTTTCACCCAAAGGAAATGGACCTTCGAAATCGGTACAAAAAAATTTAATTTTTTCTTTAAAGCACCATTACCATATAGTGAACTCAAGGACCGAGACCGAAAAACTGTTAATTATTTGGAAAAGTACATTCATGGCATAAAATACTCTTCTGGTTTAATTGATTATTCTGAATTGGATAATATATTAGAGACGTACCTATTACGAAATGTTGATTACATATGTTAGAGGAAATCAAAAAGTAGATTTTTTGAGAGAGAAATGCAAGATTTTCAATAATCACCCTCATGTAATTGACTTAGTTAACTATGATATGTTTTCTTGTCGAACTGAAGTATTTGAACCATCTACAGATTGTTGTTTCATACATGCCACAGGAAAGTTTTTGTGTTCCCAAAAAAATGTGTCAGCTCTACACCACTGGTTAACTAATGTTATTTTACCTAGTTAAATATTTACTAATAAAAACATTATATATTTTATATTAGTTTTATTTCAATGCGTATATTTTAAATATTTTTCTAAACACTAATACCATTAAAAATAAAATACAAATCAAAATTATACATGCTATTATAAACACCTTATTAATTTCTAACCCGATATTTACTTCTTCAATGGGTGGGGGTTTTAGAAACATTTGTTGCCATTTTTGTGTTTGAGGTATTTCACTGAAAAATACTGGAAGTCGTAAATCATTGACTGAAGACTGTCTCATCATTATCCATGATGCTCTTGAACAATCCACCTTGATATCAATCATATCAAAACAGACAGCTAAATTCCTAACATTATACGGTACATTAACATACAGTGTATTATTCAGTACTGTAGTGAGAATTATAAAATTTGTTGTAAGTAATGCCATGTCTCTAAGAGTGTTTATGACAACTGATGATTTTTATAAATGGTTGTTTTCATACTAGTAATAAATTTTATATATCATTGATACTGTTTTGATTGGTAGTTTCAGAAAATGGGGGTAAAAGATTTTTCTATATAAGAAACCTCTGCAATATAGTTTCTACTTGATAATGGATTCAAGAAGTTTAACGGATTATTCAGAGGAAGAGTTGACATGTTTACCTATCGATTATTTTTTAGAAAAGGCTCTTCCATGGGAATTGCTTAATGTATGGCATAAATTACCAGAGAAATATAAAACCATCTTCAGTTTACAAATTAGACTTCCATGTTTTATACATCATAAAAATGAAAAAATAATCCAAAAATATATTATGGTCCTGTATCAGCTCAAAATGAATGCTATTTTTGCTTAAATTCTTTAAAATAATAATAGTCATTCTCTACTTACCATCAATGCGCAGGACCCATATTCCTACAATAAGGTCCATTTCCACCAAATACAGGCATTCTCTACTTACCATCAATGCGCAGGACCCATATTCCTACAATAAGGTCCATTTCCACCAAATACAGGCTGTATTCATCCACCATACCCAAGAACACCCCTGGGGCCACACCAAATACAGGCATTCTCTACTTACCATCAATGCGCAGGACCCATATTCCTACAATAAGGTCCATTTCCACCAAATACACGCTGTATTCATCCACCATACCCAAGAACACCCCTGGGGCCACAGGTGGATGATAGTGGATGTCATCTACTAATATCAGCCGGCGTCGACTCTAAAAAGTAATATTATCATTTATTAAAAATCTTTAAAACCATTTGATAGCTGTTATATTTAATTTAGCGCGAGTTGCAGAGCTGTGACAAGGATTCATTAATAAGAAGCGGTCTTCACCGGTATTCTGCTAGAATAACGTTTTTGGAAATAAAAATATCATGTTTTATTAAGTCTAGGTGAACTGGGTCTTATAAATAAGAAAATAAAACTTACCCGTATGGGTTCCCCCATAATATCATTCAAAAAGTTTGAAATTCGTTCACGCAAATATCTCTTGTAGTCTAAAAAAGAAATAAAATAATTAAAATGATGTATAGTATTGTTTCTCCATACATAATACAAAATGGTAGCTCTGTGTACGGACTGTGTTCTCATTTGTTGTGTAAGTTGATAACAATCGATATTAGGCTATCGATAATGATTGATAGTATTCAATAGTTTTATATCCTAGATTTCTAGAAGAAATCCATTTCACACTTCCTAACAACAGTAAAATGATAAATGATATGACATAATTGTTATGTTTTATGAAATTTTATTGCAATTGTTTTGTTTTCGACATCCTAAAATATCGATTGCCTTATAAATGGTTCACAAACTCTAGTTGACAACACTGGTTGTCATTTGTAGAGATGGGCAGAACCGAATACTCGGTACTCGAATTCTTTTCAGAATCGAATACTAATCCGAGTACCGGGTATTCGAATTCTTTCAATACAATCGGACTTTTTCGATCGTCTATTTCCGTAAGCATAATGGGAATGGGAAGGGATTCGACTTGAAATTACCCATACATCGCGCATCGAGAAAGAGAAAGAATCACGGATTTAGAATTTGGAATATGAATATATCGCGCTACCGCTTTGATTCTGACAGTATTAGAATACACTGAGTACTCGGTTCGGGTATTCGAATACATCGATACTTTCAGAATCGATCGAATACTTCTCGATTCTTGGTATCTGAGACCTCCATCACTAGTCATTTGTCAGGCTGTTTGGATTTAGATTTTCCAGTAGAAAAACTGTTCTTTGAAAATATTGTTAGTTGACTGAGAGAACCGAGTTTAATTTTACAACTCAATGAATGCTCACTTTAACCAGGTAAAGTTTAGTTGAAAATTCAGTAATTGTTTTTAGGTTATTAAAAATCTCAAAGGAAAATAATCTATGATGATCCCTCAACAATTAACTCATCTGCTTGAGAAGAAAGATTACTTCAAAATCTATTTCCATCAAAACACTAGACTCAAATCCTTATGTTTCAAATTTATAATAACACCAGTTCTAACTCTATCCTTAAAAGTAGAAATTAAATCTTGCCATTTTACTCGGTTAGATAGTTTATTATTAAAATTATCTAAACCCTCCCCCAAGTGAGTTTGACTAAAATTTTGAATCTGTGTCTGAAAAATTCTTAAGTGTCCTAAATTTGTTTGTAATTTTCTTAAAGCCCCAATTGAAATATCCGACTCTCGAATTGCCTTATTACATAACTTAACATTACGTTTCAAATGCTTTAACCATATCTGCTTCTCCCTTATAGTAAAATTTACTTTTAGAATATTTTCTACTTTTTTAAATTCATTAATTATTTCATCAGAAAGGGCACTAATTTCACCAGAATTCATTTTTTATTGTAAATTTGAACTATTTTTTTTTTTTACAAAAATTTTTAGGTGTAAGTAATTGACTTTCAATTAAAGTTTCTGAACAGTATAGATTAGTTTCACCAATTTTTTTTTCCATTATTCGCTCTTCTGGATAATTTTGAATTTGTTGGCTGGTAGAGACTTTCCTACTTCCAGTTCCCCTTCATACACCAAACAGTATTTCTTATTTTGAAAATTATTTACTTGATCCTCCAACAATTCAGTCATGCGTTTGGGAAGAATTATTACTTCAACATCTAATTCCAGCAAAACACTAGGTCCGTATTTCGTTTTAATAATTTTCCCAGACAATATTTCATATGGATGATCTTCCAGTAGATCTTTGAATTTGATTACTGGTTTTCTACCAAGTTGAGCTTTACTATTAATAGCTACAAGATCCATCTTTAATTAAAATGAGTAAAAGTTTTTAAAATTTTAACTTACCTGATATAATATACACTGAAGTCTTAAAACGGAGAACAAAGATTATATTAAAAATAACTTTTTAATTTTACTTGGTATGTAACAGACAAATTGTAAAATGTGAATTTGTGGTTTAAAATTATTGCTTTTATACTCATAAAATTACTTCATTTACATAAATTAAACATTAATTAATTCCATATATAAAAATTCATCAAGGTTGAAAAACAATTTCTCCTCATAATTGGCAATAATAATACATTATTTTTCATAAATTATAATATAAATTAATTGGGATTGGTCTCATGACGTAAAATCTGAAGGCTAACTAAACCCCTCAGGTCCTGTCAGCCTCTCGGGGGTCCTGTCACCCTCTCGGGGGTCCTGTCACCCTCTCGGGGTCCTGTCAGCTGTCAATGCAGTTCTAAATGAAATCTAAACACTAACCTAGACACCTGTCTTCACATATAAAGCTTCTTAGCTACCGTTAGGCCCCCATATCTGAGTCTAGCCCCCTTTTACGCCTTGGGGCCCACCCCGTCGGTCAAAAAAGTTTGTTTTACTACTTATCTGCGTATTCGTTTCGAGTAAACTGTGCCATTTTAATTACGAAAATGTACTTAAACAGAAAAATCTATAGAAAAATATTTCACCACACTTTCACCACTACAAAATAGCAAATCAACTGACAGATTTTGAATGTCAAATGAATCCACAGCACACTAGAAAATCAAATCGTATTAAACTTCAAATAATGACGCACTTTATAAAATGGTGGATGCGCTATTTACTCTGCTTTACCGCATTAAAGTTCAAAAATCTCCTAAACCGTTAACTTAATCGACATGAAGCAAGAGTATCTTTATGTTATAAAAATATCTAAGGAATCCATTAATGTTATTTAGAGTTCAGTGTCACTTCACTACTACGAAAGTTATAAATAAAAAATGATTTTCAATCTTTAAATTTAGAGGCCCATATCTCGGAAACGAAGGCCCGTAGGGAAAAAAGTTATATGAAGCAATAACGTTATTTTTACCACTTCTATTCATCCCTGAATTTTCCAAAGGTACTTCTGGGAAGAAATTTTGTAAAGTACCAATTTTTGAATTTGATGAACATCAGCCTCTAAGTTTATCTGAACCAAGATGTCCTTACCATACTATTGATAAATGTTTTTGTGCTCTATTAAATGTATAATTTTTTATGATAATTTTATAATGAATGAAATAAATCATCATCAAATTTTATATGAATAAAAAATATAAATTGGAAAAAATGTTTTTTTGTGTCCCCTACTTCATAAGTGATAGACATATACTTATAAAACAGAAATTCTTTATTATTATTATTTAAAGAAGTGTGGTGAAGATAAGTCAAATGAAGATTTTATGGGTATGTTAGAATTATTTGAATTTAGATTGAAAACGTTTGAAGATTGGAGTGGATTTCTATCTCCAATAGACTTATCGTTAGCAGGATTCTATTATATTCATTTAGATGATGCGACTAAATGTTTCAGCTGCAAGATTAATATCCACAAATGGCAGCCTAATGATACTCCTATCATTGAACACCTAAAATTCAGCCCTACTTGCAGATATGCTAATATGATGTATTCACGTCTTCTACACAGAGGAAGTGATAATATTATGATGAATTTTGAAATTGAAAAAGAAAAATCGAAAGTTAAAGCATATATTGATAATTTCATAATGATATTTAATATAATTCTCACAATTAGAATAATTAATTACTTCCTTCCATAAAAATAATATATAAACTTCTAAAAATTGAAACAAGTCTTCAGTATACTTTTATTCATCATGCGTATCGCTCTTGTTGACATCCAAGGTTTTGTGATTGAAGGAGCCTTTCATCCAAAGGAAATGGTCTTCGAAATCGGTACAAAAAAATTTAAATTTTTCTTTAAACCACCACTACCATATAGTGAACTCAATGACCGAGACCGAAAAACTGTTAATTATTTGGAAAAGTACATTCATGGAATAAAATACTCTTCTGGTTTAATTGATTATTCTGAATTGGATAATATATTGGAGACGTACCTAATGCAAAATGTAGACTACATATATGTTAGAGGAAATTAAAAAGCGGACTTTTTGAGAGAAAAATGTAAGATTTTCAATAATCACACTAATGTAATTGACTTAGTTAACTATGATAAGTTTTTTTGTCAAGTATTTGAACCATCTACCGATTGTTGTTTCATACATGCTATAGGAAAATTCATGTGTTCCCAAAAAAAATGGGTCGGCTCTACACCACCAATCAGTAATTCTTTTCTTCTTTTCTTATATTTTATTTTTAAAAGTAAGTTTAAAATTGTTTTGTTTTCATACTAATAATAAATTTTAAATATCATTGGTAGAGTGTTTTGATTGGTAGTTTTAGAAAATTGGGGTAAAAGATTTTTCTCCATAAAAATATCTGCTAATATAGTTTCTACTTGATAAAATAATGGGTTCAAGAAGTTTGGCAGATTACTCTGTGGATGAGTTGAAATCTTTAACTCTTGATTATTTATTAGAAAATGCTCTTCCATGAGAATTGCTTAATGTATGGCATAAATTACCAGAGAAATCTTTAGTTTACAAATTAGACTTCCATGTTTTATACATCATAAAAATGAAATAAATAATCCAAACATATTTTATGGACCTGTATCAGCTCAAAATGAATGTTATTATTGTTTAAATTCCTTAATATATGTGTGATGGTAAACGTCATCCATTAAGATTATTCTGGGTCGACGAAAATAAGCAATATTATCATTTATTCAAAAATCATTAAAACTATCTTACCCTGATCAGACTATGGAGGCTTTCACGGCCGGTCAAATTAAAATCTAAAGGTTTTCCGGGCTTTGAAGCCGTGGTCCAATGGAATTTCTTCCTATAGTTATCTCTAATATAATTTAATAACAAAGTTTTACAACGCTTTGCAAAACTAAAACTTTCAGCATCGCTCTCTTCAATATTTAATCTTTGAAAAACAACATCTTCATCTATGTCATCCCCTGGTATTTGGTGAAGTTGGCGCTCATACTCCATGAGTTCAATTTCACTACTTCCACTAACTCTATCCATTTTGCGTAAGATGTTAAATCAGTAATTTTATTTGATATTGGAAAACCAACCGGTCTGAAATCAGTAACCCGTTAACAAAAATAGGAAGAAATTCCATTGGACCACGGCTTCAAAGCCCGGAAAACACTTTAGATTTTATCTTACCCTTATTGGCTCCCCTATAATTTCGTTTAAAAACTGTTTAATTTTTGTTTTTATATCTAAAAAGAAATATAATAATTAGAATGTTTTATCATATTGATTCATTCATATTACAAAAATAAATGTGCATAGAATTTTTAATTAAAAAAAAATTATAATTGATATTTTTATTTTGCCTGTATAAGCCCAATGAAATGAAAATCTTTAGATTTTTCAACCAATATAAAGATACACAATCAATTTTGTTTTAAAATAAAATAAGGCATACATTGAAAAGAATGTTGCATACATAGTAGGTGTGTTTTTCACTTTTCAAATATGAAAATTGTTAAAATATATCCATTGAGCAATGTACCTTTGCCGTATGCAACACACAATGCATCTTCGATAAGAGAATTTTTTATATTTATACACCTTTCTCGAGTACAGCCACAAGGTTTGTAATGTCACCTTTCTGAGCTATGAGTTGGTCCGCACTACGTTCCCATCAGGGGCACCTTTACCATGTCCCGCCTCATGGAAATTATACGTGTAATTCATAATGAGTGGATAGAAGTCCTGGATTCTGCACCCCAAAATATAAAACATAGTTTTATTTCGATATTGGGTCACATGGCCGTCACTCAAGAAATGCAGATTTTCTACTGAGAGAGGCAAAGCTCTGAGCACAGACTGCAAATGTGCCCAAATGGCGCCGGCATTGTGAGATAAATTTAAGAATACAGTGCAGTAAGAAGTTGGTTCATCATTTGTGTAAACTACCACAGTATGCAACGAAATTTGACTACGGGAAGCCACCAAAATGATACGATTGAATTTCTTTGTTGCACTTCGTTGTATAATTTTCTGAAAAATCCATATGGATTATTGCATCTTTTTCTGTCAATGAATCTTTCAAAGATTTAATGGTTTTATACTGGTGAACGATGTTTTGTTCATGTTGAAACAATTTTGGAAAATCGTTCTCTTCTAGTTGCGTTATTCACGAGGTTTTAAGCTATAGATCTCTTTCTTATACTTTGCGACGTATCGATTCTGTTTACTTTTTAAATCCTTCATCAATTCATTGAAAATTTAAATTTATATACAGAACGAGAAAGTAATAATTTGAGCAATTAATATTTTAAATAATTTTTTTTGATACCTGTACATATGCCGACAACGTTTTCTTATAGTATAATTCAACTCTTAATCTTGTGTGACAATCAACCATTTTCATTAGATTTTCTGTATTGGATACTCGTACTAGACTGTTATTCTTCTTGAATCCTACAAAACCAAAAAAATTAATTAGAAATGTATTCTAATCAACACAGTCACAGTCGATTCAATTTTAGCAAAATCGTCATTCATTGTGTGTCTACTATAAATTCAATGTCATTTTAAACTAAATTTTAATTTTTTAGATTTTTTTTTGTAGATTCTAGGTCTATTTATATGTTAAACAACTTAATTTCCCCCTAAAATGATCAAAAATTTTTTTTTCGGTATTTTTGACATTGCCAATCGTTTCTTAGACAAAACTTATTCTATGTGACTAAATTTCAATTTTTTGGAATTTTTTTTGTAGATTCTAGGTCTATTTATATGTTAAAGAACTCAATTTCCCCCTAAAATGATCAAAAATTTTTTTTTGCTATTTTTGACATTCCCAATCGTTTCTTAGACAAATCTTATCCTATGTGACTAAATTTTAATTTTTTGGAATTTTTTTTGTACATTCTAGGTCTATTTTTCGACATTGCGGAAATTGAGATTGTGTGTCGTAAATTGAATCTTCTTAAAAAAAAGTGAATTAATCGACATTCTTGTATCAAAAAATGTGTCAGATGGTGTAAAATTGTAAACCATTATTTAAGAAAATGCATATATTACCTCTGCCTTGTTGCTTCATTTTGGAGTGTATTATCTTTATTAAAAAACGTGATTTTTCTGATAACGTTCATGGTTCTAATGTTCACAGCTATAATACCAGGGGGCGAGATGATCTGCGTCCACCTCATTTTCGGCTAACTAAGATACACGACTCTTACAGATATTTGAGTACACATATTTTTAATGCATTTCCTAAATATTTAAAAGAATACAACACGTCCTTTTCTGGTTATAAAAATAGAATCAAACAATATTTACTATAGTATTGTTTTTATTCTGTTGAAGAATTTTTATTACATGAAAGAAATTTAAATTTAAAAAAATTTTTTTTGTATTTTGTTTTTTATGTCTGTAGCTATATTTGATATATCTTATTTTATTTATTTTCTCTTGCACATGAAATGTGATTTGTACTTTGACGACTGTCAGCATATGTTCATTGTAGACCTGAAATAAATTTCTATTCTATTCTATTCTATTTATATGTTAAAGAACTTTTCCCCTAAAATTATCAAAAAAATTCTTTTTGGTATTTTTGACATTGCCAATCGTTTCTTAGACAAATCTTATCCTATGTGACTAAATTTCAATTTTTTGGATTTTTTTTTGTACATTCTAGGTCTATTTATGTTAGTAGCAGACCCCAGACCGGCCTGAGCCCGCTTGTAAGGTTGGGGTTAACTGTTGGGAAACCCGGCAATAGAGTAACGTGTTTCTGTGTAAGGTGTAAAGGATAGGTATATGTTTAAAAATAACCGATTAGTATTAACCTTTTTTTGTTAGGGTAGGTCATATCTAAATATAAGAAAACAATGGGCTTGTATCATGTTACGACATTGTCGCTCTGCTAAAACTCTCTAGAATTGTAAGAGCAGTACAGTACTTCTGTTTTTAATTTATTCCGCAGCAATTATGGTCGTAGATATGAAATACTAAACTTTTAGTATTAAAAAAAATACCTATTCTATAATAAATAGGTAAATACTTTGATCAGGAAATTAATCCTATACGAAATACATTAAGAATATTTGAACATAGATTAGTTACATTTCTCTATCATGTGTTTCTAATGAATGTATAAATAAAAAGGCACTATTACATTTCTGAACTCTTAATATGCCCAGCTGTAATTTTTTTTGGAGGCTCTCGCTATTGCGAGTGTAGCCCACAGTTTGTACAAAATGTCGCAAAATAAGTCATATATCAAAACAGTACAGCATAGATCGGAAAGGTATTGGGGTATATAGTTTTACATCATTGTGTGATAATTGTTACAAGCCAAAAGGAGACAAATCAAAATAATTTGCTACAAGAATTGAGAAGAAAATACGTTTTAAAATATTGTTCTTAATAAAATTATAAAACTAACAACAAAAAATTAATGTAAAATAATACAGTATCTTAAGCGTTTTTGTATAAGCTGATGTATATATTTTATAAAAGGATCCTAATTGAATAAATGAGTTTTAAAAATACGAAAATTTAATATGCACAAGAGGAGCCTAACAGTCGAATTTAATAAAGAGGAATTATCCGTTTTAATTTTAACATTTGATAAAATTAATCGAGAAGAAGAAAATTAGTAAAGGAAAATTAAAAACGTTCAATACGCCTCTGGTAATCTAAAAATACCATATAATTGCAATTAATGAATAAAAATATAAACGGCCGTGAACTTCCAGATGTGAGAGTGTCATATAGCGGGAAAGCTGTATGTATGTTTTAAATAAAACCATTTTGCTATTTACCGGCAAGTTAAATTGGACCGCGTTATGCATAACATAACCAAGCGCCATTTTCAAGAATTGAGAAAAATTACTTTTAGTTTTAAGCTTTCCAAAAAATAAACTATTCATCAGATTGAGTTCATATTTTATGTAGACATCAAAAGTACCAAACACAAATTAGTTCTGCAGTTTTATAATAATAAAATAAAAAATACAGATTTTGTCAACAAAAACGCCGCTTGGTCCCGTATTGCTTTTTATGCATCCCTGAATGTTAGAGTTTTGCATACTTTGACTATGCGCCATATTTGCCGCTTAGTCAAATTATGCTAAATTCGGGCTGCGTGTTTAGTTTTGCATACTTTGACTACACGCCATTTTTGGCGCTTAGTCACGTTATGCTGAATTCGGGCATTCCGATTTTTTTTGTCAATAATTTTTTTGATTCTTCTTTGTTATTTTTTTTTGTCAATAATTAAACGAATAGAGTTTGTCTTTTATTCGATTATTTTTTATTGAATAAAAATAATGCAGTAAGGTATACTGAAAAGTATTTTTTTAAATAAACTTGAATGAGAACAATAACTACAAATTCTACTTTTTTACTAAAAACATAAAAAAAAAATGAATTAAAACTATTTGACGTTTTTCTAAGCTAAAAATGTTAATCTTCTTGTATTTCAAAATCTAGTTGACCATTAAATCCATCCAAATCAGCTTCTATATCAGCAGCTCCTACCAAATTCTTATAAAATTTCTTAACGTCATTTGGAATAAAATTCATTAAAGACTTTAAATCTTCAAGCTTCTTCTCAGGAATAGGTTTGCCTTTAGGCCAAAGTTTCTGAAGGGATGTATGGAATTTTGGTAATTCTAAGGAGGAAGGCCTACCCCTCTTTTTTGATAAGTCGATTTCCTGTGCACTACTTGCAAAGTCAGTCTTTACAAATATCTTGAATGGGTGTTCCTTTTGAATTTCAATCTCTCTAAAGTTCAACCAATTAACTTTTTTGTTGTCAATATCTGTTTTTCTATTCACGATAGATTTTTCTAAGCCAGCAGTCCCAAAAAAGTCTTCTTTATGCATTTTGTGAACAATTAGAGGGTTTTTCTTTCTGCATGTTTTCATAATATTGGCGTAATCATCTGGGGAGTATAATCTTTGTTGTAACTTAAGAACATTCGATATCACCAAAATCAGTATCGTTAGGGAGAAAACTATGTCCCGATATCAAAAAACGCAAGGTAATTTTCTGCAAAAATGGATGTGCTTCCAAAACAGCTTTTAACATTAAAACCATCTTTATATTCCTGTTTTGGCCCCCACAGCTATCGGACCAAAGAATAAGATATTTACACGATTGCATATCCTGATTCTCCATAATATGCCTGTATAAGCATGAAGAAACTTCTTGAGCTCCCCGGCCAGCTTCACCCTCTAACCATAGGTAACAATGACCCTTGTTTTCTTTTGCAGTGTGGATTCCCAAGTTATAAAGCCAAAGCTGACGTTTGTAAAAGACAACATTGGTGGGTATACGAGGAAGTGGAAGGGTTTTCTCCATGTCAAAGCAGAGTACTTCAAAATCTACATCTTCTACTGCTTGCCTCCTATTTGCGTTTAACAAATTTCGTGCTACTTCCGCTTCAGATAAATGACGTTCTTTCTCTAGTTGGTATTTATTTTGTTCTTCGATAGTTCCAGTTGATTTTAAAACTTCCAGTTTATCACATCTATTGCAAGTGTCTTTTTTTAAAGGCTTTCTCCTTAAATTAAAACATGTTAAAAATATTTGTTTATACTTAGAGAAAGATACTGGAAGTTTCGATTCCTGTTTATATAAATTATACATAACTGGCAATGTTGTATCAGATCTCAAGTACATGCTTTCTGTTTGTGCTCTGGAATAATGAGATTTATATTTGGGGAATTTATCAATATGATTTTTAACTTCCTTAAATTGTTCTTCGGAAATTTTATTTTTCCCCCACCAACACCTCTTAAGTCTTTTACTCCTTCAGGCCTTTTTTTACCTTTTAGCGCTAAATCCACTTTACCACTGGAAATTCTCAACGTCTGAAGGAAAAAAGTTTTACAAACTATAACACCATTAAAAGAATATTCTCTTGTGTAACATTTTTTATCAGATCCTTTGACCCGTTTCCTCTTAACAGGACATTCCCGGACCATTGCGCAAATAAGTGCTCTTTGGGCATCATACGAATCAACAGCATAAAATTTGTCATATTCTTCTCTTGCTTTTTGTAGACTTACTCTTTCTAAACAAGCACATTTTTTTTTGCATAAAAACTGTCGAAATTGTTTGGGCTGTTTGGTTTTCCCCTTCTGGGTAATATAGGTTTCATTATGAATACATTTCATTTTTCGTGTCTCCCTATTTTGTGAAGGGTATTTTTTTTTCCCTTTTTGGGGCGCCCCTGATTTTTGTCTAACACTTTTGTGGCCAGTATTTTTTCATTACGTGTGCTATTACCGTTGTTTTCTTTAGTCCGTTCTGTATCATCGTTAAAAGTAATTTCATCTGCTGTATTTTCAGGATTTGACTCGACAGAAACCATATTTTTTTGTGTATCATTATTCTCCTTTTCATCATCATTACATATAAGTTTCGCGTCAGAACTATTATTTAGGTATATCTGCAAAGAAGCTTGAGACTCGTTCAAATCTGTTAATAAACCATCGTTTTCAAAAATTTGGAAACTATTGTCCGAGATTGGAACTAGATTTGTTAAACTAATATCCAAATCTTGGGGATTTTCCTACAAAGTTTCCAAGTTTAGTATACAAGAAAAAATAAATTTAAAAATATTTTTTACTAACCTCGCAATTTGAAGTTTTTGAAGTACTTTCTTCGGTGTTTGAGGACTCATTGACATTATTTGATGACTAAAAAATAGTACCCAGGTAAACAAAAAACCATTCAAATATTATTCATAAATTATTAAAACCTTTAGAGAATTATTCGATGATACTGCATCAAAAACTTCCGTAACAAGAGTAGCTTTTGGAACTCCAACCAAAGAGTTTATACCAATTATTCCCGTTTGAAAAGAATGATTTTCCTCCTAACAAAGAGACAAAATAATTTATTATCACTATGTGATGTGGAAAATATTAAAAAAAATATTGTAATTTTGTATAAACTTACCTGTATAGCTATTTCTCTGGCAATTTTAAGTATTAAATCTCTTCTTTTCAACATTTTTAACTAGCAGCACAAAAAACTACAACCGGTATAAACAACCTAATACTAATATCTTGCCTAGAATCTCTCAAACTTCATTCTTTGACAACGATTATGCATAACTCGACCATGCGCCAAAATAACGGCTGAAATTGGCGGTTGGTCACGTTATGCTAAACTCTCGTACTGACATCTTTGAGTGTTTTCTTACAACAAGGACTTGGTCATGTAATGCGTAATGACAATAAGTAAATGGAGAATTTGGCGTTTAGTGTTTTTAATGATTTCTTTTTAAATAGAGGTTTCTATAAGCTAATTATTTTTTATAGTTAGATTACACCCTCTCCCACTAGATGGCGATATTATCTCAAAATTGACGAAATGGCGTTTGGTCATGTTATGCATAACGCAGTCCAATTATAGTTATAGCGAAGGCGTAAAGTTTAAAGCTCCTTTATAAATTGATTAGTATAAATTAATATAAATATAAAATATAAAAGTCATTTTAAATTATTTATTAGTTAAATATAATTATAAAGAAAACAAATTAGATAATGGCTCTAGTCCGAGGAGCAATATTGTTTGGCATTCTTTTTAAAAATTTCAAAGGCCTTATTACACCCCACCTTTATTCTTTGCCTCAAGCTTGTATTAGCCGTTCTGCACTTTTTTAATTTTGACGTTAATTTTCTCACTTTCGCCCGTAGCTTTCTGTTCATTTTCTTCACTTTTTCGACGTCTTCATAAAGCTCGACATTTTCCTCTTCTAGAAAATGAAGATCGTTTTCATTCTGGTGCTTTAATTTTTCGATGTTACTGTTATTTTTGCCGCACTCGGTATATTCGTAAGTTATATTTTTTAATGTACCGTTTAGCACCAACATTTCACGAGTTTGATTCCCCACTATATTATCGTATAGTTCTCTCTGCTCCACTAATTTTTGTTCCAAAAAACGATTTACCATCCGTAATCTAAAAAAAACCCTTTGTTAATGACTAGTATAAAGAATACAATCTATTAAATCATATTATTTTTATTTCTGATTAAAATTAAAGACTTTTTATTTTGATGATAAGAAATTACTTTGGGTAAGAAGGCATATTAGAAATTAATTAAAAATATTTCATAAGGCTACTTTATCTTTTTACTATGTTACATACATTTCAAAAATGTAAGTAAGTACGCTTTTATTAACATGTATTTTTCATTTATATAATTTTACTAAAATTTTATTTTATTTAAAAATATCTATATAAAATTACGACAGTAATTTCCAATATAAACTAGTTTTATAAATAAGCCTTTCACTTTTCCCTAATACTGAAACATGATTTTTAGAAATAAATCCGGAGATAATTTTACAAATAAAATTATGTTTACTTAATAATCTCAGAGTTGATGTCAATTTGTTTATTTTCACACAATTCTTTCCATAATTTCACATCGTTGTCAAGGGTGGCTGTACGGTTCATTTGGAAATTTAATTCCCTTTTCAACATATTCACTTCATCACGACAAAATATGTTTATGTGCTCTGAGGCCAAGGCACCAATCAAAATCAAAATAATTCAAAATGTCACCTTCATGTTGCGGATTTATGAATAGACTAAAATAATAGCTGTAGATTTATGTAAACTAGACCAAAATTGGATATTTGAAAACTATGGCAAAGGCTTTCTGATACCGGAGGTTTCAGCTATCTGACACTATCCTGTTTAAAATAATTGTTTTTGTTAATTTAATATAACAACCTGTTTGAAATAAATGAGAGTAGAGTCCAAATAACGTATAATAATAATAATTTTCTAGCCAAATATTTGTAACGTATTTGCTTATTAAATACATATATTTTTTAGGAAAATATTTGCTAACCAAATAAAAGAGTAGTCCTTAAAATAATTCCAAGCTTTTTGAAAATATTTATTTCCATCGGCAAAGAAAACTACAATAATTTTTGTAAACTATTTAAATCAATATAAATATATATAAATTTTTATGATGATACTTACAGTTTCTTGAGGTCCGGTTATTGGCCTTCGTGTTGCTGCTACGTATCCAGGGCGTAACGCTTTTTCGACCTTTACCCCTTAGTACCACCACTCACTCTGAGAAATAAAACAAGAAGTACAAAACAAATGCAAATTTATTGGGTCACCCTTCAGATAAATATAAATTAATAAATGACAATGTTAAGAATTATATCTTACCTAAGCATGTCGGGTAAAGGGCTGGTCACGCTTCTCCCAATTTGCACTATTGCGCTGAAGGTTCTAGTTCCCAAACCAGGACCGTAACTCGCGGACTATTAACTTCTTACTTTATTTACTTTATTAATTTAAACGTGAATTACTTTACTCTCGCCGAATTTTCTTCTGGCGGTCACCTTTTCGGTAGGAGACCCCTTCGTAGCCAAAGACCGACTAAACGTTCTCTTTTTCCTTGGAACGTTTTTAAAACCAAAGATAGCTGAATGTGCAGAATCATTATTTTGGTTAAATCGCCCTACATATTCTGTCTAGCTTAGGCTAGTGCTTGAGCCACCCAACCTTGACTTAAGTGATTCTGCACATCAGCGAAATTTAGCGGCAAATACCAATCTAAAACTTGCACAGGGTGAATCTAAAAATATAGATAATGTCTTCTTTTATATCCAAATAGATAGATATTTTTTTATTTAACTATTCAATGTTGTAGATCAATCGGAAAAAGACTAATATTTTTAAATATTTGAGAGTTGACAGCAGAATATTACAAAGTTTGTCTTTTAACAAATTTTTAATTGTAGTTTAGTTTCCATAATAGCAAAGTTAATTATATATTTAATAACTGTTCAGTCAAATATACAGATTTGTATATTCTGCTGTCAAAACAAATGTTTCTGTAAATTAATTTTTTTCTGCAGCCGTCCCGAAAACAAAATTTTCGGTATAAAGTTAAACTTGTCTAAACTTGTTTTAACTTGTCTCAGATGTGCTTTGTTGATCTAGTTGTGTAATAATATAAGTATTTAGATTTAGTTTATTGGATGCATCCAAATATATCATACCGTATATCATTTTATATTTTATAGTTTATTGAACTGTTTAAAACTAGGTTAAGCAATTTCTTTATTATTAATTATTTTATATTGTTATAAGTTATTAATCGACACTATTCCTGACGACGCAGCAATTCTGCAGTCGGTTGGAATAGTCGATGAATGTTTAGTGGATTCAATAAATGACTTTAGAATAGTAAAGATGGTTTTTTATTATCTTGAGTATTTGAATATACAAACTTACTAAGAACCTGTACCATCACAGTTGTTTAACTTCGTTAACTTGTTTAACCTCGTTAACTTGTTTTAACCTGAGTGGGAAGATCATGTAGATCGACCTCCAACATCACAATCAAAATGTTATGTATGTAACTCAAACATTATAAAAATAAATGATTAAAAATAAAAAGTGTCTTTTCTTTATCCTTGCTTAAAGTTAAACTTGTCTAAACTTGTTTTAACTTGCCTCAGATGTGCTTTGTTGATCTAGTTTAACCTCGTTAACTTGTTTTAACCTTGACAGCAATATCATTTTTATATAACCTCGTCTGGACTTTTAAAACAAATTCAGACTTTCTACTTTTAAAAATAAGTTGTTTAATCTAGACTGGAGCCCTAAAAGGACAAGTCCTAATATGGTTAATGTCTCTGTGTTACGATATTAATTACAGAGCGCATTGTTGAGAAACCACTAAATTAAGAAAGTTATTATGTAATTAATTAAGAATAAAAAGTGTCTTTTCATTATCCTTGCTTGAAGTTAAACTTGTCTAAACTTGTTTTAACTTGTCTCATATGTGCTTTGTTGATCTAGTTGTTTAACTTCGTTAACTTGTTTAACCTCGTTAACTTGTTTTAACCTTGACTGCAATATCATTCTTATGTAACCTCGTCTGGACTTTAAAAACAAATTTAGACTTTCTACTTTTAAAAATAAGCTGTTTAATCTAGACTGAAGTCCTAAAAGGGCAAGTCCTAATATGGTTAATGTTTCTGAGTTACGATATTAATTACAGAATTATTATGTAATTAATTAAGAATAAAAAGTGTCTTTTCATTATCCTTGCTTGAAGTTAAACTTGTCTAAACTTGTTTTAACTTGTCTCATATGTGCTTTGTTGATCTAGTTGTTTAACTTCGTTAACTTGTTTAACCTCGTTAACTTGTTTTAACCTTGACTGCAATATCATTCTTATGTAACCTCGTCTGGACTTTAAAAACAAATTTAGACTTTCTACTTTTAAAAATAAGCTGTTTAATCTAGACTGAAGTCCTAAAAGGGCAAGTCCTAATATGGTTAATGTTTCTGAGTTACGATATTAATTACAGAGCGCATTGTTGAGAAACCACAAAATTGAGAAAGTTCTTATAAGCTTAATTTACTTGGTAACATTTAATCTTCAACTTTCGACTTCGGTTTTATTCTGGATTTCTCGACAAGTGGTTCAATTAGTCTCATTAATACTGTTAAACTTTGGATACAATTTCGATCTTATGTAAACTCGTCTGATTAAGAATAAAAGTGCTTTTTCCTCAATTATCGTCGGTTTAATCTTGTATTCAACTTTCGATTTCGGTTTTATTCTCGATTTCTCGACAAGTTAATATTGTTAAACATTCAATTTCACTTATATAAGCTCGTGAGTAAAAGTTGTTTAACCTTCATTGCAATATCGTTCTTATGTAACCTAGTCTGGACTTTAAAAACAAATTCAAACTTTCTACTTTTAAAAAATAAGTTGTTTAATCAAGACTGCAGTCCTGGTCTTTCTTTGTTACAGCATAAAAATTTTTAATCAACGAAAAATAAGATGTTTCTTCTTTACTGGTTCTGCGTTTAAATTGTTTTACATGTACTTGATAAACACTGCGAAAGCGGTTTGAATTTTGAAGGTAACTTCAGCGATATCGGACTCGTCGGAAGACATTATGGTACATGTGTAATTACTATTACCAGACTTGAGATAAAATGAAACTTGTCTACTGATCTAGATCCTTTCAAAAGACAACCGGAATGTTTTTAGAACGTTATTGAGTAGAAGGTTAACCTCTTTGTTAAAAAATAACATAAGGTCATTGTGAAAGTGGTTTAATCTAGACACTTTGAAAGTTGATTTGACATTGACATATTTCCCCCACTCTCGTGCTTTGGAATCGGTCTTGTTAATCTACTTACATGTGAACTCTCGTTTTATAAGCGAAAACTGTGGACACTAAACTTTACAATCCACAATGTTTATGACAATTCTGTAAATTGTATGATGTGGGATGAAAGTAAGGGTGGACGAGGTGGCAACGAGCTAGCTTCTGCACTATATAAATCGCTGCTAAATAATAATAATTTACAAACCACGGAAGAAATTACGATATGGTCGAATAACTGCTACGGCCAAAATAAAAATTTAGACCTAATAGTTGCTTTATACTGGATATTGTCGAAATGTCCCTATATTAAAATAATTAACCAAAAGTTCCTTTTAAAAGGGCACACCCATATGGAAGTCGACACGTGCCATGCTGTTATTGAAAACAAAAGGAAAAAATAGGCCAGCTGGAAATTTTAACGCCGTGGGATTGGCAGCAACTAATTAGACAATGCCCTATAAGTACAACGTTCATAACATGGAAATTGAAGAGTTTCTAGACTTTAAGTCCGTCTATAAGAAACCGACTTCACCCTTCGTTGATAGGAAATTAAATTCAAACAGATTGCCCTTTTTACGTTCCAATATAGTTCACTTACAAGTCAGACAAAACAAGTTTCGAACAGGAGACATTCTAAACTGAGGTACACAAAAGGAAACAGAGGACCGATCTCCTTTTACCAGAAAACTTACCTGCAATCCGTAACTCACCTAAACCGATAATTGACACTAAGTATAAAGATCTTCTGGCGTTGCTACCCTTTACACCATCGTACTGTCATGTTTTCTATAAAAATCTTTGTCACACTGCAAATACAGCTGCATCCAATTATCCATTAGATGAAGAATCAGAGGACGTGTAGTTGGTATTTATGGCCGTCGTTTTACTTTCAGTATTTTTTTTACTTTTAGTTTTATAAGTAACACGTTCTGTTCTAATAATTAGTAAAAATGCAATTGTAGAATTTGTTTTATATTTGTTGCTATTATATCAGAAGAAAAAACAACATAGTAGTAAAAACAACTCTATAATATGAAACATATACTAAAATATTACTGGCGAAACTCAAAAGGGAGCGTGGCAGGACATTAAAATATAAATAATGTTACCGTTTTTTATTAAATTCCAAGACTTCAAATAAACTACTTATTTAATAAAAATAAATAACAAAAACCACACTTGATTAATATTCCGTATTTCGGAAGGTTAAAAACAGCAGGCTATAGAAATGATGATGCAACATTATCATAAGCCAGAAATTGTATAATGACTTCCTATTGGAGGACCTTCCTGACATTTGCATTTGACATTTCGAAGTAAAAAATAAAGACTTGTTTTGTCTTGTCATGTCGTTACTATCGTCTTGTTTTGTATTTGTTTTGGTAATTATTATTTCGTATTTTTTGTCAACTGTGAACTGTATATTTTGTAATTTGTTTGTTTGTGTCCAGTGTACATAAGGAAAGCGCCAACATTTTCCAGTGGCCGAGGATATCTTTTTATTAAAGGAAGTTTGGCCAAACTTTTTAAAAAGGATTACAAAAAAATCATATTTTTAAGTGGCTAAATACTACAGTAAGTTCAATCAAAAGGTCTGGAAAAGAAGAATATTTTGAAAAATAACAATTGTCCAGAATGAGATTTCGATAAGATTGCAACTAAAAAAAGTTTAAAAAACTCAAGAATAGAAGGCATTCAAATTAGAAAAGATGCTACAATTAGTACTTATGAGGTTTATGTATTAATAGTATGTAATAACCTGTCGCAGCACATCTGACTTCAGGAACTGATATTTGCGGCGTAAGACCCAATCCAGCACAGAGTCTATTTATAACTTCCTTCTGAACTCTAAAATATTTTGGAAATCCTTCATTGGTAAAATTGTCCATGTTGAAGCGCTCATATTTGGTGGCTCTCGGGAAGGCATCTGCACGAGTATTTAACAATATTTGTTCTAACCCATTCTCGATTTCTTCATCATTAAATTCCCCTAACACGCAACTTCTAGGAAATGAAGGAAAATTGAAGGCACCAGACCTCAAAAACATACCTTAAATGTAATATATGTAACCTACCTATGGAAGTGTAGCCACTTCCATGAGTAGGAATTCAGAGAACGGATGTTGGCAACACTGGGATTGAGAAATGTCAGTGAGAGGGGCCTCGCCATTGAAGTGGTTAATAAAGATTACCAGTTATAAGAAGTCAGCGTTTTATTGGATTCCCTAGTAAAATACATAACATATTTGGCGACGAGTAGTGTCGAACTCACAACGGTAGACAAGTCGAAGTTGAAGAAATTTGAGTGTGAAATGGCGTTAATAGGAACCATTGAGCTGTTCAATCCGCGGGAATCCGATGTCTCAACATATATTGAACGATTAGAACAATTGTTCTTGTGTAATGTAGTCGAAAATGACAAAAAAGTCCCATTATTCTGAACATTAATAGGAGGAGAAACCTACAGCGTGTTGAAGAATATTTTAGCACCGGCATGTGTAGCTAGCAAGTGTTATGAAGAACTTAAACATGCCTTGCGTGAACACTACTGTCCGAAGCGTCTTGTAATTGTAGAGAGGTACAATTTTTATAACTCAATTCAAGAAAATTCAGAAAATATTAAAAGATGCCTAAGGATACATCAGTATAACAACCGATGTCCAGCTGTTAATTGGAAGTGTTATGCTTTCAACCGCATGGGGCATATAGCTAGATCAGTATTACGTAAGAATACGCTGGAAGAAGAGGAAAAGGAAAGTACGAATGAAGAAGAAGAAGATTCATTAGAGTTGGGTTTTTAGATGAAGCGGGTGAGCTGTATCATTTAAATTCTTTATGTAGTAAAAATGAGGATAGTCTAAAAGTAAAACTATTAGTATCTAATAAATTATTGTTGGAATTTTAACCTAAAAGCTTGGGTTCGCCTTCCAACAGAAATTCCCCAAAAAAAGACATCAAATCTAAATTCAAACTAGTAGCGCCATCTAGCATCTAAAAGACAGACCGGTCACTCCTAAATAACCCCGGGTACCGTAGAGTACTGCTCTTAGTTATGTAACATCTTCGCAACTGGTTTCGGTCATAAATGCCGAGACGAGAAGACGCGCCAAGAACGTAGTAATTTGTCTGTTTTTTGCTCTCTACGAGCGAGATAATGGCCGCTCGGTCTTAATATAAGATTTGTTTCTCACCACACATATAGTGGTAGCTCTGTGTAAGGGCTGTGTTCTCACTCGATAATGTCAAACAATGAATTTGACTTTCTTTTCTAATGGTTATTACGGTGAAAGAAGGAAACTAACCAACAAGCATCTAAAACTGTCTCAAAAAGCAAGTGAATGGTCTCAATATTGAGGTGAAGTCGAATACAGGCATTAGTTGGAGGATGGCTCCTGTTTTGTATCTTAACAATAAATAACTCTGAGGAATTTTAAAGTGAGTTTTCTTTTAAAGCTATCGAAGAAATGGGATAATGATAAATGAAAAATTAGTCCATATTTCCCCAAAAAGTGGTCCGTATCGAGCCGGATGTGTGTATGGATTTGTCAGAAGTTCCAAAAAACTTTTAAAGCATGGTGAAAAGGTAAAAACTTACAATATGAAGATACATCTACCTTAATAGGTAAAAAACATGTGTCGATTAAGTAAAAATCATCACAGAAGTGTAATCAGGTCAGTGATTTTAATATATTTTTAATAAAGAACCTTATGGTCTAAATAAAGAACAATTGTGTCACATGATATAGTAGTGACAAAATATCTAGACAGTGGTTCTATTCTACATTTATTTTTTGAAGTGAACTCAACATTCTCGTGAATTTGGTTACAATGTTTATTGCAAAATGTTTTTAAAATATACAGGGTGAGTCACGTTGAACGCCTCGGTCCATTGTCCATCCTAAACGGTTAATATTTTGAAAATTTTGTTTATTCATGGATATGTGGGTTGATAAAGGCTATATTTTAAAATTATACAGGTTGTCCCAAAAAAGTGTGGCGTATCAAAGTTATATTTTTTAAATGGAGCACCCTGTATTTTTTTGTATTTTTGAATTCTTTGAGAAAAAATAAGCTGACTTTGTTAAAGTATTCCTATACCTATCTCTCTCCGTTTGTGAGATATTCAACTTTTTCTCAAAATGTAACGTTGTCAAAGAAATTCATTATAGTTGGAATTAACCACGGCAGGTGTACGAAATTTTGACTGGTTACTCAAATCCCTTTCAGATAGTTACTGTGGCTTGAGTAGACGATGAATAGTATACAGTGTGTTTTATATTATCAGGAACACTTACCGCATATTTGAACTCCAATAACTTTGTTATTTCAAATGGAACACCCTATATTTTTCCAGGTTCCAAGATTCACCTTTTCGTTTCCTTTCGAACCATATAATATTTCCCTATACCTAAATGTGGTGCTTCAGGAGTTATCGAAGCCTTTTCGAAATCCGATGAATTTTTTGAATTAACATTATTTCATCTAGTAGTCTGATGTTGAATATTTGAGTAATACGTTCAACCCTGTTCAATTGTTGATCCAAGCAGGCTCCTGTCAAATAGCGTAATATTTTATCATAAGTTTGTATTGAATTCGTCTTGCTGTCTTGTTCTCAGATTTAAGAAGAAAAATGAAAACTTTTACACTAGAAGAAAGAATAAACATGATTTTAACCATTGGAGAGTATTACGAAAATTGCTTATTAGCGTCGAAAGTTTATGCACAAAAGTACCCAGATCAAGAGCATCCTAACAAAAGAGTATCTGAAAGATTATTAGCCAGATTTCGAGAAACAGGTAATATGGAGTACACTTTTCGAGAGGTATCGAAACCAGTGATTGGGAATGAGGAACTCAATTTCGAAGTCTTGCAATATGTAATTGAAGATCCCAATACCAGTACTAGAGACATTGCTAACGCAACAGGTACAAGCCAATCGAGTATTAGCAGAATTATTAGAAAACATAAATATAATCCATACCACATTCAGCTGCATCAACATATGTATGGAAGGGACTTTGAACATAGGGTAGATTTTTGTTTATGGTATCTTGAACAAGTTGGCGAAGAGATGAACTTTTATGAACATATTTTATTCTCAGACGAATCCCTTCCATAACACTGGTCTGGTGAATCGACATAACTTTCATTATTATGTCACCGAAAACAGAAATTTATTTCGAACCGTCGATCGCCAGAACCGGTGGAGTGTTAACTCATTCGGTGGAATCATAGGAGACATCATAATTGGTCCTTATTTCTTTGACGGACATCTGGATGGAAGGAAACTCTTTCTCCAGGGGAAATTCTCGTTAGCTTCGATGTTGTTTCGCTTTTCACCATTAAGGAAGCCATGGAACACATTAACCAAGAATTTTCACATGATATTGCTAAATTGTTCCAACACTGCCTAACCATTACATATTTTCAATGGAAGGAGAAATTCTACGAACAAACTGATGGTGTAGCTATGGGCAGTCCTTTAAGTCCAGTAATAGCTAACTATTTCATGGAAATTTTCGAGGCCAAAGCGTTGGCTACGGCAGAAAAACGACCAAAGTGTTGGTTTCGATATGTGAACTTCAAAACTTCCTCTTACACCTCAACTCTATCAACCCAAAAATTCAATTCACTATGGAGATCGAAAAGGAAGGACGCCTACCGTTTTTGGATGTTTTGGTATCAAGGAGGCCGAATGGAAAGCTTGCGCATACCGTGTATAGAAAACCAACACACACTGACCGATACCTCAACAACGGATCAAACCATCATCCCAGACAAAAAAGGGGAGTCATGAAAACTCTGTGAGAGCCAAGAGAATATGTGAGCCGGCAGACTTGGAACGGGAAATGAAACATCTAGAAAGAGCCTTTGGTTGGAATGGATACAGCAGACACGAGTTCCATAGGGCCGTCCGTCCAAGGAATGTAGAGCGCCAAGAAGAAACAACGGAAAATGATGAAGAAAAGCGCGGTTGGACCAGTCTACCATATATCCATAAAGTCACGGATAGGATCGGCAGGCTACTGGAAAAACACAAGGTCAAGACTGTGTTTAAACCCACTCGTACAATACAACAGAGCTTGAGATCGGCCAAAGACCACAGAGATCCCCTATCAGCACCCGGAGTTTATAGAGTTCCATGTAGCTGTGGGTCGGTGTACATTGGCACCACAAAGCGCAGTGTCAACACGAGAATTACGGAACACAAAAGGAGTTGCAGGCTGGGACAAACACAAAAGTCAGCCGTAGCAGAGCACGCTCTCTCTGAAGGTCACAACATTCTTTTTAACGAGTTGGAGATTTTACATCAAACGCAGCGTTACTATCCGAGACTAACCAGGGAAGCCATTGAGATATTTAAGCACGACAACAATTTTAACCGAAATGAAGAAATTACGTTTCTAAACCCAGACTGGAATCTAGTTCTTCGACATACATCAAGTACGCCGAAACCTCGCGCCACCACCACCACCATCCCCACCCCAGCCCCCCAACTGCAGGTTAATTCCAACGATAATGAATTTCTTTGACAACGTTACATTTTGAGAAAAAGTTGAATATTTCACAAACGGAGAGATAGGTATAGGAATACTTTAGCAAAGTCAGCTTATTTTTTCTCAAAGAATTCAAAAATGCAAAAAAATACAGGGCGTTCCATTTCAAAAACTATAACTTTGAAACGCCATTTTTTTGGGACAACCTGTATAATTCAAAATAATTTTAAAATATAGCCTTTATCAACCCACATATCCATGAATAAACAAAATTTTCAAAATATTAACCGTTTAGCCACAATGGACCGAGGCGTTCAACGTGACTCACCCTGTATAAATGTGCATTCTCAGCCATAGAGTTATTTTTGGACCTCTGGGTTCGATATGATTTTTTTTGTTTCAGGTATTGCCCGTTGCCAATAAAATTACTCTGTTGTTTTATTTAACCCCTTACCTCTTGTGATTGTGATATACTTTAATATTTGTCATATATTTTCAAACATTTAAAAAACAAATAGCTCTATGCCAGTAGTTGTGTCAAAACTCAAAACAAAATAAATGGTTCTTGTAAATAAAATATACAACGTTAATGCACATTCTCTTTTCTAGGGTTAATAATTGCTGTGGAAGAAATTCTCAGGGTTTGGTATTCATGCTAAAATCAAAATGGATGACTTGATTAAAATTCGAACCTCTTGTAAAGGCCAGATTACTCAGATTTCCAACTGGTATACGAAAAATAAGGACAGTATTGTAGATAAAGCTCAATAGAATTTAAAATAAATTCTTTAAATACTCATTTTAAAAAATATAGTGACACTCAGGATGAATTAGAGACATTACTTCTTATTCCTTCAGATGCAGAGGATCGAGATGTAGTTGAGGACAATTATGTTGCCATTCTCTCACAATTTCAAAATCATTTAAATATACTCAATAAACCCTTGAATTTAAATGCTCATTCAGTAGTTCATAATAATATAAAACTCCCTAGTATTGACATTAAAATTTTTACTGGAATTCCAACTGAATATCAGTCATTTATAGATCTGTTCGCAGCCCTTATTATTAATAATGCCAATTTACACTGGAATACTGAGAAATTCTTTTACCTTAAAGCCCACCTTAGAGGTGAGCCTCTGATATTAATTGAGAATATTGCTGTTACTGAACAGAACAGAACACTTGATTTGTTACACAAGCGCTATAGCAATCATAAACAATTAGTGAACTCTTATTTTAAACAAATTCTTGATGTAAATACTATTCAGAAATGTAATGCCAACGTATTGAGACAGTTTTCCTCTAATAGTAAGGCAGCTTTAGATACGCTTTTGAATTTAAACTTTTCTAATGAAAAATTATTTGATCATTTCATGACATATCTCTTAGAAATCAAACTTGATTTCGCTACAAAACGAGCTTTTGAGGAACATATCGGTTCAAATGAGTTAACAGATATTAAAACATTTTTTGATTTTATGAACAATAGATGCTCAATTTTAGAAAATCTCTCTAGTACAGAAAGTGCGGTAGATACTAAATCACATTTTAAGACTAATTTAACCTCAAATAGAACTAAAGTTACGTTGTTTTCTAACACGAATACATCAGTCCAAGGAGTTTATAAAACTAATGACGCGACTTCTAGTAATATTCAAAATATCTCAAATCACCAAAGCTCTTCAACTAGTGCAATGAAATGTGTTTGTTGTAACGATACAACTCACCGAATTTACTCATGTCAAAAATTTGTTCACATGTCTGTATCGGACAGATTAAATTTTGTTAAGGCTAATAAACTTTGCTAAAATTGTTTAGGGACAAGGCATACCTTGGGGGAGTGTGGATCATCTAAGGTGTGTGATATATGTAGAAGAAAGCATCAGTCTTTGCTCCACTTGTCCTCTTCTGCCAATCGTCAGAATGTAGCCTTGAACTCGCTTGCTTCTCCTGTTCATAGGGCAACCTCAAATCCCTCTCAATCTCAGCATGGTGATTCTCTAAGGACACCCTGCCAGTCAAATTACTCTACTCCACTCAGTTCTCGTGACGGTGAGTCTCTACGCTCACAACCACAAGGTAGATTCCCTAATTCCTCTTGTACTACAGTACGGTAGTAAATACAACCACGCTCTCTGCTATTCAGGATTGTGCCTCTCATGTGCTGTTAGCAACTGCTAAAATGTTAGTTTTTCGCACCCAAGGACCTCCTATTGTAATTAAGGGGCTTCTAGATAATGGAAGTCATTTCTCACGTCAAAAACAGCAGAAATGTTGAGCTGCAATTTAGTATCTCACTCTCTCCAAATCTCTGGAATATTTAATGGCCAGGCAGCTATAAATAAAATGACAGAAATAGAGATTCATTCAGTGTATGACCCTGCTGTTAAATTTAAAATTTCTTGTGCGGTGGTTGATCAAATCACTCAACACTTACCTCAACTCCCAATTCATAGAAATATGTTAAAGATTCCTTGTCATATTAGCCGAGAGTTAGCTGATGATACATTTGATACCCCGTCAGAAATCGGAATCCTATTAGGAGCCGACATTTATTATAGTTTGTTGAAACCGGGCATAGAGCGTCTAGGACATGGTCTCCCCACCTTACTTCCTACTCATTTAGGATGGATAATTTCAGGATTATTGCCCCCTCTTTACACTTCTCTCCCTGTTACCGTACAGTTAGCAACTCACTCTTTTCATATCGCGGTGAATCCAAGCGTAGTTGATGATAAACTGGATGTAACGCTACATAAATTCTTCGATCTAGAAGAAATCTCCTCTGCCCCTCTAGAAATAGAGGAGGATGAAAGAGCTGAACAAATCTTTGTTACCTCCACTGAAATGAAGGTTTCAAGTGCACTTGCCCTTGATTTACCCTCAAGCCTATTGTCAGCTGGGCGACTCATTCATTTCCGCTAGAAATAGATTTTCTTCTCTAGAACAAAAATTTAAGAAAAACCCTATATTAAAAAATGAGTATAAGCAAATTCTCCAAGAATATGTTAATTTAGGACATGCAAAGGTAGTGCCTCTGTCCCTTCTCTCCCCCCTCTCTGTACATAAATATACCCAAAGATATACCCAAGCACACATACATGCACGGGATTGTGTTGAAAGATGCTTTGGTGTACTAAAAGGCAGATTCAGATGTCTTTCAGTAGAAAGGAAGCTCAGATATTCCCCTGAGAAAGTGGCAAATATTATATACGCTTGTTGCATATTACATAATATTTGCAATGAAGCTAGACTTAACAGGGATTTTGAAATCCCACCAATCCCACCAGTGGAAAATGAAAATATATTCCCTTACCAAAATCAAAATAATCAAGGATTGTTGGCTAGGCAGATATTGGTTAATCAATATTTCTGATAAACTTTAACATTTTGTATTTTTAATAAATTATTATAGTGAACATGTGTTTTTTATGGACGATACATTATAAAATTGTAAAGATAAATGAAACATGAAGAGGATTAATAAACTGTCTAACATACAATGTGGTGCTTACAACATTCTACTTGTACAAGAGAATCAGAACCACATCATGACTGATCGCATTTTACAGAACTATATAAAAATGTATTAAGTGATAAACTGAAAAAATAATCAAAACTTAGTGTAGGTACATTAATCTAATTACTCTTCTCGTTGGAAATTAAACCACTTAGAATGAAAATGTTTTAATTTAACGTTTCGACTTTCGCTTTGAAAGTCGTCAAAAGTCGAAACGTTAAATTATAACTTTTTGATTCAAATAAGTGCTTTTATTTCAAAGGAGAATAGTTGAAGTACCAAAAGCCAATATGAATTACAGAAATGACTTGCATTAATCTACTCTAAGATTTTTTCATCTTCTCTAAAATACTTTGTATACTTGTATTTATCCCAGCAAGATTACCATCTATAGACTTCATAATATCCAAAGTATTTTCATTCATCTCGAGCAACTGTTGGGACAAAAGTTCGTGCCTTTTTCGCCTCCTTATCTGCTTCCTAGGTTGGGTTTTTGGATTACTTTTCCTTTTTGAAAGGCCATAGGTGTGGTCTAAGTTACTAGGTATAATGATACTGGCTTCCTCGGTGGAACATTCATTTGGTGCTCCTTCTTCTATACATTGCTGTAAATATTGATTGTTAGGTACATTAATACTCCTCAATATATTATAATATTATATTCCTTAATAAAATAGATAACACCATATTTTCAGTAAATGAAACAATATAAAGTTTGGCTAATTTTTAGCATAGGAAGAATATATTTTCCTCCTAAAAAATTACGTTCAAACAATAGTGTATGTTTGTAGGGATAATAATGTTATTACTCCTTTACTAATTCAAATATGTTTATTTTATTTCTAAAAAATGACAACTCTCAAATTATAAATCAACAAACAACTTAAATTCATAACATGATTTGCATCTAAAGTATTTAAGGTCAGAATAGACGTTACAAAAGGTATTCACTGAACATGGCGCCGGCCTTGAAACACTTACGTTTCAATATAGCAGTTTTTATTTGCTTTCTGAAATATCTTCAATGGACAATAGGCACAATTTGTGAACCGCACGCTTAACTATACTCGTTGAAGTTCGTACCGTAGCTACTCTAGGTAAACCGTCAGGTCCAGGATGAAGTTCTGTTATGCGGTCTAATCGCCAGGATTGGGAAGGAGTGTTTTCTTCTACGAGCACTACTAAATCACCTATACTGATAGCAGGAATGGATTTTGCGTTCCATTTCCATTGTCTGAATAAAGCGTTTTACAAAGCCCACGACGGGATACAAAACGTTTTAAAGAATTCAAAAATGAAGCTCTAGTTAGATCGCTAACTACCTCTAGGTGGATCGCATTGGTGTTAAAACACAAAAATACAAAGATATGCTTTTATTATAGCACGGTTACGTAACTTTCCATCTTTGATGACCCGCATGGTCGACGCCTGAAATTAAAAATGGTCTACTCGGAGTAACCCGATCTCTTGGGAGATTACCCATTTGGCAGTTGATAGTGCTTGGTTTAGCTCGAAAACATACGTTACAATGGCGTAAAATACTACGGATTGCTTTTCTATCATCAACAAGCCAAAATTTTTGACGCAATGAAGCGAAAATAGCTTGTACTCCTGCGTGCAATTGTCGGTGATGCTCACCTAATATTATTAACCTTGTGATATTACGTTTTATAGGCATAATATATTGATGTTTCGTATCATAAGTTAAATACGATTTTCTTATTCGTCCACCTAGGCGTAATAATCCATATCTATAATGATCAATGGGTTTATTGACATCTGTACGCCATACTATTCGTTGGAGATCTTGTTGATTATTGTTAATCATAACCTGGCAATCACATCTAAATTATACCGAAATATGCTAGAAGTTTTTCAAAAGAAATTCTTGAAGCTAATACTAAATGTACATCCAAGATACCCGAGTAGTTCACTATTTTCAGAAACAAAAATGTATGACATAAACCAGCTATATTACAGACAACTAGCTATTACACAATACAACTACAGATCTAATTTAAAAACAGCTGTCCATCAATACACGACCAAAAAAAATCAATTTGTAATTCCATATAAAAACAAAAAAGTTGGTCAAAGAAACTTTGAATATTTAGGACCTAAAACCTTCAACTCTCTGCCGGAATCTGTAAAAGAAGCTCCCACACTGGCTCTCTTTAAACGCAGATTAAAAGTTTACATGGACGCTACACCGAGAACAGAAATACATAAATAAATAAATATAAATATAGAAATTGAAAAAATAAAATCTAAAATTTAAAATAAATTAAAACAATATCTATAATATAAACTAAATAAAATTAGGAAAAAAAATTTCAAATACTTACCTGACCATACCTTTTAGCTTGTGTAATGATATAATGATTAATAAAGAATTATCGATATTATACAACATTTATAGTTCTAGTATTTTATTACGTTTTTTAAAATAAAATATAAATTAAATTTTAAATATAAAAATAGGACCTATAAGATCGTCCTTGTTTCTACAAAAATAGAATTGTATTTTAATCTATTGTGTTGACATGTTTTTGGTGTTTTTCCTACGTGGAAAAGTTATGGTTTTTCCTTAAAATTAAATTAAATTAAAATAAATTTCTTAAATTATATAACTTAAACTAAACTGTCATTGTGACCTCCTTTTAACTCCACGCAGGGCCTGATGATGGTGATATTCTGATCGCCGAAACCGGTCGCTCAATAATAAATAACTTGTGAGATATAAAGGACCTTGTTTTCTTCCAAACCTTCAATTAAATGTACCATAATCAATAACTGAAGAGAAAGGCATTATAAATTGAGGTTGGAAAAGAAGTTGAAGACACTATTTATATATAAAAAAAAATTAATAACAATGTGACTGAAATTCGAGAACAACTACGACACCTATCAATATTTAAAAATAAATTCTTACATAACTAATGATACTAGATCATCTGAGAACATACGAGAGTCAAGATATTAAGAGACTACTTCTGATGTGGACTTTAGGAGCAAAAGATGTCTCGTTTTCCAACAATAATATTGAGAGAAACCTGAGATACAAAAGCTATATATTTTAAAATAAATATAGTTAAAAAAAATAATTAAATCCATGAGGAAGTATATTACCCCTTTACACAAACAACTCATACTAAGATAAATGAAACAAAGTCCAGTAGACATTAATGAATGGATCTCTAAATTCGTATCACTGCGCTCCAATCCTGTGATGCCTTATCTAGCCAACTTTCAAGTTCTGCAATCACCAAACACCCTAAACGGTGGTTCCCGTAACCCTGGCGTATCCATCTATGCATGGTTAGTTACATTTAAAAAAAATGTTAAAACAAGGAGTAGCCAAGATATAGTGATGGATTAAGTTATCTGCTAGGTACTATCAAATGTTAATATACCGTGAAATATTAAGAAAGAAACAAGGTAACTTATAAAAAAAATTTTTTGACACTAAATATTTAAAAAAAATCTACCAAAGCTTTAGTAGCTAATTTGAATCAAATGTAAATGAAAATATTAAAAGTAATTTGGAAAAGGTAAGATTTAAAAAAACGATATTAAGACAAAGATAAGCAGTAAGATAATTGTGAAAGGATGTTTTAATAATTGTGCTACAAGATACAAGATATATAAGAGATACACCGTATTGTGTAAACATAAAGCTAAACAATTTTTTCATCAGTACCAATTATAAGTACTTGAACAAAAGACAAGAGTAATGTCTTGTAAGATAAATTTCATGTAAGATAAGAGAAACGATAAAGGTAAGGTAAACTTTTCTTTATTATGCTTAATTTCCAGCCTTAGCCTTCCAAACATCACCCCAGTGCACCAAAGACGAACAATGGCCATTAACATATCTAGCCTGCCTTCTTACAGTCAGGTGACAGATAAATCACAAAACAAAAAACGCAAAACGTCCGATGTTTACAACAGAAACTCTCACGAACAATGTTTAATCTCCCCCAATGGAAGACTGCCACATAATAATAATAATAATAATGTTTATTCATTCCATAATCTACATAATACAATACAATATAATTGTTTAGAATATAATATATATCGACCATGATTAAATAAACATAAACATCACCACTGAAGTATAATAAATACTTGTTTGTGGTTACAAAATTGTAATATATAATTTAAAACTGTAATTAAAAAAAATTTAAAGATTTTATTTATTTATTTATTTTTTTTTTTTTTTTAACTTATGTAACAAGAGACTTAAAGTAGAAAAACATGGTCCCTTTTTTTAATGTGTTTAACCATCTATAATTTCGTGTATATCGGTTCGTTTACTTTGTTTTAAAAATATTATTAATTTCTTTTTAAACCGTTTTAAGGTAGTTTCATCTTTTACTTTTTGTGGCAAGTAATTAAATAATTTTGGAGCTAAGTACGAGTAGTTTCTTTGTCCAATCGTTTTAGAGGCTAGTGGTATGCAATGTAGATGTTTTGTTCTTGTTGCGTACGGATGGTTTAAGGTGGTAAGTTCATTTTTATTTTTATATTGTTGGCATCCCAATTGAATACTATATAATTGCCTAATATCTAATATTTCTGTTTCAGAGTACAGCAGATGGCTGGAGTATCTTGCAGGTTTGTTAAGCATTAATCTTAGAAATCGTTTTTGGGAGACTTCAACTGCCTGTAGGTAAGTTCTTGATACCCCTCCCCAACCAATAATGCCATAGTTGAGGTGTGACTCGACCAAACTATATATATATATATATATATATATATATATATATATATATATATATATATATATATATATATATACTCGTTCAAATTTACTTGTCTAATAATTTTAGATTGGTACAATATGCAGATGACATGTATATAGTGGTTAGCGGAGTGAAAGTCTTAAATATCATTAATGAAATTAATACATTTATGCCTAAACTTAAAAAATGGTTACAAAATTTCAATTTTCAATTATCTTTAACCAAATCTTTTTCCGTTCTATTTAGCAAGGGTAATCTTAACTCGAATTTACCCAACATAATCTTTGATTCACAAGTTATTAACTGGACAGACAGTGTTAAATACTTGGGAATGTATATTCACAGGAATTTGAAATGGGATAATCACATTGAATATATAGAGGGAAGAATTAGTAGGGGTTTAAATATTATGAGAGCTCTTTGTGGTACGTGGTGACCCCAGCACATTAAGAATTCTATATAAGGCAATTATTCTTAGTCGTTTAGACTATGGCTGCCAATTTATTTTACCATGCACCAAGAAAAACCTTTCAAAACTGGATAAATTACAATTTCAGGCATTACGTATAATATCTGGGAATATGAAATCAACTCCTATCCTTGCATTACTGTCTGAAAATGCAGAATACCCACTTAAATATAGAAGACAAAACATGAGTTTGGAGTTAAACCCAATCACAGCATCGTTAATGCAACTCGAAATATTATCTAGATCAGCTGGCTACTGGAGAAACAAAGAAATTATGATACCACTTTTAGGTACCAAGCACTAATAACAAAGTTTCAAGTTATGACTAAACTATAATATGGAACATAAAAATTAAGCTCGGTCAGCCAATATTCCAAAATTATAATTTTCAAATTAAAATGTTTTGACTAGAAAGTATTACATAGGGAATACTTACTTTAATTAAAAAAAAAACTTGTGATAAACAAAATTTATCATCTAATTGTTTTATATAGCACAATTACTAAAAGGCAGAGACACAAGATATTTTTTTTTATAAAATAAAGATATGTAGGTAATTAATCACCACCGGACGTTTCCTAATTGTCACTGTGATCATCAGAATTATCACTTGAATCATCAGAAGATAAGATACTTTCCATTAAGTCTTTAACATGCCAATGGCCAACGCCAACGCCAATTTTTTTACCATGAATGTCTTTTAACTCATAAATTAAGGGAGATATTACACGATGTATATGTATGCCGGGTGACAATGAGACTAGGGCCATGCCTATATCTCCTTTACTTTTCAACCGATTTGAATAAAATTTGGTACGTAGATATAAGACAGACACTATTTATGATTGACAGACGTATAAAAACAAAATGGCCGACTTCCGGTTTCGCCAGAAATGTCACCAACTTCGATTCTTTAAATGAAACACCTACATCTTTGATATTTTTTGGATTCTATGGCTCAAATTACATACGACAGTGTTGCCAAATTTTTTATTTTTCAATAAAAAAATTCAAATTATCAGATTTTTTTTAGGACAGGAGGCCTTGATCAGGTGAAAATCTAGTATAACTGATATCAGTAGTAATCCATATTAATCGTCATTTCATCGATAAGATCAATAACAAATCCTACAGCAGGAATTAAAATTTTCTGAATTCATTTTTAACGAATAAATCGTTTTTTTCAAATGGTACCTACCGAGGGCCATCTTGCCATTCGATAAAGAATTTAATTACCAATTCATCGATATACATTACGTACCATTTCCTTTTTGTTAAAACCTAAACATAATCATTTCTTGAAAAAAAAATCTGAGAATTTGAATTTTTTTATTAAAAAATAAAAAATCTGGCAACACTGTCGTATGTAATTTAAGCCATAGAATCCAAAAAATATCAAAGATATAGGGTGTTCCATTTAAAAAATCGAAGTTGGTGACATTTCTGGCAAAATCGGAAGTCGGCCATTTTGTTTTTATACGTCTGTCGATCCAAAATGGTGTCTCATATCTATGTAATGAAATATATTGTGCTTTATCAGACTTCGGATAAGTCTTTTTCCAAACTTGATCACCAACATGAAATTTTACATCTCTTTTGTGAAGGCGTTTCCTAACATCTTCAAAAATCTTTGGCATTTCTTGCGTATCCTGAACTCTATGAACCTTATCAGAAATTATAGGCTCGGTACATGACAATCGAGTTCTTATATAAATAATTTCAAATATTTTATTCAAAACAAAACATAAAAAACATCATTTGAGAGCATCAACTAAAACTAAAAAACGAAAATAAATATCCTAAACTAAAAAAAAAAACCTAAATCTCTAATCCACATGGCATTTGCAATGGTTGCAATTCGTTAAAATTTTATTGCGTTCTTCAATAAGGTCATTCCTCCTTATTAATTGCTCGAGTTTTTTCTTTTCAATTTCTAAGACTTGTTCTTGATGATTTTTCTATCAAGTCTAATATTTTCAAGAGTAGTAATTCTTTTTTTTTTCATGCAATTTTTCTTTTTTTATCGGCACAACTTCTTTTTCTTCTTGCACGTCAACTAACACATCAACGTGCTCCTCATTCTGCACCTCGTTAACAGTGCTGGTTGACAACAAAATTTCTGGCTGCATATTTTTCTTTTTTCCAAAAATTGCATCCATTTCCGTAAAGTATTCTGCCTATAAAATTTAATGTGAATAGATCTATGAAAATAAATACATGGCCTAAATCTATTTTACCTGTTTTATTTTGGGTATCAACAAATTTTTTATAGTTTTGTTCTAAGGTTCCTAATTTATTTTTATATTTCTCGTAAGCGTCGATTAAAAGTTTAGTTTGATTTTTATTCCATTTAAAATCGGTTCGCGTTTGGTTCGAAGTTGCCGGTACAAGCATAAACTCCTGTATTTCTAAATATAAATAAAGAACAATTAGTTAATAATAAAATATATTTTAAGACGATTTTATACTTGCCATTTATTACATTACTCATGATCACCAAATATTTTATCAAAAATAATAACCTTTGTTTTTTCGCCGTCAGCTGTCACAATACTAAAACATAACCTATTTGTTTGGTTTGAAAAAGATGATGAATAAGACGATATTCATCTCCTTGTTCTATTGTGTGATAACAAAAACGTTCCAACACATTCGGATTACGGGATCGTTATGGAATCGTACAAGGTTGGTGCATGCACATTGAATAGGCACATATAATTCTGTGATCGCTTCAGAACGGTACAAAATAACACGGTTGGAACGAACCTTATAACGTTAATACGAAATCAGTTTGCGTACTGTCGGGATTCTGCGCAGTCTAAATTTGGTGTTCCAACAAACTTCCGACTCAAACATGTACAAAAAGTTCCAACACCACCAAAACTAATCACAAATAAGTTTAGTACTGACAAACCTGTTCGTGGGTATGAATAGGAACAAATTGTCAAGACTTGCGCAAAACGAGTTTAGAAAACGTCAGTAACTGTCAACCTACTGCAGAAAGGCCAATGAAAAATCGCCTACTGCCCTTTCTTTCCAAACAAAACATCCTAATACCTCATCAGTATGGTTTCCTTCCTAAAAAATGCACTAGTGACGCAATGTTTTCCGTTCTCAATGAAATATATACATCACTTAATGGTAAACTTTTCACAGCTTCAGTATTTTGTGACTTCGCAAAGGCCTTTGATTGTGTTAATCATGAAATCCTAATTAAGAAACTACAAATTTACGGCGTACGGGGTTCTCCTTTGCAATGGATTAAAACTTACCTAGAAATTAGAAATCAGCAGGTGTGTGCTAATGGTGAGAATTCTTCAAATCTGCCAATTAGCAGTGGAGTACCTCAAGGTTCAATATTAGGTCCAATTTTATTTTTATTATTTATCAACGATATCACTAACTTAAAAATAAGTGGCAGAATAACTTTATTTGTCGATGACACGAGTGTAACCTGGAGTAGTTCTAATATACAGACATTACAATCTAGCATTAACAAAGATCTAGTAACTATCAAATCCTGGTCTGACTCGAATGGGCTTTGTTTCAACACCAGTAAAACCGTAGCAATGTCTTACAGAGGCACTTTACAGCCTATAACTCTAAGCAGTAATCCGATTCAACTCAATTAAGTTTTTAGGTCTTTATATAGACAATTTCCTAAAATGGTCCACTCATATTGATACCTTGGCAAAAAATTATCTTTTGCATGTTTTGCCATTAAAACTGTTTCTAAAGAGCTAACCCCTACTACTGCATTAATGACCTACTTTTCTTTATTCGAATCTCACCTTCGCTATGGTTTGCCGTTCTGGGGTTCTTGTAGCTTATACCAGTTCGAATCTATTTTCAAATTGCAAAAAAGAGCAATTCGTTATGTATTTGGTTTAAGTAGTAGGACACAATGTGAAAATTACTTTAAAAATTTCAAAATTCTAACCCTTCTTGCTCTATTTATCGGAAAGACCAACTCGTAGATATCCTACAAGAAATTTAAATTCTGATGTTTACTTAACTATTCTCACCTCTGACCTAATAAAAAATTCTATTACCTACAATGCCAAAAAATTGTATAACCTCCCGATACAGTTAAAATCTATAAATTCATATGATAAGTTCAGTAGATTAACTAGGGCTTTTCTTCAAGAAAGACCGTTTTACACAGTGGCAGAATTCTATAACGTGCCTTAGACTCTTGGGTTACAGCATTTAGAAGCAATAATTAAATTTAATTAAATTAAATTCAAATTTTAATTTGAACATTAAGTTATAGTGACGGATATTGCATATCCAATGCAATTGTTATTCATATTTTGTCTGTGTTTTGTTTTGTCTAGTAATTTATTACGATTAGTTTTAATTCGCTTTGTCTATAAAATTTTTGTAATTTTTCTTGACAATAAAGCATATACTCTCTTTCTCTCTTAACCTGAAAAGTTTATGATTGTATTTTGTTTGGTAGTATCCTGTTAGTTTTGTTTTTTATCATTGAGGTTTATTTTTAATAATATACGTGCGTCTGTTAATTATTAATGAGTGACGGAAGTGAAAATGACTATTATTCTGACTCTAGTGATGAAGACAGACTTTGGACACTTATAAATAAAAAAAAACGAAAATTATTTAGGTAAGTTAGATAGTTTCAATAGTTCATTCATTTAAAAAAAGGTTATCTATCAGCACTGAAGTTTTGAGGGCATTAAATATTATCACTATTTCTGTTTGAAACTTCTTCATATTTCTATGTTTCAGAGGAGACAGTTCGACAATATAACGATAGCTACTAGATATGAAGCGAGTGAGCTTTATAAAAGACATTGGGGACAATATGGAAAACTTATTGCTGTTAGGTCAGTTGGTTATAATATGTGAGAGCTTGATTAAAACGAGTGAATGAAATAAGTGTTTAGTTATATTTAATAATCAGAACATGAATACAACAACTTAAAACACTACAACTGGAGAACCATCGGTTAGAGCTTGACATTGACAACCGGGGGTGCCAACGTGATTAATATAACAGGTTAACATATTTTAATATATTAACAATTGCATTAAGTCTACATTATTTTATTGACTTTAATATTTTTATGGTACATGGGTCATCAAACATCCAGCTTTAGAGATGTCGCTGATAGATTTGATATTGCTATCAGCACTTTACACAGAGTCATCAGAAGACTAACTATTGTCCTAAGCAACTTGTCTTCACAGATTATAAAATGAAAACATGAAAAAACGGAAATAGAAGATCATTTTAGAGAAAATAGATTCCCTGGTGTAATAGGGGTTATTGATGAATGTCACATCAAAATAGATAAACCAAAATATGACCACGAGTGATATATAAACAGAAAGAGTCTTTATTTGATATCGGTAAATACTTTCTTTTTTTTCTATAGCATGTTTTGCGAAACGTCTTACTGCCGCATTTACTCATACAGATGTATGCCAAGTCAGTTTTCTATTTTAACAGAAAATCGACCATTCTGAGGAATATAAGCTTAAATAAGTTAATGAGGGGACAAGACATCCGCATATAAAATGCAGGTTTATTTTTTATTTGATGAGTAACAAAAAATGATTTAGACTCTTATGTTAAAATAATATCAAATCATTTTTAAAATAGGCATCATTTAAATTGAAACAATGTGTATGACAATAGTAAAAGGATAATAGATGTATTTTTTGGCTACCCAGGTTCTGTTCACGATAGTAGAGTATTTAGAAACTCTCCATTGTGTAGAAACATCAATGAAAAGTGTGGCCGCTACTATTTATTAGGTGACAGTGGATATTCCCTTCTTCCAAAATTAATGGTATCATTTAAAGACAGATAGACAGTCAGACAGATCAATTTTAATAAAAAATTGTCAAAAACAATTGAACACTGTTTTGGTATTATAAAACAAAAAATTAGACAGATATATCACATAAAGTTAAGAAACATAACTCACATTGTGCATCTGATACGAGCGGCACGTGTGTTACACAATATTGCTTTAAAAGACGAGTTCCCCATAGAAGATCAGATCGTGGGGGAAGAAATATTGCTACATGTAGCAGGAGATATTCCTTATGATGATAATGATGATGAGGAGGATGAAGATGATGATGCCAAAGAAATAAGAAACAATATTATGAATAATCTTTGAATGTAATATATTTTGTAATGTTTTTTTGAAATTATAGTTTTACTTTTATAATGTTTTATTTTTCAAACTTTCAACTTGATTAAAAAAAAACCTTCCTTAATCTACCGTCCAACAAAAAACTCCCTATTACACAATAAAAAACTATAACCTAACTTACACACTACATAACCCCCCCCCCAACTTTTCAAAAAATTTTTAAACAATAAAAATATTTTAAATGTTTTAAAACATTATTTTCCATTTTCTTTCTTTTCTATTTTCAAATTATTTATTATATTTGTTTCTTTATTTTTTTTCTTTTTCCTATTATTTTTTCTGTGTTTAATTACTCTTCTTTTTTTAGTTCTTTTAAATTTTATAAATTTTCTTGTAATTGTTCTTTTCATTCTTGCTCCATTATTCTTTAATATTTTGTCTCTATACTTAAATATCTTTTTTTTTTAGATCCAAAATCGCTGGTTATTCTTGCACATTCTAAAATTATTTTTTTCATGGCATACATCTCCATCGACATTCCCGTGCCATACTCAAATTTTCCCATGTATAAATTTTCCCGTACTCGGCTTTGTATCTCTTCTCCCCAATAATAATCTCGAACTCGTTGCTTAACATCCTCAAAATCATCACACCTTTCTTCCATCAGATTCGACCACGTTCTTGCATTTCCTTGCATAGATTTTCTGACCCATTTCCTCCAATGTCTTAAGTCCCCACTTTCGGTCATTCTTTCTTCCAAGTCATTTAAAAATTTAATTGGATTGTTTCTCGCATAGAAAACTACATCATTTTCTACACTGTCCCGCATCATTATTGGAACCCTGTTTTCTTGATTTATTCCTCGTTGTACCAATCGTATTCTCTCTTCGAGTGGCTTCACAGTCTCTGCTATTTGCGTTTTCACGTTTTCTTTCTGACGTCTTTCTTCCTTCATCATGTTTTGTATCTATTTTCTCGTATATTTTCGTTGTCGTTTTATCCATGGCTAGGACTATTTCATCATGGGTATTTTCTAATCTTCGTAATACTCTTTGTTCTTGTTTCTCGATTTCTTTTTTCATTTCTTCTTTTATTTTGGCCACAGTATCCCTAACTTCCTCTATTTTTATTGTAATACCCCCTATCTGTTTTATAATGTTTTATTTTTCACACAGCAAGGCGACAAGATCTCACATTCCTTCTGCAGTCACTTTTGTGTAACATGTAATAGATAAAGATCATGTGATTGACTATAATAATGTCAAAATTCTCGATAATGAACGAAATCTCAATAAGCGTCTCTTTCTTGAAATGGTTCATATAAATAACAATCAAAATTCAATGAATAAAAAAACAGACATCAATGACCTGAGTACAATATACACATTTCTATTAAAAAAACATAAAGAAAATTTCTCAACTCGTCCTCCTTGAATTGATATTTATTATTATTTTTTTTTTATATATATTTACACATTCTTATGCTTTTTATAATCACACTCTGTATGTTACAATTGTATTCTGAAGTTTTTGGAAACTGTCATTTTGTCATTTTAAAATATTTTAACACCGATGTTTCTTTTTGTATTTAATTTTTTCCGTATTTCATGTTATTAGTCTTGAAAAAGAAAATAAACGTTTTCGAAAGCTTGACCAAAACGAAGAAATCAAACTAATTTATTTTATATTGACTGATTCCCACGAATTTTTTCTACTTAAACTATATATATATATATATATATATATATATATATATATATATATATATATATATATATATATATATATATATATATATACATGATACTATAACCATAAAGATAAACCCACGCGCATCGTATCTTCTATCTCTCTTCCTCCTGTGACGTAAGCGCGTGACAAAACGAGCGATCGAGAATGGCGAATCGCGCTGTGAAATGTGGTGAGATGTGAATGCTGTCGCTGTGTTTAGGTTCCTTGCGTGTTTCTGTGTATCAAATACACGTCTAATATTTGAAAACAAAACAATGAACAATGGTTTACTGTGCAGTTACCGGTTGTACAAATAACAATAACAAAAAAACTAAAAACAATTCAACTAGCTACCGATACTTTACCTTTCCAACTGCTAAGGAAGTCTGCAATTTATGGGTACAGAAATGCTACCAAAAACATAATTTTAAAATTAAGAATGCAAGAATATGTTCTGATCATTTTACGGATGATGATTTTTGTGAAAAAGAAAAACTTTTACAACTACCAAGAAACAAATGGAAATTGCGAAAGAATGCTGTGCCTTCACTTAACCTAGCCAAATCTCTAAAGGCCAAAACCACTAAACAGATAGACCGAGAGGAAAGAACAAAAAAAAGGGATTTAATTAAAAATATTCATAACTTGTAAGTATGTTTGGCACTGATTAATATTAAAGAATGCATTTATAAAGTAGTTAGAGGGTTAGTTTTAAGGCAAGTTCAATAGTTAAAAACAACTTAGGTAAATTTTAAATTTATAGGCAAAAAAAGCATGATTTGACATTAACAAATATTGGTGAAGGCTCAGGTGAAGTACTTGGTGATTTTGGTGAGGCATTATTAATCAGTAGTACAGGTTTAGGGGAGTTAGAAACAGAAACTACAAGTAGAGATATTTCGACACAAACAATGAGGTAAATACCTACAAATAATAAATAAATAAAATATTACATGCCTGCTAATTTTAATAAACATTATAATGACATTTTTAGTTCACTAGAAGTAGAAGATTCTGAACTTTTGAATCATCTTCAGAAAGAAAACTTGGACCTAAAAGAGCAGTTGCAATCTTTCAAAACAATATTCACAGATGGACAGCTTCGTAAATTAAAAAGTAGAAAGCAAATTCATTGGACTGTTGATGACATAACTTCGGCAATATCTTTGTATTCCGCTGGACCAAGAGCATATCGCCTTTTAAAGAAAAGGGGCTACCCTTTACCAGCGATTTCAACTTTAAGAAGGTGGTCTGGTAAAATAAATATACAACCAGGTTAGTTATTTAACAAGGTTTAATTTTGGTAGATTATCTAATAATCAAAGTTACTTACTTACCTTTATTTTATCTGCAGGTATTCTAAACATAGTATTAAGTTTAATGAAATCGCAAAATACAGTTTTAACCAAAATGGAAAGATGCTGTATTTTACTCTTCGATGAAATGAAAATACAAAGTACTTATGAATACGACAAAAAAAATGATATGACTATGGCTCCAGCAAAATATGCACAAGTTGTAATGGCACGTGGGATATTCGGGAACTGGAAGCAGCCAATATTTTACAACTATGATTGTAAAATGACAAAAAACTTGATTTTCAAGATTATCACAAAGTTGGAGAATATTGGGTACCCTGTCTATGCCCTTAACTGTGACCTGGGTGGAAGTAACAGGGCTCTTTGGAATGCTCTGAATATTTCTGAAGGAAACACCAGTTTCAAGAATCCAGCTAACGACAAAGACATTCACATATTTGCAGACGCCCCACATATGATTAAACTTTTAAGGAATCATTTTCTTGACAGTGGATATCTTTTAAACGGAAAAATTATCAATTCCAAACCAGTTGTAGACTTATTGCAAAATACTAAAAATTTGGACTTGAATATTGCCAATAAGCTTAACGCAGATTTATTAACTGTAAAAGGTAACTACCATTTAAAATTAAGATTTTGTTTGTGTATATCATGAGGTCATGAACTTATTATATTATAATTTCAATTGATTTTAGGTGCTCAAAGGCAGAAAGTAAAATATGCTTCTAAGTTGTTTTCCCATACAATTTCAAAAGCGATGTCTAGATTGGGTATGCTGGGCATTTACAAAACAGAAAATAACTGGCTTGAGTGCTCTAACTTTTTTAAAATTGTCAATGACTGGTTTGACGTTTTTAACTCGCAAATACCACATGCAGATTCACGAAATCGAGTTAAAGGTAAAAATAACAATATTCTATTCTAAACTACTTATTTAATATATTTTAAAATCAATATTCTAGGGTATGGTCTGGCTTTACAAGAACAAAACGAAATTTTGGAAAAAATGAAAAATATGGTTAAAGATATGAGAAAGATTGGGTCAAATACTTTACTACCGTTTCAGAAAGGGATTATTATAAGTATAGAATCCTTGCAAAAGCTTTTTTTTGACCTCAAAGAAGAATTTGGTGTCAAATATTTATTGACGTACCGGCTTATCCAGGACCCACTTGAAGGATTTTTTTCTATTATGAGAGCAATTGGTGGTCTGCATGACCACCCAAATGCCCTACAATTCAAATATCGGCTAAGAAATTATTTGGTGGGCAGAAATGATAATGTAATATCTAAATCCGCAAATATTGAAGAGGAACTTGACATTGTAACTAACCAACCAACCACTTCTGCAAATATTGTAAATGAGGCCAAGAACTCAGTAATGCAGCAGGTATTAAGAGGATTTTATTTCATTTATTAAATTTGTACTTTTAGGCTCTTACCGGAGAAATGCTAAGTGCTTTAGATGTATCTGAGGACGATGAAAATGAGAAGGAAATATTTGAAAAAAATATACTCGATACAAAGGAAGAGTTAAGGTGGGACGGATTGGAAAATTTGGCAGGTTTTATCGCATTTAAGTTGAGAAACAAAGAGAAACTTGGTTCTATCCCCGATTCCAATGAGATTTCTTTTTCCTGGGTCAACCATTTAACAGAAGGTGGATTACAGAAACCTAGTGAAGAGTTTTTATCCAAATGTAATGAGCTAGACCATATATTCACCAAATATAATGGAGAATCTTTGAAAATTGAAAAAAATTATCTTGAAAATTTAAATAAATTAGCGGAAAGAGTCCAGTTAAGCAATGCAGCAAAAAATTTATTTTTTAGGTGCAAAATGTTTTTTAGAATAAGAATTTTGAACAGAAAAGAAATATCTAGTATGAGAAAACGCAAAATGACCAAAATTGTAAATTAATTAAATTAAATTATATTCTTAGACTAGACCATTAACTTGTAAAATTTACTTTGTGTATAATTGAGATATTCCCATTGATAAATAAATAAACATTTAAAAAAATATTGTGTATTTGTGTCGTTTATATAATATTATGTTGATATCTTCCCATTTTAAAATGTGTTGTACTAACTTTATACACGATTTATTCTGCTACCGTAAAAGCATGCCAAAACATTAAAATTAAAATTCATAAGATAGGCAACATGCTGTATGGGGTGTTGCCATCCATGGCTTAAGTTAAGCTTTTAATGCATCCGAAATCCGATATACGAAACGCAATCGGATAATTTTCATCGTAAAATTAAAAATACCAATTTTCATGTCAACGAAATTTCGTTCGATTGTTGGTAACTAATTTAGGAATTTTAATGAAGGTTTTTCGGTGTTGTCTACATTGTCTGTCAATACAGTCAATGGCAATGTCATTTTTGTTTTCTTCCTGTGTGAATCCTGTATTCATTATCTATTACGTTGTTTTATTCTCGAAGAATTTGTTTTATTTTTAATAATTAACAAAATGGAGGAAAGTCAGGATGAAATCGACTACGGGTACTACGACTATAACACAAAAAATACACTGGACTACACTTATTTATATGAAAGTCAAAGCAGTGAAAGTCAGAGCAGAGATTTAGCAAGCGATACGGTAATACAAAATATGTAAGTATCTGTAATATTTTTTTGAAATAACAGTCTGAATATGTGGAAACAACGGTTGAAGAATTATTAATTTCATGCGTACAGGCTAGGCCAGCATTGTGGAACTGCAGACTTCCACTAAAGGAAAGAAGCAAAACTATTCGTGACGAGTTATGGCATCGAAATATACCAAGAATTTGGAGGCAAGTTGTTGATATTATGTTTGATATAAATACTTAAATTAAGTTTTTTCCAGCATGTGAACAATTTTCATTACAATTTTTATCTAAAAAATGGAGAAACTTACGCGATACATACGTCTGCATGAAAGGTGAACAGGAATCTATGTCAAAAAGTGGTTCAGCGAGGAAAAAAAAATGAAGTGGGCGTTTTTTGATCATCTAAAATTTTTAGATGATAGCATAAAACAACGTTTAACTGTTACGAACATAAATGAATCCACTGAACCCAGTACAAGTTCATCACAGTCCCAAGTGCCAGGAAATAATACTACCTCGAATATTACAGCAGAGGAAACAAAAATTTCATCGAGAAAAGGACCAAATAAGAAATCTACAGAAGTAGCAATAATTGATGCCCTAAAATCCATTAGTACTGAAAATGAAACTGTTGATATAAATCCTATTAGTCTAAAACTATTACAGATATTGTCTAACATGCCGCTGAAAGAGAGAACAGAGCTCGAATTCAAACTATTGCATATGATAATGCAAAAACTTTTTTATAATAATTTATTTTAATAAAACAAAAGAAGTACTTTGTTAGATTTTTTTTAATAATTTTAAGAAAAAAAGTTTTGTGTTAATTACGGCTTTAGAAAAAGCAAAAGTCACTAAATAAAAATAAATGTTATGCTTTACTTTTCAAATATATTTTTTTTTATTTTCATAAACTTGTTTAATTACATGATATTCAACAGTTTGGAATTGTTTTTCCAATTACTTATTCCATTGGAAGGGAACTGTTCCATTGAAGAGAAAATGTGCACATAAGGTGCTCCTCATTTTTTCTGCTTCTTGTCCATACATGTTGCTTCCCATACGTTGACTTGATTAACAAAATTTCTATTGCAGTACATTTTCTGATTTTCATTTTTGATTTGCGATTCCAACATTAGTATCCAATTATGTAAGCATAATGTTGCTTTTATTATTTCTTCAACTGTTGATACTTTTGCAATTATGGGTTTCCTAAAAATTCTCCAACGTGCTGCTAAAATTCCAAAACTGTTTTCTATTACTCGTCTGCCTTTGCTTAATCTATAATTAAAAACACGTTTTGTTAAGGGTAAGTAGTTTCCTGCATAAGGCCTCATTATATTTGTGGTAAGTGGAAATGCCCCATTAGCAGCAATATAATAATTTATAGGTTCTCCTTCATCATCAACTGGGGTGGGTTCTGGTAGATACAAGTTCTGTTGATTTGCAAGTAATCTACCTATTGAACTATTACTAAATATGCCTCCATCACTGTGACGGCCCTCTGCTCCAATATCCACAAAAGTAAATGTATCACACATTGCTAGTAGAACTACGCTATGGTAGTTTTTATAATGATAAAATTTAGAGCCCGATTTAGCTACATGTTCCACAATTGATTATATTCTTCAGCAATGGTTTTCCAGGATTGCGGTGATGGTAATATAAATACGTTAGATTTTAAACATTTCCATATAACAGAACACGTATCTCGAATAATATGGGAGACTGTAGTTTTCTAAAAGCATAGGAAATAGAGACCATGCTATCACCACTTGCTAATGTTTGAAGGTCATGTGAAAGCACCTTAACCAGAGGTCACGTCAAGTGTCAATGTTATGTCACTTCACTTGTCATGTGTGATTTCGATGTTAAGTAGTACGAATCCATGTAACAAACGAATCTAAATAAATCCTCAAGAATCCCGTGTTTTATTATATTGATAATTATATAATATCATATTAAACATGGCGCAGTTGAAATAAAGGAAAAATCAAGGTGGAACCATCGAAGTCTGAATTTACCAGACAACCACGATAGATAAGTGAGGTTAAGATACAAAAAATGGCAAATTTAGGCACAAATATAGCTGGACCTCCAGACTTTGAGTTACAAGGTCAGAATGCCGCTACCGAGTGGAAATTTTGGAAAACCGCATTTGAGGACTATCTAGTAGCAATTGGCCAGCATGAAGCAGCTGAAAAGGGCAAAATATTAATCCTTAGAAATATTATGGCTACAGAGGCAGCAAGAATAATCTCCACATTTAAAGTGCCAGACGAACAAACGGAAAATTATGAATTTATGATAAATATGATTGCAAAATATGTCAACCCGAGAGTCAATGAATGTTTTGAGAGATACAATTTTCTAAAACGGATGCAAAAAGAAGGTGAAAGTTTTGAACATTTTTTAACTGAGTGCAAACACCTTGTGAGGTCGTGTAACTATAATGTGGTGGACCCAAACGAGAATGCAGAAGACAAAGGCTATACGAGTCAAAATTGTGATGGGAATAAGAGACACAACCACCAGAGAAGCTCTACTACGGCTCACACTAGAGAAAGCAATTCAATTGTGCAGAACGAGTGAGCAGAGCAAGCAACAAAACCTGCAGTTCCAGCAAGGATCAAGCAGAGGGTATGAATTTAAGACGGAAGAAGTAAATGAGGTAAAACATAACCAAAGAAGAAGTGTAAGTCATAACAAATATAGGGGTAATTATAAAAAAGGTAATAAATTTGAACAGCAAGATCAAACATTTGTATGCAAAAGATGCCAAAAAAGACACGGGCCACGTGAATGCCCTGCCTTTGGCCAATAGTGTCATAAATGTAGTAAATTAAAGAACTGTAGATCATAATAGGACAGTTCAAGCGAAATTTTTATTGGAAATGTTAACCATAATTGAGCTGCTCAGTGGAATAACGGCCTAAGCCACTTAAAGGTGATATGGAGATAAACGTAAAAAAAGAATTAGTGAATTTTTCAAAATTTTTATTTCAACTTTACGTAACATTTTCAATAAACTTTAATTTTAGCCCAAATAAATGAAGTAAAAGCTAATGTTTTAATAAAAGTATTTTTTTAAATTCCAAAAATTAAAAAAAATAATGTGGTTTGGGCCACTATTACATAAAAAAAAATTAAAAACTCTCTTATAACTGTGGTTTGGGCTCGTAACCGTACACACATCCAATTAGGTTTCTGGCACTTCCTCCAAGACTTCGTCGTCTAAAGCACAGTCAACATCATTATCTACGGCACCCTCATTGGCCTTTAAATTATTATAAAATGAATGATGAATTTCTGGAATGTATGGAAACAGAGACTGTAAATCTTTCATTTTATTTTTTTCTATTGTTCGTCCTTCAGGATATAGCAAATCCAGTTCAATGTTATGTAATTTTGAATTTCTAGTTTTTCTTTTTTTCAACATTTACAGACATAAATGGTGCTATAAGATCATCGTCAACGTTCGTATATTTATAAAATATTTTATAAGGGTGAGATTTACGCAACCGTATCCATTGAAATTTTAACCATTCTACTTGTTTTCTTTCGTTTTTTATTTCGTTATCGTCTAGTTTTCTGTTTGTTATTAACTGTTCTAACTTTTTCGTGCATTTAAAATCATTTTCGGTCATCTTAATTACCTGAAATTTAGGATGTTTCTTCTTTGCAGATGCTATGACTTTCGCCCAATCTTCGGGTATGTAAATATTTTCATGATAACGTTTTTCTCTTTCAATCACCCCAAAATCTCTATCGCACGGTAAGTATGAGTGACCGGACACTAAAAATTTCTGGTCAATTTGTTCAATCTTATATTGGTTGGAACTTGTTACAAAATTACAAATGGCAGCAATTTTAATGTTTCTATTCTGCCCTCCACATTGATCGCTATACATGATAACTTTTTTGGTGGTTATAAAATTTTCAAAAAAATGTAACAGACAGGAACCAATTTCAGGTGGCCCACGAGATGCTAATCCTTCATGCCATGTATACATGTATGCTTGATTGGTTGTCAAATTATGAATACCCAAGCAATATGTCCATAACTGACGTTTATAGTAAACAATACCCGTAGCTAGATTTGGTGTGGGTAATGTTTTCATGAGGTCAAACGCAAATATTGTGGTGTCATTGTCCAAAGTTTGGGCAAAAATCGTATCTTTCTTTAAACCAGACCGTGCAGATTCGACCTTTTTTAAATGAAGTTCCTTCTGATGTGCGACTTGAGTCTTTTCTATTTGTGTACCTTGTCGTAACTTAACGTTAAACGCATCACATTTTTTACAGGTGTCTGAATAGGGTTGTCGAAAATGTAAATTAAATTTCTCAGTAAATCTTTTATTAAATATGAAACTCGATACTGCATTATTTCCCATTTCTTCCTTGTAAAGACTATACATTTTAGTAATACATAAGTCAGGGGAAAGATATTTGGCATTAGGACTATTTGTTCTTCTGTAGTGACTTCTATAAGTAGGAAATTTCTTAATAAATGAAATCACACCATTCACCGCTTCTTCACTGGTCTTCTTGTTACATGGCTGTTTTCCTCTTTTATCCAATGGAGCTGTAGTCTTAGTTGAATTACCTGTATTTTTATATCTAACTGCACGAGAAATTCTTCCGTCCGAGACTCCTAAACTTTTTTTAAAAAAAGTTTTACAAACGATAACATCCACACCAGCTTTCGGTAAAAGGTATACGCGAGTATTCTGTCTTCTTGGTAAATCGGTCAGCGCTCTTCTGCTGTAGGTTCTTAATTTGGGTTCAACTTTTATTTTACCAAAAATAAAAGCTGTCTGTAAATCAAAATTTTTCAGTTTATAGAAGTTATCAAAAATAAGCTTCCTTTTCTCTAGTGTTAATAAACTATGACATTTTTTATGACATGTGCAATCACCATCATAGAACTTCTTTGCAGGAACAACCTGACCTGCTACATTTAAATACTCTTGACCTGCCGCTCTGGCTCTTTTTGCCGTCACTCTTTTCCATTCGGAATGATGTCGTAGTCGTTTTCTACTTAACTTTCTTTTTTCTTTGAGAGGCAAAAAATATAGAAGGTCACTAGTGCCAGGGGCCGTATTAGTAGGGTTATCAATCGTTGTTTCATGTTCAGGCAAATAATTATCAGGCGAAGAAAGTATGCGTTCTTCATCTGACGGAATGTATTCAGATCCAGAATCCTCGAACTCCGAGGGTTCTCCTACGTTGGAATCTGACATTTCGTTTCAAAAAAAAAAAACTATAAGTCCAGTTACTTTAAAAACAATGACCAGTTAACGATCTGTATCTTTTTCAATGGGCCACTCTGTATAATACAAGATTCTACACAATAAAAATAGTCACAAGAGTACAACGGCAGCAAAATAAAACGTAAACATAACCACAAAACTTACCGAACGACCCACAAAGCTTTTTATACCGCTTATATTTTTACAAGTATGGTGACCTAAGTGATTATAGGCCACTATTGTACTAACTAATTCTAAGCAACTACAGTGGCTCAAATGATATTGGGCCACTCTTCCGTATAAAAATATTGCAATTATATGAGGGGAAGAACTACAGTTTCATTTCACTCTATCGTAAAACGTCAAAAATAAGGTTAGGTCACTATAGTTTTGAAAGTTTACGTCCTTCGCCAATAGATGAGAATAGTAACCCTTTTTTGTATATTTTGTGGGTTGGGCCATTATTGTACTGAGCAGCTCAATTGGAAACAGACAAATTGTAAGTATAATAAAAATATTTGGGAAGAAATTATACAAATTGAAGGGAAAAAGCTTAAAACTAGACTTGATACAGGGGCTGATATAAATGTAATACCTCTAGATATATTTAAAAAGGTAAATAATCAGTTTCGAGTTAGAACCTAAAATTCAAACCCACGTATCCATTGCAACCAAAAGCAAATTACAATATGATAAACATAGTAAAAGATCACCTATTGAATATAAAAAGGATGTGGCTATTTATACATACAGTATGTATATGCAATTGGCTATTTATACATACAGTATGTATATGCAATTGGCTATTTATACATACAGTATGTATACGCAATTGGCTATTTATACATACAGTATGTATACGCAATTGGCTATTTATACATACAGTATGTATACGCAATTGGCTATTTATACATACAATATGTGTCGATACCTATCGGCGCGTCAAAAGTAAGCAGCTTACCGTGTGCATCACATCATAAGCGCCAATGTCTCTCTAGCTATCTGCTGCAAATCGAGCGCGCGGTTAGTTTACTTTTAAAGTCCGTGTGCACCGGTACTAATAATTGAAACTATTCAAGTGATTCAAGTCAAGATAATTACCATTTTATACATATGTACATTGAATAGATAATCGAAGTGCTAAATTGTGAATGACTTATTCTATAAAAGTGTTGCAAGGTATTAGCTGATTTTTTTAAATTAATTATATTTTTAATATTCTAACCTAACTTTTAGATGACAGAACAAATGTCCGTTAATGACAACAATGTTAGTGAACATACTTTAAATGTTGGTCAACATTTTAATGATTATGAACAGTTATCAAAGACTGTTAATGTATTTTGTAAAGAGCATTATCATCCATTTGTTATTAGAACACGGTCTCAGAAACAAGTGCTGTACAAATGTTGTCATGGTATTAAGCAAAATTCAAAATGCCTGGGAAAACGTCCGAATCAACATTACTACTACAAGAATTGTAAAGCTCAAATTAATTTTTATAAAAGCAAAAATGAAAAATGGAAATTAACAAAACTATTACTAAATCACAATCATACCGTTGGCAAAGAAGAATATAGTAATTACGGCAAAGCCAAAATTATGAATGAAAATGATTACGAAACAGCAACAGATTTAATCTTGTCTAGCGCCAAAGATGGAATGGTTGCTGCAGTTTTAAGTAAAAAAAGTGGGAAACAGTTTATAAGAAAGGATATACAAAATTTTCGAAACAAACTTTTTCCTTCATGTACCGAAGTGGACCAAAATCATTTAATGGAATTCTTAGCGGAAATCGAAGAAAATGGTGGTATATACGCTATACAAAAAGATGCAGAAGAAGAAGTAGAATCATTATTTGTAGCCTCTTCGGCGATGGTTCTAAATTATAATAAATCTCAGTGTCCAGTGATACAAATAGATGTTTCCTTTGGATTTAATGTCGAAAATTATAAAGTTTTGGGATTTTGCTACTATTCTAGCATAACCGACAAATCAGAATTTGCAGCTATAGGATTTATTGCTAAAGAAACATATTCCGCATTCATACATTGTATGAATGAATTTAAAAAAATTTGTAAGACCCACCCATCCGTTTTTTTAATTGACAAAGATTTCACCGAAATAAAAGCTATCAGAGAGATTTTTTCTAGTGCAACCGTTTTACTTTGTAAATTTCATGTCATTAAATACATTAAAAGGCTAGTTTCTACTGCCTACAATAAACAAATTGATGAAAAAAACAAAATATTGGATGCGTTTAAGAAATGTTTATATGCTCAATCATATGAAGAATACGAAGAGCAGAAAAAGAAATTCCTGGACATTTGCAAGTCTGTAAAAGTTTTTGCAGGAACAAAAGATAAATACGTGACTCTTGAAGAGCAATTTCTTAAAAATTGGGACAGCTGTAAAGAAATGTGGGTACATTATTTTAGAAAACATTTGCCATTAATGGGAGATACGACAACAAACAGAATTGAACGATCATTTTGGACTCTTAAGCAATACATACAAACTAAATATCATAGTTTGCCGACAATTTATTTATGTATTAAAGAGCTTATAGACTTTATTGATTCAAGAATAAAGAATAAATTAGCCAAAAATAAACAAAAAGTTTTTAAAATTATGGATAACGATAATGAAATAAGAAAATTGCTGGAAGTATGTTCCGAAGTTCTCACAGAGACTGGAATGAAATTATTTCATAAACAATTAAAATTGTTTAAAACTTTAGAATCTAAAATAAAAGTAATGGCAAATGGCATTGAGGAAAATCTTGAGACTGGAATATCGAAGATTTATAATACGTCGCTGGAAGCATGTTCATGTACATTTTGGAACTCTTTTAGTGCACCATGTAGGCATATTTTTATGTTAAGAAAATACAATAACTTAAATATTTTTTCAAAAACATGTTTCCATCCAAGATACATTACTTCAGTTGAAAATACAGAAAGTATTATGTATATGGATATCGATGATGAAGACACTAATGACGTAGACATTGATGATATAGACAAGGATGAATTCGGTGGTCGTCAAAAAGTATTATCGGATCGAGAAAAATTCAATACAGCACTGACAGTAACAAAAAATATCGCAGATATTTTATCAAATTATGGAACTACAACCTTTAACAAATATATGAACGAACTAAAATTAATTGAAAAAAATGCTAGAAATGGGGTTTCTCTGTTTGAGAATGAGTATAGTGATCCTAAAATTAGTTCAATAGAATTTGAGACAAGTAACTTAGTTGAAGCTGGAAGTTGCCAGGATAGCTTAGTTGGTACTGAAAGTCAGAACGAATCCGATACAAATCATCAATCAAATGAAAACATAAAATTTAAAACAAAAATTAAGTCTAAAGGACGTCCGAAGAGAAAAACTAAACAGATTCAGTTTTACAAGAAGCAAACTAAAACACTAAATAAAAAATAAAATAAATACCCAAGTATATTGTAACAATAAACAATAAATAAAACAATATTTTTCTATAATTATGTAGTTTTTATTAAAATATTGATATCAATAAACTTTTTGGTTAGTTAGTACGTTATACGTAACAATAAATAGCCAATTTCTTATACATACTGTATGTATAAATAGCCAATTGCATATACATACTGTATGTATAAATAGCCAATTTCTTATACATATTGTATGTATAAATAGCCAATTGCGTATACATACTGTATGTATAAATAGCCAATTGCATATACATACTGTATGTATAAATAGCCACATCCATATAAAAAAGGAGATGAAATAGTAATTAGGAGTAAAATTGATAATGTTAGGCACAAAGCAACAATTTTAGAAAGGGCCAAAGAGCCAAGGTCCTATTGGGTAAAACAAAGAAATAATAACCGTATAGTTAGACGTAATACAACTCGGATCAAATTATCCTTTAGTAAAACCATGGACACTGAAGAACTTGAACCTGAATTACTCCAATCCATGTAACAAACAAATATAAATAAATCCTCAAGAATCCCCAGTGTTTTATTATATTGATAATTTTATAATATCATATTAAACAGCTAAATACCTGAAAAGTAAAATTAGTATAATCCTCGAAATTAACTTAAAGTTAGTCCGCAATTAAATCCTGATTATAATACTAACCATTTAGGGCACCGTTTAGTAGTTTGCGCCGCTTTTGGGATCAGATCTTGGCCTTGTTGGTTGCTTCGGCATTACCGTTGTCCAATATCTCCCCGATTGCAAAGTTAGGGCACCGTTTATTAGTTTGCGCCGCTTTTGGGATCAGATCTTGGCCTTGTTGGTTGCTTCGGCATTACCGTTGTCCAATATCTCCCCGATTGCAAAGTTAGGGCACCGTTTATTAGTTTGCGCCGCTTTTGGGATCAGATCTTGGCCTTGTTGGTTGCTTCGGCAGGACCGTTGTCCAATATCTACCGGAGTTCCGAGCGGGTTGTTTTAGCGTTTACAGCTTCCGGACTGATCTTGGCCTTGTTGGTTGCTTCGGCAGGACCGTTGTCCAATATCAGCTTCTGTAAGCATAGGTCCGTGAAATCCGTCATCTTGGGACTGATCTTGGCCTTGTTGGTTGCTTCGGCAGAGCCGTTGTCCAATATCAGCTCCCCATCCCCGCGATCTGATATTACCCTGCTTATTTTAATAAGATAAAAAAGCTAACTAACTCACCCGAATTAAATTATTAATTAGGATTATTTAGTCTATCAATCAGTTTCCCGAATAATAGTATTAAGTAACTCTCCTGATTAATTATTGGAATTAATAGAATTAATTAACGCTGCCGGTTAATTTCAAATGCTTACGAGGGGTTAATAACATTCATGCGGATTAATTTAATCATTTAATTTATTTAATAACTCTTCCGGTAAAGTTCAAAATTTAAATAAATTTCAATAAAGTCTGATTGAGTCACTCCGTCATTACCGTATTTAATAGAGCCGAATCGAACGTTTTCTTTTAAAGAATTATTATTTTTGTTCAGGGTTAAAGTGGGTGGGCTTTGAAATAAAACAAATTTTTATAGTGTAACGTAGCTAAAAACAATATAAGTGTCACGTTTATTTCCTGGTTTATATTCACCAACCTTACCTCTTTTCAGGGCTATTAAAGATATATAATAAAGTAAAATTAATTAAGTCTGAAGTCAACTAGACCCCTGGAGAATACCGTATTTCCATCTGAAGTTACCTGTGCCCCTAAGAGGCCGTTTCTAAGGGTTGTGGAGCATACCACATAAAAAAACTGGCGCTCGAGCAATCTCCGTACTAAAGCGTCATCTTGTAAGGCAATATTTTTCTTAGTGGCAAGAAAAAGCCTTACAAGACATAAACATTACGACATGGCGCTGCGAACAGTTTAAAAATAGAAATACAAAGATTAAGAAAAAAAAAGATACAACAAATAAAAGTATGGTTAAGAAATAATTAAGGGAACAATACCAGATCCAATGAAATACGAAGGGAACCTAAACGACCAATTCAAAAAAAATTTTCAATACTTCGAAACATACCTTATAGCCACAGAAAAAGATGATAAACCATCCAAAGTCAAAGTGGCATTATTGGTCAAAGTGGCATTATTGCTAAACCTAATATGTAGCCAAGGAGTTGACTTATTCAACACATTTAAATTTGAAGAAGAAGCACACAAAGAAGATTATAGATGAGTTCAAAAATTATTTTGCTCCTAGAAGAAATAGATGTCAAGATGAAACTGAGACATTTGACCAATTTTTGAGTGACTTAAAAAAATTAGTGTGAATATGAGAGTCAAGAAAATTCAATTCTCATAGATAGAATAATATTGGGAATAAATGATCAAAAAATACAGGAAAAATTATTGAACACACAAAATATATCTTTAGAAATAGCAACTGAGTTATGTAGAAATGCCGAGGCAACAAAGTTGCAATTAAAAATGGTGAGAAATTTAAGTTAAGAGGATGTCACAGTTACCTTCAGCTCTTTAGACTGTACCACTCATACGCTGATTTGCATTCAGGCTGCTTAAGAGCTCGTCAATCACAATATTGATCTTAGTGGATCACCCCTCTCAATAATTTTATTGGCCTGGTGGTCTGGCTTCCTACCTTGAAGGTTGTGGTGGAGTTATCCAGTGCTGAGAGAATGCACGTGCTGGTGCTTAGATCAAATCCCATGCGACGTAGGGCTCGGTCGATAGAGGAACTCTGCACCGTGACGAACGCCTTCCGGATATCCAGGGAAACAACAGCGTAGCTCTTGTTGCTGAGACGTTGGATCTTAAGTAGTTGTCCAGGATTAGGACGTTCGCCATGGTGCCGTCGATTTCTGTGAAACCCCTTTGGTTGGACTCCAATCGTATGGCAGACCTATACGCCAAGGTCCGGTGTATCAGACGTTGAAGTGCCGATGAAATAGTGATTGGTCTCCAATTGGCTGGGTGGATTGAAAATCGTAGTGCCATAGTTTTGTATTGTTAACAGACCACTTAAAATTTTCATTTTCCGTAGTGCTGCTACTCTCTTCTGCAAGATAGCTGGAGGTACTGGGTTGAACAAATATGTGTTCCCCATCCCTAAAAGAAAAATTTGATGATTATGATATTGTTGCTGCCGGAAAAATAAATATATTTTATTAATAAAGCGTCATTGTTTGTATTTTAACCTGCAGTTTTCAGAATCTTTAACTTGCAATGGATTTTGTGTTAACAATCATAAATTCACTTAAATTTGAAAACAATACGTACATATTTATTAGAGTCACAATTAAAACAAAGTTTAATATATATACAGGGTGTCCCAGAAGTACCTTTGGAAAATTCAGGAATGAATAGAAGTGGTAAAAATAATGTTATTGCTTCATATAACTTTTTTCCCTACGGGCCTTCGTTTCCGAGATATGGGCCTCTTTTAAAGATTGAAAATCATTTTTTATTTATAACTTTCGTATCATAACCTCAAATTCAACCAAACTTTGGTAGGTTACAAATTGCATTAGTGTGCTTAAATTAGTTATTTAAGTTTGTCACAAAATCTTTTAGGAAGTTAGGAACGGACTATGCCCAAAGGTTAACATCTCATAATTTTTAGACAAGTAGTGTCACTGAACTATAAATAACATTAATGGATTCCTTAGATATTTTTATAACATAAAGATACTCTTGCTTCATGTCGATTAAGTTAACGGTTTAGGAGATTTTTTAACTTTAATGCGGCAAAGCAGAGTAAATAGCGCATCCACCATTTTATCAAGTGCGTTAACAAAAAACTTTCGATAAACATGTTTTGAGATAGGTTAGTTCATGTGCCGGGTTGAATATACTCTTGTTGAAATTTATTGTAAAACCCAATGAAGTTAATAATCGTTTTGTTTGGTTTATGCTTTCTTTACATAAACTATATGAGGATCCTAAAAGTAAAATATCGTCTAGATAAGCTACGCCCCTTAGACCTTAAACAATGTAATAATGGTTTTAATATCTTTGTGAACACAAACGGAGCTATACAATAACAATAATCAAAGGGGAAACTACAGAGCGAATTTTAACAATCATGGAAGGATACAGAGGAGGTGCAAGTGGTAGTTGAGGTGGACATATTAATGTAAGAGAAACAGAGGCACCTAGGTAACCTAGCGGAAAATGAAGAACATACTGAAACAGGTATATGTTTTATGACCCACAATGAAACTGAAGTTGAAACTGTAAGTAAACAACATTTAGTAAATAATAAGGATTATTTTTCTGATTTTATGTTACTAAATAAATCTATTAAGATAGCAGTTGCAAAAAATAATGATTATATAGAAGCAATAGATGTAGGCAACACTAAAGTATTTAGAAATGTATATGATAAAAAAGTTGAATATACGATTAAAAATGTATTTTATGTACCACAATCACACAATCTGATGTCTGTTAAACAGTTAGAACTTAATAACATTAAACATTGAAAACGGTGAGATATTTTTATATAGTAATGATAAGTTATTAAGCATTGGGACAAGAAATAAATTATATGAAATTAATTTTGAAGTAAATTTTAATGAATGTTTGTACTGAGGTAGAAAATGATTAATTAAAATTATGGCATAAACGATTAGCACATATTTGTAATAAAAATTTAGAAAAACTGATAAAAGAAAATATGGTTGTAGGTTTAGAAAATTTGAAAATTAACAAACTTGATTTTGCGAACCCTGTATACAAGGTAAAATGACAAGGGTAACATATAATTCAAGAAATAAGGCAAATAGAATGTTAGATATTGTACACTCTGATGTGGTAGGTCCTATTCAATTAGTCACGAAGGTGAAAAACATTTCGTTACGTTTATAGATGACTATTCCAATTTTGTACAAGTTTTTATGTTAAAAAGTAAATATGAAGTGTTTAAATGTTCTAAGGAATTTGTTAATGCTGCATGTAGCGTACGTTTTTACTTCACGTTCTATATTTACTAAGTCCACACATAATGTCTTCTCTCTTATAGTCTATTTTTGCCGGACTTTTAACCCACTAGAGGGATCACGTCTATTTTATATTGTGCGTAGCTTTATACTTTATACTGGACGTCTCACAACAAACACGCTTGTCACGCCCAATGTATATGGGATACTCTAAATTTACACTTGTTGGTTTCTCACCCAATAAACACAACGTCCCATTTATTTGTTCAATTGGAGCCAATTTCTCTAGGCTGAAGAATTCAGTAACATCACCGGTTAACTTTATTCTGCCGTAATATTGTTCTAATGGCTCATCTACGTTCCGATCAATTACCCTAAGATTTTCCTGCTCATTACACACGAGCATAGATTTACTTCCTTCCGGACTCAAACTTATTGGGGCAGTAAAATACTTAGGCCCCTTCTTATTAAGGAAATTCAATTTTGTTTTAATATCGGATATGTCATCCGCTAAATCATCAACAGTGTAATCATCCCTAATGATGTCGTCAGGATTCGCTAAAACTGGATTGTCATTGTCGACACCATGCCAGATCGTCCCCGGAATGGGGTTACAACGATAAAATCTCCTGCGGTACTGCGCCGGCGCATTGATGTTAGCCAAGCTTACCACGACTTGGCGTAGATTGTCAAAAACTACTTGTTCCGCTTGCGGGATGAATAAGTTTTCTCTGGTATTGGGGCAGTAAAATACTTAGGCCCCTTCTTATTAAGGAAATTCAATTTTGTTTTAATATCGGATATGTCATCCGCTAAATCATCAACAGTGTAATCATCCCTAATGATGTCGTCAGGATTCGCTAAAACTGGATTGTCATTGTCGACACCATGCCAGATCGTCCCCGGAATGGGGTTACAACGATAAAATCTCCTGCGGTACTGCGCCGGCGTATTGATGTTAGCCAAGCTTACCACGACTTGGCGTAGATTGTCAAAAACTACTTGTTCCGCTTGCGGGATGAATAAGTTTTTTCTGGTATAATCGTCCCTACCAACTTTAGAAACGTATAATCTGTCACCAACCTTCACTTTACTTTAAGTTTTGACATTTCAGCTGAAGGTATTTTACCTTCGCTACAGAAAGTCAAAAATATCATAGAATATGAAAAACCCAAATCGTTAAAAGAATTACAACGTTTTGTTGGAATGGTTAATTTTTACCATAGATTTGTAAAAAATTTCGCATTATTGCTTAGCCCTTTGCACGATTTCATTAATCATCTTAATTCTAACAAAATTAAAATTATTAAGAAATGGCCTAAAATATGTGAAGATAGTTTTAATGAAGCGAAAGAATCGCTTATTAAAGCTACGCTTTTAGCTCATCCTAAAGAAGACGCGTATCTATCAGTAACTACTGACGCAAGCCAAACAGCTATTGGTGCGGCGTTAGAGCAAAATGTCAATGGAGTAAGAAAACCAATAGCATTTTTTTCTAAAAAACTTTCAAAAACTCAACAAAATTATTCAACTTTTGACAGAGAATTATTTGCGATAACATATGTTAGAAGGTTCTGTTTTTGATGTTTATACCGACCATAAACCAATCGAGAAAACTGTTGTGTCAAAGTCAAAAACATTTTTTACATAGGTAGCGATAATGTTCTTGTTGCTGATTTTCTCAGCAGGTTAGACGAGACAGATATCGCTTCTTTTGAGATTCAAGAATATGATCTCATTAGTCTAAAACAAGACAATGATTCAGAATTAAAAACTCTAATTTAAAAAACAAAATTCTGATAAAGCAAATAAAAATTTTAAGCTACAATATATATCAGTAGATTCTCCAAAAACAAACGTTTGGTGCGAAGTAACTTTTGGCAAAAATAGACCCTATATTCCAAAAGAGTTACGTTATAACGTTTTCTTAGAAATGCATAACCTCGCTCACTTGGGTTCTACAGCATCTGTTAAATTAATTAAATCTAGATTTTTTTGGCCAAAAATGAGTAAAGATATCAGAAATTGGGTCAAAGTTTGTCTTAATTGCCAAAGAGCAAAAATATTTAAACACACCAAGAGTCCTATTGGACAATTCGATCCTCCAAGGGGGAGATTCGAACATATTCATTTAAATATTGTTGGTCCTTTAAAAATCTCAAATGGATGTAGTTATTTACTTACCATTATAGACAGAGCTACCAGATGGGTAGAAGTATATCCTCTCAAAAACATTTCTTCGGAAAATATAGTTAAAAAAATTCTTATTCCTAGATTTAGAGGTCCATGTAAAATAACTCATGATCAAGGAGCTCAGTTTGAATCTCATCTTTTTAAAGAATTCAGTAAAAGATTAGGTTTTAATAGTATACACACAACAACATATCATCCCCAAAGTAACGGAATTATAGAACGTTTTCACAGAACTTTAAAAAGTGCCTTAATGGCAAAAATAAATAATAGTAATTGGTCTGAACAATTGCCTTTAATTTTACTTGGTTTAAGATCAGCTTTTAAGGAAGATTTGAAATGTTCTTCTGCTGAGTTAGTTTACGGTTAATCTTTACGTTTACCTGGTGAACTTTTCACTAATTTAAATGAAAACATTGACGCTCACGCATTGTCAATCAGATTACGTGAAAACTTTAATAATTTTAGACCTGCTCCTGTAACCAAACATGGTAATGAGAAAATTTTTGTATCACCTGATTTAATGACAGCTGAATTTGTTTTCACTAAAATTTCTGGTTTAAAACCATCTTTGACTCCTCCTTATGAAGGTCCATTCAAAGTTATTAATCGAACGGATAAAGTTTTTACAATTTTAAAAAATGATGTTGAAGTTGTTGTTAACATTGACAAATTAAAGCCTGCCTTTTTGTTAGCAGATTTTTCATATTCAAATAATGCAATTCTCAAACCTAAAAAGGAAGTCTCATTTATGTTAAATTGAATTTCTCTTAGTTAGAGTCTTTCTTTATTTCGTTTTTAATGTTTTACAATTATTATTATTTTTTTTTAAAAAAAAAGGGGAAGTAGTTGTAGCGTACGTTTTTACTTCCCTACTTGTCTGTAGTGTATAATGACAGTTGGTCGGTTTTGTTCATAACCTCGCTTATGAATTCTGGCATTGAAGTATGGAATCGCCACAAGATCCGTCTTTTCCGGTTTCGGAAAAGCCTGCCAACCGGGATATAAAAAAGAAAAAATGAAGAACGAGGATACTATAGAAACAAGAAAATAGGTTGTTGATATATATATATATATGTTTTTTCTGACTCAGACATTTTGTTACTTATACACATAAAAATAAATAACTTTGATACTGAAGAAGGATTTTAATGATTATTTATCTTCAAATAAAATTTCATATAATTTTACATTGGTGACCCCGACGTGATCCTTCTTCTGATTGCTACACTGCACAATCTAAGTTTAATGTAAAATTGTCTGTCCTCAGGTGTAACAATGGGGGTGAATATATTTCAGGTGATTTTAAGGATTTTTGTCGTGAAAATGGGACAGTAATAGACTATTCTGCACCATATTGTCCACAACAAAATGGAAAAAGTGAAAGGTACAATAGAAGTTTGGTAGAAAAAGCTAGAGTCATGTTAGAAGAAGCTAGTTTATCAAAAAGTTTTTGGAATGAGGCAGTTAGAGTGGCAGCGTACGTGTTAAATCGAAGTCCACATAGTAATTTAGACAAAACACCAGCAGAAATTTGGAATGGTACAAAACTAAACATTGAAAATGTGAAAGTGTTTGGATACACAGCATTTTCTCACATCCCTGAACGGTTTAGAGATAAATTTGAAGTTAAATCAGAAAAGTGTATAATGATTAGATATACCAACACTGGATATCGTTTATGGAGTATTTCAAGAAAGAAAATTATTGTATCAAGAAATGTGAGATTTAATGAAAATGACTTTTATTTTAAAACAAATGGGGTGAGCATATATATGGATAATGAAGAAAATAATCAAATAGAATTTGAAATGTACATGGCATTTGATGCTGTATCATATATAGAAAATGTACCTCAAAGTATTGAGGAAATAAATGAAAGACAGGATAAACAAATGTGGGTAGAGACAATGAAGCGAGAAATACATTCTATAAATAAAAATCAGACAAGGAAAGAGGTTACAGCACCGGAAGAAGCAGAAATATTGAACACAAAATGAATTTTTATAAAGAAACCACTAGAAGAACACGTTCGATTACAATGAAATTTATTCCCCAGTTGCCAAGATGTTTACTATCAGAAGGTTTTTTTCTATTGTTAATCAATATCAATATTTTATTAAGCGATTTGATGTTAAAACGGCATTTTTGAACGGTGATTTAAAAGAAGATATTTATATAATACCATCAGGCACTTTATGGTCTTAGGCAAGCAAGTAAGTGTTGGAATCAAAATATTAATGATTATTTAATAAATTTAGGATTTAGAAGATCAGAAGTCGAGTATTGCCTATATACAAAAAGGGATGGTGTTAGTTTACTATATATATTAATATATGTAGACGACATTTTATTAGCAGGACCAGATTTTGGAAGAATATAAAAGTAAGTTTATGGATGAATTTGATATGAAAGACAAAGGAGAAGTGAAGAATTTTCTAGGACTTGATTGAATACGATAGGGAAAAGGGAATTTTAAAGTTGAGCCAAGAAACATATTTAAAAGGAATTCTAAATCGTTTTCATTTTAATAATTGCAAAGAATGTGCAACTCCAATGGACACAAAATAATGTATTAGATGCTAAACCTGTTAAACCACTAATTGGGTGTCTGATGTATTTAATGTTAGGCTCGCGTCCTGATATTTGTTTCTCAGTAAATTATTTTAGCAGATACCAAGACAAAAATGTTAATGAAACCTGGATTGGGATGAAAAGAATGTTAAGATATCTCAAGGGCACTATAAGTGTGTATTCAAAATGTGAAAGAAAATGTAGTGAAATACCTTTAAAATATAAAAAGTAATTATACCATTTACAACCAATCCTTTGCTTTATAGAATAACGACGCCGATGAAGAAGTAGAAGTAGCTACTGAAGATGAATCTTCTTAAGAGACAGAAGATTTTGCGTCAATAAATAATAGCGTCACGCAGTAAACAGGAGAAAAAGCATGTCCCACCAAAAATAAAAAACTTGAAGACCAATCTGATCCTCGTATTGATAAAGCTTTCAACATTAGTAGTAATACAAGGCGGATTCTGGAACAGGTAGGGGTGGGGGAAATACGGAAAGGGGGCTAGACTCAGACATGAGAGCCTAACGGTAGCTAATAAGCCCTATATGTGAAGACAGGTGTCTAGAAAAGTTAGGTTAGTATTCAGATTTCATTTAGAACTGCATTGACAGATGACAGGACCCTAGAGAGGTTAAATTAGCCTTCATATCTCATTAGAATCTAACGTAATCATTATTTTTTATCCTATATGCGAGCCCCGAAAAGATTATAAGCTAACCTAACCAATTTTTGTGTACTAAATCTTATTTGTAGCAGATGGTAAACATTTCACGTCATGAGACCAACCTTAATTTATATTATAATATATTCTTTATGTTAATTAATAAGAGAATTGTTTTCAACCTTGCTGCTTTTAATTAATTTATATATATTAATGTTTAATTTATGTAAAATAATGTATTTATTAATTATAAAGATAATTGATAAGATGTGAGGGTCTAACGGTAGCTAAGAAGCTCTATATGTGAAGACAGGTGTCTAGAAAAGTTAGGTTGGTGTTCAGATCTCATTTAGAACCTAACGTAACCGCATTGACAGATGACAGGACCCCCAGAAAGGTTAAGTACTAATATATTTAAATAAATTTTTCTTTTAAAATAGTGTTTGATTTTTCCTACCCAGCGTTTCAGTCGTAAAAAAATTGTATTTCAAACATTTGCTATAACTATTTTGGTTACCAAATAAAGTTTTCAGATCAGCTGATCTTAGTCTCAGCCTTAAAGAAAAACTATAAAAAAAACTATAGAAAAAATTTTATCTGTATTTTATTTCAGGACTCATCTCACTACAAGACTTCATCGTCGCTGAAAAATTGTCTATCGAGTTCTTCATAGTCTTCATATAATTCCTCTTCTTGTTCTTCAATGATTTGATCCCGATCAAGTTCAGCTTGGTACAACCGTAACATGCAGTAGGGTTGAAGTCTCAGCCATCGTACCTTTTCAACAATCTCCAAATTTAACACACAGGCAGTATAACTTCTTATTTTATGCTTAATAATAATGTTTGGAACACCCATTATACTCTATTAACTACTGCATCAAGTTCTATGCTTTTATAGAGGAAACAAGTACGTCCTACCCAGTGGCGTTTCAGTCGTAGAAAAATTGTATTTCAAACATTTGCTATAAATATTAAAATTAAATTAAAATATTGTTTTGCTTACCCAGTTACGTCGTTAAATAATTTAATCGTATAATACGATAAAATTTACATAAAAAAGTAATCACGAAAAAGGCTGAGCTTTACGTGGTAGATCGATCTTAGTCTCAACCTTAAAGAAAAATGAAAAATTTTACTAGTATTTTATTTCAAATTTACAAAACAATAATTTTATTTTACTTCCCCAGTATGTTTTACGTTATGGATCATGATCTCCTAACATTTTTCTAATATTTTTACATACATTTAATACAATTTTAAATTTTTGTTTTAATAAATAACATGACATACCCCTGTATACATAGTTTTTACCTGTAATAAATCATTGTAATTAATTATTAATTCATTATTTTTCTCATGCAATTTCTTATAATTCTTACAATATATATTCTATAAGTAGAAGTCACGTTTTTTAGTTGAAGGAGCTGATGAAATAACTAATTATAATTACATATTAATGGCAATTATTTATGTAAAAAGATTGTATAAATAGCAACAAATTTAATTATTTTATATCAGTTGTTCTAGTTAAGAAAAGTGACTATGGGTAAGTAGCCGATTACTTTTATTAAATTGCCTTTCTATTTTTTATTTTTAAAAAATGTATTTTTTTTTTAATGTGATTTTTAAAAAATATGAGTGTAAGTTAATACCTCTACTATTATTGAGCTGATTTGAATGGGGAAAGCGGTATTGTAGAATAGGGGGTAGATGATGTGTAGACGATGTCTATACATGTACATTTTTGTAATATAGGTGGTGTGAGGAATAGAAACGAAAAGAAAAATCATATGCAGAGACGTTGCCATAAGGGCCGTAGCTTTTAACTTTATTGTTATTAGCTCGATTTTGATGGGACAAACGGTAATCTAATATAGGTGGTGTGAGGAATAGAAACGAAAAGAAAAATCATATGCAGAGACGTTGCCATAAGGGCCGTAGCTTTTAACTTTATTGTTATTAGCTCGATTTTGATGGGACAAACGGTAATCTAATATAGGTGGTATGAGGAATAGAAACCAAAAGAAAAATCATATGCAGAGACGTTGACATAAGGGCCGTAACTTTTAACTTCGTTGTTATTAGTTCGATTTTAATGGGACAAACGGTAATCTAATATAGGTGGTGTGAGGAATACAAACGAAAAGAAAAATCATATGTAGAGACATTACCATAAGGGCCGTAGCTTTTAACTTTATTGTTATTAGCTCGTTTTTGATGAGACAAACGGTAATCTAATATAGGTGGTATGAGGAATAGAAACCAAAAGTAAAATCATATGCAGAGACGTTGCCATAAGGGCCGTAGCTTTTAACTTTATTGTTATTAGCTCGATTTTGATGGGACAAACGGTAATCTAATATAGGTGGTATGAGGAATAGAAACGAAAAGAAAAATTATGCATAGAGATATTGCCATAAGGGCAGTAGCTTTTAATTTCGTTGTTATTAGTTTTGATGGTAATTTAGAGGTAGTTTTAGGAGGTAGTTTTAAAATCATATGGGTATGAAAGGACATAAATTAAACAGTCTATAATCTAATATAAATCTTTTATTTAACTACATTTTTTTTTATTTTAAAACAAAAATTAAATGTGTATATTTACATTGGTTGAAAATAGATATAAAATATTTGTATTTCTTTTAAGATGCAAAGGAGCAGATTGCCGGTTTTCTATATACGAGGATCGGAGAGGAGTTAAGAGTAAGATGGTTTTAACGATTTTTGGATAAAATGACAATATTGCTTCTTTTTAGTCAGTGCCGAAAGTTGTACTACTAGATGAAATACCACAAGATCCGTATTCGATACCAGGAATATTCCTAGGTGTGGTATCGGATTACAACCTCTACGTGGTGGCAATGGAGCCCATGATAGCAGTGTGGGCACTTAAAATTAGCGGTAAGTAGAGAATTTTTATTATTATTTATTTATTAAAGAATTTAAGCAATAATAACATTCATTTTGAGCTGATACAGGGCCATAATATATTTTTGGATTATTTATTTCATTTTTATGATGTATAAAACATGGAAGTCTAATTTGTAAACTAAAGACGGTTTTATATTTCTCTGGTAATTTATGCCATACATTAAGCAATTCCCATGGAAGAGACTTTTCTAATAAATAATCAAGAGTTAAAGATTTCAACTCATCCTCTGAGTAATCGGTTAAACTTCTTGAACCCATTATTATTTTATGAAGTAGAAAACTATATTGTAGAGGTTTTTATATAGAAAAATCTTTTACCCCCATTTTTCTGAAACTACCAATGAAAAACAATGATATTTAAAATGTATTACTAGCATGAAAATAAACAATTTTAAACTGATACTATTCAAAATAAAATATAAGTTTGAATAAGAATTACCTAAAGTTCTGAATATAAGTAAACAACCTGTTCTTAAAATTCATCAGTTGTCATAAACACTCTTAGATAATGACACTACTTACAACAAATTTTATAATTCTCACAGCAGTATTGAATAATACACTGTATGTTAATGTACCATATAATGTTAGGAATTTAGCTATCTGTTTTGATATGATTGATATTAAGGGAGATTGTTCAAGAGCATCATGGTTAATGATGAGACATTCTTCAGTCAATGATTTACGACTTCCAGTATTTTTCAGTGAAATACCTCAAACAAACAAATTTTATTTTAATTATAAAATTCTATTGTTGTTTAACAATTACACAGAAGGTCAAACACAAAAATGGCAACAAATGTTTCTAAAACCCCCACCTATTGAAGAAATAAATATCGGATTAGAAATTAATAAGGTGTTTATAATAACATGTATGATTTTGATTTGTATTTTATTTTTAATAGCATTTGTTTTTAGGAAAATATTTAAAATATACACTTTGAAATAAAACTCTGAGATAAAATATATGTTTTTATTAGTAAACAATTAACTAGGTAAAATAACATTAGTCAACCGGTGGTGTAGAGCCGACACATTTTTTTGAGAACACATGAACTTTCCAGTGGCATGTATGAAACAGCAATCTGTAGATGGTTCAAATACTTCAGTTCGACAACAAAACTTATCATAGTTAACCAAGTCAATTACATGAGGGTGATTATTGAAAATCTTGCATTTCTCCCTCAAAAAGTCTGCTTTTTGATTTCCTCTAACATATATGTAGTCAACATTTTGCATTAGGTACGTCTCCAATATATTATCCAATTCAGAATAATCAATTAAACCAGAAGAATATTTTATTCCATGAATGTACTTTTCCAAATAATTAACAGTTTTTCTATCTCGGTCATTAAGTTCACTATATGGTACTGGCGGTTTAAAGAAAAAATTAAATTTTTTTGTACCGATTTCGAAGGTCATTTCCTTTGGATGAAAGGCTCCTTCAATCACAAAACCTTGGATGTCAACAAGAGCGATACGCATGATGAATGAAAGTGTACTGAAGACTTGTTTCAAGTTTTAGAAGTTTATATATTAGTATGGAAGGAAGTAATTAATTATTCTAATAATGACCATTATATTAAATATCATTATGAAATTATCAATATATGCTTTAACTTTTGATTTTTCGTTTTCAAAATTCATGATAATATTATTACTTCCTCTGTGTAGAAGTCGTGAATACATCATATTAGCATATCTGCAAGTAGGGCTAAATTTTAGGTGTTCAATAATAGGAGTATCATCAGGTTGCCACTTGTAGATTTTAATCTTGCAGCTAAAACATTTAACTACATCATCTAAATGAATATAGTAGAATCCTGCTAACGCTAAGTCTATTGGAGATAGAAATCCACTCCAATCTTCAAACGTTTTCAATCTAAATTCAAATAATTCTGACATAACCATGAACTCTTCACTTGACTTATCTTCACCACACATGTTTAAATAATAAATAATTTCTGTTTTATTAGTATATATCTCACTTATGAAGTAGGGGGGGTAACAAAAAAATTTCTAATTTAATTTTTATTCATATAAGATTTATTTCATTATTTTCACTCATCATAAAATTATCATATAAAAATAATACATTTGATAGAGCACAAAAACATTTATCAATAGTATGGTAAGGACATCTTGGTTCAGACATACTTAGAGGTTCATTAAATTCAAAAATTGGTACTTTACAAAATTTCTTAATATAATTTAAATTTTCTTTCCCTTTAATATACACCATGTCAGACGTTCTAGTTACATTTTCAAAACTCTTTCTAAATTGATATACAGGTGTAAACCCACTATTCCAATCAATTCCATGGTGACTCTTCATCATGACCTGGTTGTAATAATTTGGGGGAAGCAATTTAATGCTGAATGGAGGTTTGAAAACATAATGACTTAATCGTTTTCCATCATAACTAGCAAATTCTTTCACTATAAATTTATTATTATCTATATTGAATCCTTGGATATCAACTATGAGCTTCATATTTTCAAGTTTTAAATTCTTTTAGGCGTTCTTGAATTTGTTTATAAAATTTATCAAGTCACTCTTTATAATCATTAAACACATTTGATTACATTTCTACGTTTACATCTGTTTTATAATTTTTAAGACGAATTAGTATTGTTTTACAATTTTTGTTGAGGGATTGTAGGAAAATTCTTTTTCATGTAATATAAGACAATATGCTGAGGTATCTGCTGAGGTAGGGGAATCAGTTTCAAATTCAATTCTCAGAACAATAGATCCTTGTTGAAGAATTTCCCGTTGATGCGAACAATCAAGGTGTATCAACGGTGCTTTTTCCTTAAAATCTTTAGGGTTGAATATTGGTTGCTTCATACTAAGTTGATAATAGCTTTCTTGGAAATTAGAAAACATTTCATATAAAGTTGCAAATTTATTATTTTTGAAATCTAGATGTAAATCATTATAGGGATATCTTTCTGAATTTAAAAATATTCGGATGTTAGTCAGATCACAATGATCGAATTTACTCATATCCGTTGTAATCTTCCCCTTTTTAGCTTTCTGAAAACCAATAATTATATGTCGAGGAGTCTCTAATTTTGAACTGGTTTTTACAGCCCATGCATGTCTAGTAGAGGTATTTAATGAGGGGTATTCAATCATTTGCCATGAACGAAATTTTATTGGAAGTTCTTTATTGCTTTTGGTGATGTTAGTCAGACGAAGTTGTTGGCTTAAACTTGGTTTTATATGTGGTACATTCCACCAAACTTTTGTTAACTCAATTTTGGGGTGTTCGGTTTCATCTTCAGAAGTTATTGCATCATTATCATCACTAGACCGAATTAGCACTAACTCTTGTTTCATATTCATAATAATTTTATTAAAATCTTCAAAGAATCCAGATAGTAAACTTAAAGTAATGCATACATTAAAGTTGCCATTTGCATCAACTAGAATTTTTTGATTTTTATCTTTTGGGTTGTAATTTGGAAACCACCCTGCATTTTCCATTGAAACACTCTCATTTTTATTAAGAGATAAATAATTTTTCATTGTTGATACTAGACCTACATCTCTAATTGAATCTAAAACCACTCCATTTAGCTCATATCTCAACTCACGAAACAAGAATGCTATTCCATTATTAATGAATTTTAGTTTAGTTGGTACTCCTCCTGTACTTGTAAGCAATTTGCCCTCAATGTACAAAAGACTATTTGATGGTAATGTATAAGCATCCAAATCTTGAATAGAAATGCGTAATTCATCATTGTAATTTATGTTTCCTGTATTGTTTGGCTGATATAAATGATATTCAATGTTTTCTATAGTATTATCATTAAAGGGCTGACCTGTTACGTGGAGCATTTCCATTATACTAATACTTTAAATCCTTGTGATTTCAAAAACTTTTTATTTTTATATGTTATCCTCACAGTTGTTTTTGTATGAGTAACTGGATTTTTCATAGTGGATAATCTTTTATAGTTTTTATTTTCTGAATATGGGTGAAAGAATTTCAAAACCATATTTATGACCCCGTTCTTCTAATACGTAAAGTGATTGTAACTTCCTCCTCTCGAAAATTGATAAGATTTGAATTTTGATCAAAAATTTTTACTGTGATTGAATTGATAGTCTTGGCACTTACAGGATAATATAAAATAGTTTTTGGTGTTTCTACTATTTTATACCCAGTGGGAACAGTGGGGAAAAATTGATGTATGATATGAACTGGTTTTCCATTTAAATAGGATCCTGTTGCAATATCACAGTCAATCAAAATACTATTCACTTTTAAAATTTTTACAGGATGATCAGAAATATAAGTTTGATTTGGATTAAGTCTCTTAATATCAAAGCCAAATACTTTAGCAATTGAATTATCAGTATTAAATGAAATTATACGATTACTTTTAATCGATATCTTTGATGTATTTATATTAGGAATTATATCTATGCTAGCATCCTTATCTATTTCAGTCATGTGTTCATTCAAAGTTGTTATAAGGTCATTTAATTCGTAGACTCCTACAGGAATTTCAAATGTATGTAAATTTAGAGTGTTAGCCCCCCATTTGAATATATTATTAGATTCATCTATATTAGGTATTATATTAAAGCTATTGAAATCTACTAACCCAATTTCATACTCAAGGCCATCTTCTAAATATATAGGAGTACTAAAATGAGAAGTTAAAATTGATGAATTTCCACTTAATGTAATACTGAGAGACATATTTACTTATCGAGAGTTTATTTAATAATAAAGTACATGCTTTTATTTATACTGATTATATAAGAAATTAAGTACATGTTGACCACACTCATATGAATTAAAAGTTTGAATCCTATCATAATTATACTTTATAGTTACATCTCCATTACTATAAAAATATTTAATTAATTCTAAAGGTGGTTGTAAATTTCCATAACTATCAAAATATATAACTTGATTATTTTCTTTTATATACGCTGTCCAGTGTGTCCCTTCACCGCTATTAGAATCCATATTTAAAATTCCACTTTCATATTTATGAATTTTTTTCGGTAATGTATCTCTCATAAAAACTCCTCTAAAATTAGGTATTTGTAGTTTTTTAACAATTTTTTTTAAATCAACATCAGTTAGTGCTCTATGTGGTATTATCAGTTTTTTGACTTTAATCCACTTCCTTTATATGGCCTCAAATACAGACCTTTTCCACCCTTTGATTCCATCTTTAAATTATGACGTTTTTGTTCTTCTAGTTGCTGTTGGTTTGCTTTTGCATCATTCACTGCTTTAGCAATTCCAGCTGCCCCACCTCCAAGAGCTCCCAAAGCCCCTAAAAGTGGTAAAATTAAGGGTAGAAAACCCCCTTTTTTAGGAGCTCGAATTATACGTTTCTTCTTCCTTTTCTTTTTTAGAGAGCCACCTTTTTTAGGTTTGTACTTCAAACCCATACCAAGTTTACGCTTACCCTTCATTCCAGTAGTTACTACCCAAGCAGCTGCTTTCTCTCCAAATTTAGCGTTTCTATCTTTCACACGCTCCCAAGCTTTGTTTTCTAAAATTTTATCTGCAATGTGTCTATCAGCCAGTTCTTTACTTTGCGAATATTTGATATCGTGTTCCCTGCAGGCCTCATCCAGTGCATTAATACCTTTATCACCTCTTTGTAATCTCTTGTCTAAATGTGTTCCCGGTCCACAGAATTTGTAGTTAGGTAAATGAAGTTCAAATGGTAGTTTGTTTATTAAAGAATTTAGCAAACCACTACCTCGATGTGAATGTTGTCGTTTACGTTTAACCATTGTGTGCTAATATACCTGAGACAAGCTTTATATACTTGCATCATAATCAAAATCTGGTCAGTGTTCTATAATGCATTCTAATATAAGGATTGAAAAACAGAGTATTTCTTTACCAATTAAAAATCATGATAGCATTGCTGAAGATAAGAAAATAGGAAAACATGGTTATTTGTTTGGTCTCAATTCCAAACGAGGATTAATTGTTGGTCCTAGTGGATCTGGAAAAACAAATGTAATGTTATCATTAATTGAACACCCAAATGGATTAAGATTTGAAAATGTTTATGTTTATTCAAAGTCATTACATCAACCAAAATATACATATCTTAGAAATCTACTTCAACCTATGAAAGAAATTGGTTATGAGGAATACAGTAACCCGATGGATATAGTTGCCCCTGAAAATATTAAAGAACATTCAGTTATAATATTTGATGATGTAGCATCCTGTGATCAGAGTATTATTCAAGGTTATTTTTGTTTCGGACGTCACAAACATACTGATTGTTTTTATTTATGTCAAACTTACTCATCAATACCCAAACAATTGATTAGAGATAATGCAAATCTTTTAGTGATTTTTCAACAAGATATGACTAATTTAAAACATATTTATGATGATCATGTTAATATTGACATGTCATTTCAAGACTTTAAAGACTTGAGTTCGTACTGTTGGAATGATAAATTCGGATTTCTCACGATTGAAAAGGATTGTCCAGTTTCATCTGGTAAATATCGGAAAAATTTTGATATTTTCATTCGTATATAATAATGTGAACAGGCTGAATAACTTTTAATTAAAATGAATCCTCAGTTAATTAAACAACTAATAAGTGCGAGAAAAGCACTAAAGAAAAAATATAAAAGTTTAAAAAGTGATATAATTAAATCACAAACACATTTAGAAAAAACATATACTCCAATAACTGATCCCCTTAAGCAATTAGTTTCAACTTTATCAAAACAAGAACAAATTAAGCAGGAGGTTAAAACACCACCTTTAACCCCAACAAAGTTATATCAACTTACGAATATATCTCCTATTGAAGATAATCCACCATATAACAGCACCAAATTAAATCAAACAAATTTTCTTAGAAATGAGGAGACTTTTGAATCACAAGGAAATGATAATGTTTTTGGAGACCGTAATAGAGAGGATGATTTTATAGATGATAGTATTTCTCAGTTTTACCAAACAATTACAGATCCTAATACTTTACGTGAATATTTTGATCAGTTTGCTTCACCATTACCTAGAGATTATATTGAAGCAATGACTAGAGATGTAAAAGGTGATTTGGATCATATTTTAGGTGTTTTCCATAATCCCTTGCAAGAAAAATTTTATATTGGAGATGCAGAACTGGACTTTGTTGGTTCAAACATTAAAGTGAAAGGAATTACGTATCATGGTACTCCGGGACTTTTTGAATTACTTTTTAAAAAAATACCAATTAGTTATACTAGAAAAGATATAGACGATTACATTGATATAATCAGAAGAACAAATGCGTTACATAGAGACTATAAAGCAGAATTACCAATTAGAAAATTTCCAGCAGACATAAAAGATAAATACAATTTTATTATTAAACCTCGAATGGAAACAAAACCTCAATTTAGACCAAGAGCATTATCTATACCATCATCTTTGATAAAAGGAGTAGCGACGCGAAGTAAGGGGAGAATCGGAAAAGGGATGGTGATGGAATATGATAATAATCCTATCGACTATAAATATTTTGATAACTATAATGAAATTATAGAACGCCTTATATTACTTACGGCTTCTCAAGCTGCTGGCAATACAGGTCATAATAATGAAATTATATCTATTATTGAGGAATTACGCGAAGGAGGTATAATTGAATAAATAAAGAAATTTTTAAAACTCTGTATCAGTATACATCAGACCATATAACAATGCCAATCAATAAATTCGGAAGCCACTTTTTAAATAAAACGTTTTCACCAAATCTGTCAAATCCGTTTTCATCATTTTATCTTTGTGAACCTGCTGTTTTCCATACCAAATGTTTTATCAGATTAAAAGGTGTTAAACGAACAAAAAATAATAAAAACTTTTATATTTTGGATAATCAAGGTACAGCTTTTGTGTTTCCTATATCAGGTAAAATCGAAAGTTGTAAACATTATGCTGCTGATGGTGAAATTTTACTAAATTCCAAAGCATATAAATATCATCAATTATCTGGAACTAACATTAAAGAAGGTGATAAAATTGAATTTAAACTGGGAACGCCAGATGAGATGTGTGCTGATTTTGTTTTTCAATGTCCATTAGAAAAAAATGTCTAAGATTCAAGTTGTGAATGAACTACATAAACCAGCTCGAAAAAAATATAGGAGACGTCATGTTATTGTTAAAGGCTTAAATGATCTTATCCAAGCAGATTTAGCGGTTATGATACCATATTCAAAATTTAATAATGGTTATAATTATATTCTTGTAGTTATTAACGCATTTAGTAAATTTGTATGGGCTGAACCTATTAAAACAAAATCTGGTGAAAATGTTGTAGCAGCTATGAAAAAAATATTATCGCAAATGCCTGCCCCCAAAAATTTACAGACTGATAATGGAACAGAATTTTATAACACACAATTTAATAATCTTATGAGAAAATATGATATTAATCATTATAGTACTTTTTCAAACATTAAAGCAAGTATTGCCGAACGTGTAATAAGAACTCTCAAATCATTATTATGGAAACAATTCAGTATACAGGGCTCATATAAATGGTTAAAAATTCTTCCTGAAATTGTCAATCAGTATAACAATACAAGACATTCAACCACTGGAGTAGCACCTAGTTCAGTAAATGATAAAAATGCTAAATATATTACAGCATTTAATCATCTAAAAATGGTTGATAAAGCAAAGTTTAAAAAGGGGGATTATGTAAGAATTTCAAAGTACCGACATGTTTTTGATAAAGGGTATACACCCAATTTGACAAATGAAATTTTTAAAATTATAAAGGTTAAACTAACTAACCCAACTACCTACTTGTTGGAGGATAGTAAAAAGGAGGAAATTCAAGGATGTTTCTATACTGAAGAGTTACAAAAAGTTAAATATCCTGATGTTTATTTAATTGAAAAGATTGTAAGAAAAAAAGGAAACCAAATTCTTGTCAAATGGCTTGGGATGGATAATACACATAATTCATGGATTAATAAAAATGCTATAATTTGAACTAATTTTTAAAGAATTAATTATATATATATATATTTTAAAATAAATATTTTAATACTCTCAAATTATTAAAAATATTTTATTCATCACTTTATCCTCATTCAAATTAATTATTTCCTTTATCCCATCAAAATTAAAGAAATTGTTCTAAAAATAATTTAACCCCTCCACATTTGTTGGGATAGGAGTTCTCTATAAAACATGTGAATTATTTATTTTATACTAATTGTTCAAAATGAATTCTCAAAGTGGTATGTCCAGTGAATTTTATGATGATGGTGGTAGTGAAGACTATGGAGAACTTGAAAAAGTATTAAAAGATTATGAAAATGCTGCTAAAGCTGAGCAACATTACTTGCTCCAAAATTCTATTGAACTTAAAACATTAAAAATTCAATGTGGTCTAAGTCCAGCTAGGTCATTCAGTCCAGCTATCGTTATATCCTTACCTGATAAACGATGTAGTGAAATATCATTTGGGATGCATGAATGGTCTCAGCTTATAGACTTACTATTACAGAAAAATATGAACTTTTTTAATGAAGCACTATCAACATACCCAGGTGAATATGAGCCAATAGAGTTTTCATGTGGAGATTTTTGTACTGTTAGACAATTAATCTATGATGATATGAAATTTCTTGAAATAATAAAACATGGTATTGGGATCTATCTTACACATGAGAATGTTGAAGAAATACTGGAGGTTGACCGCTGCCTAATATCACACCGAGTATCAATGTTAGAACAACTTTATTTTTGCTCATACTATAATAATATTTTAGATAATATTAAAACAAATGTAGAATACAATAGTGACTTTAATAGATTAAAACTTTTATATGAGTTATGTGAGGTATCTACAGAAAATTGTGAGATATCTACAGAAAGTTTATTACGTCATGCGCTTAGAGAATACATCTACTTTTATAAAAATAAAGTAATTGAAGATTTAAATAAATGAGTTTTTAAAAATTAGTAGTATGTTTTTCCCCTCTCTTTATCAAAAATTCAATATGCTAAACATGTTTAGACTTGTTTCAACATGTTCAAATATGTTAAGCATGATAATTAAAATAAAATATTTATTTCAGGAACCACACCGTCAACATCGACGTAGTTCATGCTTCATCTAGGAATTCGGCGCCTCCGCTCCTCAAAAGAAAAAAAATAAAACAAAAAAAGTATTTTTTGCATTTTTATTTGAATACATACATCAATTATTTTTAAGGTCACTAAATTACATTAGACATACACACTATTCTATGATACTATAATGCCCCCAAGGAAGGGTGTTATGTTCATTTGGTAATATAAAACGTTTATCATCATGTGGGCTTAGAGCTATTTTAGTCTGCTCTATACTGAAAACATTATGTGCATAAGAATGGATATTGCGCTGGGTTTCAATTTTAGTTTTATTTTTTTCCAGACAATCTACAAAATCATCGAAAGTTATTTTATTTTTTATAACATTGGATTTAACTCCTTTAGATTTTTTTGTTACACCAAAGTTCTGAAGAGAATTTTTAATTGTATACTCATGTAATTGATCATCCTCTATTTTTTTTTGTTTATCTTGTTTTTCCTCTTCAGTTTTATAAATTTTAAATGAGTACATTTTAGATCGAAGGCCAACGAAATGAGTAATAATTGCACCTTTAGTTTCATCTTTCATTAAGCCCGGTATTTTTTTATTAATTAAAGGTATATTATAAATGTTATTTGGAGCATAGTCACTAGTATCAAATTTGTTAATATCAGCTTTAATAACCTCCTCATATACATCATTACAAGTTATTTCATATAAAAGACTATCAGTGTCCGTGTAAAGGAGTTTGATTTGACTAGATGGAAATTTATTTAACATATATGTATAATGAAAATCATACATTAAAATTTTAGATATATCTAAAATCGCCATACCTGCATATAGTGGTTTATTAAATACTATTTCAGTTTTTTTCAACTCAATCGCCATTAAATTATCATCAAAAATAGTTCGATTATAAAACTGTGGACAAGATATCATATTTTTTGCCCCATATCGCCCCTCCCATTCAGAGACGATACGAATTAATCTATGTTTCCTTATGTTTTCCATAGTTTTACCAAACACAGCATTATTCATGAGTTTATAATTTGCTTTTTTAAAATCATTTGAAGTTTCTGTCCTCAAACGAGTATTTAGATCGATATAAGACTTCATCCAAGGATATTGTTTGAATTTTAATACCTTATGAATTTTAGTTAAAACTAATCCATTTGCTATTGCCTGTTTCAGGTTGCGATAATGAATAACATATTCTTTTTTATTATATAGGGTGGTCATCAACTTAGGTAATTTTGAATTTGGAGGTTTTCTATGCTCAGCACAAAAAGGTAAATCCTTATGATGATCATGTATATTTTCGGGGTAATCAAGGTCTACCTTTAATATGTATCCCTCTGGAGAATCATCTGGTATTGATGTTACATCAATATTAGTGTCAGTCCACTCGAACCCCCCATATGGGAGAAATTCAGACATGGCCCATCCATAGAGATTATTTGCATCTAAATAGAGTAAATATTTAGGGGGTTTTGTTGGATCATAACTTGGAATATATTTATTGTTCGCTTCTGAAAGTCTGTTACAACACTGACTGATTCCCCCCCTCAATCCTTCTTCAATAAACATTATTTTATCTACACTGTCTAATAATTCCAATTCCACTTTCGTATATTTCAACATACAACTCCAGGTATAACCCGGCATAGTATAATACCATGCTGGATCTAATCCGTATGTTTCCATAGAAACTATTCTAAATGTCTCAAAAACATCTGCTAGCAATAAAACATCAGTCTTTAAATATAGCTGACTATATTCAGAAAGATTTTTAATATTAAATGCATGCCACACGTTTTTTGCATGCTCATATTGCTTCTTAGTAATATGGGTATCCAATAGTTTGTTATAAAATTTATCAATATTAGGTAACTCAGTATCTTTTAATTTTTCTATATCATCAACATAATCATAACAAAATACCCCTTTACGAGTAAGTAAGTTAAATTTTTCTGATTCTAATCCTCCAAATTCATGTCTTAAATTATGTAGATTTTCAACCTCTAAAGAGGATGATAGTTCATCTAGTGAGGCTCCCATGAATCTTAAAGAGTCAATAAATCTAAATTTAATGCTTGTGTTGGAATCGAATTGTGTAAAAGAAATATATTTTTCTTTGTTTAATGGTAGCAAACTTATCCTACCTCTTCGAGCTAGATCTTTAATAATAAAGTGACTATCATACCCGGAAAGGTTATGAAACACTACTGGAACAACAAACTTTTTTTTAAAATTTAAATTACAGGCTTGATGTGCTAAACCTCTAAACTCACCAGTAAAGTGATTATGATCACGAACGATGATGTCATTTAATAAAAATTTTTTTTCACAAATATGACACTTTGTAGCGTTTGTGTTGATTTGATTTTCAATAATTGGAATAATATTTTTTATTCTAGACTCAATATCTTTAGCTATATCCGACATTTGTTTTGCAAACCAATCCATGCAATCAGCTCCCTCATAACTTTTATAATATGAAAGATTATCATCATAATCACATTTTACATAATAGCCTGCACTGTAAGCTTTATGTTGTTGATATTTTAGTGTTTTTATTTGATATTTTCGCGTTTTTTTATTTCTAAATTTTGATTGATTATTTAAAGGTATTAGGATTGATTCAAAATCAGCATATATTATGAAGGGAACTTTTTGTTTATATACATAATCATTAAATTTCACTATCATATTTTTAGGGAAAGAAATTTTACATTTGTTTCTAATTGTACAATACATTGAATGATCATTTAATTTTCCCTCACTGGGGAAATAATTCATACATCTATCACAAATAAACTTTTTATTACCATGTTTGTTTAATTGAGATCCTACTAATCTAGATAAATTTTTAATCCAGCAATAGTGAAATTTATTGTTTATGTTTGTATTGTTATTATCAGGTGGAGACTCATAATCATTAATTTTTGGAGAATAAATATTTTGAATTAAGAGCAAATTAACATGTTTATCTAATTTTGTTTTAGTTAGTCTGGTAGGTAATACTGTGTAACATGTACCACTTTGATTTAATTCTAATAAGTATACATTTACAGAAATATTATTTAACTTTTCAAATTTTGAAATATTATTAATTGTCATTGGTACTTCAAGACCATCAGTTTTGAGAACTTGACTATAATGTGGGTATGATGAGGGTCTATTACTTACTCCATTAGGGGAATGGAGAGCACTTACGATAGCCCAATAAAAACATGCTGAATCATTATTATGTACATTTATACATGCTTTCTTGTTTTCTATTTGTTTAGGTAACGGAATAAAAGATGATGCACCGTTACCCATTTGAAATTTGTTTATATTAACCTCCAATGAAATAATTTTACTTAAAGCCCATCCGCTATCCTTCTCATTGAATTCTGATAGTTTATTATTAATTGAATCGATAACATTAATATGAAACCAATCAACAATATCCGTTCCTACGTCTATTATTGCATTTTTTGTGTTAAAATATTTAAATTCTTTTTTTTCTTTATCTACACCCTGTTTCATAAATTCTCCACAAAAACAACAGTTGACTTTTATCATTGGTAAAGACTTGAGCATTCTTTTAATTCGATTAATAAACATCACTTGAGAATCATTCAAAAACTGACTCAAATCCTTATGTTTCAAATTTATAATAACACCAGTTCTAACTCTATCTTTAAAAGTAGAAATTAAATCTTGCCATTTTACTCGGTTAGTTAGTTTATTATTAAAATTATCTAAACCCTTTCCCAAGTGAGTTTGACTAAAATTTTGAATCTGTGTCTGAAAAATTCTTAAGTGTCCTAAATTTGTTTGTAATTTTCTCAAAGCCCCAATTGAAATATCTGTCTCTCGAATTACCTTATTACATAACCTAACATTACGTTTCAAATGCTTCAACCATATCTCCCCCTCCCTAATAGTAAAATTTTCTTTTAGAATATTTTCTACTTTTTTAAATTCATTAATTATTTCATCAGAAAGGATACTAATTTCATCAGAATTCATTTTTTATTTTCAATTTGATTTATTTTTTCTTACAAAATTTGTATGTGTAGGTAATGGACTTTCATTTAAAGTTTCTGAACAGTATAGATTAGTTTCAGCAACTTTTTTAAATAAAATATTTTTATCTACTTTATCTAATTGTGAATGGTAATTTATAGACCTTCTACAAAAACAGAAATATTTCTTACAACTAAAGCAATACTTAGTATTTTCCATTATTCTCTCTTCTTAATAATTTTGAACTTGTTGGCTGGTAAAGACTTTCCTACATCCAGATCCCCTTCATAGACCAAACAGTATTCCTTAGATTGAAAATTATCTACTTGGTCCTCCAACAATTCAGTCATGCGTTTGGGGAGAAATATTACTCCAAAATCTAATTCCACCAAAACACTAGGTCCGTATTTCGTTTGAATAATTTTCCCCGACAATATTTCATATGGATGATCTAGCAGTAGATCTTTGAATTTGATCACTGCTTTTCTACCAAGTTGAGCTTTATTATTAATTGCTAAAAGATCCATCTTTAATTAAAATGAGTAGAAGTTTTTAAAATTTAAACTTACCTGATATAATATACACTAAAGTCTTGGAGAACAAGGATTATATTGATAACACTTTTTCTTATTACTTATATGCAACACATGAATTGTAAAATGCGAGTTTGTGGTTTAAAATTATTGCTTTTATACTCATAAAATTACTTAATTTGTATAAATTAAACATTAATCAATTCCATAATCACCATACTTTCAAATACACCAAGGTTGAAAAAAATTTCTCTTCATTATTAGTATTAATAATAGATTATTTTACATAAATTAAACAATAAATTCCATAATTTCATCATCGACACCAAGGTTGAAAAACAATTCTCTTCATTATTAGTATTAATAATAGATTATTTTACATAAATTAAACAATCAATTCCATAATTTCATCATCGACACCAAGGTTGAAAAACAATTATCTTTATAATTAATAAATACATTATTTTACATAAATTAAACATTAATATATATAAATTAATTAAAAGCAGCAAGGTTGAAAACAATTCTCTTATTAATTAACATAAAGAATATATTATAATATAAATTAAGGTTGGTCTCATGACGTGAAATGTTTACCATCTGCTACAAATAAGATTTAGTACACAAAAATTGGTTAGGTTAGCTTATAATCTTTTCGGGGCTCGCATATAGGATAAAAAATAATGATTACGTTAGATTCTAATGAGATATGAAGGCTAATTTAACCTCTCTAGGGTCCTGTCATCTGTCAATGCAGTTCTAAATGAAATCTGAATACTAACCTAACTTTTCTAGACACCTGTCTTCACATATAGGGCTTATTAGCTACCGTTAGGCTCTCATGTCTGAGTCTAGCCCCCTTTCCGTATTTCCCCCACCCCTACCTGTTCCAGAATCCGCCTTGTATTACTACTAACATTCTACAACAGTGTGTTGAACGTGATGGTTGTGAGATATATGGCAAGCATATTGCTGTCAAAATACGAAGTTATAGTAAACGTACTCAAGCAGTGGTTCAACATTTGTTCAATAACATTTTATTTAACGCCGACCTGGGTCAATATGACACCCTGAATACCAATTGTACTCAAGCGAACTCCTATAATCAACTACACTCACCATATGCAAGCTTTGCAAGTAACACCGAGGCTTCGTCAAGAACATCTACACCGATTTCTCCTGTTTCTAAGGAGCAAGTAACAAATATATCCCATGAAACAGAAAATCTCCAATCTCAGTCGTCAGCAGCAGCAATTTATGTAGAGGGTTTTATCCCGAATTTAGATTACTAACTTACTGTTATAATATTTAAATTATAACTTTAATAATTTAATTTGATTTCTAAATTTTTTTAAATAAATGTTTTGTTAATGTGAAAAATTTTAATTTTTTTATTTAATTTTAATATTTTGTTAATATTGCTACGAGTATTCTCAAATTGATGTTGTATCTTCTTAAATCTTTTTTTGATCTCGGGGATTATTTAATTGTGAGTTTTTTTTGAACCCTCTTTTAATTTACGCTACTGATTTTTCCTGTACTTTTTAATAAAATAAAATGTTGGTTCAACAATTAAATGAGTTTATTTAATAAATAATATGGAAAAACATGAACACAAACCAGACTAAATTTTATGATATGAATTACTTGCACGCACACACATTCACTCTATGATATCTTATTACTACAAAAAATAAAGGATTTGAATTTGGCGCAAAAATTTCTAAAAACTAAGGTTGGCACACCGATCTCTTAAAACAGCAATTGACCAACCTGTCTGTCTTAAACGCAAAACACGTGTTCCACACTTTACTCTCAGTATAAGCACGTCGTGAGTGTAATGAAAAATTTATTCCTCAACTATTTGTGCCTGATCTTCTTCTGACTCGTACAATCAGTGATATATTGTGGCTAGACTTCTCGTGATGTGATATTTCCAGCCTTGTCGATTCTTCAAGTGATATATGTACTCGGTTTGAGCGAATTATTCCGAACACAATTCTCAGGATACACAAAAATATAAAAGCAATACCTTCCAGGCAAGTTTTTGTTTAAATATTCTTTTAGATACTCCACTTACTAATTACTAAACATAGTCGCAGTTACCATTAGACTTCCAGAATATATATTTTTTTTATTTCATTAACTTCTTTTGAAATTTCGATTAATAATTTTTCTATCTTCCCTTTTCTACCATTTTCTAACGAACTACTTTCTTTTAAACTTTTAAAATAAAATATTTTCTTAAATTTCTTCTACTAAAACTCCTTCTACCATTTTATAAAACTCAACTCCCTTCTTTCTTTTCTATTGCTATGTTACCTTCTAAGGTGACAAAAATTCTCAAATTATATCTGAATTTGTTCTAATTATTTCCAAAAATTTGATTCTACGATACTTTATTATGTGTTTTAGCTTTCTTAATTTTACTTATAACGATTAACATACTTCTCCTTTATATTCTGGCGTCCAGTTTCATACATTTTTTAATTTCTGATTTAGTTAACAAAGTTGGTATCTTGACATTTCATTTTTAATAGTTGTCACAACTTTTATTTTATTTTATCATACAGGTTGTCCTGACATAATTTGTTATAAAGATTGTCCCGAAGTGAAATTATTGATAAAAATTTTGAATATTATTTAATTTTGGTTTTAATTTTTAGATTAATGTCAGAGTTTTTCAAAAGGATTTTCATTATAATCTTGATCTCACATTAAGTCAATCCCTCAGGTAAGTTAACCTTTAACTTTTCTCTTTATATATAAATTAACATTTTGTTTCTTGTGATGTTGATATCATCACATTACATTATATAATATCTTATGTTTTATTATTAAAGTACCCTATATAAATAAAGAGTTAATGCTTTTATGTATTCCTTCAAAGCTTTTACGATATATTCACTCACTTCAGGAATAATTTTTTAAATTAATTGCTTGGAAACTCTAAATAAGGCTCTTGTAAGAATCTCCTGTAGCCAAAAAACGAAGTGTCATTGCCACTCTAACTTAATGGTGAATTTACTAGTTGAAAATAATCCTAAATTTGATAAAGTTCAAAAGTTTTACAGATGGCTTGAATGTTTAAAAGGTAAAGCTGGAAAGTCGTTGCGGGATATTGAAATTTCGGAAGAAAATTATGATACGGCATGGAAAATGTTAGTTAATAGGTTTGAGGATAAGCCAGGTATAATACAAAAGCGTTAATAGTGTGCAAAGGGATAGTGTACATGGTTTAACATCATTGTTGGATGATTTAAATTTGAGTTCACTAAATTCGTTGGGATCGAATGTTAATTTTAATAATGTCATGAAAGTTGCCTATATACACTAAACGATTATGGGAAGATGCCAGAGTTGGTAAGTTTAAAGGCATACCTACAATTGATAATTTTAAAATGTTTACAGCGGATAGATGTTAAAGTCTGGTTGCATATGAAGGTGGCGACAGACAAGTGAGACAAGTAGGTAGCAACAAATTTTGAGCCAAAATGTAAATTTTGCAATGGTCCGCATTTTATTTACTTTTGTAATAGTTTATTAAAGTTACCAATTGAGCGTAGATATCAGGAAGTTAAAAAGTTAAAATTATGCACGAATTGTCTAAGATTTGGTCATATTGTAAAAGAATGTCGTTCAGAGGGTTGCAAAAAATGTCTAGACATAATACAATGTTACATTATGTAGATAAGAAAAATGTTAGGAGTAATGAAATTTTCGAATCAAATGGAAGTTCAGGTCCGTACGAATAACAATTTTCCATTAAATGAAATTGAAGATAACTGTGGCACAAGCCTTAATGGAGGGTCACAAGTTTTATTGTCAACAGCGGAGATCTTGATAAGTGATGTTAAGGGTAATTATCATAGAGTTAGATGTCTTTTGGATAGTGGGTCTCAATCAAATTTTATCTCGGAACATCTATTCAAAAAATTGGGACTACCATTGTTTAGGCCGTGTAATTAAATTTAGGATTAATGAAAAATGTGTTGCCTATATCAAAGCCCTTTTATTTTTAAGTAATTTGGCTACACACATGTCGCATGGATTTGGATTTAGTAAAAAAAAGTATTATCACTTGGACTTCGAACCGTTGTACCTCGTATACACGGTATAAATTGTTCTTTTCTAAGAAACGAACCAGCAAGATCGTAGATTTTAACTAAGTGAAAATACACCCATTCCTATTTCCCTATTTACCCTTTTTCTTTCCTGGGTGCCAAAATAGATGTTGGATTCTTGTGGAACGCTCTGGATAAATAAAGGTAGGATTTTTTTGAACCAAATACAGTCTGCTTAACCTATAAAACCTAACAACCATTTACTGAAATTAATTTGCCTGTGGTAGGTGTGAATTCACACTAGTTTTATAACGGATTTTGAATTTTTAATCTTGGATAAAATAACTGCTCAAGTACCGAGTAGATCATTTCAAATGCAAAATCTTAATATACCTAAAAATTTGATTTTAGTTTATCGTAACTTTAGTGCCGAAATAGACATGTTGTTGGGTAATAAATTATTTTTTGATATTTTATGTGTCGGTCAAATAAAATTAGGAATTAGTTAAAAATGAAAATATCAAAAAGATGTATTATGATTTTATGGAAGAGTATTTATCACTTGGCACATGATGAAAATTGATGATAGTTTAATTGAACGCGAATTTAAAGATTTAGAAAAAGAAGATAACATTTTTTATTTACCCCACCATGGAGTATTAAATAAATTTAGTGATACCACCTCGTTGCGCGTTGTTTTTGATGGATCTTGTAAATCCAGCTCAGGTTTATCTTTAAATGATTGCCTAAAAGTAGGTATTCAGAGTGACATTTTTACTATTTTGTGTAGGTTTCGTAAACATAATGAAGTTTTGACAGCGGATATCGCGAAAATGTATCGCATGGTGAATGTAGATAAATCCCAAAGAAATAATTTAGAGAAGTGATGCTGTTGATAAGATTGAACATTTTCAGTTAAATACCGTTACTTATGGAACAGGACCGGCTTCATTTCTGGCTACGCGTTGTTTAAAGCAAGTAGCTAATGACATACAATCTGGATATTCAGATTTAAGTGAAATTATTAATAAAGATTTTTATGTGGATGATTTGCTCACCGGAGCTGATTCAATTGAACAATATTGAATAATTCGGAAAAATTGTTAAAATGTTATTAAGAAATAAAAAAAAACATAAGTTAACTTACCTTAGGGAATGATTTAATGTGGAATAACTGTTACAGTGAAATTTCTCCCTGAGTAGCTCTTTTAATAACCTAAAAATTAAAATTAAAAAATATTCAAAATTTAAAAGTATTACCAACAATTTAATTTCGAGATAATCTGTACTTTTCATTTTTCTTTTGAGAGAGTTGAACCTTGCCAATTACCACAAATGTGTTCAATTTCCAATTACAAATTCAACATATTCGTTTCACTTCATACTAATAAATTTGTCACCCGACCAAAGGAATGATAAGGTGACATTTTGCCGATGTAGCTTTGCCGTTGCCAGCATATTACCGACCGATCATGCATTGTGCCAGAAGACGGCCAGAAATTCATTGTTTGCTGGGAATAACATAAAATAGTTCTCAAAAGGTTAAATAAACATTCATATACCTCTAGCAATAAGAAATAACAAGTACTTACGTTTATTTGCACTTAATCTGGTTCCTCTTTCGCTTAAAATATTAACAGCTTTTGAAAATAGTCTTTTGCACGGCACAGAAGTAGCCAAAGCGCAGCACCTTTTACGCACTAAAATACTTGGTTTCAATTGTGAAACATTTGCATCGAGTGCATTCCAGATGGAAAATTTTGGTTTTTCTGTTTCAGCTCCAGGCGTATTTGTTGCCTCCATTTCTTCAGAGGTGTATCGATCTTTATTTTTTCTGTGATTATTTCGCGGCATCCTTATTTTTGAAACCAAATGTTTTAAATCTTGTATCAACAGTTAATGTGTTTCTATATTCTATATTTCCTAATCTTGTGCGGAGACCATTTAGTAAACAATTTATTACTACTGTGGACCGATCGTCAAATGATTCTTGGGCGTAACATACCTCGAGTTAATAATATAACCAATGAAGCTGAAATGTAACTTTCACCACTAAAGCATCTAGTAGCTTCTTCAAAAGGCTATAGTATTTGATAAAGTCCTTTTAATACTTTCCATTCCTCTAAAGATAGTTGTGGCAAAGGGATATCCACAAGACCTATTGTAGATCTGATGCTGTTTTCCAGTTCTACAAATCGCCGTATCATAAAATATGTTACAGCATCTTGAATTAATTTCTTTGGTTATTCAGTTCCAAATTTCTTTTGATGGCCCATTAACTTTTTCAATGCATTGTTACTTCTCTGGAAATGTCCTACAATTGTCTTTACTTTATTTAAAAGATCTTTAACTAAATTTATTGAATCTTGCACAGTTAAATTTAATGTATGTGCATAGCAGCCAAAGTGTTTCCATCTCAAGTTTCATACAACGCAGGAATTACACTATTTGATAACGTTTTCCTATAGTTTATGTTCATAGGATGGGTTAAGTTATTGCACAAATCTTCTAAATTCAGTATCTTCCACTATACTAAAAGGTTGAAAATCTATCAATCTTTTTTTGTAGTTAAGGCCAATTTTTTTTAGATAATGGCCTAAGAGTTGTTTGTATTACTGTTTTGGTTTTTTTTGGAAACTGGTGGAGAAAACTCGGAATGTATATACCATCGCAGATGACAATAACTTTGGGCGCGTCAGTCTCTTCATTAAATAGTGTCTTAGCGAAACCTGATGTATGTAGAGCGATAAAGTCTTGTCTCGCGATCGCCAAAATGCCAATATTTTCTTGAACGAATCTTTCTGTTAATCTGAACGGTGTTAATTGCCAAACTGACAGCTTGTCTGGTGTTATAATGATAAATAACCTTGAGAAACTCATCAGAAACTCCTTGTCTCATTTTGCGGCTGATACGTCTGAGAAACTCGCCAGCGGCGGCGGCTGTAGCATCTTGAACCGCTTGACAATACGTAAAAAGGTCTTCAAACTGGAGTTTGTTTAACGGATACAAGCAGGAGAATTCTTCGTCAGTCAACAAGTCGACATTGGTGAGCCTTGTGTTGCAGCTGTGGTCCTGATATGACATAGGGTCTATTGGTGAATGTAAGACCATAAATTAGAGGCATCAATATAAAGCCATCATGATCAAGGTGCTGTTCGCAACGGACATTTTCGGGAACATATATATTGCGATGCACAAAAACATTGAGTCTCGCTTCCAAACTAACTCTGATACCATCAGGAGCATTACAGATTAAACACGCACGGTCCCTCTTTTGATTTAAGACATTCAATCTTAAATATGTTGGGTTTTCTCTAATTATCTGGATCTCTTCGTTTATAGACTGATTGCAATTAAAACAAATTCGATGATGATTTTGAACATTAAGAGCGACTACGCGAGATACGCCGTGCAAATGCGATTTGTTGTTTGTCAACATCCTCTCCAATTCGTGGCTTCTGGCGAGGGCCGCTTAATAGGTTACAAACGTAACACCGCAATCTCTGTGCCATTATTCACTATCTCTAGATTTTAATTCAAAAAGTTATATAATTATTGAACAGAGAATTATCACCGACTACTAAAAATTGTTTTTCTAATACTTTATACTGTTACTATGGTTCATTAGAACTATCACTTTAAGTTGTCAATAAAATCCATCATTCCATCAATCCATAGCTATTTAAAATACGCTTCCACATTTAAAGTATTAGAAAAAATCTTGAAGACAGCACGTGTTTTGTAGTTTAAAAAACTTCGACCTCGATTTTTAAACTCTCTATTGTCTTAACAGCTTTAATACTTTGACACCATATTGTCAATGTAAATCTCTTTTTTGGCAACTGATGGAGAACTCGGAATTTTTAACACTAACAATAGAATTTCCTAAAATATTCTCATTTGGATAAGGGGTCTGTCACGGCATTTTAATTTAATAATCACAAGGTAGACCTCGGAAAACAGGGACAACAAATGGGTAAGTAGATTTTTTTTTGCGGAGGTGAAGAAAACACTTTATGGGGAGGTTATGAGCCTAAAATCTCAAGGTCTACTGTGAGAATCTCCTTTCCAGGGCATACTCAATAAAAACTTCACCTCCTAGTTGGGCCCGTCTGACCGAAGCCTCCGGTGACACTTAGGCCTATAGGCCCATTGTATCTTACCTCTCTTTTTTGCGATTACAACACCCAATCCAATACTTTAATGCCCTGTACAAGCGTGTACAGGTCCTTTACTGGGTGGGAGTTGTATAGTTCTGGCTCACCTATTGGCTGCCCAAAAATTTGCTGTCTTTTGCGGTCCGATGCCTCGCATCTACACAGTATGTGTCACTGTTTCTGTTTCCTTACCGCACAGTCTGCAGGTAAGGTCACCATTATACAATCCCATCTTGTTAAAGTGCCCCTTTACTGGCGCATGTCCAGTGAGGAGTCCTGTGACGATTTTCAGCTGGGTCCTGTTCATCTTTAGCAGGTCTGCCGCTCTTTTGTGACACGGTCCCTTGATGTAATCTTTCCCGTGTTTGTTTCCTGGGACGTTTTCCCAGTAATGTTTGTGTTTGTCCCAAATCCAGTTTTTTACGGACACTCTTGCTGTACGCTTTGGTACTTCTAGTGACCGCCTTTGGTCTGGGGGGGTTTTCCGAACATCTTCTTGCGAGTTCGTCTGCTTTTTCGTTACCTGCAATTCCCTGATGTCCCGGCACCCATATCAGTTTGACGTGATTACGGTCTGCCAGCGATCTCAGTTCTTCTTTGCAGTCCCATACCAGTCTGGACGTCACTTCCTTGTTGCACAAGGCCTTGAGTGCCGCTTTACTATCTGATAGAATATTCATTTGCGCGTTAACTATGTTTCTCCTGTTATTCTCCCTCGCGCATAGGAGAATAGCTTATACCTCTGCCGGAAAGACGGATGTGTGAGTGCCCAATGAGTAGCTGATGCCAATCTGTGTGTTCCTGGAGAATACACCCGAGCCCGCTCCATTCTCAGTCTTGGATCCATCTGTGTACCAGATTTCTCCCTGTAGAATGTTCCTGAGCTGTGAGTCGTTCCATTCAGTTCTATCTTGCACCACCACTCTGATTGGGTTGTTGAAGTCGTACCGTTTCGGAATATGATCTGTTCTCGTTCCTAGTACGTCCCCGGTCACTATTCCGACGATACTCATATGTCCAGTCCCAACATTCGTATGGGTTGGTGTGTTTTGTAGTCTGAGAGCACCAAGCCTTGCTTCCCCTTGTACCACAAAGTGGAGAGGAGGCAATCCCAATAGTGTCTTCATGGCTAGAGTAGACGTTGACTTTATTGCCCCCGTGATTCCAAGACATGCAAGCCTTTGCACCTTGCTTAGTCGTGTAATGGCTCCTCTTTGATGGAGGGCCACCTTGTTGTACAACCAGTGCAACATATGTGGTTTTAACCCACATTTTTTCCCAAAAGAGCGTTGCCAGCTACAACTAGTGAAGTCACCGCCTTTTTGGTTGTTTTTTCCAGATGTTGGTTCCAAGTCAACTTGGAGTCAAGAACTACTCCGAGATATTTGACTTCTGCCTTGAGGTGTATGTCTTCCCCTCGAAGTCTTAAAGGTCCAATACCATCTAAGTTGGGTCTTCGAGTAAACGCTATGATGTTTGCCTTGCTGAGATTTATATTCAACCCCTGCGAGTCCGTCCATCTTATCGCCAGGTTGAGAGCCTCTTGCATGCGATCTCTAACCGTCGTGTTATACTTTCCTTGTACAAGGACTACTATGTCAGCATATCCGAGGGCTCGATGACCTGCCTCGTTTAGTGTATCCAGCAGCCCGTCCGTGGTCAGATTCCACAGGAGCGGGGATAAAACCCCATCCTGCGGACATCCTCTAGTCGTTCTGGCTACTAAGGTCTCTTCCAAAATTGCTATATGAATCAGCCTGTTCCTTAGCATGGAGTCTATCCAGGCCACACACGGTTCCTCGATTTCTCTATGTCTAGGGGCTCTCGTGATTGAATTTATTGAAGTATTGTCGATTGCCCCCTCTATTTCTAGAAATGCCGCTAACAACACTTCTTTGTTTTCCACCTTCTTTACTAGTTGGTGGAGTGCTGTCTTCAGCCGTGTAGGCATGTTGGTCGCGGTGCAGTGGTCTCTCCATTAGCGCACCGTCCCTAATATGTCTGTCTACTAGCTTCTCTAGAGTCTTAAGTACAAATGACATGAGACTTATAGGTCTTAGGGACTTTGCCGATATGGGTAAGTAGATACACAGGTAACAATTCTGACTAAATCTCCGATATCTCCGTCAGCACCGACTAGAGCAGAAAATACTAAGGAGGTACCATTAATTTTTTTTTAATATATAGTATGGACGCTTCTTGTATAGATGTCTGTTTAATTAATAATTACATATTTTTGTTGTGATAGAATTACAGATAGATATCTGTATCTTTAAGAAAACTGAGAATATTGTAATGTTTTAAAATTGTTACTTTTTAAAACGTTAGGTGAAGTTATCCTGGCTAGCTCAATACCAAAAAAAAGTAATCTTGGGCCGTAGATTTGACTTAGGACCTTGCTAGCGAGTTAGTGGCATAGTCTTTAATTAAAAAGACTTTTAAAAGTTTTCACTAAACAAATTATGAGCGCCACGAGGTTAGTTTTAGTATAACCACGAATACATGCCACTAACTTTCTAGTTGAGAGCGAAAAATAAAACAACGAAAATAAGTTTAATAAGTGAAATTTATTAAGATGAATAGTTTAGATGTAAAGAAAAGAAACAACAAATTTTGTATTTAATATTTAAAATTGATTGAAATGACTTCTGGCAAAGGTGTAAGTGTCGGATGACACTTACCTTTTGTTAGTGTTAAACAAACTAATTTGTGCCTTCCATTTTGTAAAAAATGTACACATACCTAGGAGATAAAAATGATTCTAGCTACATCTTATAAGCGATTTGATTTAATTTACTAAGCAATTTAATTAATAATAATTTAATATGAGATACGAACCTTTGTCACCAAATAGAAATTAACACAAAAAGAAAACTAATATCTGACTTCAGACTTCAGAAAAGACTGAATTTATGAAATGCCGGCTTATTTATAGTTATTCAGATTCGACGTCATCGACTGAAAGCTGTCAATCGGAACCACAATCGATATTTAGATATCGAGCGGTTAGTACTAGATCGAGTTGTACACGGACACGGGACGAACTGGGGAATTGTTTCATAGACAATGGAACAATTTTGTAAAATCAAAATGGATGACTTGATTAAAATTCGAACCTCTTGTAAAGGCCAGATTACACGGATTTCTAACTGGTATACGAAAAATAAGGACAGTATTTGATTTGTTACAAATTTGGCAATTTTAAAAGGCCAACCCCCGATTGTTCCTTTTCCTACTACTTGAGCACAACATTTTCCTTTGCCGTATCGTAAGAACAAGTGGTCTGATTTTACTTGTGATGGACGAAGTTTAATATATTTTCTCAAGATTTGCAAATATGGTATTTTGTCGTCGGGTTTGTTAACGACTGTAAAACTACGCTGGATATTTGTTTTTCTATTGGGTAATTTTACAATGATTAAACAATCGTTTTCTTCGATGTCATTCATGGTAATATTATATAATTCTTCCCTTCTACATGCACGAGAAATCCCCAAAATCATTGCGACCTACAAATGTGCAAACATTATCATTATTAGAGTATTTCTTGTGTAAACAAGTTTATGTTACTTGTGAATTAGAAATTCCTCATCTGGTGCTACCAACAGAAATTTTGAAAAATCCGCGCGTGTAAAATGCTAGCCTTCTTAAGCCTATAGCCAACGTTTTTCCTTTTGAGATACGCGATCGAAGTAGAAAACTTGGAAATATTAATACCATCAAATAAGAAAATTTTGGAGTTCATCATTGAATATTCTGCCCTTAAGCTACCAGGGGCTTTTAATTGTGTATTTCTTTGAACGAAATATGCCAATACATTTTTTTCTTGACACCACTTTTCTCATACCGCAATTTTGATTTCTCGGGAATAATTGCGGCACGCCCTTCTTCCCATGCCTGTTCTATTTCATCAGAGTCCCTATTGTCGCTCATATTTTAAAAATTAGTAATATCGAAAAAGCAACACAAAAAAACCAAAATTGATGTAGCAATATTTTAAGTGACAGCAGTGACTTATTATGCGGAACTACCTAGTAACCATAACATGTATCTTGATATGATGAATCGAAATTTTGAATATGGAAGAAAATGGATAATTTAATAGTTTATTATTGCCCCAATCGTGCAAAAAACGTTATAAGCATATCGAACGGTAAGGGTTACCAATCTCAGACAACAATTGTCTTCGATCGGTAGAAATCCTTTACCGTTCTCCAAACTTAATATATTATATCGAATGGCAAAAAACCATTTATTAGTTAAAAATGAATTCAGAAAATTTAAATTCCTGCTGTAAGATTTGTTATTGATCTTATGAAATGACAATTACTATGAATGTCAATTAGACTAGATTTTGACCTAATAAAGGCCTTCTGTTCTAAAAACCTGGTACTGACAATATATTCATATTTATTCCATTTAATTATTTAAAATATGTGTAAGATTAATTTATTATAGTTATAAGCGTAGGATATTCATATTATATCAAGTCCCCCCAAAAATTGTCCTTTGATATTAAAATAATTAAGTTCCGCTAGATTGCTGAAATTTCGCACTGTGCGTATTCCGTAGGCAAGCCACACATCAAGGAAACTAGAAACGTGAAATGTGAAACGAGAAACATGAAACACGTTTCATAAAATAAGTATACATTGCCGTAAATGAGAATATGCACATCAGCGAAATGTATTTCATGTGACGTCATAGCGAAGCAAATCTTGTAGAAACGTGTTTACATGAAATAGGTTCTGTTCTATATTTTTGTTTCTTGTTGCTCGTTATTTCGCGTTGCAGGCAATATTTAATCAGTTTCAAAATGAAAGACGACGAAGAATTTAATGTAGAGTTTGTGTCAGTTATTGAAAAACATGAGGTTCTATATAATTACAAGTTGGAAAAGTATTCTAATAGAAACTTCAAAGAAAAAGCGTGGCAACAGGTGGCTGCTGAAGTAAAATGTACAGGTGAGTTTAAAATACTGAATATAATAAAAAGAATATGGAAAATAATGAAATACTATTTATTAAAATACTGCCTAAACATATTTCGAATACATTTTAACTGAAAAATCTGTATTAAACGCATACTGTATTTTGCCATGGTAAAGCCACTTCTGGTTTTACAAAGTATTGACATAATCTATCTCTTAATTGAAGTGCTGCGGCTGTTGGTCGACCACATAATTGTGATGGATTATTAAGGTTTTGTGGTAATTGCAAGGAAGTATCTGATGATATTAAAACTCCATCGTGTTTTCTAATAAAGTTGTGCAATGCACATGCAGCTTTTACAATATTTTCAGCTTTGTCAACATTGCATGCTATTGGTGAATAAAATACTCTAAATTTTGAACAGAGAATGCCAAAAGCACACTCAACACTTTTTCTCGCTCTTGAAAGACGATAGTTAAAAATTCTTCTCTCATTATTTAAGGTTCGTTGTGGGTATGGCTTCATTAATTCTTGTCTTAATGCAAATGCTTCGTCTGCAACGAAAAACATTGGAAAAGGACCGCCACTATCGCAAGGGAGTGATCTGGCCGGTGGAATATGTAACTTATTTTCATTGAGTTGGCCACCAATCCGTGAATTTGTAAACACTGCACCGTCGCTGTTTCTTCCATAATCGCCTACAGATATCATAGTAAACATAGAATCAGCATCAACAATTGCCATTAAAACAATTGAATTATAGGATTTATAATTGTAGTAAGCAGAGCCACATTTCGGTGGAGCTTGGATCCGTATATGTTTGCCGTCTATGCTACCTATACAGTTGGGCATATTCCATAGTTCTTCATATCTCCTAGCAATTTCCAACCACATATTTTCTGATGGTAAAGGCATATATTCTTTTCTGAGATATTTCCAAATAGCTTTACATGTTTCGTTTACTGCATATGCTATGGTAGTTTCTCCTCTCATAAAGTAAAAGGATAGCGTTCGAAATGAAGAACCGGTAGCAAGATATCTGTAACAGAAAAAAATATTATTATTTTTTTTCCATGCAGAAGTTTTATCACTGTTTATAACTAAATTCTACTATATTTTTGTCTATCTAATAAATTTTTTTTGTTTTGTTTCAGTGGACGAATGTAAAAAGAAATGGAGAATGTTGCGAATTAGCCTCTTAAGATATCTAAGAGAAAGCAAGAAACCAAGCGGCAGTTCTGGAAGAAAGAAGAAACCCTTCTATTTAGAAGACGCAATGAAGTATTTGATACCATATACGAAGAGTCGACATCAAACTGGAACGGCGGATTCTGATGAAGCTGAGGTATCTGACAGTGATTTTCAACTGGAGGAAAGTCAAACTGTTACTGAAAAAGAGGATAATGTAAATATTTCAAATATTTCACAGAAGAATATTGAACAAAGTCAAATTCAAAAAGTTAATGAAACATCAACTTCAGACTTACTGGAAAGTAATAGTGTTCCCTCCGTGTCATCCGAGTTGTCAGAAGAAACTCCGCAGGGATCCTCTTCCAAAAAACGCAAAATACAAAAACATACTGAAAATTGGGAAAACTCAGCTGTACAATGTCTGACTGCCTTGAGTAACAAATATAATGCAAACACAAAAAAGAAAGAATCGTCTGACGAAGAAGATGCCGACTTACTTTTCCTGAGAAGCTTACTCCCCGACTTAAAAAAACTAAATGATGCTCAGAAGAGACGATTCAAACAAAGAGTTTTTGCACTTTTTGATGACATTCTAAATGAAGACTCTGTACATAATACTGTACAACATGTCCCGCTTCCTTTTCCATCCCCATATTCTTCTTCAGTATCCGAGGCAATATCAGTGTCTTCCTATGACAGCAACTTGCAGTATTCAAATAATAATGATAAACAATATACGGATCTTGTTCGTGCTGTTGTTTATGAATGAAGTATTATTTTAAGTTTTGTAACCTAGTTAAATTACAATATAATATGGAACAATTTTAGTTTTTACTTACCTCAGTGTAATTAACAACTTTTCTTCAACTCCCAAAGCCAGTCTAAAATTTGTATCCTTTTTAATTATGTGAGGCCCGACAAGGGAAACTAATCTACTAAATGTCTGTACAGACATTCTATAGAAAGACTGAAATTTGTCGGGATGCTCACTTAATTCTTTTGACACTATATAAGAACCATGTTTAAGATTTATGTGGTTATACGGATGTACCCAGTAACGTCGTTTCTTTAGTTTTGATTTCTTTTTGTGTTTTGATAATAATAATGTGGTTACAACCCCAACTACTGCGTCGTCATCGGTGTCCATTGCTAACTGAAACAAATTAATTTAATTTGGTTTGTGCATCGATGAAGCACAAACTTTCTGTTTCGTATTTCATATTTCATGTTTCATGTTTCTCGTTTCACATTTCACGTTTCTAGTTTCCTTGATGTGTGGCTTGCTGTAGAAGTAGTTGAAATATAGATATTGAAATAACACGTAATAGTGGTTTTATTTAATAAAATATTAACAGAGTATGGTCTCAGTGGAAATAAAGAAAAGACACGATGCAAAACAGTAAAAACAATTTTAATATTGAGGTATTAAATGGTAAAAATTACCACACGTGGAAGTTTAGAACAACCACACCATTGGAAGAAGAAAGAAAGTCATCGAGAATATTAAGATAGAAGTGTATTAATGTATCAAGATAATACATTAAGAAAGAGGCAAGAAAAAATCTTGAAGTATTTCTAACAACTTTGATGAGACAATAAGACAGTTAAAGGCAACAGACGAAGATATTGTGTGTCACCTATTGTTGGCTATGCCTAGTTCTTTTGAGACTGTTCTTACGATACTAGAGAATTTACAGGAAGGAGTGTTAAATGTAGATGTAGCAAAAGCTAAATTAAGAACCTAGGTAGAGAGAATGAAAAGTGAAACAGGACATTATAGAAATCAATGCAGAAATTATAATAGGTACAAGAAATAGGTAAGAGGTACAAGAAATACAAGATTTGGATACAATACCAGGAAATCTGGCAGAGATAGAACTAGATAGAGGCTTTTAATACGTATAATAGAAGTAGTCCATTTTTCCATTCTGAACAAGCTAATCAGGGTATTTTTTTAATTCAAATTAAATGAGGGATTTGAAAGACAAAATAAAAATGTAAGTAGGGATAAAATGTATTTTTTATTGATTCGGATTGTACAAATCATTTAGTGAATGAAAAGAGTTATTTTGAAAACATGTTAATGTTAGATAATCCTTTAAATAATGATGTAGCAAAAGATAATAATTACATTGATGTTAAATCAGAACTTAAAAATCCTGTTTATATGTAGGTATCCTCCACTATGTTTAGGAAATATGGAAGAGGGTAATGTGTGTAAGTTGAAAAAGGCTCTCTATGGTCTCAAACAGAGTCCTAAATGTTGGTATGATCCATGCTTATACAGATTCGGACAAAATATTTCTATGGTATAGGCCGAAATCTACAAGAGTAAAAAGGAAAGCAATAATAAACGAGAGATGCTGTACTCCGCTCTGTTGACCCCACTTGAAGTGACGGAGTCAAGGACACAAGCGGCAGCGAACGATTCGTTATCATTCATTATGTGCCGGTTTGTGATTGCGAAAACGAAAGATAATTTAATTAGGTTAGGTACACCTACGGTTTGAAACATGCCAAGCTATGGTCGATAAATGCAATGATCGTAAATGACTTTTTAAAAACGGTGTTATTTACCGATGAATCAACCTTCACAATTCTTAGAAAACACAACCCATCCGTTGTACGTTATTGGTCTCAAAAAAATAAACATTTACATATTCCTGTTAGGACACAATATCCAAGAAAATTGAATGCGTGGACTGGACTTTTAGGCGATTACGTCGTATGCCCATTCTTTATTGAAGGGAATTTAAATGGCGTAAAATATTTGGAAGTTTTGCAAAATCAAATTGTTCCAGCAGTTCGTGCTCTTCCAATTCACTTTGACGACGTGTGGCTTCAACAAGATGGTTGTTCTTGTCACAATAAAGGCACGGTTATCACATATTTGAACCAATTATTTCCCGATCGGTTAATTAGTACTCGTGGTACAATTAAATGGCCACCTCGATCACCAGATCTAGCACATCTCGATTTTTATTTATGGGGCATGTTAAAATCGCAGGTATATCGGCATCAGTTCCAACGTGCCACCAATTTGGATGAACTGAGAGAAAAAATTATTCAGTTGTGTGCTAATTTAACACCGGATACCCTTAAGAATACCATAACAGAATTCTACAATAGATTTGGCTATTGTTTAGTCCAAAATGGTGGTTTGTTCGAACCTTTTATAAGTATTTACTTTTATTGTAAATATTTTTTTTTAAATTTTATTTGTAGTTCCTTAGAGACCTGGGGCATAACTAGGTTATCTAATATATATATAAGTGGATATTTTCGTGACTGTTCAATAATAGTTTAAGTAGAAAAATTCGTGGGAATCAGTCAATATATATATATATATATTTAAGAATGTTGCTTTTTAAATTTAATTTTCCTAAAAATATATTAAGCGTTAGTAATTTCAGAACTATTTATTATGCACTTGTTCAAAGCAGACTTCAATATTCCGTTATCTGTTGGGGGGCTACCACAAAAAATCATTTAAATAAGTTGGAAATCCTTCAAAAAAGATTACTTAAAATCATACATAATAAAAAAATTAGATATCCAACAGATTTACTGTATGATGAAATTAAAATTATGGATATTAGACAGTTATATATGCAGTTTTAATTACAATTACAGACTCAATTTGCTAACAAATCAATATCACAAAGATATTATTTATATCTGAGTGCAAAAATATATCTATATACAATTAACTCATTTCAATTAATTAAAACTATAACGAAAAAAATACATTGTAAATAGCGACAGGAAAACGCTAAGAGTGTTGATTGAATAATGTGTGAGAAACCCAGCAAATGAGATAAAACTGTAATATTCATTAATATTTTATTTATGTTTATTATAATTTGTTTTACTTTATCAATATCTTGTTTTATTTCCTCTTGGCGGTGAATTAGCGGTGGCCAATTTTCCTAGGCCCTTATCCCTTAATGAAGAAACTGAGCTTGCTGAAGAAGTTTCAGAGTGTTATTGAAAATATTCCAGCAACAGATGGTAAGCTAAAAGAAGTTAAGAAATAATCCCGATTATCAAAATGATTCTATTTGCCAAGAGTTAATGAAATACTGCAGAGAGGGTTGGCGGGAAAAAAGATATCGAATCAAGTTATACCTTATTGACAGCATCGTTATTATCCAGGATGTTTGAGAGACGAGATTCGAGGAAAACTTCACACAGGTCATCAGGGAATTAGAAAAGGTAGAGCACTAGCAGAGCAATCAGTATGGTGTCCAAAATCAAGAGAATTGGAAGAGATGATAAAAAACTCTTTTCAGTGCTGTGTGTAATAGGCCAACCCGCCCCTGCGTATTTTAAAGTTTTATTTATTTTATAATTTCTTTGTTTTCTGTTAATAACGTTAATATAAGTTTTCGGGAGTGTTCGGTGGGGATCGGTTGCAGCGATGCGGCCGTGACGAGGGCAGTTGAAGCGAAGTCACCGAGAGTATCGGATGAGGAGGGTATGCTGCTTTGATGGCGATTGTTGTGTTTCTTTACGTGGTTATTGTACTAACCAACGTGGCTGTAAGCCGAAGTCCCTCTTAAAGAGAGGAACACAAGGGTGATATTTGTGTCCAATTTGACCTGACAGTAAACCTAAATCGAATAGATGCATATGCCTGCGAGGGATTCTTGACCTGTGAGTAGAAATTAACAGTATTTTGCAGTTGGTAATTCGTTATTTTCTCTGAGTAATAAACTTTAGTTGCTATAGAGTTGTTGACTCTTTTGTTTAGTTTTAAAACCTTTTAGTTAATAGTCAATTTATCGCAATCTGGGGCTTAAAGGCCTAACCCACGACCTTTGTTTAGTAGAACTTAAATAAAAGTAATTTTGTTTGCAAATATAAACAATTGTGTTTGATTTTTTTATTTTCTTAAATTCTGATTTGCAGCCCTTTTCATATGAACATAGAAAAAAACCTTAAAATGTCTAAAGACCCTTATCAAATGTTATTAGCTATAAGATCTACTACTATAGAAAACGGCTTCAGCCCTGCAGAACTTTTGATGGGAAGAAAGTTAAGAGCTGTAGTAGCAATAGTACCAACATTTTTGCAACCTAGCTATCTTGATTTGGAAAATCTTGAAAAGAAATAAGAAGAGATTAGAAACAGGCGGAAACAGAACTTTGATAAGGCACATAGAACTAAATAGAAGATAGGAAGGAGTCTTTACAAGGAAGCACCGAGATTTTAGGAATAGACTAAACAAACTAAGAATTATGGTTATTTGCCTAGAGATAAATTAAGTAATTTTGAAGTATAGAATTTACGAAGTGAAATGAGACATATTTATGAGTACATTTAAAACAAAATATGTTCACGAAAGAAGACGTACAGAGTGTATATTATATTATGGGTGTGAACGTACGTAGACGTCAACCGTTAACCCTAACCTATTAATTGGTAATTTTGATGTTGTTTTCTGTGAACAGAAAGTCGAAAAGTCAAAATTAAAAAACTTTTTAGAAGAAGATTATTTGAAGTACAAAGCCACTAATGAGTTATAGAAATGAAAAACAAAATAATATATATATTGGAACTGGATTCGTTGAAATTCTACTAAAATAGAAGATACATTTTTATGGTAAGCACGTCTTTATACATGTTCAGTTAGGCTCTATTTATTTCATAATTTGATTTCATTTAAGATGGAAGGTATTCTTGATGCAGCACAACTTGAGGATTCAGATTTCGAAGAAGATGAAATGGATGAGGTAATCTTGCTACATATATTCAACAATGATCCTGTTAGGAATCGAGCAGAGCTTTATGGGCGATTGTGCCTCTACACAACTGGAACAATATTTGGGAAATTTAATGTTTTGTTCAGCACGCACAGATTTTTAAAATCAATTGTGCTTATAAAATTTAGTAAATGTAGATTGATCTTTGTAAAGTTAGTATCGCAATATTAAAGTAGCATACCTTTTATCAAGCAAAAACAACCAAATTTACAACTTTAATGTTTGTTTTATTACCAATATTGAAATTGGATTAGTTGAAATTCTACTAAAATAGAAGATACATTTTTATGGTAAGTATGTCGTTATACATGCTCTATTTATTTCATTTAAGATCGAAGGTATTCTTGATGCAGCATAACTTGGGGATTCAGATCGAAGATGAAATGGATGAGGTAATCTTGCTATTTATATTCAACAATGATTCTGTTGGGAATCGAGCAGAGCTTTATGGGCGATTGAGCCTCCACAGCTGTAACAATATTTGGGAAATTGAATATTCTGATGATATTTATATAATAAAAATGTTTTAACTTGAAAGTTTTTTATTATCATACTGAAATATGAGAAATAACCTTTAGAAACATAATAAACGAATATTTAGTAACTTCTATAGGAATTTCTCTCAACTGAATGTAATCTAATAACAAAAAAATAAAGAAATTTTTTTGAGAACTTCTAAATCACACTTAAATTCCTAGTACATATCGTCATTTCCTCAAAATTATATAAATCAAATAAACCAATCTGGAATGAAATAAAAACGAATATTTAGTAACTTCTTGAGTAACCCTTAACACCTTGTTATTTATATACAAAATGATTACTTAATCAACTATAGTGCCTCAATTTGTAAATAATTGTAGGTTTGTTAAAGACATATATAAATATTCCACAAGATCAAGAAACAATTTTTATTTAGACAGAGTAAGCACTAGTTATATAGCCAGAATAGTCTGTTTTATAAGGGATTAAAGCAATACAATGAATTGCATGATTTTATTAAAAACTGCATAATTTAATGAGCTTTAAAAGAACATGTAGGTTGTAAATATAAGTATATAACTATTTATTATTGTTACATTTATTTTTTTTGTAAAACGTTTGTAAACCCAAATGTAAAAATAATACAAGCCAAGAGCTAAATTAAAGGATTATTATTATTATTACTTCTATAGGAATTTCTCAATTGAATGTAATCTAATAAAAAAATATTAATCAAAAAAATAAAGAAAGTCTTTTTGAAGTTATGAATAATTTACTTTAAGTCAAAATTCAAAATTGGTCCATTCGCCATTTATCGGTGTCACTCGTATAATCTTCGTTTAACGTACGTAGATTTTTAAAGTATACGTGAGAGAACGTAAGCTTACGTACGTACGGAATCCTATTTTCCAAATTAACGCTATTTCCAGACAAATGCGCGTGCGTAGATGTCAATTCGGGTGTTAACGTTTACGTGCTTGGCACAACTTCAACTCTCTAGTTTTTGCCCAGTAAATACTCGTGAGTGAGTCACAGTCCTGTCGAATCCTGTCTGTTTCTCGTCCGCCAGAGCGTGCCCCAGTCAGTTGCTTACCATCTCTTGGAACGCTAACACGCTGAAATTTACGCACCACACTGATGGCTGAAGACGGTGAGAGTGTTTTGAGGGTTTTGACACCAGGGCAATGTTAACGATACTATTGAAAGATTACCTAGTCGTCCTGGAGAAGTCGTTACTGCCAGCCGTTGTGGCAAAAAAGAATCGAGTCTGGAAAGAAATTAAGGAGGCGTATATGAAAAATACTTCAAAGTATGTTACAGTTAGCCAACTAAAGAAACTGCTTAATAATATGAAGACTCATGTGAAGAAGAAGACATACTGCAATGCCACTGGAAACATGCCAATAAAACTTGTAGGATGGGAAAAGGATTTCCTAGAACTTTCAAATAAAGAAGAAAACTCTGTTTACTCTAAACTGCAAGGGGGCGTTAGCGTTGGTGTCACTCTGAACGTTGCGGGTTCAAGTAAACTACAAGAAAACTTTGAAGATGACACGGAAGATTTAGTGGAACCCACCATAAATCAACCTGTAAAAGTTATAGAAAACCCTTCAATGAAAAAGAAGCTTCCGAAGAAGAGGTAGTTAAGTGCCGAAACTGAAGAAACATCTGAACTATCTACAGCCGCGCTACAAAGACAAACTAACACGCTTACAGATTAATCGTGAAGAAGCATTATTAAAAAAGGAACAAACGGTGTACGAAGAAGTGTTGGAACAGCCTGATGAAGGTGAAGGCATTAAAACATATCACATGTTGTAATAAAGTTTTGATTTATAATAAAAGTAAATCTTTGATAATTCTTTATTATTATTATTATTATTTATTACATAAACTCATATTTAAGGTTACTCACGTACGGCATCAACGAACAAGACTGCATATTTTACAAATCACTTAAAACAGGCACTACTTCTCTTCGATTTGCCTCTCCTTATCGTCGAATTCGGTTTCATTGTTATCAAATTTATCATTTTCTTGCATGTTAACTTCTTCATTCTCTGGGTATTCAAAGAGCCAACCATCATTCAAATGTTTTTAGATGTTATGGAGACCGCACAGCTTACAACCAGTTTCGGCACTTTTTCCAAAGCTATCCGAACCCAATTATTTAGAATAGGAAAGCGTTGTTTGATTTGTCCAAAAACTCTTTCTAGAATTGCCCTCTCTTGTGAATGTATAAGATTATATAATCTTTTCGCCGCATTTGCACGAGCAGGAAATTGAGTCAGAAGCCAAGAAGCTATACAACCATAATGGTTTCTAAGGGATAACTGTTTATTTCATTTAAACGTAGTATATTATAAAAATAAATGTAATATCTAAGCTGGCCAGGAAGAGCACCATTTAGCAAGACAAATTGGAAGTGTTGACAAAGATGGAAATGGTTTGATTGCCGTTATAGCAGATGGAGCTTGGTCAAAACGTTCTTACAAAGTTAATTATAATGCTTTATCAGGCGTATTAAAGCTAAAACGGGCAAACTTTTATATTTGGGCTCAAGAAACAAGTACTGTCCTACATGTACCTGGGTTGCATTAAAGAAGGTGGATATTCCAGTTCATAAATGTTTTAAAAATTGGACATCAACTTCAATGGAAACCAGTATAGTAGTTGAAGGATTTAAGAAGAGTATGGAAATGCATAAGTTGAAATACGTAAAAGTAATTGGCGATGGAGAGAGTAGCGTATATAATAAATTATGCTTAGAAAAACCCGATTTCCCGTAGCCAAAGTTGAATGTACCAACCATTTATTACGTAATTACTGTACTCGACTAAGAGAGCTTGTTAACAAACTCTCTAAAAAAGAAATAGTTAGTTGTAAATTAAGGAAAAGTTTGGAATCAAATATGATGAGATTACGTGTCGGAATAAAAACTGCTGTAAACCAACATCGAAAGGACAGTAAATCTCTAACTGAACAAATAAAATTGCTGAAGTTAGATATTTCTAATTGCCCACGGCATGTTTTTGGGGACCACGAGAAATGCAGTAATTATTTCTGTAAAGGTCCCAAGGAAGGCGATATCAATTTAATACCAGAAATGGAAAAATGTGGTCTGCTACAAGATATTTTGGTTTGTGGTACTAGGTTGCAGCAAAATGTTCACAGCTTATTACTTAACATGAACAATAATGCAGCAGAATCATATAATTCCATTATTGCAAAATTTGTTGGCGGTAAAAGGATAAATTTTTCTGTCAAAAATAGTTACGATACGAGGTGCAGAGCTGCTGCTTTACAATATAATACTAAGGATCAATATTATACTGTTTTACATCGTAAATTAATAGGAAACAATCCTAGTAAGTACACTAGGAGCTTCTTACAAAAAAAAGAATAAGAGGTTACAAAACCTTCAAAAGAGAAAATTGTGTCCAAGAAAAAATCAAAAATCACATCAGCACCAGCTGACAAAAATTACGGAATTGAGGAGTTAGAGGTAGAAGACTCGGAAGTGATTCAAAATCGAAAAGATGAATTTTTATCATTCCTGAAAAAAACGAGAGAAGAAATTGTAGAAATAGAAATTAAAACAAGGGGCCAATCCGTAAACCCTACTTGAAAGGAAGAAAGATCTTACAGATTAACAGCGTCACGATTTGGAGAGGTTTGTAAGTTAAGAAAGACCACAAATCCCAAAAAAATAGTTACAAACATTATAAAAAACCAGTTTAGAGGAAATGTGGCAACAAATTGGGGTGCCGTTAATGAACCATTAGCAAAACTTCAATTTGAAAAAGAACATGCAGAAACTGTAAGAGATTGTGGTTTATTTATTTACGAAGAGTATCCTTATTTAGGAGCTAGCCCCGATGGTGTTATTGATAGGGATACAATAGTCGAAATAAAGTGTCCTTATTCAGCATCCAAAAATACACCCGAAGAGACGGTTATTGAAAAAAAAAATTAAATATCTTGGATTGGGGGAAAATGGATTACTTAAAAAAAATTCTAATTATTATCAGCTGCAAGGTTAGCTAGTAATAACGGATGCCAAATATTGCTATTTCATCGCTTGGACCCCGCTTGGAATGTGTGTGAATAAAATAGAACGGGATGAACACTTTTGGTACAGTATGTTAACTAAAGATATTTTACTTAGAACATATGCTACCAGAAATTGTAAAACATAATTCAAAAGTTTTTCATAGTGTAGGGTAAAGCAGACAATTTTTTTAACTTAATCATAAATAATTGATTTATACATTTTAATATCTGAAGTAATAACAAGTCGATTCTGATTTTATTGTTTGTATATTGTCACGGCTTGTTTTTTTATTGTATCATTGTATTATATTGTTGTTTTTATTTTTGTGCTCTTGTATTTTATTATCGCTCACACTCTGTATTATTTTTGTGGTTATTTTGGACTACATATTTCGTTTCCTTACATTTTTATATTCTACACTTATAGTCTGTTTTCCAAATAATACCAATGTACCATAAACTAATCCACATTATACATATATTTTTGTATCGGTTAATTATAATAATAATAATTAATAATAATTTTTGTTATCGGTTAATAAATTTTGTATTTTTGTATTTTAAATTTAATTAATGTCTATTGTATTTGTTTATTTTTCTCACGCTCAGGCTGAACCTTAGTAAGTTATAGTTTATTCAAGTACCTATTTTTCTTCTTTGCATGGGTATTAGGTAGATTGTGAATAGTTTATTAGGGATTTATCTTATTAAACCTATTTATTTAAAAAAATACACTTATTATCAGTAGTGAATGCTACCGTATAACGATAATATGGTAGAATTCTTATAAAAATGAGAATATGTTTCTATGTACCTACCTACTATGATGGTACACTATTAGATTTTGGAATGTATACAACAAACAAGAATATCGAGAATATGTCTAGTAATTAAATAAAAAAATTGTTTTATTTTTATTACATGTGTTATAAAAGTTGATTAAAATTTTAAATCAAAAACATTTTCAGTTTCGTTAATAAGAATATCAAAGCCGAAATTAGCCCCACTTTCTCCTAAAGCAATAAATCAACCGGTGCTTGATCAGACGCCGACCAGAAGCTGTACCAGTCTCTATCTCTTTCAAACACTGTTCGTTTTAATTTTTATATGGAAGTAAGTAGTTCTTTGTCGCACCATACATTTGGAGTTAGAAGTTTGTAAAAATTCGAGAACCCCCTTAAGTAAAGAGACACGCCCCTTTGGGTAAATATATAATTGGCTGTCTTCAAACTCCACAAGAAAATGCATGTTAACACTTTTAACTATTTAAATTAGACTGATTCAGCAAATTATAATTTCTTTGTTTTAGGACAACATCCCCTCTTACGTTGGGTGTCTTCGTAAACACCAGTATATACAAATAATAATTCGTAACGGTCACTTCTTTAATAATCTGTCCTTTTTTAGTGATGTAAGTATAGTTCGTGTAATAGATATAGTAGCCCAAAGTGGCGCATTTGTTGCTACCAAAAAAATTTCTAACGTACCGGCATCCTTTGAGACTGCCGCAAAGGATGCCGCTACTTTGCCGAGGTCGCAAAGACCAGTTAAACTATAATTTGGTCGGGTGGTCGAGCGTTTAGTCGCTTCGATTACATTTTATCGAATGCATGTTTCTATTTTAGCAACTCGAGAAATATTCTCTGGCTCCCGAGCTATATATTAAAGTAGAACACTCGACATCGACTTTAAAGAAATTTTCAGATGGCCGGACTATAGCGATTACACGAACTATAATACATTAACGCACTGGCGGATCTAAGGGTGAGTTTTGAATAGTTGATGTTGGTTCAACTGTGGAGTACCTCACCTCACCGTCACTATTTAATATATATATATATATATATATATATATATATATATATACATTGATTGTTTGAAAACGAAATAAGTTGTTTTTTTATTACTGCTTCCTCCTGTAACTAATAATTTTAACATTTGTAGTAAATGTGTTTTTGTATTATAATTGGATAGGATAGGATAGGGAAAAAAAAGTTGAACCTTTATTAATATATTTTATTCATTTATCAGTTGTATTACTCTTCTCGAAACGAGTGTTTAATCACTCATCACTCATCGAATGTGTGCAAAAAACACAGGCGGGCAAATCAAAGGGCTTCAAAACAGATAACGATAGAGGGAAAATAGTAGTTTTTATTTATCTTTAATACTTTTTTGAAAAATCAATAATTAAGGAATTTTTCATTTCAGACATACTAACCACCCCGTCGAACATTATTAACAAAAATTGGTATGGAAATGTTGTCTTTTCTTCCTTTTAAGCCTTTTCAATGAATTCAAAAGGTTTCTTTTTACAAACGAGCTAACTGGAATAATTATAAACACCCAAGAAACGCAGCGATAAACATTTTTAAACAAGCAAAAATTAAATATTATGAGGATAAAACATAGATAGAAATTCTAAATTAATGTGGAAAAATCTTAAACAAATTGTGGGAGATAAAAAACAAACGACGTTTTTCACAGCATTCAATGTAATGATATATTTTATAAGGATAATTTAGCTAATGTTTTAAATAAATTTTATATAAGTGCATACGTGACATTGTATTGAAGTTTTAGATATTGAGACAAAGTTTATATTACAAACGGTATTCATCAGTTACGAGAGGTTGTGAATGAACAAAAGAAAAAAAAAACAGTACGAATAATATTGATCTTAATATTATTAAACATTTATATCATGTGTTGAGTTATCCGTTACTATACTTAATAAACTTGAGCTTGGAAAGAGGCGTTGTTCCTAGTTGTTTTAAAACGGCAACAATTGTCCCTTTTCCTAAAGTCCAATTAATATGCTGCCTTTTTGTGAAAAATTGTTAGAGGTTATTGTTTATAAACAGATTATTGAATTTATAAGTATCAACAAAATACTGTGCCGCTTTCAGTCTGGTTTTAGAAATTCGCATTCCTGTGAAACTGCGTTGCAACTAGTTGTGTCAGATATGAAAAAAGTTCTTGCAGTATTTATCGATCTTAAACGAGCTTTCGAAACGATAGACCGAAACATCTTGCTATTAAAATTAAGGAAGTATGGATTTAGTGGAACAGTGTACAAATGGCTGGAGAATTACCTTTCGTGTAGGCACCAGACTACAAAGGTTAATAATATAATGTCTAATTCAGAATTAAATACTATTGGAGTACTTCAAGGCAGTGTACTTGGGCCACTATTATTCATACTTTATATTAATGATTTGGGGAATGTTTTAAATAAGTGTAAAATGCATCTCTTCGCCGATTATACATTAATATATTACTATGGTGAGGACGTACAGGAAGTTGTTGACACTATCAATAGTGAACTGCACATGCTTACTGAACGATTTAAAATGAATAAATTAAAAATAAATGAGTCAAAATCAACATGTATGGTTATAGAAAATTCGATGGTATATAAACCTTAATTTATCCATTAAAATAAATAACAAGGAAATTCAAATAGTAAGTGAAGTAAAATACTTAGGATTTATATTAGATCATCATCATTAAATCATGTAAATTACATTTGCAAAAAAAATTGGTAAAAATATTGGCTTTTTACGTCGTATATCTTCTGATCTATCAGTCTCAACTAAAATTAGCTTTACAATACACTTATATTACCACATTTTCACTATTGCTGCTCTCTTATATATACAGGATGTTCTAACTCTAGTTTTGATAGATTAAAACTTCTACAGAATAAGGCAATGAGAGTTATTTTAGGGTGTAATAGATATACTAGCATTCACCTTATGTTAAGTACTTTAAACTGGCTGAATGTGCAACAGTTCCTCTATATTAAAACAATGACATTGATTTTTAAAATCATAAATAATTTATTGCATTTGAATTGTCAAATGATACCAATTACTAATATACACCAACATGGAACTAGAGCTGCAGGTTCTATTAATTTTTATGTTTCCACTAGCAGAACGACTAATTCAATGAATAGTTTGTTCCACAAAGGCTTAGTTCAGTTCAATAATCTACCTCATGAGATAAAAAATATTAAGAATTTAAACCTCTTCAAGAGAGCTCTTACCAATCATGTTAAGGTAATCAACTAGCTCCTAGTAAGCAAGTTCTGTTTTCTTCTCTGTATCTGTATTTGTATTTCTCTTTTTATTATGTGTGCTTTTGTACTTAGATAATTTTGTTGTGTTAAATACTTGCGTCTTCTAGTACCCATATATATCGGCGATGTTTTTTTTTTTTCGCTATCATAGTTTTCTTTTTCCTCGTGATAAATATGGAGTAGAGAAGTTGACATGTATACATATTTGAATAGTTATATATTGGTTTGTATATTATCTTTCGATAAATAAACGTTATTATTATTATATAATAAGAATTTTTTTGTAGAAATGCCAATCATGGAAGAAAATTTATTAATAACACCAAAAGAGACAACAGAAGAAGAAGTAGAAGAAATAAGGAAGGCCAAAGAAAAGTCTTGGGCGAGAAGAAGAGCTCCAAAGGAAATAAAATTAACACCGATAGAAAAGGCAAAAATTGAAGTGTTACAAAAAAAATTTTACAAACATAACCCACAAAGAAAAATTGTTTGAGGAGGACATTAATTTTAAAAGAAGAATGCATGAAGAGGAACTGAAATTTAAAACTTTAATAAAGATTTTGTATTTATTAAATTTGTTTTTCTTTTAACTGTTTGTAAGGTTTGCTAAAAAATTAACAAGTTTACAATAAATAAACAAACGGCCGTCAAGAAAGTCGAGCCCTTCTCCATTATATTTAGATTACAAAATGAACAATTCTGGAAGAACGTGTTACAATGTCTGCAACGGCAATCAAAACAAAACTTACGCATGCACTAAGGAAAAAAAAATTAACTTCACTATTAACACCAATAAATGGATGTAGTACTGGTACTTTTGTGAAACTATTAAAAATAAAAAAATAAATAAAAATTAGGTAAATTTTAGCAACTAAATTAGTTACAAATATGGCCGCAACCTATTTCGCTCCCGCGGTCAGTTTTTAATCCCCCTACGTGAAAAGGGTGTAGGTAAGTTCGCTCCCAAATATTTTTCAGAAATAATCCCCTGTTAATGTTAATCCACATTATTGCTTAATATTATCGCCAAATATTTTTCAAAAATATAATATCGCTTAATGACAATAACAAACTTGTTAGTAATGAGCCTATTTTTCTGTATAAATATAAGAAAATGTACGGAATAAACAAAATCATTTCTTCTTTACACTTGGTTAAGAAAGATTTAAAATGGACTTAAGCCAAATTATTAGTGAAAAAGGAAAACCTATGTTGGTGGTGAATTCCTATAAATTTAATTTCCATAAATTATTGGCCGGAAATGTGAAACGATGGCAGTGTATAGTAAGGAGCTGTAAATCATTTTTAAAAAGTGTGGGTGACGAAAATATGTTGGTTGATTCAAATTTGAATCATGCTCATGAGGCGATGGAAAACGCCGTCTTAAACAGACAAATTTTGAGCAACAGTTTGAAAAGAAAAGCAGCGGAAAACGTAAGTAAAAAACCGTCGAAAATAATTAACCGTGTGCTACTAAATAATGACGTCGAAACAATCACAACAACTGATATGCAATATATTAGAAAGAATATCTATAACCATAGACGAAGCTTTCTACCAGCCTTACCAACTAGCTTAGAAAACACTCAAGAAGTCTTAAGCAATTTAGAAATAAAAACCAATAGAAATGAAGATTTCATGCTAACAAATGATATAAACTCTAAAATTGTGATGTTTACAAGCGTGACAAACTTGAACTTTTTAAGCACTTTAGAAAGTTTATATGTGGATGGAACATTTAAATGTTGCCTAAAGTTTTTCTACCAATTATTTACCATACATAGAATATGTAATGGTCATTACATGCCTTTAGTATTTTTCCTATTACCGGATAAAACAACAAAAACTTATGAAAATTGCTTAAACATTCTTCTCAACAAGCTACAAGAAATGGAAATTGCACTAACATCAAAATGTGCTTACATAGATTTTGAAATGGCAATACATTTAGCATTCCAAAGAAAACTTCCACACGTTGTGATTGGCCAGCTTCAAAACTGGAGCTATTACAAAAATTCAATTTCTTGAAAAATTGTCAAGATATGTAAAGAAAAATTAATTAATTTAAATTTGATATATTTTGAATATAAGTTTATTCCTGTTTTGTTATTGTCATTAAATGAGTAGTTATCGTTTTTACCAAGAGTTTTGCTCACATTAACATTATATTAAATGTCTTGTATGTATAATATTGTATATAATAATATAAATATTGGTAAAATAAAATATTGGTAAAATTTTAATCTCTCGTAATCTACTTATTTACGTTTTAATCCTCGGGAGCGAACTTACCTATGCTTCGGGAGCGAACTTACCTATGACCTTTTTCAAAAACTGACCGCGGGAGCGAACTAGTATGCGCCGTCTGCAACATCCCGAGGAGTATTGTTACGGAATGGGTTTAATAGGTTCCCTATACGTCTTAATTTTCAAGCATCATCAAAGCTGGAAATAAATGGAGATAAATTAGTTCTAGAATCTGATGGCATCCTGTTGAGGATAATGAAATATTGCTTCTTCTGAATAAAGAAACATTTATATTATTACAAAAAAATGAAATATGGGCCAATAAAAGACAATCTTTTTCTCACAGTTCGAATGCAAGTAGTTGTTCAAATGCAAGTTCCTCAGAAATGTGTATGCCAAATTTCGGTGATGAAACCCTAAATGAGAATTTGGAAAATATTGATATCTTGAATACTTCGATTCTTATCGATACCAATATGGACTATGTGTGGTCGAATTTTCAAATTCCCTGGAATAAACTTTCCTTGGACGTCCTCAACCACTGCGAACAGGGTAAGAGGAATAAGCAGTATATAACTCATACATATAATTCATACAGTTGTTCACGAAATGAGACAGATTAAACCTACAATATCAATGAAAGCATTCAAGTATGCAGCGAAGCAGTTCGTGGAAAAATATCCCAATAGTTTTAAAGATATTGACAACAATGGTCTAGTAATAGGCGATGGAACATATTCAGTAGTAACAAGGCTATCAGATAGAAACCATTATTTGAATAGGCCACATAAAAGCCGTCAAAGCAGCTTTGAGAAAAAAAACAAATGTAGAGGCAGGTTGTTCGAATTGGGCACCCCCAGTAGAAGTTAATCTGTCAAAAAGGAGAAATTAAATACCATGAATGTCGAAGACTATCAATTTTATACCCTACTGGAAGAAACATATCCAGAAGTAAGACAATTTTTAAATAACATGGATTCCTCACCTACGATTACCCAATTAAAAGATAACTGGCCGGCCAGTTCTCTTTCGGAAGAGTGTAATATTTTGGCATTTTAAGAAACTCACTGGTGTTGATTTATCCATTGTACAGGAAAGGATGAAACTCTGTGCAGGAAAAATCGTAGCATACTTTGTCCGTTCCGCTTGTTCATGGTATATTCTAATTTTGAAAAATAATTGAAGTATTCCCTTTGCTAAGGTAAAACCATGGTTTGATAAAGACTTTTCTTCAAAAAAATGGTTTCCAAAATTTTGAAATAAGATCTTTCGCTATAATAATTTTAACAATATTAATATAGATAGAATAAATTCAATTTTCTTTTCATTAACCTCAATGTTTTTCCCACTGCTTACATATACTTATAACAAACATTAAGGCATTTACCATTTTACCATATGCTTTCCTTAATTGTATTTTGAATGAGTTTCTTTGTCCTCCATTATGATATTTTTAAGTGGACGCTCGGAAACGCGCGGTGTTACTGAGTCTTTTAAACGAAGAAGCATATAAACTATTACACAACAGTAGTAAAACAAAGTATTTTGTCCGACGGGGTGGACCCCCAAGGCGTAAAAGGGGCTAGACTCAGATATGAGGGTCTAACGGTAGCTAAGAAGCCCTATATGTGAAGGCAGGTGCCTAGAAAAGTTAGGTTAGTGTTCAACTAAAGAAAAGGGGTCTAAAGTTGTCTAGGAGGGCCTAACGGTAGCTAAGAAGCTCTATATGTGAAGACAGGTGCCTAGAAAAGTTAGGTTAGTGTTCAGATTTCATTTAGAACTGCATTGATAGCTGACAGGACCCCTGAGAGGCTTAAAGGGCCCCCGAGAGGCTGACAGGACCTGGGGCCTTCAGATTTTAACCTAATCAATATTTTTATCATATGTGGGATTATTATAGGCTAACCTGATCATTTTTACATACTAAAATCCTATGGGATTTATGGTAAGGCCCCCGAGAGGCTGACAGGACCTAGGGCCTTCAGGTTTTAACCAACCCTAATTTATATTATAATGTATTCTTATGTTAATTATTAATTAATTTTCAACCTTGATGCATGTGAGGAATTTATATACATATAATTTATGTAAAATAATGTATTTATTAATGCTAATTATGAAGAGAATTGTTTTTCAACCTTGATGTATTTGAAAGTATGATGAAATTAATTAATATTTAATTTATGTAAAATAATCTATTATTAATACCAATAATGAAATTGATTAATGTTTCATTTATGTAAAATACTTCCAATTAATATATTATTTATGTAAATTAAGTAATTTTATGAGTATAAAAGCAATAATTTTAAACCGCAAACTCGCATTTTACAATTCGTGTGTTACATACAAGTAAAATTAAAAAAGTTATTTTTAATATAATCTTTGTTCTCCAAGACTTTTAGTGTATATTATATCAGGTAAGTTTAATTTTAAAAAAACTTTTTACTCATTTTAATTAAAGATGGATCATTTAGCAATTAATAATAAAGCTCAACTTGATAAAAAAGCAGTAATCAAATTCAAAGATCTACTGCTAGATCATCCATATGAAATATTGTCTGGGAAAATTATTCAAACGAAATACGGACCTAGTGTTTTGGTGGAATTAGATTTTGGAGTAATATTTCTTCCCAAACGCATGACTGAATTGTTGGAGGATCAAGTAAATAATTTTCAATCTAAGGAATACTGTTTGGTGTATGAAGGGGATCTGGATGTAGGAAAGCCTTTACCAGCCAACAAGTTCAAAATTATTAAGAAGAGAGAATAATGGAAAATACTAAGTATGGCTTTAGTTGTAAAAAATATTTCTGTTTTTGTAGAAGGTCTATAAATTACCATTCTCAATTAGATAAGGTAGATAAAAATATTTTATTTAAAAAAGTAGAAAATATTCTAAAAGAAAATTTTACTATTAGGGAGAAGGAGATATGGTTGAAGCATTTGAAACGTAATGTTAGGTTATGTAATAAGGCAATTCGAGAAGCAGATATTTCAATTGGGGCTTTGAGAAAATTACAAACAAATCTAGGACACTTAAGAATTTTTCAGGCACAGATTCAAAATTTTAGTCAAACTCACTTGGGGGAGGGTTTAGATAATTTTAATAATAAACTATCTAGCCGAGTAAAATGGCAAGATTTAATTTCTACTTTTAAGGATAGAGTTAGAACTGGTGTTATTATAAATTTGAAACATAAGGATTTAAGACAGTTTTTGAATGATTCTCAAATGATGTTTATTAATCGAATTAAAAGAATTCTTAAGTCTTTTCCAATGATAAAAGTTAACTGTTGTTTTTGTGGAGAATTTATGAAACAGGGTGTAGATAAAGAAAAAAAGGAATTTAAATATTTTAACACTAAAAATGTAATAATAGATGTACGAACGGATATTGTTGATTGGTTTCATATTAATGTTATAGATTCAATTAATAATAAACTATCAGAATTTAATGAAAAGGATAGCGGATGGGCTTTAAGTAAAATTATTTCATTAGAGGTTAATATAAATAAATTTGAAATTGGTAATGGTGCATCATCTTTTATTCCATTACCTAAACAAATAGAAAACAAGAAAGCATGTATAAATGTACATAATAATGATTCAGCATGTTTTTATTGGGCGATCGTAAGTGCTCTCCACCCCCATAATGGAAACTCTAGTAGGCCCTCATCATACCCACATTATACTCAAGTTCTTAAAACTAATGACAATCAATAATATTTCAAAATTTGAAAAATTAAATAATATTTCTGTAAATGTATATTTATTAGAATTAAACCAAAGTGGTTCACGTTACACAGTATTACCTACCAGACTAACTAAAACAAAATTAGATAAACATGTTAATTTGCTCTTAATTCAAAATATTTATTCCCCAAAAATTAATGAATATGAGTCTCCTCCTGATAATAACAATATAAACATAGACATTAAATTTCATTTTTGCTGGATTAAAAATTTGTCTAGATTAATAAGATCTCAATTAACCAAAAATATTATTGAAAAATTTATTTGTGATAGATGTATGAATTATTTTTACAGTGAGGAAAAATTAAATGAACATTCAATATATTGCGCAAATAGAAACAAATGTAAAATTTCTTTTCCAAAAAATATGACAGTGAAATTTAATGATTATGCATATAAACAAAAAGTTCCTTTCATAATATATGCTGATTTTGAATCAATCCTACTACCTTTAAATGATCAATCAAAATTTAAAAATAAAAGAAAACAAAAATATCAAATAAAAACAAGAAAATATCAGCAACATAAAGCTTACAGTGCAGGCTATTATGTAAAATGTGGTTATGATGATAATCTTTCATATTATAAAAGTTATGAGGGTATTGATTGCATGGATTGGTTTGCAAACCAAATGTCAGATATAGCTAAAGATATTGAGTCTAGAATAAAAAATATTATTCCAATTATTGAGAATCAAATTAACACAAACGCTACAAATTGTCATATTTGTGAAAAAAAATTTCTTTCAAATGACGTCATCGTTCGCGACCATAATCACTTTACTGGTGAGTTTAGAGGGTTAGCACATCAAGACTGCAATTTAAATTTTAAAAAAAAGTTTGTTGTTCCAGTAGTGTTTCATAACCTTTCCGGTTACGATAGTCACTTTATTATTAAAGATCTAGCTCGAAGAGGTAGAATAAGTTTGCTACCATTAAACAAAGAAAAATATATTTCCTTTACACAATTCGATTCCAACACAAGCATAAAATTTAGATTTATTGACTCTTTAAGGTTCTTGGGGGCCTCGCTAGATGAATTATCATCTTCTTTAAAGATTGAGGATTTACATAATTTAAGACATGAATTTGGAGGATTAGAATCAGAAAAATTTAACTTACTTACTCATAAAGGGGTATTTTGTTATGATTATGTTAATGATTTGGAAAAATTAAAAGATACTGAGTTACCTAGTATTGATAAATTTTATAATAAACTGATGGATACTCATATTACTAAGAAGCAATATGAGCATGCAAAAAACGTATGGAATGCATTTAATATTAAAAATCTTTCTCAATATAGTCAGCTATATTTAAAGACTGATGTTTTATTGCTAGCAGATGTATTTGAGACATTTAGAGTAGTTTCTATGGAAACATATGGGTTAGATCCAGCATGGTATTATACTATGCCAGGTTATACTTGGAGTTGTATGTTGAAATATACGAAAGTGGAATTGGAATTATTAGACAGTGTAGATAAAATAATGTTTATTGAAGATGGATTGAGGGGTGGAATCAGTCAGTGTTGTAACAGACTTTCGGAAGCGAATAATAAATATATTCCAAGTTATGATCCAACAAAACCCTCCAAATATTTACTCTATTTAGATGCAAATAATCTCTATGGATGGGCCATGTCTCAATTTCTCCCATATGGGGGGTTCGAGTGGACTGACACTAATATTGATGTAACATCAATACCAGATGATTCTCCAGAGGGATACATTTTAAAGGTAGACCTTGATTACCCCGAAAATATACATGATCATCATAAGGATTTACCTTTTTGTGCTGAGCATAGAAAACCTCCAAATTCAAAATTACCTAAGTTGATGACCACCCTATATAATAAAAAAGAATATGTTATTCATTATCGCAACCTGAAACAGGCAATAGCAAATGGATTAATTTTAACTAAAATTCATAAGGTCTTGAAATTCAAACAATCTCCTTGGATGAAGTCATATATCGATCTAAATACTCGTTTGAGGACAGAAACTTCAAATGATTTTAAAAAAGCAAATTATAAACTCATGAATAATGCTGTGTTTGGTAAAACTATGGAAAACATAAGGAAACATAGATTAATTCGTATTGTCTCTGAATGGGAGGGGCGATATGGGGCAAAAAATATGATATCTTGTCCACAGTTTTATAATCGAACTATTTTTGATGATAATTTAATGGCGATTGAGTTGAAAAAAACTGAAATAGTATTTAATAAACCACTATATGCAGGTACGGCGATTTTAGATATATCCAAAATTTTAATGTATGATTTTCATTATACATATATGTTAAATAAATTTCCATCTAGTCAAATCCAACTCCTTTATACGGATACTGATAGTCTTTTATATGAAATAACTTGTAGTGATGTATATGAGGAGGTTATTAAAGCTGATATTAACAAATTTGATACCAGTGACTACGCTCAAAATAACATTTACAACATACCTTTAATTAATAAAAAAATACCTGGCCTTATGAAAGATGAAACTAAAGGGGAAATTATTACTCATTTCGTTGGCCTTCGATCTAAAATGTATTCTTTTAAAATTCATAAAACTGAAAAGGAAAAACAAGATAAACAAAAAAAATTAGAGGATGATCAATTACATGAACATACAATTAAAAATTGTATTCAAAACTTTGGTGTAATAAAAAAATCTAAAGGAGTAAAATCTAATGTTATAAAAAATAAAATAACTTTCAATGATTTTCTAGATTGTTTAGAAAACAATAAAACTAAAATTGAAACCCAGCGCAATATCCTTTCTTATGCACATAATGTTTACAGTATAGAGCAGACTAAAATAGCTCTAAGCCCACATGATGATAAACGTTTTATATTACCAAATGAACATAACACCCTTCCTTGGGGGCATTATAGTATCATAGAATAGTGTGTATGTATAATTTAATTTAGTAACCTTAAAAATAATTGATGTATGTTTTCAAAAATAAAAATGCAAAAAAAACTTTTTATTTTTTTTATTTTCCTATTTTTATTTTTCTAGTACCCATAGGTGGACTTGAAACTACCATGAAGTTGGCAGCATTTCTGAAATAAAATATTTTATTTTAATTATAATGCTTAACATATTTAAACATGTTGAAACTAGTCTAAGCATGTTTAACATATTGAATTTTGATAAACTGAGGGGAAAAGCATACTACTAATTTTTAAAAAACTTATTTATTTAAATCTTCAATTACTTTATTTTTATAAAAGTATATGTATTCTCTAAGCGCATGACTTAATAAACTTTCTGTAGATACCTCACAACTTTCTGTAGGTACCTCACATAACTCATATAAAAGTTTTAATCTATTAAGGTCACTATTGCATTCTACATTTGTGTTAATATTATCTAAAATATTATTGTAGTATGAGCAGAAATAAAGTTGTTCTAACATTGATACTCGGTGTGATATTAGGCAGCGGTCAACCTCCAGTATTTCTTCAACATCCTCATGTGTGAGATAGATCGTAATACCATGTTTTATTATTTCAAGAAATTTCATATCATCATAGATCAATTGTCTAACAGTACAAAAATCTCCACATGAAAACTCTATTGGATCGTATTCACCTGGATATGTTGAAAGTAGTTGATTAAAAAAGTTAATATTTTTCTGTAATAGTAAGTCTATAAGCTGAGACCATTCATGCATCCCAAATGATATTTCACTACATCGTTTATCAGGTAAGGATATAACGATAGCTGGACTGAATGACCTAGCTGGACTTAGACCACATTGAATTTTTAATGCTCCAATTTCAATAGAATTTTGGAGCAAGTAATGTCGCTCAGCTTTAGCAGCATTTTCATAATCTTTTCATACTTTTTCAAGTTCTCCATAGTCTTCACTACCACCATCATCATAAAATTCACTGGACATACCACTTTGAGAATTCATTTTAAACAATTAGTATAAAATAAATAATTCACATGTTTTATAGAGAACTCCTATCTCAACAAATGTGGAGGGGTTAAATAATTTTTAGAACAATTTCTTTAATTTTGATGGGATAAAGGAAATAATTAATTTGAATGAGGATAAAGTGATGAATAAAATATTTTTAATAATTTAAGAGTATTAAAATATTTATTTGTAAAATATATATATAATTAATTTTCAAAATTAGTTCAAATTATAGCATTTTTATTAATCCATGAATTATGTGTATTATCCATCCCAAGCCATTTCACAAGAATTTGGTTTCCTTTTTTTCTTACAATCTTTTCAATTAAATAAACATCAGGATATTTAACTTTTTGTAACTCTTCAGTATAGAAACATCCTTGAATTTCCTCCTTTTTACTATCCTCCAACAAGTAGGTAGTTGGGTTAGTTAGTTTAACCTTTATAATTTTAAAAATTTCATTTGTCCAATTGGGTGTATACCCCTTATCAAAAACATGTCGGTACTTTGAAATTCTTACATAATCCCCCTTTTTAAACTTTGCTTTATCAACCATTTTTAGATGATTAAATGCTGTAATATATTTAGCATTTTTATCATTTACTGAACTAGGTGCTACTCCAGTGGTTGAATGCCTTGTATTGTTATACTGATTGACAATTTCAGGAAGAATTTTTACCCATTTGTATGAGCCCTGCATACTGAATTGTTTCCATAATAATAATTTGAGAGTTCTTATTACACGTTCAGCAATACTTGCTTTAATGTTTGAAAAAGTACTATAATGATTAACATCATATTTTCTCATAAGATTATTAAATTGTGTGTTATAAAATTCTTTTCCATTATCAGTTTGTAAATTTTTGGGGGCAGGCATTTGAGATAATATTTTTTTCATAGCTGCTACAACATTTTCACCAGATTTTGTTTTAATAGGTTCAGCCCATACAAATTTACTAAATGCGTTAATAACTACAAGAATATAATTATAACCATTATTAAATTTTGAATATGGTATCATAACCGCTAAATCTGCTTGAATAAGATCATTTAAGCCTTTAACAATAACATGACGTCTCCTATATTTTTTTCGAGCTGGTTTATGTAGTTCATTAACAACTTGAATCTTAGACATTTTTTTCTAATGGACATTGAAAAACAAAATCAGCACACATCTCATCTGGCGTTCCCAGTTTAAATTCAATTTTATCACCTTCTTTAATGTTAGTTCCAGATAATTGATGATATTTATATGCTTTGGAATTTAGTAAAATTTCACCATCGGCAGTATAATGTTTACAACTTTCGATTTTACCTGATATAGGAAACACAAAAGCTGTACCTTGATTATCCAAAATATAAAAGTTTTTATTATTTTTTGCTCGTTTAACACCTTTTAATCTGATAAAACATTTGCTATGGAAAACAGCAGGTTCACAAAGATAAAATGATGAAAGCGGATTTGAAGGATTTGATGAAACCGTTTTATTCAAAAAGTGGCTTCCGAATTTATTGATTGGCATTGTTATATGGTTTGATGTATACTGATACAGTTGAAAAAAAAATTCTTTATTTATTCAATTATACCTCCTTCGCGTAATTCCTCAATAATAGATATAATTTCATTATCATGGCCTGTATTACCAGCATCCTGAGAAGCTTTAAGTAATATAAGGCGTTCTATAATTTCATTATAGTTATTAAAATATTTATAGTCGATAGGATTATTATTATATTTCATCACCATTCCTTTTACGATTCTTTTTTTACGTCGCGTCGCTATTCCTTTTCCGATTCTCCCCTTACTTCGTGTCGCTATTCCTTTTATTAAAGATGAGGGTATAGATGATGCTCTTGGTCTAAATTGAGGTTTTGTTTCCATTCGCGGTTTAATAATAAAATTGTATTTATCTTTTATGTCTGCTGGAAATTTTCTAATTGGCAATTCTGCTTTATAGTCTCTATGTATCGCATTTGTTCTTCTAATTATATCAATGTAATCATCTATATCTTTCCTAGTATAACTAATTGGTATTTTTTTAAAAAGTAATTCATAAAGTCCTACAGTACCATGATACGTAATTCCTTTCAATTTAATGTTTGAACCAACAAAGTCCAGTTCTGAATCTCCAATATAAAACTTGTCTAGTAAAGGATTATGAAAAATACCTAAAGTATGATCAAAATCACCTTTTACATCTCTAGTCATTGCTTCAACATAATCTCTAGGTAATGGTGAAGCAAACTGATCGAAATAATCACGTAAAGTATCAGGATCTGTAATTGTCCGATAATACTGAGAAATACTATCATCTATAAATTCATCCTCTCTATTACGGTCTTCACCTTCAAAAACATTATCATTTCCATGTGATTCAAAAGTTTCCTCATTTTCAAGAAAATTTGTTTGATTTAATTTAGTGCTGTTATATGGTGGATCATTTTTAATAGGAGATATATTCGCAAGGTGATATAACTTTGTTGGGGTTAAAGGTGGTGTTTTAACCTCCTGTTTAATTTGTTCTTGTTTTGATAAAGTTGAAACTAATTGCTTAAGGGGATCAGTTATTGGGGTATATATTTTTTCTAAATGTGTTTGAGATTTAATTATATCACTTTTTAAACTTTTAAATTTTTTCTTTAATGCTTTTCTCGCACTTATTAGTTGTTTGATTAACTGAGGATTCATTTTAATTAAAAGTTATTCAGTCTGTTCACATCATTATATATGAATAAAAATATCAAAATTTTTTCTATATTTACCGGATGAAACTGAACAATCTTTTTCAATCGTGAGAAATCCGAATTTATCATTCCAGCAGTAAGAACTCAAGTCTTGAAATGACATATCGATATTAACATGATCATCATAAATATGTTTTAAATTAGTCATATCTTGTTGAAAAATCACTAAAAGATTTGCATTATCTCTAATCAATTGTTTAGGTATTGATGAGTAAGTTTGACATAAATAAAAACAATCAGTATGCTTATGGCGTCCAAAGCAAAAATAACCTTGAATAATACTCTGATCACAGGATGCTACATCATCAAATATTATAACTGAATGTTCTTTAATATTTTCAGGAGCAACTATATCCATTGGATTACTATATTCCTCATAACCAATTTCTTTCATGGGTTGAAGTAGGTTTCTAAGATATGTATATTTTGGTTGATGTAATGACTTGGAATAAACATAAACATTTTCAAATCTTAATCCATTTGGGTGTTCAATTAATGATAACATTACATTTGTTTTTCCAGATCCACTAGGACCAACAATTAATCCTCGTTTGGAATTGAGACCAAACAAATAACCATGTTTTCCTATTTTCTTATCTTCTGCAATGCTATCATGATTTTTAATTGGTAATGAAATACTCTGTTTTTCAATCCTTATATTAGAATGCATTATAGAACACTGACCAGATTTTGATTATGATGCAAGTATATAAAGCTTGTCTCAGGTATATTAGCACACAATGGTTAAACGTAAACGACAACATTCACATCGAGGTAGTGGTTTGCTAAATTCTTTAATAAACAAACTACCGTTTGAACTTCATTTGCCTGCCTACAATTTCTGTGGACCGGGAACACATCTAGACAAGAGATTACAAAAAGGTGATAAAGGTATTAATCCACTGGATGAGGCTTGTAGGGAACACGATATCAAATATTCACAAAGTAAAGAACTAGCTGATAGACACATTGCTGATAAGATTTTAGAAAACAAAGCTTGGGAGCGCGTGAAAGATAGAAACGCTAAATTTGGAGAGAAAGCAGCTGCTTGGGTAGTAACTACAGGAATGAAGGGTAAGCGTAAACTTGGTATGGGTTTGAGGTACAAACCTAAAAAAGGTGGCTCTCTAAAAAAGAAGAGGAGGAAGAAACGTATAATTCAAGCTCCAAAAAAGGGGGGTTTTCTACCCTTAATTTTACCACTTTTAGGGGCTTTAGGAGCTCTTGGAGGTGGGGCAGCTGGAATTGCTAAAGCTGTGAATGATGCAAAGGCAAACCAACAGCAACTGGAAGAACAAAAACGTCATAATTTAAAGATGGAATCAAAGGGTAGAAAAGGTCTGTATTTGAGACCATATAAAGGAAGTGGATTAAAGTCAAAAAACTGATAATACCACATAGAGCACTAACTGATGTTGATTTAAAAAAAATTACTAAAAAACTACAAATACCTAATTTTAGAGGAGTTTTTATGAGAGATACATTACCGAAAAAAATTCATAAATATGAAAGTGGGATTTTAAATATGGATTCTAATAGCGGAGAAGGAACACACTGGACAGCGTATATAAAAGAAAATAATCAAGTTCTATATTTTGATAGTTACGGAAATTTACAACCACCATTAGAATTAATTAAATATTTTTATAGTAATGGAAATGTAACTATAAAGTATAATTATGATAGAATTCAATCTTTTAATTCATATGAGTGTGGTCAACATGTACTTAATTTCTTATATAATCAGTATAAATAAAAGGATGTACTTTATTATTAAATAAACTCTCGATAAGTAAATATGTCTCTCAGTTTTACATTTAGTGGAAAAACATCAATTTTAACTTTTGATTTTAATCCTCCTGTATATTTAGAGGACGGTCTTGAGTATGAAATTGGGTTAGTAAATTTCAATAGTTTTAATATAATACCTAATATAGATGAATCTAATAATATATTCAAATGGGGAGCTAACAATACAAATTTACATACATTTGAAATTCCTGTAGGAGCCTACGAATTAGATGACCTTATAAGGACTTTAAAAGAACACATGACTGAAATAGATAAGGATGCTAGCATAGATATAATTCCTAATATAAATACATCAAAGATATCAATTACAAGTAATCGTAATATTTCATTTAATATTGATAATTCAATTGCTAAAGTATTTGGTTTTGATATTAAAAGAATTATTCCAAATCAAACTTATATTTCTGATCATCCCGTAAAAATTTTAAAAGTGAATAGTATTTTGATTGACTGTAATATTGCAACAGGATCCTATTTAAATGGAAACCCAGTTCATATCGTACATCAATTTTTCCCCACTGTTCCCACTGGGTATAAAATAGTAGAATCACCACAAAATATTTTATATTATCCTATAAGTGTCAAGACTATCAACTCAATCACAGTAAAAATTATTGATCAAAATTTTAATCTTATCAATTTTCGAGAGGAGGAAGTTACAGTCACTTTACATATTAGAAGAACTGTATCATAAATATGGTTTTGAAATTCTTTCACCCATATTCAGAAAATAAAAACTATAAAAGATTATCCACTATGAAAAATCCAGTTACTCATACAAAAACAACTGTAAGGATAACATATAAAAATAAAAAGTTTTTAAAATCACAAGTATTTAAAGTATTAATATAATGGAAATGCTCCACGTAACAGGTCAACCCTATTGAAAACATTGAATATCATTTATATCAACCAAACAATACAGGAAACATAAATTACAATGATGAGTTACGCATTTCTATTCAAGATTTGGATGCTTATACATTACCAGCAAATAGTCTTTTGTACATTGAGGGTAAATTGCTTACAAGTACAGGAGGAGTACCAACTAAACTAAAATTCATTAATAATGGAATAGCATTCTTGTTTCGTGAGTTGAGATATGAGCTAAATGGAGTGGTTTTAGATTCAATTAGGGATGTGGGTCTAGTATCAACAATGAAAAATTATTTATCTCTTAATAAAAATGAGAGTGTTTCAATGGAAAATGCCGGCTGGTTTCCACATTACAATCCAAAAGGTAAAGATCAAAAAATTCTAGTTGATGCAAATGGTAACTTTAATGTATGCATTCCTTTAAGTTTACTATCTGGATTATTTGAAGATTTTAATAAAATTATTATGAATATGAAACAAGAGTTGGTGCTAATTCGATCTAGTGATGATAATGATGCAATAACTTCTGAAGATGAAACCGAGCAACCTAAAATTGAGTTAACAAAAGTTTGGTGGAATGTACCACATATAAAACCGAGTTTAAGTCAACAGCTTCGTCTTACTAATATCACTAAAAGCAATAAAGAACTTCCAATAAAATTCCGTTCATGGCAAATGATTGAATATCCCTCATTAAATACCTCTACTAGGCATGCATGCGCTGTAAAAACCAGTTCTAAATTGGAGACTCCTCGACATATAATTATTGGTTTTCAGAAAGCTAAGAAGGGGAAAATTACAATGGATATGAGTAAATTTGATCATTGTGATCTGACTAACATCCGAATATTTTTAAATTCTGAACGATATCCCTATAATGATTTACATCTAGATTTTAAAAATAATAAATTTGCAACTTTATATGAAATGTTTTCTAATTTCCAAGAAAACTATTATCATCTTAGTATGAAGCAACCAATATTCACCCCTAAAGAATTTAAGGAAAACGCCCCGTTGGTCTACCTTGATTGTTCACATCAACGAGAAATTCTTCAACAAGGATCTGTTGTTCTGAGAATTGAATTTGAAACTGATTCCCCTACCACAGCAGATACCTCAGCATATTGTCTCATATTACATGAAAAAGAATTTTCCTACAATCCCTCAACAAAAATTGTAAAACAATACTAATTTGCCCTCAAACATTATAAAACTGATGTAAACATAGAAATGTAATCAAATGTGTTTAGTGAATCTAAAGAGAGACTTAATAAATTTTTATAAACAAATTCAATAACTCATAAGAGAATTTAAAAATTGAAAAATATGAAGCTTATAGTTGATATCCAAGGATTCAATATAGAAAATAATAAATTTATAGTGAAAGAATTTGCTAGTTATGATGGAACCCGATTAAGTCATTATGTTTTCAAACCTCCATTCAGCATTAAATTGCTTCCCCCAAATTATTACAACCAGGTCATTAGTATGATGAAGAGTCACCATGGAATCGATTGGAATAGTGGGTTTACACCTGTACATCAATTTAGAAAGATTTTTGAAAATTTAACTAGAACCTCTGATATGGTGTATATTAAAGGGAAAGAAAATTTAAATTATATTAAGAAATTTTGTAAAGTACCAATTTTTGAATTTGATGAACATCAGCCTTTAAGTTTATCTGAACCAAGATGTCCTTACCACTTACTATTGATAAATGTTTTATGATGAGTGACAATAATGAAATAAATCTTATATGAATAAAAATTAAAAAAATATTTTTTTTTATGTTACCCCCCCCCCCACTTCATAAGTGAGATATATACTGATAAAACAGAAATTATCTAATATTATTATTTAAAGATGTGTGGTGAAGATAAGTCAAGTGAAGAGTTCATGGTTATGTCAGAATTATTTGAATTTAGATTGAAAACGTTTGAAGATTGGAGTGGATTTCTATCTCCAATAGACTTAGCGTTAGCAGGATTCTACTATATTCATTTAGATGATGTAGTTAAATGTTTCAGCTGTAAAATTAAAATCTACAAGTGGCAACCTAATGATACTCCTATTATTGAACACTTAAAATTGAGTCCTAAATGTAAATATGCTAATATGATGCATTCACAACTTTTACAAAGAGGAAGTAATATTATTATGAATTTTGAAAATGAAAAAGAAAAATCGAAAGTTAAAGAATATATTAATAATTTCATAATGATATTTACCATAATGCTCACTATTAGAATAATTAATTACTTCCTCCCGTAAAAATAATATATAAGTTTCTAAAACTTGAAACAAGTCTTCAGTATACTTTCATTCATCATGCGTATCGCTCTTGTTGACATCCAAGGTTTTGTGATTGAAGGGTCCTTTCATCCAAAATCGGCGCAAAAAAATTTAATTTTTTTTTTAAACCACCAGTACCATATAGTGAGCTCAGTGATAGAGACCGAAAAACTGTTAATTATTTAGAGAAGTACATTCATGGAATAAAATATTCTTCTGGTTTAATTGATTATTCTGAATTGGATATTATATTGGAGACGTACCTAATGCAAAATGTTGACTACATTTATACTAGGGGAAATCAAAAAGCAGACTTTTTGAGGGAGAAATGCAAGATTTTCAATAATCACCCTCATGTAATTGACTTGAGGTATTTGAACCATCTACAGATTGCTGTTTCATACATGCCACTGGAAAGTTCATGTGTTCTCAAAAAAATGTGTCAGCTCTACACCACTGGTTGACTAATGTTATTTTACCTAGTTAAATGTTTACTAATAAAAACCACTATCTATCTTATATCTGAGTTTTATTTTAATGTCTATATTTTAAATATTTTCCTAAAAACCAATACTATTAAAGGGGAGGGGGTAAAATACTTTTCTATATAAAAACGTCTGCTAATATAGTTTCTACTTGATAATGGGGTCAAGAAGTTTAACTGATTACTCTGAGGATGAGTTAAAATCTTTAACTGTAGATTATTTATTAAAAAATGCTCTTCCATGGGAATTGTTGGATATATGGCATATGTTACCAGAGAAATATAAAACCGTCTTTAGTTTACAAATTAGGCTTCCATGTTTTATTCACGCAAAAAATGAAATAAATAATCCAAAAATATATTATGGACCTGTATCAGCTCAAAATGAATGTTATTTTTGTTTAAATTCTTTAACAAAATAGTCGAACTGAAGTATTTAAACCATCTACAGATTGCTGTTTCATACATGCCACTGGAAAGTTCATGTGTTCACAAAAATGTGTCGGCTCTACACCACTGGTTGACTAATGTTATTTTACCCAGTTAAATGTTTACTAATAAAATCATATATTTTATATTTGAGTTTTATTTCAATGTCTATATTTTAAATATTTTCCTAAAAACCAATACTATTAAAGGGGAGGGGGTAAAATACTTTTCTATATAAAAACGTCTGCTAATATAGTTTCTACTTGATAATGGGTTCAAGAAGTTTAACTGATTACTCTGAGGATGAGTTGAAATTTTGATTATTTATTTAAAAATGTTCTTCCATGGGAATTGTTATATGGCATATGTTACCAGAGAAATATAAAACCGTCTTTTACAAATTAGGCTTCCATGTTTTATTCACACAAAAATGAAATAAATAATCCAAAAATATATTATGGACCTGTATCAGCTCAAAATGAATGTTATTTTTATTTAAATTCTTTAACAAAATAATAATAGTCATTCTCTACTTACCATCGATCCTTAATACCCATATTCCCACCAACAGGTCCATCTCCACCAAAAATATGGAGTAGTCGTCAACCATACCTAAAAGCACCCCTGGGGCCCCAGATGGATGATAGTGCATATCATCGACCATTATCAGTCTCTGTCTACTCTAAAAAGTATTATTATCGTTTATCAAAAATCTTTAAAACCATTTGATAGCTGTTATATTTAATTTAGCGCCTGCAAACGAGTTGCAGAGCTGTGGGATTCCTTTAAGCGTTCTTTAACAGTATTCTGGTAGAATAAACATTTTTGGATATAAAAATATCATGTTTTATTATGTCTAGAATAAGAAAATAAAACTTACCCTTATGGGTTCCCCCATAATATCATCAAGAAAGCTTGAAATCCTGTTTCTCAAATAAGTTTTATAATCTAAAAAAGAAAATAAAATAATTAGAATGATGTATAGCATTGTTTCTCCTTACATAATACAAAATATGTATAGAATAAATTTTGTTTTAAAGTGATATTTTTATTTTTCCTCATATAAGTTGAGAATCTACAGATTTTTCAATCAATGAAAGGATGTGTATTCAATTTTGTTTTAAAATAAAAACGTACTAAAGTAACAATGTAAAATCTTATGTTCAAGTTTGTTATAATGTATGACAGAATGTATACCGTATGTTCACGAAAAACTGACTATGTGAATCGTGAAAATGTGTGCCGTGAAAATATGCTTATGTCATGTTCGACAATTGACTTTTGAGACAGAATTGTGAGTGAAAGTGTGTTTGTTGTTTTTTATTAAAAATAAATTAAATATACAATCCATTTTTATAAAATTTAGATAATAAATCATCATTGCGAAATTCATGAGTAAGAAATATCTTCGATTAAGAGTTAATGTTACCTCATTAAATAAAATTAAAATTTCTGATTTGAAAGAGAGCTCATTTTATTCTTAGCAGAACGTCTTATGTTATCAGCTGTAATTAGAACAAGGAATGTTATATCAGGTAAAACCTATGGCTTTCTCCTAATGAAAGTAAATACCTATTACCCTAATTTATGTTACAGGACTTGCAAAAGACTCTTAAAAATCCAAGAAACAAAGCAAGAAATAGAAATAAATTGTCTAGTTTGTAAGACAACACTAAAAATGATATGATATACATGTTGATAGAGAGTTATTATAAAGTCAAACGAAGAAATTGAAAACTTATTTCTATACAACATAATTGGTGTTGTCGTTGAAGCTAATGAGGAAAATAATGTGAGAATCAGTACCAACTATATGCACAGGTACTTTGAATATACCTTATGTGATGTGATTTTTGCTTACACTACAAACTATAGAAATAAATATACTTTTTATATTTTAGTACCAAATATATTGTCTTTGTATTACATCAAATAAGCTTTGAACTATTTCTAGTAATTTATTAATGACTGCCTAATTATCGAACACTTTTTGTTGTTCGGACTCTAAATGAACCTTTTTCTCTGCTAGGGCAACATTTCATTCTACCACAGCTACGTTTCTTATTTCAATGTTTAACCTTTTCTGTTCTAATGTCATCTCTTTTTCTTTGAGATAGTCCAAGTCGTAGATAATTTGTATTTTTTGCTAAGTTAATTATCTACTACTTTTCCCTCAAATTTTTGCGATATGATAATTTAACCTACATTTTCCGACAAGTTGTAATTTTATTTGGGGCCCGTTGAATTTTAACAGTTTGGATTTCATTAAGAATTAAATACATGGCGCCTGTATTTCAATAAAAGCAAAACTTAAGGAACTGTTCACTGCGCATGCATACATGTAAAAATAAGGGATCCTTTGTTAAAAGATCGGCTAAAAAGCGTTTGCTGATGTAAGTTTTTTTCCTGAAATATCGATTGCTGAAATATCGATTGTGCTATCGATTGTTTGATCACACTGCCTGTCATTGTCAATTGTCATATTAAAATAAGCATACGTATAACTAGATGAAAAAAGAAATCGTTTTACGGTTATTATCTCAAATGGGAAAAATGTGGTTATTTGATCCCTCAAGAGTTCAGTCAGAAAAGAAAGATTACTCCAAAAATCTGCATCAAAACACTAGACCTGTATTTCATTGAATATTTTTCTCAAAAAATTTCTCATTCAGATGATACTATGAATCTTATCACTAGGTTTTTATTACTTAAAGAAAAACAAAAATATCAGGTAAATTATTTTTACTTTTATGTCATACCCAAATTGTTTATAATTTTTCTAGACAATATGGATGATACTATTGGAGCATTGGAAATAAAAATACCACTTTAGGTAAAAAAATTTTTACTTACCCATTTTTCTTCGTTTTTCAAATTTTCACAACTAACAAGAAATATTAGCTGCCTCACTATTTATACAATCATTTTACATACATTAGCCTTAGTATGTACAAAAATACAACCCCTATTAGGATTGCATTTTCAATTAATATGTGACTTTTACTTTCTACTTAAAAAATATATATATATTTCAATAATTATAGAAAATGTGTGTTAATAGTAATGAATTATTTTTTCATAAAATTACACATTATATAAATTCCTCACATGCATCAAGGTTGAAAATTAATTAATAATTAACAGAGGAATACATTATAATATAAATTAGGGTTGGTCTCATGATGTGAATTATAATATAAATTAAGGTTGGTCTCATGACGTGAAATGTTTATCAAGGTACTAAGATTTAGTATGTAAAATTGATCAGGTTAGCTTCTAATCTTTTCGGGGCTCGCACATAGGATATAAAATGTATGTAAAAATAGTCAGGTTAGCTTAAATCTTATCTAGGCTGACACATAGGATAAAAATATTGATTAGGTTAAAATCTGAAGGCCCCAGGTCCTGTCAGCCTCTCGGGGGCCCTTTAAGCCTCTCAGGGGTCCTGTCAGCTATCAATGCAGTTCTAAATGAAATCTGAACACTAACCTAACTTTTCTAGGCACCTGTCTTCACATATAGAGCTTCTTAGCTACCGTTAGGCCCTCCTAGACAACTTTAGACCCCTTTTCTTTAGTTGAACACTAACCTAACTTTTCTAGGCACCTGCCTTCACATATAGGGCTTCTTAGCCCCTTTTACGCCTTGGGGGTCCACCCCGTCGGACAAAATACTTTGTTTTACTACTCACAACATGTGTGTCCCGGATGAACCGGAAAGTAAACCATACAAGGATATTATAACATTGATGGATAATAATTTTAAACCGGTAGTGTCGGTATTCGCAAATCGTGAAAAATTTTTCGATTCTCACAAAATGTGCAACGAGTCACCTAAAGAGTGGGCTTCAAAGTTTAGTAGCTGTGTGTGAATTTTCGGGGAAACCAAAAATTGAACGCGCTCTGGTAGACCGTTTTATCTGTGGGTACGACCAAGGTTCAATTAAAGATAGACTTTTTGAAGAGAAGTCGACAGTGAGTTTTTCTAAAATAGTCGAAATTGTTTCCTCAAAATCTGCAAATTACCAGCCATATTGTTCAGGAGCAGTGAAACGTGAATTTGAAACTTACTACGCAAACTCTAGAAGAGATGCGCAGACTCGATCACGGTCCCAAATCTGGAGATCACGGAATAATAGCGGCAGCACTGGAAGCAAGAATTTTCCTTCCTCTTCCACGACAAGTACCTCGTTACGAAGTAAGTGCACATGCTGTGGACGAACGAACCACTCAGCTGATATATGTTCATATCGTGAGTGCTATTGTCACAATTGTAATCTTAAAGGTCATTTAGCATCTGTGTGTCCAAGTAAAAATCAAAATATAAATAAATCTAGAAAAACTCCTGCTGATAATAATTTTTTAGAGCCTGAAGATTTCTATCTTCAATATTGAGTGTAACACAGAACCAGTTTGGCTATATTTATTTATAGAAAATACGCCATTTACTGTCAATTTAGATACAGGGGCAAGTTATAGCGTAGTATCTGAAAGTTTTTACAAAAATAATTTTTATTTTAAACCTTTGTTACAAACGGAAAAAGCCTTTAATTTATATAATCGTGATAAAATTGTACCTTTAGGTTATTTTGTAGCGGAAACTAACTTTAAAAAGGTAATCAAACCTTTAAATTTCTATGTTATTAAAAATGGCGGACCGCCACTTTTGGGATGCGATTTTTTTAATCTATTTGAATTAAGTATTTATAACCTGACCAACTCTAATTTAGGTAAAGATTTGAATTTTTTATTGAATAAATACACGGCGTTGTTTTCGCCCGGTTTAGGAATGTTCAATAAGGGTAATATATCGATAAAATTAAAATCAAATGTGGAAATTTCTCCAAAATTAAGAATGTAGCAGTGTGCGGTAGTATAGGTACCAATTTTATAGAGTAGGACTTGCGATAGTGCAAGCGAAGGTAGCTTTGGCTCAACGCAGCGTTGTATCGATAATGGACAATCAAGATGACTACGCGGAGCTTAACGTTCAGGAAGATTTCGTTTCCGTGGCGAAAAATGTGGTTGCACTACCTGATCAGATTTCATTAGCAATTAATGCGATCGGTAAAGTTAAGGTAGGTGACAAGTTATACGATCCATGCCCAACGATTTATTCCACAAGCGGAACAGTTAAAATTTGACAACCTGCGCGAAACTGTGGTAAGTTTAGCTGATGCACGTACACCGGGAGAATATCGTAGACAATTCTATGGAACGAATCCAATTCCAGGGGAAATAAAAAATATATTAATATCAGCCCAAGTTTTGGTTCATTATAACGAAAAACTACCCTCACGTTTAACTACGGATGCATCGAAAAGATGGGTTGAGGCGATGATTACGCATATAATGCACGACGGTATGGGAAAACCCATAGCCTTTGCTTCGCGCACACTGTTAGCAGCAGAAAAAAAATACTCAGTTGGAAAAAGAAGGCCGGTAATTTTTGGGCTTTGCAAATTCAATAATTATTTATATATGAGAGAATAGTTATTGATAATAAACCACTCATGTATATTTTTCATCCCCGTAAAGATATACCTCAGATTGAGAAGATGGGCACTCATATTATGCAACTATTAATATCAAATGTAATATGTGAAATCGGCAAACAATTATTCTGATTTCCCATCAAGAGAATCGCTTCCACTAGAAAAAAATAGCTTGTTAGTGTCAGTTCAGTGTTGAGTGTTGGTTGAACAAATATGATTTTGATTCTGCATTAATGTCGTTGGGCGTCGCATTGATTTTGAGATCTCGGTGATTTAATTAAACAATTGTACAAAATAATAACCCCATAATCAAGAAATAAACTATCAGCAAATCATAAGGAATGTAAGTAGACTATTTAATGCGTCATATTTTTCATTGAATAACTTATCTTTTCTAGACGGTTTTAATCAAAATTGTAATAACCGGTAAAAAGATTTAAGGTTATTTTTTCTATATTTCTAGCTGCGTGGCTACCAAAGTTTACGAATATAATAACCGGTTAGTCATCAATGTAATAACCCACCAAATTTAAGGTTATTTTTACCTATTTGCGTGTCTATCAAAATTTACGAGCGGTCTAAAAAGGCTTACTGGTTTTTTACCAAGATCAAATCTGTCCCAAAATGGGCGTGATTCGCCGTGGCTAAATATAGCACGGATTACTTAAATCTCAACGGGAAGTATCAAAAAATTCTCAGGGTTAATCTGATCTTAGCAAATAACGTGAAATGGGGCTGGGGATTTATTCAAATAAAATGCAAGATTAAACTTTAAGCAAATGTATTAAAACTAATAAAAAAAAACGATTAACAAGCAAAACTGACAAAGAAAGATAATTAACTATTTCTAAAGCAAAACTATTACTTGACCATGCGTCGTAAGATTTAACAACAAAACAAAATACTGATAACTATAATGAACGACAAATAAGGAAATGAAATAAGCTCTAATTATCAAAAATGAACCCAATTTTTCCCAAATGTACTTAGACCACAAAATTGGTCGGCTTTAAACTCCCTGACTAATATTTGTCTAACTATCAAAAGACAGATCAAATCTAATGTCTGTAAAACTAAGGCCACTTAAATTCTAAATAATTGCAAAGACAAACCAAAAAATTATATTAATCTGCCTGTCACAAGACAAGACTTTCCCAAAATTACAGCCTATGGCTTTTACTAATTAAACAGGGTCGCTAAATCCAATGAGCACTGGAGAAATCTGAACTACCAAACACTTTATGAAATTCAGTGGTTAGTATAAAATTAAAATAATCAATCTTACTCCCTTTCGGGCTGGCTGGATTGCAACCCTTGAAATTCTCTTGGTAAGCAGCAACTACACTTTGGTCGCGAAAACGAACTACCCGGTTTTCCGCGAAACCCCACAAAGAAAACTCAAAACTAAAAAATGTAAGCCCGGCTTTAAGATAGCCCCTACAAATTTTAAAACGCGGTTTGGGAACCACTGATGGCTTCCTAAAGACACAAGTGAGTTCCCACTGACTCACTCTTTCGTAAAAATTTAGTTTTTATGAAAATCTTCGACCCTTCTTCAAATGTGCTACATTTGATTTGTTTAATTTTGTCATCCAATCAGAAAGCTGCTTTTTTAGTTTTAATCATGGCCGAAATGTCTGTTTCTAATTTGAATCGCGATTTACCATAAGTCTTTACTCAGCAAATTCTGAGAACATTGTGATCGTTTGTTTTTGAAATATAAAACTTGTTTTCCGCTAGAATAAAAAAAATAAAATGTGTTGCAATTGTTTTCATATTCGTTGCAAAGAGTTTGTAACTAAAAATTCTGTTGTGAAATATTTGCTTGGTAATGAAAAATCGCACCTAGTTTTCTGACAATTTCATTGTAAGTTGAATAAATTTAGTTATACCGGGTGTCTCAAATAAAATCTAAAGTCCATGCTATTACAAAATGTATGAAAAACGAAAGTCTCAAACTCTATTGGATTTCTTTCAAAAGAAAAAGACCAAGTCAAAAGAATATATTTCTGTGATTGATTTTCGGCCATCAACTTCTGGGGTGGATGTTTTGCTACTTGTTCGTTTGCAAACCAATTTAATATATATTTTTTCAGAAAGCTGAAGGATTCTCCAGATTTGCAATGCAAAATGTAATAGGTGCAATTGATTGTTGCCATATTCCAATAAAATAACCAAATGAAAATGGAATAGTCTATTTTAACAGAAAAAAAATCTACTCAGTTGTGTTTCAGGCAGTGTGTAATCATAAGATGACGTTTATAGATGTTGACTGTAGGGGCAAAGGTAAGTTGAGTCCCATCTACCTGAATTAACAAGGGTCAAGAAATTTAGATGGTCGAATTGAATCCTGGGTCACGTAATCTTTCTAATCCTCCTAATATCGGTATTTTGGAACTTCTAAATATCTGTACCAAATGATATTTTAATTATGTATTATCGAAGGATTTCTTTGGTTATACATCTATGGATATCAGATATAAAAAGTGTTTTCAACCTACAAAATGTTTAATATAGTTTGTTTGATTTGTATACGGTGTTAATTTTTGTTTGTCAAAATGAGTTATGTGAGAGTTGTAATAAGTGAAAGAGGAAAACAATGATGGTTTCAAATATCGTTTTCATAAGATGTTAAAAAATGATGCCAAACGTTGGATTTGTTGTGCACAGACAAAAGAAAAATGCAAGACATTTTCAAAAACCGAAGGGGCTGACAACATAGTAACAGAAATTATGGATAACCACAATCATAACGAATTAAACGAAGAGGTACTTAATCGCCAAATTTTAAGTAACTCTTTAAAGCGAAAGGCCGTAGAAAATATTAGTGAACGGCCGATGAAAATTTTACATAAGAAGTTACGAAATGGCGATATTAATACCTTGACAACCGAGGATGTGGGATTAGTCAGAAATGCCCGACGATCTGTTTTGCCTAAATTGCCAAAAAATATGGAAGAAATTCATGTAATATTAAAAACATTCCCAGTGAAAACCAACACAGGCGAAGAGTTCCTAATGATAAACGATATAGAAAATTTTTAGCAGGTTTGGATACTATTTATATAGATGGAACTTTTGAATACCGTCCGAAGTTCTTTCTGCAAATGTTCTCCGTTCATGGTCTAAAAGACGACCATTACATACCATTGGTTTTCTCACAGAATCCCAGAGTAGTGGAATTTGCGGACTATCTGGTCGATAATTATATATTAGAATCGGCTAGGTTTCCACCTGAAATATGGGCGGAGAAGACGAGCAATATGCAACGGACGACGAATGCGAGGTTTAACTCTCCATTTTATTTTGCTCATCCACATATATTTCAATTTTTAACCGTTTTAATAAATTTCCAAAGTGACACTTATATAAAAATTAGAAGCATTCAAAAAAATGTTAAAAAAGTTTATTCTTCACGAACTCTTAAAAATTAAAAATTTCTAGATGAACAAATTTTAAAATTAAATTGTAACTCATTGTCAAAATTTGAATCTCAAAATTATAGGCTAGAAATTGAAAATAATTAAATAAACGAATATTTAGCATGTATTATAGGTAGGTATATTATTGTAAATATTTTATATTGTAAATTGCATAAAATTATGTGTTATAAAATGAATTTCAGTTTTAATATTCTAGAAACAGATTACGAACGCCTACTAACTGTGCAAGCTCACGTAGGCCCGGGACGCAATTTATCCATCTCCGGGACTCAACTCGGCTATCATTAAGTCGGATTATAAATTCTGGGACTCAATTAGGCATCTCCGGACTGTAGGTTGCATGGTAGTGTACATGACTCAAGAGTTTTCCGAACACCAGGCCTTTTTTACTTTGGATCAGATCTTTGTGCACCTCATTATTACATTATAGGAGACACAGGATATCCCTGTAAAGAGTGGTTGATAACACCTTACAAAAATAATGGACACCTTAAACCTGCTAAAACTTATTTTAATTTAAAGTTATCTATAACCAAAATTGAGCCTGCTTTTGGATTACTGAAAGGGCGTTTCCGAAAATTGCTCGATTGTTTGTATATGGATGATATGCAGCACATTGTGAATACTTGCTGTGTTTTACATAATATTTGTTTATTGGTTGGTGAAAAAGAGGTACAAACATATATTAATGATGGCCTGCAACAAGTTTATTCTATTGGCAACCATAACGAAGGAGTTGAAGAAAATGCTGGCCAAATTGTAAGAAATGATTTAACAAACATTCTAAACTAAAAAAAAAAAACAATATAAACCCTCAAACCAATATTCATTCTGCTTTGTCACTTCTTTTTGCTTTTATTAAGGAAATCAACTCAGAAATCATTTCTTTATTTTCTTCATGCTGTGTTTTCATTCCTTTTTCTTCCCTTTCTTGTGCACCTTCTTTATAATCTCTCAAAAACCTGATTAACTCACTTCTTGGGTTATTCCTCAACCTCTTCTTTTTTTTTTTCAATGTCATGCCCACTTTTGCTGCTCTCTGCATCAGCCTCTTGTTTTGTAGTTATTGCTTTAATTATATTTGCCCCCAGATAGGATTTGGTGCTTGAATTTGACATACTTAACGCACAGGTGGCAGGAAGGCGAAAAAAGTTGGCCTACGATGCCCAAACTTCTGATGGGTCTTCGAGGACTCCTTAGGATCCCCCGAGATGGGAAAACTCAACCCCGAAATCCTAGCTGTTCGTATGAGGCTGAGCGGCCCATTTTTAGGGGAGGAATTTAGAGGCGCGAAAAAAGACATTTTTCAAACAATCCAAAATATTTTTTCTGGTATTTGGGTGGGGGTTTAATAAATTTTGTACACATGGGTTTTCTTTGGGCGTTGCTTTTTCCATATCCATAGAGAAAACATTTTTATTCAACAAAAAACTCCAATTTTACATGGAAAAAATGGCTGACTTGAAAATTAAACTCAGGAAGCATTTGCATTGTGTTTCTCTGAGCAAATGTAGTAGATAATATATTTATATATATATATAAAATGAAGGATTTAATTCACAACATTAGAATGTTACTAAATATGTTTGGACGAAAAGTCTACGACGGCTTCTTTCAACTTCACACAATAATTCGGGTCCGTAATATTGTTCAACTTCCGTCGGTTCCAGAACTTCAAAAATTCCCGATGAACTGATTTCCCAGCTTGTTCGGACCAAATCCCAAATCCTTCATCTCGCTCCAGAAACTCTGCTGGATTCCTCGAGATGTTTTAGGCATACGTGAATTTTCAAAGTTTCAGTTTCAGTTGCAAGAGATTTTTTAAGGTCACAAGTCCACTTCTGCAATTCTCCACCAAGACTCGCATTTCCAAAACAATCATGAACTATTTTATCGAGTGCCTTGAAAGCCGACACATACGGAACCATGGGCAATTGACCACAAACTTCCTCACTAAATAGGAAATCAGGCTCTTTTAACATTTTCCTACAGGCATTTCCTTCAAAAGAATCGCCATGGTAATTTTTTTATATTAATTTGAGATGTCGGGGCCAGGCTAGAGCTTTTTCCTTTCCCAAAAGAGGCACAAGACCTTTCCAAAACATGTGGTTAACCTTGCAATATATGCAATTCCGGCATCACACATTTTTCAAGAACAGTCATATCATCTGGGTCCTGAAACAAAGGGAGGTTTATTGTGCTGTGACTGGATTTGGCACATTATTTATAACCTCCTAGAGATTTAAATTCTTCGTAATCTTTTCGCAAATCCCCGTAAGTTTTCAGCACAAGATCCTGTTCAACACTCTCGAGTTCACGTCGTGTTTTCAACTCTTGTAACGTCACAAAGCAATATGGACACGGGAAGGTGGCGGTAGCAGTTTGTTGTCCATTAATAAATCAATAGTAATTTGAAATCCGCAACGAACTTGAACGGAATAGCATTGATTTGTATCAGATCAAACAGTTTCTTGACATTCTCATAAGTCTCTTTTATTTGCGGGACAATACACAGCATTATTAATTTATGAACACTGGTCAATTTATCAGCTTTCAGTCTCTTATTATGAGTAATATCTGACACTGGATCTCCACTAGAGACATAAAATTCCGGTAATATACTCATACACACTTTGAAAAATCCCTGGCCGCCGTCTGCCATGACTTTAACCACAAAGTTACCAACTAAACTTCTCCTATCTATCACTTCATCCAATATTTCCTCCGAATTACACCAAACTACAGGTCTCTTCTGTGGGATTTCACTCTTTTCTACATCAAACTCCAGCATCTCATATCTGTAATAGAATAATAATAGAATAATTAGCTGGGATTGATTTTCGATCAGCGTTAGCTCGAATAAATTTCGATAACTGCTTCATTTGTTGTCCTGAAGAACCCGAATGAACCTGGTAAGTATGCAAGGTTTCATGTGAAAACGTTACATTATTAAGAGGTTTTTTGAAATACAATTGTCTACGTCTCTTACGGCCCCTTGTACTCAGAGCCAAGGTCTCTACGTTACCTCCTGTCGATAATGCAATCTTTTCTGTTTGCTTAATAAGCTCGATGCACACCTGCTCTTTTTGTTTCTGTGGAAGAGTATTGGCTAAATTCAAAAAATTAGCTGTCACATTTCTTTTTGAAGGAGTATATTTTGTACACGGATGTGATATTCCACGGCCGATTTCTTGATAACATTCAACGCACAAGGTTTTGGACTTTTTTTCCTGTCCTTGTAGCATTGGCGGTGGTAACTTGGTAACGTTTGAATTTCCTGATCCAAACTGGCTAATTTGCGGGTCGATTCTTAAAGCCAAATTCAGAATATCTCCAAAAGGTTTTAAACAATTTAAAAAATTAATAAATATATTACTTACCTTGTTCACTTTAAACTACTTATTAAACTTATTTAATAAACTAATAACTTTCTAGCAAAAACTCTTTCTTTTATACTAAACACTTGATAAATATAAGATTATAGTATCGCCTTTATCTCGAATTTTTATGTAAATCTTGATCATGACCTTGACCTTGAGTTTAACTTTTATTTTAATCTTGACCTTGACCATGAGTTTGATGTTGACCACGCGTTTGACCTTGAGTTTGGCCTTGACCTTGAGTTTAACCTTGACCTTGAGTTTAACCTTGACCTTGAGTTTAACCTTGACCTTGAGTTTGACCTTGACATTGATCTATCCTACCTGTATATTAATTACATTTTCTTATGGATAATTCAAATCGGACCGCTAATAACGAAGTTACACGTTTTGGCCCTTCAGGCAACGTCTCTACAGATGATTTTTATTAACGTATATAATCTATACCATCTGTATACTACATTTCCGTTTGGATTATTCGAATCGGATCACTAATAACGAAGTTGGACGTTACGGCCCTTCTGGCAACGTCTCCACATATGATTTTTGTTTACGCATATAGTCTACACCCTCTGTATACATTGCCGTTTGGATCATTCGAATCGGATAACTAAAGGTGCCCATTCACGGTCGTTCCAATGGAGTGGAGTGATGACGTTGTTTGGAACGACTGGACTGTTGGACCGATTGGATTGATGCGCGGGCCATTCACGACCACTCCATTTTGCGTATGTTTATAAGTTAGGTGCACATTATGTCATTATTGGATAGGTTAGGTGATTTTTGGTTTTGATTTGATTTATTGTAAGAAAAAATGGATGAGTTGTTATTGTATAAAAGATTGGTTAAATAAACGAGCCACACTTTCCCACTTGAATTTAATGAAGGAGTTAACTCTGGAACCTTCGGACTGAAGAACTTACATAAGTATGGACGACGATTGCTATCTATTATTACTTAAAATGGTAACGCCGCTGATTAAAAAAAAAAGATACAAAGATGCGGCAGAGCATAACCCCTCATGAACGGTTAGCTGTAACTCTCCGTTTCTTGGCGTCTGGCATGAGCTACGAAAAGCTTACATTTCCCACCACGATATCAGCTCAACGCCTGGGAGTGATAATTCCGGAAACTTGTTTGGCAATAACAAAATGCCTAAGTCAAGGTATCCACAAAAAAATTCTGTTAAAACTTGAATATTTATTTTATTTTTATTTTTTGACATAAAAGTATTTAAATGTTTATATAAAATGTAATTATTCAATAGTATGTAAGTATCTTGTACTCCATCCATGCTACCGGCCTCGCGCAAACGATCGACTTTCTGTCTCACGACAGTTTGGTCGCAGTCGGCTGAGAACAACTGATAGTGTCCGACAGAACTGTTTAGTCGGCGATTGTGCGCACACGATTCGTTTTAGGTTGTTATTGTTGTTTGGAGTGCATGGTTAAAAAATGCAAGACGAAGATATCGAAAAACTAATTGAACAAATTGAAAAGCGGCCTGCCATATATAACAAAAATTTGAGTGATTACAGCAATAAATATCTAAAGCAAACGCTATTGCGAGATAATACCCAACTGGTTAGAATTAATACCAAATGAAAGGACTAAAGCAGGTAAGTGTATTTTATTGAACTCGGTTACTAACAATACTGTAAATTATATTTTACTATATTGAGCGGGTGTAGCCCCTTGTGGAGAAATAAAATAGTGCGACAAAAAGGATCTAACATCAGCGCCACTATTATTAGGTCTCGTCTGACCTGTAGTATTTGCCAGAGGGCATTCATACAAAGTGTCTTCAAATTGTATCCCATCTTTACATCTCACGTAATTGTGAAGCATACAACAAGCTTTTACTATTATATCACAAAATGGAAGTGAGACATCTAGCGGGCGGTGCAGTATTCTCCACTTGTTAGTTAAAATTCCAAAGGTACATTCTACCATTCGTCGGGCTCGCGTATGACGATAATTATAAATTCTTTTGAGCACTGTTAAGTTTTTTTTCACATACGGTACAAGAACGTGCTTTGATAATGAAAAGGCGTCGTCTGCTACCACATAAAAGGGAAGGGGTCGATCATTTTCATACCCGGGTATTGGACTTTCTGAAGGTATGTTTAATCTATTCTGTTCCAAATATCTACCCATTACTGTTTTTTGAAAAATTGCCGAATCACATGAAGACCCGTAAGGTCCCACATCTACAAATATAAATTTATAATCTGCATCGGTCCATGCCATCAAAACTTGCGAAAAATATTTTTTGTAATTAAAAAAGTTAGAACCACTGCGGCCAGGTTGGATAATACGGATGTGTTTACCATCGACAGCACCTATAACGTTAGGAAATTTGGTTCTCTTGGCAAAGTTCTCGGCGATTTGTAGGCATATATATTGGTTGTAAAATACTCCAAATGCAACGACATGTAGACTTTACTATTGCTCTCACTGTTGAAGTGCCAATTAAGTATTCGAAAGACATTGACGCGAAACTAGCTCCAGTGGCTAAATACCTGAAATAAAAAAATATCATAACGCAGGGACATAATTAGCGTTTATGACCTGATGTGTAGGATTACTGAGCAATAAGCGTCATTTACAACGAGCCCTTTCTCTGTCTTTCTAAATAGACACACTGCGTCATCATAGTGTATTTGTTTTAGGTGCAGAAATCCAAAAGAAATGGCAAAATTTGCGATCTTGCTGTGCTCGAGAACTGAGAGCTCAGCAACAAACAAAATCTGGCCAGGCAACCCCAAAACGGAGAAAATATGTATATTTTGAGAAGTTACTGTTTTTAATTCCATCCATGGAGGCCAGAGCTACGGAAAGTAATGCCTCTGAGGCTACTGAGGACGCTACAGAAGACATAGCTACAGACCTGGAAGGACCAGTAGAAGAACTACCGCAACGTAGACAAATTGGTTCCAAAGCTACCCCTCAAGGAAGAAAACAAAAAGCATATCAAGATAAACTACTAGACATCTTGGAGGCAGCCAATTGAAATGATGAAGATGTACATTTTGCGCTTTCCTTAGTCCCAACTTTAAAAAAAATTGATGATACTCAAAAGATGGATGTGAAAATTGATATCCTAACTGTCCTCAGAAATGCACTGAAAGGTGAAGCAGTACAAAATGTGAATATTTATCGCCCCTGGACAGCTCACCATCTGAACGTAACAAGAAATTTTTTGAATAATACTTCGAACGTGCAAGAAAACTATCCCTCCTTTTTCAGCGCTGCGTCTTCTAATTTACCTGGACCTTCCAGTGTGCGGTATCTAAACGAGTGGATGTAGATGACAATGCACACTATGGTTCACGTACTTCTACACCACTACAGTCACCTAATTCCAACGATACTGTCCGCAGTTACTTGTCTACTTTCAGTGCTGAAGCTGATAATTCCGAACTTTACGAGCTTTAATTCACAATTCCTTTTTTCATGGTGTATTATTTCTAATATCTGGTCACCGAGCTTTCGCTCTTAATATTCAAATCTACATTTTTAAGCAGTCCAATGAGTATATAATTTAAGTATATTTATAACCTGACAAATTATTAATTAATTCGTGAAAATCACGGAGTGGGCGACATCTACTTGAACTACAGAAAGGTAGATAAATAGAAAGTTGATTGGCGATTGGCTTGAAAGTAGGCGGGAAAATTAAAAAAAGCTGTCAGTGTTAATTTTCAATTTGCTGCAGGTGTTGTTGACGTTTATCAACTGCTTGTCACAGAGGTTAGTTAAATGCATTAAAAGTTGCCTAGTTTCTGAAGATTTCACCCTTTTAGGGCGAATAGTCACGGCGGACAGGCCCCGTTTCCGGGACGGGCAACAGCAGCGTGTAGGGCATAGTGGTTTCAGTGGGGTGGTTTTAGTGAGTAACCGTAAGGGGTAGTCTCACACTATCGGGGAAGGGAAGAACCTTTACCCGATGTGCATAAAGCATTACCACCCGCCAAAAAAAAAAGATTAGCTTTAGGTTAGGTTAGATCTGTGTAATAAATAAAGAAAAGTACGATACGTGTGACATTTTGACATTTGTTACATTCTGACAGGTGTCATATTTTGACATTTGTTCATTTTGACAGTTGTAACATTCTGACACGTATCACATTTTAACAGTTGTCACGTTTTGACAGGTGTCACATTTTGACAAGTGTCCATTTTAACAGTGTTACTCAACGTTCCTATAAATATTTACCTAAACCCATGATTTCTGAAATTGAATTGGCAACGTTGTATTTTCAACTTTGAATTTATGAGATGGCTGTCATTTGACAAGCAAATTATTTATGTCCGTCAAATGAACCTTTTCTTTTTTATACTTTTCAGGTTTATTCTGGTTATAAATTGCTACTTGGGCATTTGTAGAATAAAAAAATGTGAAAAATATTTTTCCGCGCAAAAATTTCTATTGCTAAGTATATTGATTTTATCATGTTTTATAGCATCTGCGAAAATTTCATGAAAATCCCAGCCGGTCCCATTTTCTTAACAATTAACCAGAGATGTGCGTGTCAGTAGTTGTCAAAATTTGTAGGTCATTATGGATAAAAAGCGGCAAATTTAAAATTGAATTCTTTCAGATTTAAACGCCAGAAATTAAATAAAGTCAAACCTTTTTACTACTATACTATACAGAAGAAAGGAGTGCAGTATTTAATTTGCAGAACGTAGTACAGGTTCAAGAGGTAGAAATTTTATTTTTACCTCATCCTTCAATGCTTATTTGTAGTTAAAATTTAAATTTTAATACATCTGATCGGCCTAATATAGTTTTAGTCTAGATTCTTGTTTCCATGGTTTTTACTGTAATAAATTTGTTCTTTTGACAGATAAGTCAGACTTTATTTATTCATAGCCGTATCGTATGTATTTTAATTGATTCGGAATTTTGTAATAATATATATTTCAAAATGGCTTCATTCTAAAAATATTATCAGTCCTCCTAAATCCTTGAAGGAAGAATTATTAGTAATTCAAATTCAAAATTCAAAAAATATATTATAGATGAGATGGCCAGAGAATAACTAATTAAAATTCTCAGATTGCCTCCGTACCACGCAGAGTTAAATCCCATTGAACTGATCTGGTCACAATTATTAAAAGGTTATGTTTCTCAAACCAATAAAACATTTAAATTTCCTGATGTGCGAAATTTGTTTTTGAAGGCATTTTCAGATGTAAATAGAGAACATTGGGGAAAATGCATTGATCATGTAAAAAAGGTGGAAAATTCATTTAGGAAAGTATATCCACTATCAATGGATAATTTAATAGAACCTATAATAATAAACCTCAGAAAAGACAATTATAGTGATACCAGTAGTTTTAGTGAAGACAGTGACTTTTATAGATAGTTCTTGAACTAACTTTTTTTTTAATCTTTGAGTTTAGGTAAGTACTGAAGCGTTACTTTTAATGCCAAGAGATTAAAAACAGTTTAATCTCAACATATAATCCTCCTTGTTATTTATTGGTTAAATTTAATTCGTTCAATGTTAAAGTGTCAGATGCATAAGGTTTATTTTTATTTTTTGTAAATAATATAACTTCAAAATTTAATCTACGAAGTGGGTATATATATTTTATATGCTGTGACATTATTTATATTATAGAAACTTATTTTGCAAAGTACGCCTATGGAATGTGACGTTATATCCTCTTTCCTTACAGTATATTACTATAGAAACAAGTTGCCGTTGCTAGGAAATAAAACTAAAAGCTTAACTTTTCTTGTAAATATCTCGGAAGATCGAATTTTCACAGACATGAGACCTATATTTTCTGTCGATTTAGATAGGAATTAGTCTACCCTGAAAGTTTCATTGAATTCTGACGAGTGGATTTCGAGATCCTCTGGACACACACACACACATACACACACACACACACACATACAAACCTTGCTCGTTTAATAGTATTTGATATTGAGAGAATAAACGATTAGCGCATATCTGCATATTCATTTCTTTTCCTACTCACCTTAATGTTACAGCTAATCTTTCTTCTGCTGGAATTTCAATTCGCATATTTGTATCTTGACATACAATACTTGGTTTAATAAGAAATACCAGTTCATCAAAACTTGCTTTGCTCATACGAAAATATGCAAAGAATTTTCCCTTTACAAATCTGTCACTGTAGAGTGGATGAACCCAATATTTTCTTTTTCGTTTCTTTAAAATTTCAAGAGCACAAACTACACAAATAACACCATTCATTTTGTCTACGACTAGCGATGCAAGTCGTTTCGTTTGTGCAGCAGCATTTGTTTATGTTAGCGTACGACAGTTGGCCGACAAAAATGTCCCCGGCTGTCGGCAGGGCCCTACGACTCGTCCGACCACTAGTCGCGTCTAGTGAAACTATTTTCCGTTGCATCGGAATAAACGCAATTTTTCAAATCGGAAAAAACCGCCACATCGTTATATGTTGCAGCTTATCCATAGAATATATTACACAACAGAAATATGATTCTTTTCCTTGAACTTCATCTTATCAATGTTAACATGCATTTTTTTAGTTGTAAGGATGTGGCGGTTTTTTTCCGATTTGAAAAATTGCGTTTATACGAGAGTTATGGAAACAATCCCGCCGACTATTATAAAATTAATGTTAACGTTGCACTTTTCAGAAAGGTTATAAATATATGTTAAACATAAAAAATTATTAGATCTTTGTTAGTTTTCAAGTAATAAAGGTTTCACTGTAGAATTTTCGTTTTTTTAAAAACTATTTTTCGAAGTGCCCACACTTAACTGGCGCAGTCAGAAGTAGGATTTTTCGGAAATTGAACGTATCGCACGGACAATTTTTCGTTTCAACGATTAACCGAAATAACGAACATTGTGATACTGTGGACTATAAATTCGAAAGAATATCGAATTTTTCTGTTTTCTATTCGAAAGAATATCGGGTGGTGAACGGACAGTTCTTCAGTTGATCGAACATTGAGTGTCCTTCGGAGAAGAAAAAACGAATTCTACACCTGGGAGAGGAACACACATCGTCCAAACCCTTAGCAGATAAGATAAGAAGAATGAAAATCTTCATTATTTTGTAAGTGCTCATTCCTTTATTTACCTTCCTTTTATTTTTACTTGAAGTAGTTATAATTAGTTTAGGGTTTAATTAATTTTATGAATGAATACGATATTTTTGACTTAGTCAATTTATTTGAAACAAGTTTAAATTTAAATTCTTTAGAAAATAGTTTAAATAGCTTAGAAAATAATTCAGAAATGGCTACCACTCCAGTAGATTATCAAATGCTTAGATTACATTTAGATTCTATTCCTTCATTCGATGGTAATCCTCACATTTTAAGTATTTTTATTGAAAATTGTGAAAGCTTAATATCAGTTTTTGCCAGTCCAAATAATATTGCTCTAAATTCATTTTTATTAAAAGCTATAATTGGTAAACTCACAGGGAGAGCCCAAAGATTAATTGGTTCTCGAACAGAGCTCAAAACATGGGTTGATGTAAAAAATTCGTTAAACCTAAGTTTTGGAGATCAACGTAAGATAGATTGCTTGGTTCAAGATTTAATAAATTTACGGCCTTTAAAAAATAATTAATAATAATTAATTTCGGCATGAGATGCCAAGATTCCAGGAGCCTCATTATTTCAAAATTAAATTCTCTAAATTTACACGACAATGAACGCACGATCAGACTTTCAAATTATGACGATTTAACACTAAAGACATATATCCGAGGACTACCATTACCTATTCAAACAAACGTTAGATTAAGAATACCTGATAGTTTAGAAAAAGCCATGAGTCTAGTTATAGAAGAAGAAAATTTCTTGTATTACACTCAAAAATCAAATAATATAAATTCAAACTCATCATTTAAACCTAATTTACGAATCACACCTGCCATAAATCCAAATTATAGAGCCCATCCAACATTTACTCAAAATTTAAGTAATTTTAATTCTCATCAGCCATTTCCACAATTGCCTCGTCAGGCATTTCAACCAAACTTTATGCCAAGAGCTCCTTTTCTAAATCCTCAATTTAAACAAAATTATCCAGTAAATAATTCTTACAATTGGAAACCAAATAACAATTTTCCTACCCAACGTCATCCATTTTTCCAAAATCAAAACAATAATCAAACGCAGCCACGTACCTTTAATCAACCACAAATTAATAATCAAAATTCTTCCCAAAATTTCAAACCTGAACCTATGGATACATCTTCAGGCAATACCAGAATTCAACCAAGACAAAAATTTACATCCACCGAACTTTTCAATCAAACTATTAACTCCCCTTATCAGCATCAACAATTTGAAAATTTTACTCCCAACAGATTGAAAATCCATATCATTATCAACAATTTGAACAAATTGAAAATCCATATGAATATCATGATAATCAAAATTTATATCCCACACAGATAGACAATGACATTGACCCTTATTCTTATTTTTCTGCAACCCAATACTCCTATGACAATAATTCTACGACACTTGTAAATGATAACATTACATATAATAATGACTTGTGTACAAATCCCACACTCTCAGCTGAAACAAATAACCCGAGTCAGGATTTTATCCATGACCCGAGTTCCAGCAAAACCGACATAATATTTGTTAATGCATTAAAAGCAAATTTGCCATATATCGAAATTCCAGAAATTAACGCAAAATTTTTAATTGACACCGGCAGTTCAAAATCTTTAATTGATCCAAATTTGGCTTACAAATTTTATCAAAATTATATAATCAAAGAAAAATTTAATATTCAAACAGCTCATAACATTTCTTATCACGACGAAGTCGCTTGCATTCCTCTTTTTAAAATTTTTAATTTGCAAGACTATCATAAATTCTATCTCTTTAAGTTTAGTAACCGATTCGATGGTATCATAGGCGTAGATTTACTCAAACAATTAAATGCAATTATAAATGTAAATAAAAATGTAATAGTAACTCCTAATGCAGTTATTCCTTTAATTTTAGACACCGATACTCACGACGATCGACAAAATAACTATCCACTGACTATTTCCGGACGTTGCAAACAAATAGTAAATTTCAAAAATGATTTAGGCATACTTGACCACAAAATTATTTATAAGAAAGAAAAAAATAATACAAATGCAGATTGTTTATCACGTATTTCAATGAATGCCCTTGAAAATGAATCGATAGTTAATAACCCCGGAGATGCAGGTAACGACATTTTAGATTTTTTGCAAAATTTTACTGAATCTGTTCCAAAAGAACCACAGCCTTCCACAAGTAAAAGGAACAAATCCAAAATTAATATAATTTCCAATGTTAAAATGCCCCCAGTTACAAATGACACACGAAACGAATTAAATACTCCTGAACCTGACTGGACAAACCCTAAAAATTCTGACGATTCGACACAACATTCGACAGCAAACGAAACTACAAATAACGGTATACCTATCTTAGATGAAATTATAAATAATAAAATACACCAAATTTTAGTTTATCCAAATCTTTATCAAAAAACCGATATCACTCACGAAACTTATGAAAATCATAAAATAATAAAAATAAAAATTCCAGAAATCAATAATGAAAAATTTATATTTGAATTTCTAGTTGAATTTACTGATTTTAAAAATACTTTTTTCTTTCATTTTAATAAAGAAAACTTATATTGAGATTTTAATAATGTTTATTTAAAACACTTTTCGGAAAATGGATCAAAATTAGTGAAGTGCACAAAATTACTTAACACTATTTCTGATAAAGAAGAACAAATTCTTTTACTTAAAAATTATCACGAAGGAAAAACAACTCATAGAGGTATTAACGAAACTTTAGAAAAATTACGACAAAATTACTATTGGAAAAATATGAAAATATCAATTACAAATTATATAAATACTTGTTCTGTTTGTCAAAAAAATAAATATGCCAGACAAAACCCGTATGTTCCGCTAATGCTTACTGAAACAGCTACAAAGCCTTTCCAAATTGTACATATGGACGTATTCACTTACGATGCAAAAAATTATTTGACCTTAACTGACGCTTTTACAAAATTAGCTCAAGCATTTTTTATACCAGGAAAAACCGCAATTCATATCAGTAAAGCACTAATAAAATATTTCACTTCATTTGGCGTTCCACAACAAATCGTAGTAGATAAAGGCACTGAATTCAATAACGAGACGGTAAAAAATCTTTTAGCGTTACACAAAATTAAAGTTCATTTTACAACTCCTGGCCACCATGAATCTAACTCCATAGCTGAACGTATACATTCGACATTAATTGAACATTTAAGACTTTTACGTGAAATTTACCCAGACGAAAATGATTTAATGGATTATGCAATAATTGGATACAATAACTCTATACACAGTTCGACAAACTTTACCCCATTTGAACTTACTTTTGGACACACTGACTCTAGAAATCCTAACGAAATTTTCCTTCATCAAGACTTATACAGATTACGTCAACAGCCACAAAGAAAAATTAGAACACGTTTACAAGAGTGTGCATAAAAATTTAAAGGATAAAAAAAATAAAATTATTGAAAAAAGAAACTGAAAAGGTGAAACCAACCCAGAATTCCAAGTTAACCAAACCGTCTATAAAGTAAACCACAAAAAGCGAAATAAAAAAGATAAAAGATTTTTAGGACCTTTCAAAATTACTCAAATTCTTGATAGAAACCGCGTTGAAATTTCCAGAGAAGCATTAAAACACAAAAAAATAGTTTTACACAAAGAAATTATACACATAAATGAATTAAAAAAAACCTCCTATTGCAAGTTCCTCTTCTGGACCACCGCTGCAAGATTAGACATTCCTCAATTCCATAACTTAAACGACAATCCCTCTCCATTTAAGAACAGCACAAGTTCAAATAAATTTTTGGACGTTCATACATATTTATGATATAACAAACATTACAAAAGACTTTTTCACGTTGCAACAGTAATATAATAAATTGAGTATTTATCTATCTAAAACTCCTCAAGTTTATAGTTTCAAAGAAGAATTTCAAAATTCATATCGCATGATTAAAATTATCGAAAATAAAATAACCCTTCAATTAAATCAATTAAATCCTTTTTGGATGTCTAGATCAAAGAGATCCCTTTTTGATGGACTCGGTTCAGCAATAAAATTTTTAACAGGTAATTTGGACCAGAACGATGCAAAACGATATGATGAAGCCATAGCATCTCTGTCTATTAATTAAAATAAAATTAAAACTTTAATCGAGCACCAAGTTACTCTTTTACAATTCTGAATTCAAAACTTTCAAAATAATTCCAATTTATTAGCTCATAATCAACTAATTTTAAGCTCTCGTATTAATAAAATACAAAAGACAATAAAAAATTTAAATATAGAAAAAACAGAAACATTTCATTACTTTGCACTGGAAAAAATAGAAATAGCTATTAGATTTTGAAAACTTAACACATTTCATAATGCCATTGCAGATCCAACCGAATTATTTTCTGAAATATCAATAGTTAGTAAAAATCTTAACAGCAATGAAAAATTTCCATTTGAACTCTCCTTAAATAATATTTTAAATTTTGAAAAAATAATCGAAATTAAAAGCTATAGTAAAAATAATCAAATTGTATTTTTAATTGAGATACCTATAGTTGAAATCAATAATTATAACTACTCTCTACCAATACGTTCCACAGGATCCTTCAAAACCATTATTCCTCAATCCAAATTTCTCCTTTCAAATGAGCAGCAATATGCACTTTCAAATTTGGAATGCCAAGAAGTTACTCAAGATGGATTCCTCTGTCGAGATGTCCAGATCCTAAAGATTTCGCCGAACTCCCCTTGTGAAGTTCAACTTTTGAAATATTCAAAATTTATTAACAGATGACAACTTCTAGTAGATGTCACCGAAGTAAAAATTCAGAAGTTAGAAAATAATCAGTGGATTGTCAAAACATTTTACTGCCTAGTTAAAAAAAAAAAATTTCAAAATCAATTTTACAAACTCAATAACAAACTTAAAACCAGTGCATTTTCAAAAAATTAGTTTTTATACAATTTTACTATATATTATAATCATTTTAACAAACATTTATGTAGTTTCCAAATTTTATGTATCCTAGAAGTTGACCGAGAAAAGGAAGAAAGAAAATCCTCAAGATATAGACCTCAAGAATTTTCCATTTATTTCGAACTCTGGTGTAACCCCATAGTTCTCATCTAGCCCCGGAGGAGTTATGGAAACAATCCCGCAGACTATTATAAAATTAATGTTAACGTTGCACTTTTCAGAAAGGTTATAAATATATGTTAAACATAAAAAATTATTAGATCTTTGTTAGTTTTCAAGTAATAAAGGTTTCACTGTAGAATTTTCGTTTTTTTAAAAAGTATTTTTCGAAGTGCCCACACTTAACTCGAGCCTTAAGTCACCCATTTCAAATTAAATCAAACAAACTGTCACGTAACTGTCACTATTAAATACAAATTACTAGTTTTTAGCGGTGTTGTCAGCTCATGTTAGGCTTAGCTAAGTTTTTTCAAAGAATGACTTGCAAACCGAATTGAATTTAAGGTACACCTTAAGTTTCTCTCCTACTTAGCTAAGTATAAGTTTTGAGGTGAACCTGTGCAAATGGCCCTTAGAGAATTCATGTCAGCTAAAAAAATTGCATCATTTATAGTTTTTGGCAAATTGGCAGCGTTTCTGTACTCATGTTTATTAATTTTTCTGCAACATGCTCTCCAAAGCATCATGTTGTGCTGGGGTTTTAACAACTTATGTGTCCATTTTCTTTGCAATTTTATCCAACACTTCATCAGCTTTTGATCTGGGTCTCTTGAATGGACGACCTGGAAGTACCTGATGTGCTGCTACTGGATTCGCTAATTGATCTTCTGGGAGAATCTTGGGAATCACTGAACGATTCGTTGATCTGATCCTGAAAATAATTGAAATTATTTTGTTTTAGATGCCAGACAACGTAGAGGAATGGACAAACATTGCCAAAAGATTTGAAGACAGATGGAATTTCCCGAACTGTGTAGGGGCATGGGATGGAAAACACATTAGAACGATAAAGTAATTTTGTTATTAGATAATCACGAGAACCACGTCTCGGTGCAAAGCATTGCATTGGCAAAACAGTCTGGAATTATATTAGTAACCTTTCACACCCACACTTCCCATAAAATTCAGCCCCTTGATTTGACTGTTTTTGGCCCTTTTAAATCATATTATAGCAGACCGATTGGATGAATACATCAGGAAACACGGGGAAACCATTAACTATCTATTAAGTTGCTGAGTTAGCAAATACAGCTTACCTCAAGGCATTTACCCCAAGTAATATTACTAAAGGTTTTCAAACTTCAGATATTTGTCCCCTAAATTGTGACATTTTTTATGAACATGACTTTCTGCCTTCTGTGGTTACCGACAGGGCAGTTCCAACTTTTTCAGAGGTGTTACACCCAGTTATGTCTGCTTTATCTTCCCAAAAGTCTACTTTAGAATACGAATCTAACGCTTCCGTTTCAGAACTACCCTTCAAAATTCGTCGTCTACATCATCTGCATCTACTATGCTCTACATCTGACACAAATGATATTCCTAGTGCAATTGCAATTGTATCGCCATTAGATATCCGTCCTTTCCCAAAAGCCGCGCCTAGAAAGTGTTCTGCTTCAAGAGAGCGTAAAAAGGGTAAATCTAGCGTTCTTACAGACACGCCAGAGTTTAATGAAATTAAACAGGATAAAGAAAAAGCTATGGAAAGAAAAAGAAAACGCAATGTGATGGTAAAAACAGTCAAACGTAAGGTAAACATCTTGGAAGAAACTTCTTCCGAGGAAGAATTAACGATTCCGATGTTGATGTAAATTATTTTAATGTAGGAATTCTTGAGATTGGAGATTTTGTTTTAACTCAACTACAAGGAAAAAACATGTTAGCTATTTTGAAGCAATTATTGTTAATAAAGTAGGAAGCCAGTTTTCCGTAAAGTACTTTAAAAAGCAGTACTCATACTTACAGGAAGGATTTACATTTTATATTGAGGGCCAACCGGAATATAATGTTGAACCTTTGTAACACTTTATCTGAGGTCGAACTTAACAGTTGACAGCTGCCAATTTCACTTGCTAACCTACTTTTCACTATTCTATGAAAAATAAGTTATTTAAGGTTATGAAAAGAGAATGTAATACAATTTACTTTTATTAAACATTAAAACTAAGGATCAGTGCCAAATTAGAATTGTTTTCAATCATGATTGGACCTGATACGTTCATTGGACTACCCGCACCCGAAATAAGCGGATATTACATCAATCTCGTTACACCTTCTGATATTGTCACGCAACTTCCAAAACCCCGCCAGATAGGCTCGTCCAATCGACAATGCAATACTTACCTTTTCCCAGTTACGATTAATAAAATTATTTTAGGTTAGCTTTAGGTTTGTATTGTTCAAATATGTTTGTATTGACAAATGTTTAGTATAAATAATCATTATGGTACAAGGTACAACAGGTTGTGTCCCCAGGTACAATGACCCATTGTATATAGGGGCGTTTGTATGCCTATGTGTTCATGTAATATATCAATAACAAGAAACAAGTTGGACACTCAAGAAAGCTGCCAAACTGTATGGTCAATTATCAGACTTAAGTTGGCTTTGCATATATTGATCATTAGATCGTCTAAATATCATAATGTAAAAAGCGTCCCTAGGTACAGCACCAGGTATTGAAAGTATTTATTGAACTATATTAAAATTAAAGTTAAATGTCTCATAAAAAATAATTAATTATTAATACTGTTTTAATTATTTTGATAACAACTATTAGTTATTTTTGATTAGATGTCAAAATCACAGCCTACTGTTGATTTAGTACAATACCTATACCTAATGAGTTCATCTTGGAAGAATGTACTACTGCATAACTTGAAAATGAATATTTAATTTTCTGTTATTCTCGAATATTATACTTATAACCTAAACTTAAATGAATGATTTTAAAAGGAATATAATTCGAAAATCCAGTGGCGTAGTCAGATTTTTATTACCATATTTTCAGGAGTTATAACTGTAGAAAGGATTGAGCTATTGACTTCGGATTTCCACTGTACAAGTTCATTGGTATTCTATTTTGTATAGACAGTGTTGCCCGATTTCAAATATGTCTATAATCTAAATAAAAATTACAATCAAATACTTTGTTTCCAAAATTAAAGTTGTTGTTTTTTTATGAAATCTTGATTGTTTTTATTTATAACGATTACGAATCCAGTGGTGTAGTCAAATTTGAAAACAAAAATTGCCTAATAAACTTTTGCCGTTTTTGACAAAGAAAAAAAAACATAGAGTGCCTTGGAAATGAAACTAAAGTTATGAAAATGTGTGTCAAGATACAGTTTTTGATGCTTAATATTAAAAAAAAAATTGAGATTGATTGAAAAATGCGTACCTATTCTACAGGGGTGGTTCCATTTTAAATGGATCACACCGTATTAATCCGTTCTAAAGTTTTTAAATAAAATTTTTTTTTTAACTTTAACGCCCTGTATTTCGGAAAGTAATCGAGTTGGACCCCTCATTCGTTTTATCATTTTGTCCAATTTTACGAGAGGTATCTACAGCCAGACGTTGTAAGTGTCATTTGGAAACACCCTGTACGATGTAATACAAGCTGAAGGACTCCGGTCTATGGTCTTTTGGTTATTCCAATAAAAACATTCTTCTCTCTCAAAAAGGGGAATTTTTTGAATGAAATTTGAAGAAACACATATTGAAAAATTTGGATTTTAGAATATTAAAAAATTAAAATACAAAGTACTTTAAAAATGTGATTGTAAAAGTTATTAATTAAGAAGAGTGAGAACTCCAATAAAATACTAATTAGAAAAGGATGTTGTACTTTTTGATAAAACAGTATATTTAATTTTTTTTAAGTTAATAGCTGTAAACTTAAAAAATTTGAAATATACTCTTTTATCACAAAGTACAACATCCTTTTCTAATTAGTATTTTATTGGAGTTCTTACTCTTCTTACTTTTTTGTTGTAGAACGTGTATCGGAAACTTCCACACAAAATAGGAAACTACCCAAGAATCTGTTAGATGATGCCAAAAAGCTGCTGAAATTATTATAGGTACCATTAAATATTATTCAAAACATTATTGTTTGACATTAAAACGAAACATTTTTTACTGTAGTTTTCATTAATCCAAATTTTGTTACTAACGAAAACATATTCATAGTTAACTAAGGATGGCGTCTGACAGTGACAGTTTACGCAATTCATTTCAAGTTGTCAATTTAAAATTTTAATATTTTGTTAGCTGTTAAAAATGTCTGATTCGAATAGTGAAGAAGAATATATTTGTACTCCTCCAGATTTAATTCAAACAGCAAATGAAGCCACAGCAGATTTATTACAGAAAAATTCCAAGTGAGATTGCAAAATACCTAAATATTGACAACCCAATGGAATACACAGGACACTGTTTTCGCAGATCTTCTGCAACATTGTTTGTAGAATCGGGAGCAGACATATCAAATACTATTAAACGAGCAAGGTTTGTATGTGTGTGTGTATGTGTGTCCAGAGGATCTCGAAATCCACTCGTCAGAATTCAATGAAACTTTCAGGGTAGACTAATTCCTATCTAAATCGACAGAAAATATAGGTCTCATGTCTGTGAAAATTCGATCTTCCGAGATATTTACAAGAAAAGTTAAGCTTGTAGTTTTATTTCCTAGCAACGGCAACTTGTTTCTATAGTAATATACTATAAAGGAGAGAGGATATAACGTCACATTCCATAGGCGTACTTTGCAAAATAAGTTTCTATAATATAAATAAGGTCACAGCATATAAAATATATATACCCACTTCGTAGATTAAATTTTGAAGTTATATTATTTACAAAAAATAAAAATAAACCTTATGCATCTGCCACTTTAACATTGAACGAATTAAATTTAACCAATAAATAACAAGGAGGATTATATGTTGGGATTAAAAGTAACGCTTCAGTACTTACCTAAACTCAAAGATTAAAAAAAAAGTTAGTTCAAGAACTATCTATAAAAGTCACTGTCTTCACTAAAACTACTGGTATTACTATAATTGTCTTTTCTGAGGTTTATTATTATAGGTTCTATTAAATTATCCATTGATAGTGGATATACTTTCCTAAATGAATTTTCCACCTTTTTAACATGATCAATGCATTTTCCCCAATGTTCTCTATTTACATCTTAAATGCCTTCAAAAACAAATTTCGCACATCAGGAAATTTAAATGTTTTAATGGTTTGAGAAACATAATCTTTTAATAATTGTGACCAGATCAGTTCAATGGGATTTAACTCTGCGTGGTACGGAGGCAATCTGAGAATTTTAATTAGTTTTTCTCTGGCCATCTCATCTATAATATATTTTTTGAATTTTGAATTTGAATTACTAATAATTCTGCCTTCAAGGATTTAGGAGGACTGATAATATTTTTAGAATGAAGCCATTTTGAAATATATATTTTATTACAATATTCCGAATCAATTAAAATACATACGATACGGCTATGAATAAATAAAGTCTGACTTATCTGTCAAAATAACAGGTTTATTACAGTAAAAACCATGGAAACAAGATTAAATCTAGACAAAAACTATATTAGGCCGATCAGATGTATTAAAATTTAAATTTTAACTACAAATAAGCATTGAAGGATGAGGTAAAAATAAAATTTCTACCTCTTGAACCTGTACTACGTTCTGCAAATTAAATACTGCACTCCTTTCTTCTGTATAGTATAGTACTAAAAAGGTTTGACTTTATTTAATTTCTGGCGTTTAAATCTGAAAGAATTCAATTTTAAATTTGCCGCTTTTTATCCATAATGACCTACAAATTTTGACAACTACTGACACGCACATCTCTGGTTAAACGTTAAGAAAATGGGACCGGCTGGGATTTTCATGAAATTTTCGCAGATGCTATAAAACATGATAAAATCAATATACCTACTTAGCAATAGAAATTTTTGCGCGGAAAAATATTTTTCACATTTTTTTATTCTGCAAATGCCCAAGTAGCAATTTATAACCAGAATAAACCTGAAAAGTATAAAAAAGAAAAGGTTCATTTGACGGACCTAAATAATTTGCTTGTCAAATGACAGCCATCTCATAAATTCTAAGTTAAAAATACAACGTTGCCAATTCAATTTCAGAAATCATGGGTTTAGGTAAATATTTATAGGAACGTTGAGTAACACTGTTAAAATGGACACTTGTCAAAACGTGACAACTGTTAAAATGTGATACGTGTCAGAATGTTACAACTGTCAAAATATGACACCTGTCAGAATGTAACAAATGTCAAAATGTCACACGTATCGTACTTTTCTTTATTTATTACACAGATCTAACCTAACCTAAAGCTAATCTTTTTTTTTTGGCGGGTGGAAATTCTTTATGCACATCGGGTAAAGGTTCTTCCCTTCCCCGATAGTGTGAGACTACCCCTTACGGTTACTCACTAAAACCACCCCACTGAAACCACTATGCCCTACACGCTGCTGTTGCCCGTCCCGGAAACGGGGCCTGTCCGCCGTGACTATTCGCGAAGATCAAGCGTCAGTAGATGTTGCCCCAAAAGGGTGAAATCTCCAGAAACTAGGCAACTTTTAATGCATTTAACTAACCTCTGGGACAAGCAGTTGATAAACGTCAACAACACCTGCAGCAAATTGAAAATTAACACTGACAGCTTTTTTAATTTTCCCGCCTACTTTCTATTTATCTACCTTTCTGTAGTTCAAGTAGATGTCGCCCACTCCGTGATTTTCACGAATTAATTAATAATTTGTCAGGTTATAAATATACTTAAATTATATACTCATTGGACTGCTTAAAAATGTAGATTTGAATATTAAGAGCGAAGCTCGGTGACCAGATATTTAACATTAAAACGCCATGGAGGATGGAAATCTTCAACTGTAGCCGAGGGCTACATCGAGGAGTCAAGGAAACTTCACAACAATCCGAAAAAAGAGTGTTAAGTGAAGAACCTGAGACCTCCACAAGCAAAAACTAACACAAAATTCAAAAAATTACTGGAAATGAAGTTTGTCCGTCCGTTAACATTGTAAATTGTTCTAACTGCGAAAAAAGTAAATTAGTTTAAGGAAAATATCGTTAAATTTTATTTTAGATCGTAGAAAAAATGTTGTGTGCTACACGTGCAACAAATATACACTTTTTGCACTAGTTGCACAAATAACTATTGTAGCATGGTGATACAGGGTGTTTCCAAATGACACTTACAACGTCTGGCTGTAGATACCTCTCGTAAAATTGGACAAAATGATATAAGGAATGAGGGGTCCAACTCGATTACTTTTCGAAATACAGGGCGTTAAAGTTAAAAAAAAAATATTTTTATTTAAAAACTTTAAAACGGATTAATATATTAATTTGAAATTTAGCAGGTAGTTTTTAAATGTAAAAAAACATATTTTAGTAAAAAATCATGTTTCATATCTAGATCCAGTGGCGTGCAGTTAGAAGAGTAAATCCCCTTTCCCCAACCATTTTCTACGCCCATGGTATTTGAAGCTATTTTTAATTTTTTTTTGTACTGCTTAACAGTTTTCAAGTAAAAAACGAATAACCTTTACATACCGAAAATCTTGTGGTTTTTAAGATATTTAATGTTTTCATGAAGTTTGTAAGATCTTTTATTAATGAAATAACCAACAATATTTTTCTTGGATTTCTTTAATAATTTTTTCTTAATTTTTTTATAACCACTAGACTTTTGTATAGTGTCTAGTATCTAGTGGTTATTAAAAAATAAGACAAAAATTATTAAAGAAATCCAAGAAAAATATTGTTGGTTATTTCATTAATAAAAGATCTTACTGACTTCATAAAAACATTAAATATCTTAAAAACCACAAGATTTTCGGTATGTAAAGGTTATTCGTTTTTTACTTGAAAACTGTTAAGCAATACAAAAAAAATAAAAATAGCTTCAAATGCCATGGACGTAGAAAATGGTTGGGAAAAGGAGATATACCCTTCTAACTGCACGCCACTGGATCTAGATATAAAACATGATTTTTTACTGAAATATGTCTTTTTACATTTAAAAACAACCTGCTAAATTTCAAATTTATATATTAATCCGTTTTAAACTTTTTAAATAAAAACATTTTTTTTTTTTTAACTTTAACGCCCTGTATTTCGAAAAGTAATCGAGTTGGACCCCTCATTCCTTATATCATTTTGTCCAATTTTACGAGAGGTATCTACAGCCAGACGTTGTAAGTGTTATTTGGAAACACCCTGTATAAAACAAACAATGGCAGCATATCCAGAATTTTTTTGTGTGGATGCCACCTACAAATTGCTGCAAATTCGAGCTCCTGTGTATATTATACTTGTAGAAGATGGCAATGGAGACAGTGTGGTAGTGTGAGTTGCAATTTTAGTCAATGAGGATGCAGAATCTATAAGATGGTTTTTAAGCAAGTTTAAAGAAAAAAACCCAGCTTGGATAAACACTAATACAATTATGGCTGATAAAAGATTGGACAGAGAGACACGTAATTCAGGCAGAATTTCCCAATGCTAATGTGTTAATTTGCATTTTTCATGTTTTTAGAATTTTTAGTAGAGAAATTACATGTGAAAAAATGAAAATAAATAGTGCTCAAAAAAATATTATTTTAAAAGAAATTCAGAATTTATTATACTCACCTAACATTGAGGCATTTGATGCGAATTATTTAAGAATGAAAAAGATGCAATGGATTACATTGAAAAAAATTGGTTAGATTTAAAAGAAGAGTGGTGTCCTTTTTTGGGACATAAAATCCAGAATTTGTTAAATGTCACTAACAACAGATTAGAATGTGTTTAAATGGAAAATTAAAAACTTTACAAAAGGCCAACAAATTTGTACAAAACAAACAGTGTCGAAGAACATTATTTTCAACTCCTAACAAAATATGCATTTCATAAAATATTACCAAATATTAGATCATATGAAGCTGTAAAATTTTCTAATGATGGGAATGATGAATTTATAGTTACAACTAAACATAATAGATTTGTGACAACTGTAAATGATTCGATGTGCTGCCATCAATGATTAGAAGAGAGTATTGACAATTACTAAAAGCAAAAAATTCCCGGTGTATTGGGGTTGCATACACAATTTGCATTGTGTGGTGCAAAGCTTTTATTTGACTGATTCTAGTCAAAATGTCACTCTCTTCTTTCGTATCCCTTTCAGAGATTAATACAAAGTTAGAAAGGGATACGAAAGAAGAGAGTGACATTTTGACTAGAATCAGTCAAATAAAAGCTTTGCAACACACAATGCAAATTGTGTATGCAACCCCAATACACCGGGAATTTTTTGCTTTTAATAATTGTCAATACTATCTTCTAATCATAGATGGCAGCACATCTAAAAATTTTATCTTATAGCGGATATAGCTATTGACTTGTACGAGTTTGGAATTTTATTTATTGGATTCGAAAAGCCTAACTGACGAAGCCGAAAGGCAGAAACCGGTCTTAGGATGTCGAATCTGATAAATTAAATCCCTTACTCGTTTTCTAACTTTGTAAATGATTGTACTTGTAATTTTGGATCTTCTATGGGGTTACCATTGCAAACATAAATTTGCAATTAGGAGTTTATTAAATATGGATTTGTTTAGTGAAAATCTTGTACTTCAACGTTGAACTAAATCTTATTATTTAGAAAATCAAAAGACATTTGTTATATGAGATTCTGTAAATCAGGACATATGTAGTAAAGTTCAGGTAAATGTAAAAGTAAAAGACTCTAAAAAGCCTAAAAGTCAACAACAATAATATAATGAAGCTTTAATGCGATGTAAAGTAATTGCTTCTCTTGCTTCTGAAGCTTGTGGCCAAGATTTTAAAAATGTAATGAAAATTTTATCAGATGTTAAACACTTTTTGGATAGAAATGTTTACAATTTTAGTTATAGAAGGTAACTTTAAAAAAATAACCCATTTTTAATAAATATATATTTCCAAAAAAAATTTCTAGTTATTGATGATCAGGTTGATCTGTGTGATGAGATGATAAATGAAACAACACAGAATAAAAATGAAATTGATGTAGAAAGACTGAATTTAAATGTAGAAACTGATAAAATTAATATAAAATCAAAATTAAAATATAACAGGAATAACAATTTTTTTTAAAGAGCCATTTAAATATTTCAAAATAGTATATCCTGGTTATTAACATTACTTACCCTTATGGAGGAACCCCACATGTAAGTTTAGATGCAATCATATCCTTATATCTATAAAATTGTTAGATGTTGTATATTTTTTTCAGTTTGCAAGATCCTTGCGATTTTACACTTCTTATACGGTTTCCATTTGAAACTGGAGTTTCTTTTCTGTCTCTATAAGAATGTTTACGTTCAAAATAAATGTTTTCAAATTCGTTTACAGACTGCTCGTTTCCAGTACTTTTGACATACTGAACTTTGTTAACACTCTGCATTTCCAATAACATTGAGTAAAAGCTAAAAACAAAATATATTTATTTTCAATTATAATAATAGGTATTGTTTTAAATGCAGACTGATTTAAAGAAAATGGCACATACCATAGTAACTTCAGACAATGTAAAGGTATTGTACAGTTTTAGAGTGTAATCTCTAGTGAGATTCAAAAATACAGCCACTTCCTTTTCTTCGGGCTTTGTATTAATCCCTGCTGCAACCAAAAACAGGTCTATTTTTTGGCTAAACTTTCTCCAATTATCGGCAATATTGCCGTCAAGCTGCAATGGTTCTGGTGGTATAAACAAGTCTTCCATTTCTGAGTTTCTTATTTCCTTGTTCGGGTTGTGGATATTTAAGCAAATACACAATTATTAATTAACTTTTATTTCTACTAAACTTCTACACTACAATCGTAAGTGGTGGTTCTGTCATGTGTCATGTCACACCTAGGGATGTGTAACTGGAACAGTACCTGTTCCTTTTGGAACAGGTTTTTACAAATATTTCTTGGAACAGGTATTATTAGAGATATGGAACAGGTATGTTGGAACAGTCTCTGACGTCACTGTGACAGCCCGTACCTTGTTCCAAACAGAACAGTTACAGTTCGTGTTCCAGTGTCACAGCCCTACTCGTAGAAGAGGCCTTTTACATTTCTTAAAAATAGCTACTTTGATAATAAATATCGGCGAAAATAGAAGAAAATGTTAGGTTATTAAAAAGTCAGGAGTTAAGGGTATACAACTTGCAATACGTTGGAACTGGAACAGGTATATTTTAGAAGTGGAACAGGTCGTACCTGTTATTCAATTACGGCTGTTACACCCATCCCTAGTCACACCATGACTTTGTCTAGCCGTGGCTACAGTTGGAGCCGTTTACTTGTTATTTTATCTATGGTTGGAGCGCGTTCAGATGAATTTACACGAGAGAAGAGTAATTTTCTTAGACCGTTTGTCCAGGTTCGTCTAGAGTAATTATTATTTGCCCGAAATTTCTGAACAGGTACAAAAGACAAAATTAAATGTCAATGAAGGTAAACGTCAAAATACAATAATTTTTAAGGTTAAATATTTTACACCAAAGTATTATGTATTATGTAGTCTTAAAATGATCTCCTCACCAAAATAAGGTCTCAATTTTGTTGAAATGGAACATTTAAATTTTGTATTTGAAGAAAATTTAGTTACATAATTGTCTCGCTTAAAGTACACAAACCCATAGACATTTGAGAAACATCAATTAAATTGTAAATTTTAATTTTAACAGCAGATATTGCTTATCCAATGCAAGTGTTAATCCTGTATTTTGTTTAGTTATTTTTATATTATGTTTAGCTATTAATTTACTTGGCTTTATCTATAAAAAAAATTTCTGTGATTCCGCCCGGGCCTGCGAGTACTTATACTGTATAGTATTTTAACAGAATTACCATGTTTTATAAATTGTACGCCTTTCTCCAATAAAAAAAACAACAAACCATAAAACAATATGCACTCAACTTGTGAGAAAGTTACGTTCTGTCAAGTTTACTCTTTTTTACCCAGTCCAAACTGGGTAAAAAAGAGCACTCTGATTAATTTGACTTAAGGAGAGGGACTAAATGTCAAAATTGAACGCTTTGCTGTTCTTGAACGATCCAAGAGTAAATTTGTCACACTCTTTTTAGTCGGAGCGTGTTTCCTGAACGCGCGCTTGCGGCCCCGGCTAGATATATTACAAGGACTAATAAGTTATTAAAAATACAAGTTTATAAAATAAATTACTGCTAGAAATCCCGATCCTTAACCTATAAAAAATTATTAAAATGACGCCGACACCTATTTTTGATTTGTTCAAAGATGAAACAAGCAAACATCGACATAAACAGCTCAATTTGTTGATCTAACAGAAAGTTATTTTTAAAAATCTTAAGCATGCTCTTTGACTTTTGGAACATTTCAATATTAAAAAATTAATAGATTTTTCCTTTTTTCTTAAAAGTCGTAATAATAGATTTGTTACAATTGTAATAGCAACGGCAACACCGTGGACACTCAAGTGCAAATGCCAATACAACATATTTACTTGAAATATTACTTTATGCATCATTTTTTTGAGCTGAGTTGACCTGCAATACCCTTATCTTACCTGACCTCACCCTGTAAATTATTGATCTGTTACATTTTATTAATTTTTGATAACATGTTTCGTGCATTAGGTTATGCGATAAGTTTGGCAATAGCGTGGACACCCGAGTGACGGTTGAGAGGTAGACTTAAATTATCTGACATTTATGTCGCACGCGTTTTATTGTTGGAATATTATCCTCGGCTTAGCCGCTCGTTTGAAATACATGCTGTCATTGTATATATAGATACTTAGATCATATTATATGCGAAGCATTTGATCTAAGATTATATACAATGATGCTGTCGTCAAAGTATAGTAGATAGATAGATGCACCGTTCTTGACTTAAACTCTTTTTAGTTAAACAAGGTTTATTTGGTAAACCTAGATTAAATGGTTTTCGCTTGCACCGTAATTTAAATAACCTGGTTTAAAATTAAGCCGTTATTTTAGTGATTTTTTTGAAATGTTGGTAATGATAGCTGTCTTCAAGTTAATTAAATCATTTAAAACTAGCCTATTACCGATTCCCGCCCATGTCCATAGCCCTTAAAGGGCTCTGTTACCGTCTTAGACGAGGTTATGCGATAAGTTTGGCAATAGCGTGGACACCCGAGTGACGGTTGAGAGGTAGACTTAAATTATCTGACATTTATGTCGCACGCGTTTTATTGTTGGAATATTATATGCGAAGCATTTGATCTAAGATTATATACAAGAAGAAGAAGAAGAAGAAGAATGACTATCGATAATTCCCAAAAATTATCGATTATTTTCGATAACCGTAACTATCGATAGCGATATCGATATGTCTCGATCACTGCTCACTGCTGCTGACGCACCTGACACCTGACGCTACTGTACGCCATCTTCATTTTTGAGTTTTGTTTGGGTCTAGTGTCCAGTGTGAAGAAGCGGTAGTTAAATTACTTTTTATATTCGTTCTTAAACATTTTAAAAATACTTAGGAGTTTAAGAATATAGAAGTAATTGTGTATAAAAAATATGTTTATTTATTTTACAACAAACACGTAGATAAAAAATAACATGAATTTTATTATTAACATCTTCATTATTTTTGCTGCAGTGAACAGTGACTCTTTGTTGGGCGAGGAAGCATAATTTACAAATAACTGTAAGTAGATATATTTAAATCACATTTGCTTGGTATTAGATATGAATTTTTACAAATTTACTTGTAAAATCACTCATAACCATTTAGATCGGCGGTTCTCAAACTGTGGTACATGTACAAATTGCGTCCCTTTTAACATTTTGTTTTAATCTTTATTATTCAGCAACATATATTTTTCAATTTTTTGACTTTTAAGGCTGTAGCTTCGATAATCATAATTCCATCTAAATTCTTTTTTATAGTTGCCTTCAAAATAAGTTGGATAAATTGTTTGATCGTTTTAGCTTATAATTTTTATTTCTAAAGAACTGCGACTCATATGTATTTTTTTATACATTACTTTTCTACAGATAAGATAACGGCTTATAAAAACACTTTCTTTTTCAAGGAATAGGCCAAAACAATTTGTCCAACTTATTTTGAAGGCAACTATTCCAATTATCTGTAATGTAATAGTTTGTTTTATGATTAATTTTGCATTAGTTTGTTAGCCTATGCAGGTTTTTCTTTCCTCATTAAAAATTTAATAACCTTTATTAGTACTAAAGTAAATGAGAATATCCACCAAATGATGGAGGGATATTGTCTGTATCCTTAACTTTCAGTGAAATCCAATCTCAAACAGTATTAAATGTAAATTGTCCCATTCAACATTATTGATTCGTTAACTATTACTAAATATCTTTAATAATAAAATTTTAATTTTAGATCCTATAATTAAATTATATTAAATATAAAGTAAAAAACATAACAAAGATATAGTCGTGCTCTGCACTTACAGGTTTTCCTTGTGAGGAGTAATACATTATCTTTGCATATTGCCTATGCTGTTACTGATATTTACATTAAAATTTGTTAATAATGCCACACACAAGTTTACTTCTGTGACCGTCTCATGTTTTTTTCTTAATGATTGTACTTTTTTAAAAATTTCTTTTTGTAAACTTTACGTAATACACATTATTATTATTTATAAATAATAATTATTCCAAAAAAGTTAAACTGAGTAAGTTATCCATTATTCTCAAATGTGGCCAATGTTTTAATAAATAAAACTCCTCCAAGTCAGTACTACATATTTAATAATTAAAAATAGGGGCAACTAGTTTCGGCAGACTACCATCGTCAGGATCATAGGGTACTGAAGTCAAACATTAATATGAAGCAAGAACCGAATAATTATAACCGCAAAGTTAAAGAAGCAGCATTGATATGCTTAAATAATAACGAATGTGTTTCTAATTGTTCGGTCGATATTTCAAAAATTTGGATGCCTATTTTACAAAAAGTTAATTGCAAAAAGGATACCCCCATACATCGGGATAGTAGCATAAGTTTTTATCTGGTTTTTTGTTATGATAATATTAATAAGAAAACTTCATTTATGACGAAGTATAATTTCTCTTATAATATGCAAATGCGCTATCCTTTCAAAATCTTATTCTAAGTGTTGATGTCATATTTTTGCAAGATTGTCAAGTGTTGTTTCTATAGTAAATTTATTTATTTTGTTATGTCATTTTGATAACGGCTTTCGACAGAGAAAGCCGAAACGTCAATTAAAAACTTTTTTAACAAATTAGTGGTTTTAATCCAGTGAAGAAAAAAAGAGAAATTAATGTTTGACTTCAGTACCCTATGAGCCTGACGATGGCAGTCTGTCGAAACTAGTTGCCCCTTTGTTAAAGATATCTAATTAATTATTCACGTTACCAAGAAATCGCCGCCTGATACCCCAACCCAAAGCACACGATATCTTGGATGATCCAGAGATGGATGTGGCTTGCCCGTCTCTTCACTCACGACCACCAGGCAAGCAACGTCTCGTCAGATCATCCACGATTATGTGTGGCTCAGGAAGTGGGTGTTTTCTTTGTTGTTTTAAATAATCGGTAAGTACACAGTTTCCTTTACCGGTTATTTTTATTAGAATCCTTTTTCCCTATTTCCTAGTAAATTACATTACTTTTAAGTTAATTTAACGATCTACAACTATATCACCTTATATTTTTAATTATTAAATATGTGGTACTGACTTGGAGAAGTTTTATTTATTATCAATTGTATTTCTGAAAATCAATTTATTTCATATTAATTAAAATTCTATTTATTTTGTTTTGCTTTTCAAAAATAGTTCGTCATCTGAGAATTTATTGTATATTTCTAGGTTCACAGAATCAACAGCATTCGAAGGTATGAAGAAAGTACATTCTAGAATAACAAAGGTGCCTTTAGAGAGTCTAGACCATCAAACTCTTCCAACTGAAGTAACAGAACAGGAGAAAGATGGCCAACGGGAAAGCAGCCACGAATATGATTGAAAAAGAGGACATTTTATTGTAAATATTTTGCTTATTTTTCTACTGTGATATGAGGCCTCATCGATTTTAAATACCTGAATTCATAAAAAAAATCTTAGCAGTATGTGGATAGTCGGAAAATATAGGGAAAAATATTTTTTTTCTTATGAAAACGTTCTTTTTTGTGTTTTAAATAAGCTATAATTTTTTCAAACCAAAATATTTATTTTTCAGTTTTATACGAATTTAAATTTAAAAAAAAAGGCCAATTTTCAATCGAAAAAGTTCCCATAAAAATTTTCAATTTTTCAACTTTATCAGTGCTCATTTTCTTCATTGAAACCTCGATTTTTAAGATGGTAAATATATTGTTCCTATGGAAAAATATCGTTAAAAATCTGGAAAACCAAAAAACAACCTTTTCAAAATCGATTTATTTCTTTTATTTATTCCAAAAGAAAAATCAATAATACAGTATTAATCAATAATAATACAATATTACAATATTATAGGTAATTAATATACCTACTACAATATAATATAATGAGACTCGAGCATGATAGCTATCTGAGTCCTCCTTGACGAAATTTTTGTTTTATTTGTTATATTAGAAGAAAAGAAGAAAACAGCAAAGAAAAAAAATCAGAAAGATATCACAATTATTTAAATAATAAAAGAAAAAAAAATTTATATGAGAATTATTAAGTATCACAGTTTCAGGTCAGCCGTTATCAAAATACCCATCAAAAATAAGTGAGTTTATATACATTAAAAACAATATTGGCCCAAGTACTGTACCCTGTGGCACTCCCAATTTTACTATACTAGTATCACTTCGTACATCATTGACTTTGACACATTGCTACCGATCAGACAAGCAGCTTCGAAATATATTTAATACAATTCCCCGAATGCCGTTATTTTCCAAGATATCGATTAGCTTTTGGTGGTTGACTGTGTCAAATGCTTTTGCTAGATCGAGAAATACTGCAATACACTTTTTGTCAATGTCCAGACTCTTTGGAATCTGAATTGTTGTGGGTGTAGTATATCATATTTTACAAGAAAAATTATTAATAACACTTATGGGCCTGAAATTAGAAATTATAGTTTTATTTCCTGCTTTAAATATTGGAGTAACAACAGAAGACTTAAATTGTTTAGGAACAATTTCGTTTTGAAAAATTAAATTAATGATGTGTGTCAGAGGTTTTAACAAAGATTGATGATTATTTTGGATTAAATTAGTAGAAATTTGATCTATTCCAGGAGAACTATTGTTTTTTAGAGAAACAAAGTATTAGGGTTTCTAATTACATTATCTTTATAGGTAGTAGGGGTTTTTATCTTTTGAAGCATTGTAAGGCTTTTTCTTGCCACTAAGAAAAATATTGCCTTACGAGATGACGCTTTAGTACGGAGATTGCTCGAGCGCCAGTTTTTTTATGTGGTATGCTCCACAACCCTTAGAAACGGCCTCTTAGGGGCACAGGTAATTTCAGATGGAGATACGGTATTCTCCAGGGGTCTTGTTGACTTCAGGCTTAATTATTTTTATCTTATTAAATACCTTTAATAGCTCTGAAAAGAGGTAAGGTTGGTGAATATAAACCAGGAAATTAACGTGACACATATATTGTGTTTAGCTATGTTACAATATAAAATTTGTTTTATTTCAAAGCCCACCCACTTTAACCCTGAACAAAAATAATAATTCTTTAAAAGAAACGATCGATTTGGCTCTATTAAATACGGTAATGACGGAGTGACTCAATCAGACTTTATTGAAATTTATTTAAATTTTGAAATTTACTGGAAGAGTTATTAAATAAATTAAATGATTAAATTAATCCGCATGAATGTTAACCTCTTGTGAATATTCAAAATTAACCGGTGGCAAGATCCACCAGATTGTACCCAGCTGGGATTATCTCATCATGATTTAATAAGATGGGATTTTCAGGTCCACCTTCCCATATCGCTCCTGGGATAGGATTACTTCGATAAAATCTTCGTCGATATTGAACTGGTGTGGCTTCATTATGTAGTGCAACAACTACATCTCTGAGATTATCAAACACGACTTGTTCCGCCTGCGGGGTCAGAGCATCTCCTCTTGAGAAATTATCTCTTCCAATTTTAGGTACATAAAGTCTATCTCCAGCTTTTACCTTACCAATGGAGTTTAAAATGGAGGAAAGTTGATCAGGCATTACAATAACACCTTTCAAAATTGACACCATATCTTCTTGAACATTGATTCTTCTATAATCATCTTCGTTCTCGATAACTGCAACAATGCCTCGTTGTGCTAAGGCAACTTTAGTCTGGACTACGGCTAGGTTTACTCTATACATTTGAAAAATGTCGCCTCGGACTGGTACATTGTTAAATTCAAAAAGTGCTCTAAATATATTAACTACACCAAATCCAATGTCTCTGGTCGTCACACAAATAGTTATGGCTTTGAAAGTCTGAACTGCCTCTAAACGTTCTAATGCAGATTCACCATTCTTAATTCCTGGAAATAACTTCTTTTTCAGGTCTTCAGCTAGGTCATTTTCAGTTATCATCGATTGAGTAGTACGATGAGTTTCAATTCGTTCTTGATTATATGTCTTCCTGCCTTTGCCAAAATACGACGATTTTATTAACACGGCAAATACGACGATAGTTCAAATACGAAAATTACGGAAAATTAAAGTTGTACCTCGGCTGGTCTTACTACTCGGAATTTAAACGGCTACTAGATTTTTACTCAACTTGAAATTTCGGATTTCAGTTAGTGAATGAATTCTTATTTTAAAATTATTCTTCATCTAAGCTCTGAAGTGTCCCTACTAGGTAAAAATCCCTTCCCTAGCGACTTGATTCAACTAATTTAGGAAAATCAGCTGCTTTGAAGTTCTAGGTATTTTCAAGTTCTATTTTAGACCATATATTTCTAGTAAGGAGTTCATCGAACTAATTATTTGATTATTGATATCATTTTTGTTAAAATCGAAATCTGATATTGGGAATATTGAAATAACCGAATATTACCAGACTCGTATCATCCGTTAAGTTGTTGCTAAATTCATCAAACATTTTCAAATAGTCCCTAAACTTCTGTGAGTTTGAGTTGGGGACCCGTATTTTGGGTAGAATTGAATATATGGAACAATTTATCAATTTTTTCAATGAAATCTACAGTATGTATTGCTTGTGCACTTAGGAAACCGAAAGAAATGTAACTGTTCAGTGCAGCTGCCACAGTCGAACTGAAAAGTGTGGCAAGTATGATTTTCATTTTTTTGAAATTATTTGGATGAATATGGTCATTTGTTAATTTAGGTGCTAATTGGAATTTTTGTTTCATATCAAATTTATAGAATTGTTCTAAATATTTTTTAGAGGTCTCATTTCCACCGAACCGCAATCTGTAATTGAAAAAGTTATTTCTTGTGGATTTTACGAGATGTGAAACATCCACCATATAAAATATTTTTTCATTGTAAATCGTGAAATATGGGTGGTCTGGTGTTATTCCAGACACTCTGATGAATTTATGGAAGTTTCCACCATCATCTGAGATGACAATCATGACATTCAAACCTATCATTTTCAGTCGGCGTATAAATTCAGCAACTATTATTTGTAAATCCTCTACAGAGCACACACTGTTCACAAAGAAATATCCCAGCTGTTGCTTCCACTTCTGATTTATACCCCTGGCCATCAACACCAATACTTCTGTGGCAGGAATTTACTGTTTTTGAACTATCATGGAAACCAAGTATTTCATCCTTGCTTATGTTATAAAAGAGATTGGTGTTCAGAGACATTTCATCAATGCATAAAATACAATCTTTACTCTCTACACTGAGCAGCTTAACTTTGGTTTCCAGAGCAGCAAAAACAAAATCATTGAAACCGGCATAAATTGGCCATTTTGTAGTGATTCTGAACAAGGTACTCTTAGAAGGAAGTCGAAGAAATATTTGTTTTAAAAAATTGTACACTTTAGGGCCTAAGAAATATACAGTGAGAGCCAATAATTTAATTTCATTATTATATCTGCACCCTTTTCCAGACTTGACAGATAAAAGCGAAAGTTGGGGTTCCATAATGGTAGCCAAAACTGATGAACACTTTTTCTTAATGAAATTTAAGGCTACTTTCATCTCATCCGAATCTTGACTGGAAATAGAATTAAGTTGTTATTATTATTATTTATACAGATGTGTCCTATATTGCCTCTTAATAATATAAAAAGAATGACAAATACCTATGGTAAAAACAATTATAAAAACTAAATTGTGAAAAGAATACTTGTAACTACTTAAAAACTAGCCTCTACTAAAAAGACAAATGTCAATCATATTTTTGAACTGGTTTACAGTCACTGAATCTATTGCAGTTGGAGGGAGACTGTTCCATACATCAAAAATTCTGTTGTCTTTGGAGTACCCTTATTTTATTTTGAAGGTGCAGTTTCCTTGGTGTATGGGTCGACAAACTTGTAGCTGTTTGAATATAAGCATCTGAAATTAAAGGATTTGTAATAAAAATATCTGAAATACAAGTTTCTTCAATTATCAAAATGCACATAGTGTATTTCATCATGTTGATTATTTTGCCAACCATGCTACTTAAACTCATTTCACGCCGAATACCACATGTTATTTATATATAATACATACCTGAGGTATCAGAATGTTGAAGTTCATAGTCCATTGACGAGCTGGTGCCTGGAATAGGACTCAATACTCTTTTGCATGTTTCCGTTGATGTAGTAGCAACAAAACCAGTTCTTGCCTTTCCTGTGGTACGGACATCATCAAAGGATATAGTATTGTCCACAACTATAACATCTTCATAGGTATTATCAATCACTGAAGTACCTTAAAAAAAAGAAAAAGTAAGATAGAATTCATTGTTTTTTTCATTAGCTGGGAGTTATAACTTGTATCATTCTTTCTTTACCTTGCTCTGCGGGGTGTATTTCATCTATAGAACCAGTAGGTACTGCTCGAATGGTCTTCTAAATATTCTAAATCGAGCTGCTAAGATACCGAAGGCATTTTCCATTACCCTGCGTGCCCTGCATAAACGATAGTTGAACACTCTTCTAGACTCCGATAACCTCGATTGCCGATATGCACACATTAAATTGGTCTATGTACATGTAATACCTTTTGTTTATTTTTGTATTTAATAAATATAGTTTTTTTCAATAAAAGTCGCACTTAATTTCTTCCTTTTATTATTTTAGAGAACGCATACAGAAAGCAACAACCAACTTAACCAGATAGTGGTGTTTTAGCGATTCACCTACCTTAAAGTAACTGCTGAAAAAAAATGATTTCTGTCCATTCCAAAATATTTGGTAAATTTTAAAAAGCGTATTTTCACCCCGGTCTTTTCGAAATTTTATATGGTCACACACCTAGTATCTTGGGTTTTCTGTTTGGACAAACATCACCGCCACAACTTCATCAAATGCAGCGTTTGATTCTTCCCCTGATGAACTATCAATTGTATCTAACAACATCATCTTATTACCAAAGTTAGCCGCCATTTTGAAAAACTACTTGTACTTCACACAAACTACTGGATGTGTAAGGGGTAATAATAATTAGATTCATTCTTCAGAGAACAGTGGATGAGTGAAGTTTGCTCTCTCACATTAGATAGATTATTCTCTTTGGAAGCGATAATAAAGATGAGAGAGCTTAGATATGTAAAGGAAGGGATATTAATAAGGATGAGAGAGTATAGAAAAAGAATTTGGCTCTCACAGGATTCACTTGATACGGGGCGGGTTGGTGTGGGAATAAGTAATTTATGTTAAATATTAGTTGACCTTCTACTGCTCTCTCGGTATAACCAAGCTATCACCCTCTAAAATAATTCCCCCCATGTCAGATAGGTCTTGATTTTGTTCCAGCACTTCAGTGATGATGTGGACTACGCTAGATGAACACAGCTCCAGCGAATAGGTTTTATTATTCTGCGAGTAGTCCTGATCAGTTCGTAAATGATTGGGTTCAGTCTGTAAAGACTTTTGTCTACCCTCTAAGTGACTTTTCTTTTTCATTAAGTAACTACATATCTTCAATGTCACCATTCCAACACATCTTAGAATGGATTAGAGCTAAAAAAAGAACAATTTCTGTTCAGAGCATCAACCAAATTGTTAATTGTATTAACGAAACAACACGTGTTTAGTCCTGTAGTAGAAACAAGTTCCCCACTTCCAAGAGCTACTTTAATAGCAGTAGCTACACTTGTGACTCAAGAGCTGAGCTGCTAATTTCACACGTTTATCAGTGAGTTTCAAAAGACATTTACCTGTTTCGCTACTACTGTCAATATCATATACTTTCCTGATGTCAGAAAAGTTTATCAATTATTTAAAAAAATATTTCTCCTACATTTCAACAAATGTGGGACGTCATAATATGCAAAGTACTTTTTTCCTCCAAAAAGAAATAAGGTTTGTTAACTGTAATACTTAAATTATTGAAAAACTGTTGATTGACTTTTGAAACATCACACACAACTCCAATTGGGTTCAAGTTTTCAATTTCTAATTTTTGTAGTCTGCAAAACTATGTCGGTCAATTCTTTGGCATTAACACCATCCTCGGACACGAAATAGGCACGAAATTGTCCATGAAGAATAAATTCCTGGAACTGGTTTTCTTCCAAAAACCCCTAAATCTGCAACACCCTCAATCATGTCCATTTTTTCACTGTAGTTCAATTTCCTTTTCAGACTCAGTTCAACAAACATAACTAATAGTTATGTTTTCTGTCACTTAATTTAGAGACGTCAAGCTAAATGGCTGTTAACAGGTTAACTGCCGGAAATATTTTTAGCACATGTCGCCGGTGCCGTCAATTTTTTTTATTTTTTTACATTTAGTATATTTTAAATCTTACTAAAAAAAAGTTTTTTTTAGGTATTTTTGAGTAAAAGGCTATACAAAAAACTACACACCAAAAGGTGTGATCGGCATCTGCTATCGAAATTTGTTAGTAGGTGCCGGAACACACCAATAGGCGTGTTTGATTTATTATTAGATATATTGATGGAATACGCTTATTTATTTATAAGACATAAAAAAGTAAAACTAATAACAAAACTAAAAAAAGTTAATTTTTGTGAAAGGCATAGAAACATTCTACACATAGACCAGGCTGTTCGGGGCATGCTTTACATTCATAAACTGTCATCTTTCTCTTCTTGTTCCTTCTGCAGACTCTGCATTCTTTTCTACTAGTTCTGTTCACTTCTTTTACTCCTGACATTTCCTGTACGCTCTTTTCTATCTTAGAAATTTTGTGATTTTTTTCTAAAGAGACTATTGTCACTTTACTGACACATGTATCCAATAATTCTCTTATTATCTCTAGACGGAAATCATACAACGACTTTTTTCTTGCACCGGAATACTTGTTGTATAGGTAATGAGCATTTAGTAAACTCATTTGGATTACATGAAAAAATATCTTTTTATACCATCTTATGGTTTTTCTGTTACATGGATAATAGGCCAACATTTGGTCCTGTCTGTCAATTCCACTCATAAAGGCATTATACCCAATGATAGCTTCAGGTTTATAACTTATTACTCCTCTTTTATTTTTGAATTCTCCCATTTTGTTGTCAAATTCTGTGGTAATATATGTGACATTTCGCTTATCCCGCCATTTTCCACAGTGTACTCCATTGTTGAAGAACGATTTATTTTCACCCTTTTTTAGCTTTATACTTACAAGTTCTTTAGGATTATCACGTCGATCTATTCTTAACGTACCAGTACAATAAGTTTTATTATCTAATAACTTTTTTGCCAGTTGTACACTATTATAAAAGTTATCTAAGTATACAGCATGTCCGTTTCCTAATTGCTCTTGTAATAAATGTAGAACAATCTTCTCTGTATGTCCAGTTCCACCATAAATATCCGAAGCACCTTCATATATGCGAAATTTCAAAACTATTCCGGTTGGTTCTGTTAACATGTATAATTTGATACCATATTTATGGCGTTTATTCTTAATATACTGTTTGAACTGTAATCTACCTCGCCAGAGAACCATAGCTTCATCTAAAGACAGCTCTCTGCCTGGGTAGTACACTTCGGACATTTTATTATTAAAATAGTCAACCACTGGCCTTATTTTCTGTAGACGATCGTTTACATTTTCATCTGACGAGGTACAGTGTAGACACCTCAAAATAAGAAGAAATTTATTTTTTGGCATACATCTTCTGTACAATGGTATGTTAAATAATGGATCAGTTTTCCAATAGTCACTTAGTCGCGAAAGTGAAATTGTACCCGTATGGAGAAACAAACCTAAGAATACTTTAAATTCATGCACAGTTAGATTCTTCCAATTTGTAATTCGAGATTTTTCACGTGTTCCTGGTCGAAATAAAACTTCTGCAGCATAATTGTTACTTTCATCTACAATAGTTTGTAAAAAATCATCGGTGATAAGCATTTTAAAAAAGTCCATAGGTTTGTCTCCTGCTACTGGTACCAATAATTTCTGACGTTGGGTGAATTCAAATTTTTTCATGTCATCTGAATCACACCATTGTGTCTTTGGTACTTGGTGTTGAATATCTGGTAACAATATTCGATTTTCAGTTATTTCTTGTACCTCAGACATTATTGCGTCTATTGTTTCTGCATCTTCGCTGTCCGAACTAGAAGAAGAATCTTCACTTATATAATCCTCGTCACTACTGTAATCATTTATTAGATGTTCAAACAGTTCTGTTTCAGTCATTTTTTTTCGTTTCTCACCCACACTTCTACCTTTTCTAATGTGTTTCTGTAATCCAGAAGGCCCAGGCCGATCATCCATATTTATATCTCAAAACACAAACTTTAAAACTGAATTCCGAGAACCGATATTAAAAATATTTGAAAACAACCTTATTAAACAATGCCGGAACGTAAACACTCGTTTTAACACAGTGCCAGCTTGATAGCAAGTGATTATAGCGACACATCCCACCTACACCAATTGGTGTGTTCGGCATTGTTGCTAGATGCCAAAACACACCAATAGGTGTGTTCGGCACTTAACCTGTTAATAATGTCTTTTCGAACTCGCTTTTGTGGTGCGGGTTTTACTTGCTGAGATTCTGATGAACAGATTGTTCGCTGCTAGAGGAAGACAAAGAAGGCAATTTTCTGTTAACTAAGGTTAACTTTAGACTGCCGATTAGTAATCTGCGCATGCCTAAGTGTAATGTTACGAGTCGCAAATCAGGCGGAACACGTTAGATTGGCGAAAATAGTTAAAATCTAAATTTCGTCAAAAAAATTAAAAAAAAAATGTGGCTTAATATTTTATGGTAGAGAATCATATGGCAAGGTGCCGCGGTAACATTTCAAAAGTCAAAAAATAAGGAGCACACTAATAAGTATATAAAATCTTTCGACTTCAACAACAACTGGGTGAAAATTCTTTTACTGAAACTTGATTGTTGAAATAGCAGGTAGTATAATACCTTTTTGCCTAAGGTTGACGTACTTTTATAATATAATGATAATGTTGTCTTTTTCTCAGAAGATGTCCATGGAGAACGTACTTATGCTTCAATTGCATATTCAACAGACATTTTGAAAACCTTGTAGGGGCGTCAGAATAAAATAAAAATTTTGCAGAGGGTTGTATTTTCAAAATTCTCTTTTTAGCATTGCTCAGCTGTTTGTAAATTGTTATTTTTTTCTTAGGTTTTCATTATCAATTTTCAGTTTGTCAATTTCAATGTTTTTGTATCCACAAAGTCTGGAAACCCCATTTCTGTAACCGAATATGGGTTTCCACTTTTCTTGACAGTTTTGATAATTGCAACGTATTCTGTGGGTAAACAAATGGGCCCCGATTTTAAACATCGTCTGATTTGACGTTCAATTACAGAATGGGCGTTATCGCCCTCATTCTGCGTGTGTCCTACAAGATTAAATTAAACCTTTTAGATTACTAAAACCTATGATTTTCGTTTGTCCTATCCAGGGTTCCTGAATAAGTGCTAGTATGTCCTGCAACTCATCAAGATAGCGGTATAATGTTGCCGTAGCCACCCTTTTGTGTTGCAGGTTACACTGGATTATATTTACCTTGTCTACAACCATCTCTGCTTGCATCGTTGGTAAAATATTCATATTTTATTCGGCCATCGCCTCCTCCGCTTTTTGTGCCGTCACTGGTATGCGGTTCCTTTTGTTGAGGAGAAGGATTCCTATTGGACTCTCCATCTGTCCTCGGATTCCGCGTCCGTTTTCCTTGTTTTTAAAACCAATGAGGTGAACGCGTAGCTCAAACTCATTGATTTTTTTGTGAGCGTCTACCACGTCGAGCCACTCCTCCTTCCACGGTTTTAAGCTTGTGGCCGTATTCTTTAGCCACTGCAACGTTGAGTCATTACTCTGATGATTTCACCGGAGTGCGACCATGACCTAAACGTAGGTGGCTTGGTTTGGCTATTGGAGGCGGACATAAGGGTTTTGTCCAGTGCCTCCATTAGTTGTTTCTTTACAAGGTCTTCCCTTTCCGGGGTTATCTTACCGTAGGGGTCGGTCTTGTCTATAACGGCTACTCTTGGTTGGTAGCCGTGTAACAAGTGGGTTGTTCTTCCTTAAGGGAAGACCCCCATTGCGATTCTATGATATTTACTTAAAATTAACTTATTAACTAAAGAATCTGTTTGGGACCGGGAAAATGGCCCCTCAGGGACCGGAAAATCGTGTTTCGGGCGTCGCAATGGCATCAGTGGTATTTTTGTGTACTTTTGAATACTGCAACGAATACCGTCCTCGAAAAGTTTATGGCCAACTGCCATTCCCATTTCATAGACTCTTGAGATGACTGTAGTGACGAGATGACTGAAAGAATTAACATGGAACAACGATAGCTGGGACTGTGGGATATCTCTATGATGGCGGTTTTCAGATGGTAACGAAAGGAACACTGGTTGCAAATTTCATCCCATGGAGGGTGGGATTCTTTTAACTTTATATTCAAAAGATCGCCGCACAGCCTGGCGTTTATGGCTTTCTGTTGTGTCCCTCTTCAGTGACCAACAGAAATCCGCCATCATGTGGATATCCCACCTTCCTTGATATCGTTGTTCCATTTCGGATATATCCTGGTGAAATCTTTGTCCCCGTTGTTCACTGTAGTCACCTAAATTTTCTGGAAAATAGTCCAAGTGTGAGTGCAGGAAATGCAACTTCAGGCTCATTCTGCACCCCAACTCCCTGAAACTATCAAGCGTGTTTCCCACGATTTTCTTGTAATTTGCGGCTCTGTAGTTACCCAAAAAGTTTGCCGCTAGACCCTTGAAGGCGAGCCAGGCCTTTTTTTCAACGGGATTCATGGACGCAACAAATTCTTCATCTTTCATGGCTGCGCGAATTTGGGGTCCATAAAAAATTCCAGCCTTAAGCTTCTCATTTGAGAGTTGAGAAAATTTTTGACCAAGATACTGAAAGCAAGGACCCTCTTTATCTAGAGCTTTTACAAATTGCTTCATTAGCCCTAGTTGAATATGGAGAGGTGGAAGCAAAATCTTGGTTGGGTCCACTAACGTCTCAGTCAAGACATTATGCATCCCCGGTGTCAGCTTCTCGCGTACAGGCCACTGTTTTACCAAGTAATGCTGCTGGTCCGCCCGACTATCCCACAAACACAAAAAGCATGGCCATTTAGTGTATCCGGATTGTTGGCCCAAAAGGATTGTTATCATTTTCAGATTACCACAAATCAACCACTGATGTTCACTGTACTTCAATTTTTGTAATAGAAGCTTCAAAGTTTCATACGATTCTGGAAAATCACAGAATGTCCAACAGGGATTGAAGCATATCTATTTCCATTGTGTAAGAGAACAGCTTTCAAGCTTCTTTTACTCGCGTCTATAAACAACCTCCACTCTTCATCAATTTCTTCGGGACCATCAATGGCCATCACTTCTCCTGGATACACCTGTAATGCATAATTTTCTTCTTCAATAAATGTCGGCAAAGTAACGCTATCTACATCAGCATAAACAATTGGAATGGTCAGGCTTCGGCTCTCTCCATTCCATTCATTTTCATCCACCGCTGCTCGCCTTTGTTCCAACGATTCAAATACATAGAGCAACAGTTACAGATGTATTTCGGGATCCACCATTGCCGAGTATCGGGTGCATCAGTGCCAAAATATTCTCTGTAGATTGTCTGCAGGTTCGTGGTAACTAGACGGCGAGTCATCTGAAAAACCAAGTGCCCGCACATGAAACAAAAATTGTCCTTGTTATTTGAACATTTTCTTGAAGCATGGCTGCCAGAAGAACTGATGCCAGCTTCTATACTGTTTAACCTACCTGTTTTGTTGTTAGATGACATATATTTGGTGTGCCAGCGCATCGTGCGGCAAGGAGCGGGCTGTTCGGTTGAGTACGGGTATACCCTCGGACAAGTGTCCTACCCCAGTTCCCTGAGGCCCAACCTACATTTAACCAGTCCCGAAATACACGGACGAACTGGCACCCGCCCGGGGCAATAAGGACTCCGACATCCTTATCACAGCAGCAAATAGCACTTATTGTTTGGGGCCAATTCCAGACGTGGCGGGCGATTTCTGAGCTCGGAATCGGATTCAGCGTCGAAAAATACATGGGAATACATATGTCCGACACTCGAGTATGAACTTTTTTTTTGTGGGGCTGTGTAATAGACAAATAGTAATATTTTAACTTATTAAAAGGAACTGTACAGGAGAGACAAATTTAATTTGGTAAAAAATATAGTATTCACTGTCAGAAGAATCCTCATCAATAACGTTAGGCATGGCATCATCATCAAATAAATTATTGTCAACATCGACAAAACGATTTTTTAAATCAGAGATATGGTAATTACCTAAGACTTTCCATCAAAATCTTTAATATTTACACTAGTTTAGACAGAACTTTATGTACTATACACGGAGTGTATTTCGGTGCAAACTTAGCATTCAAATTATTTACTTTTGATGATAACCTATCACCACCAACGTGATATTTACAATTTCTATCGTAGGCTGATTTAAGATTTTTCCTAACATTACCAAACAATTTAGGTAGATTTTGTAGTCCTCAACACGTTGTAACTTTTCAGATATTGACGGAATATTATTAGCATTATTTGAAATTTTACCATAAAAATCTCCTTCATAAAACACAAAATGGTTCTGAGGTTTGCATGAAGTGTCTAGCATAGTATCGCAGTAGTATTCACCATAAATGTCATTTATGCATACGCCTTTGGATGCTACACATGAAAGCCCGTTAGGTCAGTGGATCTTGTTTGTTTTGGTGTTTATTGTGGCTACAACTTTGTGTACAGACACTTATACGTATCCGTCTACAACCACCTTATCCCATGATCCAAACGCATCTGAATAAGAACTTCCTTGGCATTTACCCCAAATATCTGTTTGTAAAGCCTGTTCACTGAATTTGCGCCCGTTTAGGATGAACTAACAAAAGGTCGATACAACTGACCACCTGTTTTAACCATAGGCGGGTGCCAAATTGAACCTTTAAGAATAAAATTGTATTACTTTTAATAGTAGTTTTAAAATTTATTATTGTTGAAAGTTGAAATGACCATTGACATTTTTGTTTTTGTTTAAAATTAGAAAGTAAATCTTTTAAACTCTTCTGTTTATTATGGTAAATATCTAAACAGTTTATGATTTTCATATTTCCATCATTGATAACGGCCTCATTCATTAAACATGAAATCTTAAAACTTTCCTTCACACTTTTACAGGCTTAGGACTGTCTACAACAAAGTGTAGGCGTGTTTAAAATTTTTTTTTTTTGTTTTATATTTTATTTTATTTTTTTGTATTTTTTTATTGTTTTGTTGCATTTACATCTACACATCTTCAAAATCACCATCATGATCTGATTCACTACTAGTGTCGCTTACATCGTTAGGACGAATAATGACGGGGTTAATCTCATTAATCCTGTTTTCTCGTGTCCACCAATTGTCAATTAATTCCTCACATTTTTTTACGCTTTTCTGCCAAACGTCTGGCGTTGCAGTATCCAATGCCTGTTGCCAAATTTGCTGCACTGCCTCATCGCTGTAACCAGTAATTCAAATATGATTATTGTAATATGTTTTACTTATTCCCCAAATATGTTCAATGGGATTAAATTCACAATGATAAGGTGGAAGGTAACACCTGATGTCCGAAACTATGTATGATGTCATCCACTATGTATATCGGATGTGGTTCATGTCTTTTGGCGATATTTATTAATTCTGATTTTAAAGCGTACTCCGGAAATGCGATGTTTTCTTTAAGTAACCAATCTTTTATTTTACCTACAGTCCAGCTTTGTCTTGGAGGCTTGTTTAGGATTTCTGAGTGATATGGTGCGTTATCTAATACGATGACAGCTGGTTCACTTAAATTTGGCAGTAATTTTTCTTTTAACCATTTAATGAACATCTGTGTGTTCATATTGTCATGATAGTCTGCTGATTTGGATTTAGTAGAAAATATTAAGTCCGCTCCAGTAACAAAGCCGTTCTTACCACCTGCATGTAAAATAATATGCCTCTTTCCTTCATCTCCCGTATGTTTTACAGATTTTATGTTATCATCCTGCCATATTCTGGTTGTTGCCCCTTTGGAAAATATCCATGTTTCATCTAAAAATATAAAAGAGGCCCCCTCTTCCTTTAAACGGCTGTACTGTCTTAAAAATTGTATCCTCTTGTGAACTACATCACTTCTTTCACATAAATATTTCCTGTTATCTTCCATTTTATATTTAAAACATTTTAACACTTTCCAGAGACTTGTTCTGCCGATGTCAAATATCTGTTTCTCTCTTAATTTTTCCATCAGAGTATTTACACTGACATGCTCCTTTTTATCACGCATTTCATACAAAATATCTCGAATATTAAATTTCATTCCGTCGGGCATATCCGAAGTTTTCAATTTTTTGCGAGGTTTATGTTTTGGAGTTGTTTTGATTGTTCCCACTTTTAACGTTTCTCAAAACAGTTTTTAATTTTGTATTACTGATACCGAGAGCATCACACACGCGTCCATGTACGGACGATACTGATATTAATGGTCCACCATTATTTTGTTCTGTCATAAAGCACGTGTGTACATTGAAAATTAATTCATCCACGTTTAAAACGCGTCTCGACATTTTTTACTTTCGAGATCAAAAACTAAAATGAATGAAAAATGGAATTTCTATAGTCTAAGTTTGCAACTTTCTATTAATTTCAAACAATGCCACGCAAGAATAACTCAACGAAAGTGAATGCAAATTTGAATTTTAAAAACAATATTCAATACTATAACACAATCAAAAAATATATAAAAATGTTTTTAACAAAAAATGCACTTACCAACTATCTCACAGACTTCACAAAACCACTGTTTAACAATAATTAACTTAAAATGTAAAAACTATGAATATTTACAAAAATTCAAAATAACGGTTCAATGATTTCTAGCGTTTAAATACAATTACCTCATTTCAATATCAATTACCTCATTTAAATATCAATTACCTCGGTTAATAAATATCAATTACCTCATTTAAAGTTTTATTAAATCCTTAAATTAAAAGTCATTTAGCCTCATTAATTTATGAAATAATTCGGCAGGGTTTGTCAAAATTTATTATGTTCTAAAATTAACAAGAAAGTCAATAAATTTATTCCCAATTACTTATATTACATTAAATTAAAACAGGAGGGTTATATTCTGCTCAAAATGTATGCAAATAAGACCGGTTTCTATTAGTTATGAGGATTTAGTCGATCCATATAAAGTGTGCAAAATTAGGTACAAATATAGCCAGTTTCCTCCTCTATTTAGTTTGAAGAAGCCGCTACAAGAAATAGGAATTTGTTGTGATTGTGCCAAGTCATATCAAGTTGGAGCAGATCCATATCAAATAAGTTTCCATGAGGGGAGGGGAGCATACCATCCAATTAGATATTTATATGATAATTGACAACTGAGACAGCATCGACAAGAAAGGACCCGGATTATATCTATCTTAAGATTTATACTGCTAAATTATTATATATTACAAGATTTTTATAAATATTGTTACTGTGTTAACATGGACAACCAAGCAGAAGAAGATTCTAGTGATAATGAAAGCGATATTGAACAGGATTGCAGGTTTTAGACTATAAAGTGGAAGAAACTTAAGTGGTTCAAAGTCAAAAATTTTTGCAATATACTTCTTCAAAAACATTATGTGTCACTCAAAATTATATATTATGTGAGAACCAGAGGCTTTGTTACGCTTGTTACTTTCAAACAGTGGCACTATTTCAAGAAAACTTTCAGAACGTACATTTTACACAACATTTTAGCGCATCGGGGTCCAATCTACCAGGGAGCTGTTTTAACTGTGGTGGATGTGGTGATAATCTATATGTATATCTATATATAAGCTATGCATTATCGATTTTTGTAAACCTTGTAATTAATGTTTTTATAAATAAAATTTGCTTTATAAATAATTTTCTTTGATTTAAAACCTTTTTTCCTGGACTATTACATAAGATGTAAGACGGATCAGGTGGATATTGCTATTCTGTTCCTCCGATGGTCCGATATACATAAGAAATTTGCAACACATAATTAAATATAACACGAACTTATAAATATAATTTGTTTGCTTATATATTTAAGTTTTAAAAATCAATTTTTGAATATAATTCATATTTATTCTAAATTTTCCTGGGCTATCAACTCTCTCACATCGCCCCGGGCAGACTGGTCTTAGCCGAACCTGAATCGGACTGTGAAAGTTTCTGCATCAATCGGTACGAGGTCTCTGTTTATGACCCAAAAATGTCGCTACAATGTAGTTTTGGGAAATTTTTATAATTAAACCATGTGTGTAGTCGATGCCGTTGACATTGAAGTACAAATTAAACCATGTGAATTTTTAGGTGTGACCGCGTACCTGTTATTGTTAAAAATATAACATATAATGCGCGGATTAGTGACAAATTTTTTTTCAGTGCAATACTGTGAAATCAAAACACTGTGCAGTTTGCTTATCATAAAGCTGTGTTTTTTACCTATTAAAGGTGTTGTTCTGATTATGGATTAAAATTAAATTGTAAGTCTAACCAATTTTTAAAACTTTAAAGTTCTGCATGTACCTTCCTGAAAGGATATATTTTTGTAGACTTTTCATAAACGGTAACCACAACACCTTTGTAAAGGTAATTAAACACTAAAAAGTAAATTAAACTGAAAGTTATCTTCTACTCAGTGCTGAGTAAGAGTTTATAGTTTGATTTACTCATATCTGAAAAATATGATGTATCATTGAAACAGTAGCTACTTAAAAATTATTTATTTACATCTTTATACAGTTCTTTTAATTTTATCGCTAAATTAGCGTATCTATTTAACTTATTAATCCGTTTTTTAATATGGGAAACTTTAGCTTCGTATTTTGTTAGTCTTTTTTTAAATTATTTAACATATTTGGGGAATGTTCACAAAACGCATTGCTTGTTTCCAAAAATGCCCCTAATTTGCGCCTGTAATTGCAAATTCCCTCTTCTTCATCGGATGACTGGTGCTGGTTGATGGTATCCTCGATTAAACCTCCGGGGGCATTTTCTGAATGTGAATAATTGCCATTAGAAGTGGACGGTCGGGGGTAGTCGGTGGTAGTCTCGATTAAACCTCTGGAAGCATTTTCTGAATGTGAAGAATCATCCTTGGAAGTGGACGATTGGGGGTAGTCGGTGGTAGCCTCGATTAAACCTCTGGGTGAACCCTCTTCCATCCTGGTCGGTGCTTCAATCATTGAAAGATTTTCCTACGTCCACCGTCCCCCTGAATACTATCCAATATTTTTTGTTTATAAAATGCTCCAGGTTCTGCCGGTATATTTCTGTAACCCTTTGAGGCAGGAACGTCACACTCTCCTTTAGTTCTAATAGGACAGCATCCCCAAATCTCCCCTTTGTAATTTTCGCTGCTACAATTTTTTTCGGTACGTTCAAAGGTAGATCACTCAGTTTCACTACTTGTTTATTTTCCTTAATAAAAGAAACTTTGTTTAATGAATTTAGATCCATCTATAAACAAAAAATAAGTCTAGCTATACTATCAATCGAGAAACTTAACCTTTAATTAACGTGTTAAAATATATTTTTTTTCTATTATTTATCTTCCAGGTAAATAGTTGAAACTAACGGTGAACATTTGTTTTCACTGCCTGGATCCTACTGACTGCGCCAATTAAAGGTTTTGAATTAGCAATAACCTTTTTAAAAAGATTTTTATTTACTAATTACACAATTTAGAGATAAAAGACGTACACACTACAATCTTCAGTAAACTAAATGTAACTAACCTAGCCTAAAACTTATCCAATGAAGGGAATGTTACAATATAATTAAGTGATTGAAGGAAATTTCACAACATAATTCAGGGCAGGGGACGGAAGCGGAAGAGGAGAAAAGGAACGGAAGGAATCAGGAACGGGGCCTAGGATGAAAGGTAGGGAATAGGTGTTGACGGAGCAAATCGCAAATCATCTAAATTCAAAACGTCCAACGGAACCGCTGCCGCATTAACATATGTATATGTATATATTTACTCAATAAAAATAATAATTACAATCATAATAAAAATCAAAACTACTTCAACATCAAACTCACAAATGTTGTTATTTACACAAATTTTGGACGTAATTGTAAACAAAAAGAACAGTTACGAAGTATATACGTAGGAACAAATGATAAGTTTTTATCGGGTGCCTGTAATTTACGTTTTCCACAAACAGTGCAAACTATTTCGTCTACTGCTTGAGACGTGCTTGGTACGTTACTATTTTAATTTCAGGCATCTCCAAATCTGAAACAATATTATTTTAAACTATAATGCCCCCATGGTAATGTCTCAAAAGATGCAGGAATTAAATACCTTTTGTCATCCTTAGGATTCTTCTATGCTAAATACTTGGTGAGTATAGGAACGAATTGAACATTGAGTCATACATTTTTCTTTGAATTCTTTTAAACATAATCCTCAAAAGTTATTTTATTTTTAATTACGTTTGACCTAACTCCCTTAGATTTTTTAGTAGCTTTCTTAACACCCTGAATTTTATATGCATACATTTTTGATCGTAACCTTGCAAAATGTGTAATTATTTTACCTTTGGCTTCGTCTTTCATTAGTCCAGGTATTTTTTGGTTTACACTAACGGTATACCATATTGGTTATCACGACTATAATCTGATGTATCAAATTTTTCAATACGAGCATCAATAATGTATTTGTAAACATCATCACACTTTATTTCATATATGAAACTATCTGTATCCGTATACATTACCTTACAAGTTTTCGAAATATCTAGAATAGCCATTCCAATATACAGAGGTTTGTTGAAAACTAGTTCAGTCTTTTTTAGTTCAATAGCCATCAATTTACTAGCTTCACTGTCCGGTGAAATCGTATATTCTCCATAGTTTTGCCGAACACTGCGTTGTTTGCAAGTTTAAATCGGTCCTTTGCAAAATATCTGGTAACTGTAGCCCTCAAACGAGTGTTTAGCTTATATATTTATATATTTATTTGTACGTATCACAAATTGTACCGTTATTTAAAGTTTTTAAATCTAAGAAACTCATCGGCCCTTTTGTTCTAGATAGAATTATTCTCAAATAGAATAATTCCATCTAATCTTCTGTCACCGGAGTAATATTCACCATACATCCTATCTGCTTGCTAATTTGTGCCCGTTTTCTCCAAATGTAATTAGAATTATTCCACGTATAATGTTCGAGAATTTCGTAATAAAAATATTGACGCGCTTCTACATCTGTTTGATTAAGTGTAAAAAATGCTTCTAATTTTGATTTCGAATCTAATCTTTGTTGTAATTGATCGTCATCATCTAATTCTTCATATATAATATTTCTTTGATTTTCCAAATGAATAGGTAATACAATAATCGAATGTGATCGATCGTGCATCTTGTATTCAAAGATGCGCCACGTTGCTTCCATAGAACTAACGTACCTGAAATCCTGATATTGTTTGTGTTCTTTGAAAGCTTTTTACATCTGTTATTCTGCATGCAATACCGCATTCGGGTATAAATAACCGCATGGGGTATGCACGTGAAAGTCTTTAACCAATCGATACAAATTCGATTGTGTATTAGGTTCCGGTATATATGAATGAATTATTTGATCTACTACATGGTGAGTAAAATATGGGCGTGCGGAAGTCCCCTTTTTTGAAATTCGATTACGTAATGTAATTCAATACCACACCGAATATTTGTTTCTGTACAAAATCGTCCATTAATTCTAATAATTTGGCATGAAAAACGCGACATACCAAATCGGGTCTATTTTCCCATTTTTGATGTGGACCTAAATTTTCAATTATTTCTCTACATCTTGGATTACATGTCATGGTAATGAAAAGATCCGGTTTTCCGAATCTACTCATAATCGACATGACATCTAAATATTGTCTTTGACGATTTCGTTCGCTTCCTTGAAACGAAGAAGGTAAAATAATAAGAGATTGACCGATTTGCGGAAGCTGTTGACGATGATCGTCTGCATTTTGTAATCGTCGAAGGGCTTCTGCAGTAGCTATTCTAAAATTTTCTTGATTTTTACGAATCCACCAAACGATTCGTTTCGATTTTAACCCAACTGTCGACGATAAATTGTTGAAACAATTTACCGCCACTATGCAATGTGGAGAAGCCCTGGCGAATATGCAGACGATATCTGTAATATTCGTTAAACGTTATTTTTTTTTCTTTGATTATTACGACCTACTCTACGGGGATCGGTATAATACAGATCCGTAGAATAACCATTATCTCCGCAAGGAAATAATAAAGGATACACCATCGGATCGGCTAAAGGATTTAAATTTTTCAATCGATGGAATCTCCTGTGCGGTTGGGACGCGTTTGGATTATGGGGATATAATACCAAATCTAAGGGAAACGGCGGTTCGTCTCCTTGGATTACGGCAGCAATTTTGCTCCTGCTTTCAGGTAATCCGAAATTGCCCCTTTGTTAGTTTATGATATTCGGTTGTTTCATGAATCCAACTATAATGTTGCGTTCATTACCGATGGTTTTGTACGCCATAATATATATAGCTTTCATTGGATCGATCCACCATCTTGAATTTTCAAAATTTGATTAAAGATCAATCAATATTTAAGTTTACTTACCAGGATTCTGGCACTGCTGCATGCAACGGCAGGTAGATTTGCAACCCTTTTGCCCTTTGCAGCACGAGCAGTAGGGTATGCCATTTCTGTTCTGTAAAAAATAAACAACATTGATTTCATTAAAGTAAATAATATTGAGAACTGCGAAACAAGACGCGATGATTTTATTCAATTTTATTTTTAGATAATTAAATAGTGAAGTCTTAAATAAATAACAATTATTATTATTTTATTATTATTATCTAATAGTGTATTGTATTGTTTGTGAGGGCACGCACGCGTCTTTTCAGGTCGCATGTAACGAGCTTCTTACAACACTCGTTATATAAATTACTTTTATTAAATTATCTAAATTTTTTTACTATACCACATTTGACGGGTCACAGGGGCCCGGCCCGCACCTACAATAATCCCTGGTCGGGTCCGCTGATTTTGATTTTTTTCTTTGGGTCGTGACGACCTGTAGTAGATCTGTTTCGGGAGTCTGCGAAAATATATTTTTAATATTTTCACTATTTATTGTTACTATTAAATAAAGTTAACTAAATAAAATAAAGCAGAAGCACTATCAGTGTATGCCACTTCTCTAAATGTTGCTTACTATACCACACCAAACGTTAACTTTTTCGGAATATAGACTTTTACAATTTATCACCCAGTGCGGATTTTCAGTAGCCCAATACCGAGCATTTTGCGATGATACTGCACCATTGGTGCTGAAAGAAGCTTCATCACTAAACATTATGCAGTTTAAAATATTTCTTGTATTCAGGTACTCACCTTGTGCCCACAAACAAAATTCCATGTGTTTCATTTTGATGATAATGCATTTACAAGTTCATTACGCAAAAGACTTAATAAATTTGCTTTACCTTTGGAACCCTTACATCACACACCACCAAAAGTAGTTGAATATAATAATAATAATAATAATAATAATACCCTGTCAAGAACATAAATCATACGCGTTTTCTCAGCTCATAAAAGTTAGCGTCCCCTTATTAATTAAAAAATATTATAATGATTGTAAGAGGACTAACAAATAAAAATAATTTTTTTTTTATAATAAATAGCGCTTGCCCAAGAGAACACTTTAAACGAGGAAAACAAAAGACTAGATTCGAATATTAACCACATTAGTGACGAAAATATTGAAGATAAATATCCTGTAATACAAACCGTAACACTTTTCTGACAGATAACATCAAATTTCGATAAACAATACTCGGCGTTACCGTACCAAATACAACCGTATCTAGATTCTCTTGGATCGATTTTATAGTTTAAATAAGCAAATAGCAATAACATTATTCTTCCAATAAATCATGGCTAAATCTAAAATATCTATAATTTCGTGCTTATTTAAATCTACTTCTATAATATTTATAATGTTGTCATTTTCAAATTTGGGTGATGCAACATAAAATAGGCCCTTTTCTTTCTTACAAAATAACATTTACATTTGTATTTGGAAATAATACTTTTTTGCAATTACATTGTCCTTAATATAATTCTGCACAGTTTTTTCTTTACTTGGACACTTTCCTCATACACATCGTTGCATTCAATTTCATAAACCAAACTATCTGTATCGGTGTATAGGAGTTTACATTTTTCTACGGGAAATTTTTTCAACATGTAATTATAATGAAATTCATAAACGCAAGTTTTTGAAATATCTAATATTGCCATTCCGATGTACAAAGGTTTGTTAAATATTATCTTTGTTTTCTTAAGCTCGATGGCTATAAGATTATCATCAAAAATTGAGCGGCTATGAAATGTAGGACTAGAAATAAAATTTTTTGCACCCATACGACCATTCCACCCTCTACAAAGGCGTACGATCCTATGTTTTCGAAGATTCTCAATTGTCTTGCCAAACACAGCGTTATTCATTAGTTTATACTAGTTTTTTTCAAATTCGTTCTCGGCTTTACATCTCATATCAGTATTGAGATCGATATAAGATTTTAACCAAGAGGATTGTTTAAATTGTATTACGCGGTGAACTTTAGTTAAAACAAGACCTTGTTCCAGGGCTTGTTTTAGATTTCTATAATGAATAATGTATCGTTCTTTTTTATGAAGAGTAGTTAACAATTTTCTAAATTTTGAATTGGGAGGTTTTGCATGAACAGCACAGAAGGGTAAGTCTTTATGAAGATCGTGAATGTTCTCAGGATAGTCAAGATCCACCTCCAAGATATACCCTTCCGCCTCATCATCTGGGATTGATGATACATCAATACTAGAAGGATCAATCCATTTGAAACCATTCTCTGGTAGGGGCTGACTCATGGCCCACCCGTATAAATTATTAACATCATAATACATTAAAAATTTTATAGGATTTAGGGGATTGTATGTTTGCTGCACATGGAAATTCCTCTTTCGAAAAATAATAATATGTCAATGTCTTGAATTGTTTCGAGTTTACATTTTGTATATTTAAGCATACAGTCCCACGTAAATCCCGGAAGAGTATAATAATGAGCTGGATCAAGGCCATATGTTTGAAAACATGCTTCCCGAAAAGTTTCGAAAACCGATGTTAAAAGTAATATGTCTGTTTTCATATACAGATCACTATAGTCTCCTAAAGTTTTCATCCCGAATTTTCTCCAAACTAATTGACAATGTAAATAATCTTTCGTGCTTATATGCTCATCTTTTAATTTGTTATAAAAAAGATTCGTTTCATCTAAACGTTCGATTTTGTCTAAATAATCATAATAAAATACTCCTTTCCTCGTTAATAGTTTAAAACAATCTTCATCTAAATTACTAAATTCGTTTCTAAGGTTTTCAAAATTTTTCGGTTTTAGTGTTGCCACTAAATCGTCCAATGAACATCCCAGAAATCTAAGAGTCTATAAATCTAAATTTAATATTCGTTTGCTCATCAAACACCGTAAAACTAATATACTTTTCTTTATTTATTGGAAGCAGTGTTACCCGGTTTCTCGTAGCTAAATCTTTAATAATAAAATGGGAATCGTAGCCGCTAAGGTTATGAAAAACAATTGGTACTACGAAAGAGTTTTTATAATTTAAATTACACTTATTATGAGCAAAGCCTCTAAATAAATCTGTTTGGTGTGAATGGTCTCTTACAATTTTATCATTTTCTTTAAATTTTCTTTTAGATTTACTTCGACCTTCATTGGTTCGACATGTTTTAGAGTTGAGGAAACCATTCTAGCGATTTCCTCAATTTCATTTGCAAACTATGACATACACCCAGCCCCCCTGTTACTTTTATAAAATGATAATTTATTATCGTAGTTACATTTAAAGTACAACCCGGCACTGTATGCTTTATGTTTTTGATACCGATTACTGAACGATTTTGAACCAAGCTTTTTTTTAGATTGATCATCATTGAACGGTTCAAGTAAAGATTCAAAATCAGCATAAATAATGAATGGAACTTTTTCTTGGTTAACAAGATTTTTAAATTGAATATGCAAATCTTTGGGAAAATCAATTTGACACTCATCTATTTTTTCGCAATACATAATATGGTTATTTAATTTTTCAGCAGAATAAAAATAATTTAAACATCTATCACAAAGAAACGATTGAGATTTATGATTAGAAATTTGTTTGGAAACAAGTCTAGATAAATTTTTTTATCCAACAATAATGATATTTAATTTCCTCATCCTCCTCTCTCCCGTTTACTGAATCATTATCTGGTTCATAATCGTTCGGTTTGGGATAATATGTACTCTGAACAATCAGTAGATTGACATGTTTTTCGCGTTTGCATTTCGTTAATCGTACTGGACAAACAGGAAATTTCGATTTCTTATCCATTTCCAAGCCAAAAACATTAACAGAAATTGTTTCATTATTTTTTCAAATGTACTAACTTTTATGTGTAAGGGAAAAGTAAGCCCCTTTAAATTTAATACTTGTGAATAATGTGGATAATTACTTACACGTTCTACATGCTTCTCGATCGGGTACAAAGCAGAGACAATAGCCCACGCGAAACAAGCCTCATCTGTGTTTTTTAAATTAATACATGCATGCTTTTTTAAAATTTGTTTAGGAAGTTTAATGAATGTGGAGCCCCCCGTACCAATTTCCAATTTATTAATATTTACTTCTAATGAAATAATTTCTGTTAATGCCCATCCCGATTTTTCTACCGAGAATTCAGAAAGTTTGGTTAAAATATTTTGTTTTACGTAAACTTCAAACCAATTTTCCAAATTTGTTCCTCTATCGGTAATTTCATTTTTATTGTTAAAATATTTCGTGTCAGTGGTGCTTGTATTATCTTCCCCACCTGATTTTTTTATAAATTCCCCACAAAAACAAGTGTTAACTTTTAACATTTGAAACTTTTTTTAAATATTTTTTATTCTAATTTTAAATAGAGAAAAAGCATCGTTTAAAAATTGCTCAACATCTTTATGTTTTTTATTAATAATTACCCCGGTACGAATTCTGCTATCAAAAATTGAAACAAGATCATTCCATTTAACCCCTTTTCGTTTATTTCTATTGCTATTAAGACCCTCACCAGCAAATTGTAAATTTTGAATTAGTATTTGAAATCTTTTAAGATGCCCCAAATTGGTTTGAAGTTTCCGTAATGTTCCTACAGACAAATCTCCCCCTTTAATAGCCGAGTTAATCAATTTAATGTGGCTTTTAATCTTTTTAATCAAGAGTTCTAATTCTCGAGGGTAGTAAGATATTTTCAACTTTTTTAAATTTTTTAATGATTTCATCACTTAATTTTGTTATATTTTCATCTAAATTCATGATTTTTCAAAGTTGAAAATATCTTACTTATAAGAAATATAAACTTAAAATTTAACAAAAATTTAAAACTTACAAATTTTATATTTCGATGATTTCGAAGGATGCTGCCGGGTTCGGCTTTCCGACCTCCTTCAACCCTCTAAATACTATTCCGTACTTTCGATCTCTAAAATTGGCTAGATGGGGCTTGTATAAGGAGTTCATCCGTTTGGGAAGAAATACAAAAGCCTCCTCCAACTCGAGCAAAATAGTTTCCCCAAATTTCGTTGGTACCGCCTTTCCCACGAGGATTGGATAAGGGTGATCCAGTTTTAGATCCGCTAGCTTTATTATCGGCTTGTTTTCTTTTTCTGCGATTAAAGAAACTTCATTACGTTTTGTTAAGTCCATCTGCAAGTAAATAATAACCTTCATGTAGGTTAAAACAATACTATTAAAATAAATAAAAACTTACTTTTATTATTTTGCTGGGAAACGGTTTTGAAAATACGGGCTGCAGCAGATCCAGCAGAAGTTGAGGGTTGATCTAGTTCGGACGTTCAACCGAAGAGAAGTTGATGTTATTATTTTGATGGGAAACGGTTTTGAAAATACGGGCTGCAGCAGATCCAGCAGAAGTTGAGGGTTGATCTTGTTCGGACTTTCAACCGAAGAGAAGTTTACTAACTTCCTATTTAATAAATAGAAAATGCCACAAATTAAGAAAGTTTTATAAAAATATCCTTACTTTTATTATTTCTCAAAACTGAGACTGTGACTATCTCAGAAATACAACCAACAGAGGTAAGCAGAAGTTGGTAGATAAGTTAACTAGCTGCTTATTTAATAAGTAAATGAAAATAAATCAAAAAATTGGCAGTTTTTATAAAAAATAGTAGCACAAGGTAGTAGTAGTTGTTGAGCTGGTTTAACACAAACTGAATATTTTCTGCTACGCTTTGAGTTTTATACTGCTGCTCCACGCCGTAAAAACGTGCTCGGTACGATTTACGCAAACAACAATTTCTTGTCCATTCCTGCTCGTGAGATACAATAACAATCTCGAGGTCACATTAAGTGGAATTAAGTAAAACATTTATAATCTTATCCTGTTCTCAATTTGCATAATAATCAAATAAACATTTTTTATCTTTTTCAACTTGCATCATAAATATAAATTTTTAAGTCATAAAAGGTCAGAATAAATAAACATTTATAATCATATCCTGTTCACAATTTGCATAATAATCAAATAAACATTTGTAATCCTTTTCAGCTTGCACCATAAATAGAAATCTTAGGTCGCAATAGGTCAGCTATCTCATAAAAATGTATGTTTATGTGATATGTGTTTTAACCAAGAAACGCTTGGTTATTCGTTATTAGTTAATATTTTATACATATTATTTTTTCTTTAAAAACAATTTGAATATTAAAAATTCCTCATTATTATGCAAAATGTTGTTGGGAGTACACGTTTTATTTTTATGTATAACGACTAGCGTTATTGCACTAAACGAAACCGAGTTCTTACTTTTTTTAAAAGAATATGGTTATGTTAATAGTACTAATAATATTATTGATTTAGACACAGTTATTAGGGATTTTCAAGAAAGGTACAATTTACCCGTTGATGGACAACTAAACAACAAAACTCAAGAACTTCTTAATAGACCTAGGTGTGCTTACCCCGAAAACAATTATAGAGTTCAATCTCAGTGGGGTAAATCGGATATTTATTGGTATTTTCCGCGTGCAAATGGCACGGTACGTGCTATCTTTAAAAAGGCTTTTGATATGTGGCAAAATGTGTCTACTTTAAATTTTACCGAAACTCGAAACCCTTCTCTTATAAAACCAGATATTACAATTTCTTTTGGACGTAGAACTCATTGATTTCGAGCCGATTGTCAGGGATCAAGAGTATGTTCTCAGGCTTTTGATGGCCCCGGAAAAATACTAGCTCATGGATATTTTCCTCAGATGGATAATAGATGTATTGAACTTCATATCGATAGTGAAGAGAATTGGGATTTTTACGAGGGTGGGGATACAAATTTCTTAATGGTTATTGCCCATGAAGTGGGCCACAATTTAGGGTTGGATCAAAGTTACTTTCCGCACACGTGTAAGAACTTCACAAACAACTAAGACATATTTCAGAACTAGACTAAATCAGCCGTGCTGACATGCGCCATCTATGTGCTAATAGTATAAATACACCTACAGGGTTACAGAAATCAACTTAACAAAATTGTAATATAAGACGTGTATCCTTGAGGACACGTGGCCCCTACGCTTATTTCAACCCAAATAATTTCAGAGGCCAGGTGTATCCTCAAGACACACACACAAAAAACAATAAATTTCCAGAAAAAACATGTTTTCCAACATAACTGAGCTACTACATAAGCTTTCATTACATTTTCAAAGAAAAATAAAATACGTGAAAAAAATTTTACACCTCAGTTTTACCCATGGCCTTACATGGCAACACCCTGTGTATCCTCAAGGAAACACGTGGCGGTCAACCTGTTAAAAAGTAAAGTTGAATAAAATTATTCAGGATACTTTCTTTTCAAGGTGTCCTTTATACAATCTGGATACATCTTCATATGATCTTGTACGCAACGTAATAAGAACTGTTTTTGTTCTTCGTCTGCTGTAATTAAACCATGGAAGGTTTGCATTAGATTAACAGCTCTTCCAACTAAGGGCCAGTCTTTTCACCTCCCGATAAAGTAGTTTATACTAAGAATACATTTTAACTGAGGGATAACAGAAAATACCGTCTTTTCACCTTCAGATAGCGCTATCTACCGGTTAAAGTACCCTTACCCCCAGGATAAGCTATCTGGTGGTTTATGTGGTGGATAGTGATTTTATCTACCAGTTAAAACCCAAGAGCATGCGCACTGAATGAAATTGAGGGGCGAATTGTCAACATAACATAACCTAACAGAAACTTCATTCAGTTCATTCTTATTTGAGATTTCTGGTGACATAAATGGTGTTTTACAAACTTAAGTGAAAAGTGTTGTCAATTATTTAAAAAAATGGATATAATTGAAGATTTAGAGATGTTTGGTGATGTAGATGTTGGACTACTTCATGACCTAGAAGTAGTAAATCGGGAGCGAGCTTACAATGTTAGACCGAGAAGAGACCATTTCAACGAGTGGAATGACATTGAATTCTTTAATAGATTCAGACTCTCAAACCCACAGTTACTATTCTATTGAACCATCTTGGAAGAACTCTTCATAATCGAACAGAAAGGTTAATAAACTATTGTCCTTGTGTAGAATTATTTATTTAAAGAACCATACATTTTTCTTGGTAAATTATTACACTTCTTTTCGATATATACAGATTGTGAAAGTTACATAACTAATGCCAACTTTTTCTTAATGCATGGGTATCTCAAGTCCCATCTATTTAATTATTTTTTGTGTGTAGAAATTAGGAGGCGATTTTTGTATCAAACAGATGTTGATGATTACTAAACATTTTAATTAAAAAAAAGCATTATGTATTTGTGATCTACCCAGTAAATAATGAACTTTTGTTTCATATGTGTAGGTCTGTATTTTCACAAAATATAAAAAAACACCTTCTTTCGACTCAAACAATTATTAAGTGCATGAAACTAGAGATATACAATACTAGGAAAGAATTACAACAATTTATTAAAGTTTTAAAATTTGTTGAAATGTCATTCTAAAATTGTTTGGTTTTTAAATTTTATAGGTTATGTTTATTTATTTTTATTTTTAGAAATCAAGAAAGAGACGTTTCTCCCAAGTTGCTTCTCACTTTAAGATTCTTGGCAACAGGTGATTTCTATATTACTGTTGGAGAACATAAAACCACCGCAGCACAGATAATTAAACAGGAAACAGGGAATTACTGGTTTGTGCAATATGTTCCCCCAATTTGTTCATTTGTTCACACCGAAGAGGAACAGCAGGAAGCAAGAGAAATTTTTTTCATATATCTCGTTTTCCAAGGATTATCGGTGCAACCGATTGCACACATATCAGAATAGTCTCTCCTGGTGGAGAAAATGCTGAGACATACAGGAACCGGAAAGGATATTTTTCCTTGAATTGCCAGGTAGTGGGATCTGCACAATTAAAAATAATGGATTTAATAGGTGACCAGGGATATAGTTTACGGCAATATTTACTGACTCCATTACCTGATCCTCAAAATGATGCTGAACGTCTATACAATGAGGCCCAAATTAGAAGTAGAAATACTTTTTGGGATATGGAAAAGAAGATTTCCAATACTATGAATGGGATAAGGTGTCGTATTAATATGGCACAAAGGATTGTTTGTACTTGTGCAGTTTTGCACAATTTGAAGAAAATGAAAATGAATTGGTTCTGGAAGATAGAGAGTTTAATGGGGGTGAAGAAAATAATGAAAATGCTTGGACACCATTTATAGACTATTTCCAGAATTTATTGAATCGAGTTCATTGAAACGTGTAATTTTTATTGTTAAGTTTTTGTGTGGATTTAATTCAAATTCAATTAAAAAAACTCAGTGTAGTTTTAAACGCATCCCACCCCAACTTGGTATAGTCTGCAAGAGAATTGTAAAGTGTAGATAATTTTTTTTTAAATTTAGCGTTAATAAATTGTTTTTAGCCACAAATAAAGTTTGCTTAAATCTGTTTCTGCATTTTGTTTCACCATTTCCCAGCTTTTTCTGAAAATATTAGAGCTGTAACATCAGCATAACAAGCAAGATAACTTTTGAAATTATTTTCTTAGATGATACTAGTGCATGTGGCATCATAAAAAACTTTAGGAATGCCCAATTATACGTAAATTTACCACATTGTTACAAAAATATTGAGGACAAAAGTCTCTTGTAAAATATATAAAAAAAAATTATAAACGATGTTAACATCGGAAGAACATTTCAAAGACTACGAAAGAGTACTAAGAAAATAGGCCACAAATTCTTCTTCTTTATTTTGAAGGCCGGTACCAAATGTCTAAACAATGACATTGACCTGAAAAATGACAACAATAAAGAAAAAGGCAATTCTTCTTTTTTCGTTTGACTTAGAATGACAATTATGGCCTCTCCCAGTCAGATGAAGTGTGGGAAATTGGAACCTTTGGTTTATCAACTAAGTTGAAAACTATCGTCGACCACTCAGCCAAAACACAATTTTCACGCACTCTTGATGATGCCAACATAGTTGGCGAAACGCGCGTAGAGTGTGTGAAAATTGTGTTTTGGCTGAGTGGTCGACGATAGTTTTCAACTTAATAAATGTGAGCAACAACAAAAATATATATTTCTACTCAAAGTGAAATTATTATTTTTTATTGTTTAGGAAGTTACAAATTAGAAAAACAGCATCCAATTTGAGAATAAAATATCAATCACATGAGCTCCCTCACCATTCACAAGATTAACGTTCCAGTCCCAAAGCGGAACTATTTTTTAAATAAAAGTGAAAAATATTATTTGTGAAAAGCAGGAGAAGGAGATCTCCTGCTTTTCTTGTGCTCGTCTTTCTTCATTTTTTGTAAAATCAATTTGGTGCCTTAGCAGGTCTTCTCTTAAAAAGAGTATACATTTTCGTTTGTTTTCCCTTTTTTGGTGTTAATAGGTGATGATGCTTGTTTTTTAGAGCTTGAGGAGACCAAGATTTCCAAATCGATTTTGTTTTCTGAAAAATTATTAAAATGACAATTACTACTTAAGGTGGCTGTGGAAATTTTTTATTAGTTATTATTTCTGTATATACATACTAAATGTAATCTCTCTGGGGGTATAATGACTAGTTGATGGGCATTAACTAAAAAAATATGTAATGACTTACCTTCATTACCTTCAATGGCTTTTTTCAATAAACCAGGGTTCTTAGTATATATCTTATACTAAGAACCCTGCAATAAACTAATAAACATAACCACAAAACTGACGGGTGACGTGACAGCGACGTTGCCGTATTGTATTTTTATCATGCTAAGTTGGCTTTTGGTTTTAACTTTTAATTAAATGTTTATTGCAACTCTTGCCAGTGAAAATAATGTACAACCCTAATTAAATTTTTTTAGTATAGGAGTATAAATAAAAATATTAATTAATTTGTTAATGTTAATGTTACAAGGTGGCAATGCTGTATTGAGCTTGCGCATTTGATTTACATTAAGAAAAAAGGATTTATTCCTTAAACATGAATTTAGAAGATTTAAATTCCGGCTGTAGGATTTGTTATTCATATCGATGAAAAGTCTATTACTATGAGTTACTGCTGTCAATTAGAATAGATTTTGACCAGATAAAGATAGTGAAAAACTACAGGAATACAAAATTACAATACACAATTAATTTACAATTACAAATAATAAAAGCGTTGTGTAGGTAAAATAAAATTAGACATTGGGAAGATTTTTAAATGACATTATTTGAACAAACATGAACCGCGAAATAGATTTATTTTTCAATATTTTTATGTATGGTGTTGACTTTCGCTTGGGCTTTTTTTTTAGTTTTTTTTCTGATTATTGTTAGCTGTCCTTATTTTTGAATAAGTCTCTACTTGGAAATCTAATAATACACGTGTAAAATTGGGGTGTGCTTTATAAAATGAGCTATTGAAATACGAATGAAAACTTTCACATGCGTTAGTAGTCCTCTTAAAAAAATCAGCACTATTTGTATAAATATGTGGTTGGAATATTGATACAGTGTTGATATGTTTGTTTTAAATAATTGCGGAATTTAATCACTTTTTTATCATTTGGTAGTAAATAGTGCAACTTCCTTAGAACTGAGGTACATCATAACAAAATGAAGTTTTAAATACCTACCAATATATATTAGAAATTTCTAATATAAATTATTTATCGCTTCTTATACGGATTTAAATTAATGGTCGTCCTTGCAGAGTTCGGAACCTTCACTAATCCCTTAGTTCTTAAAATTCAGGTAAATTTTTCATTTGTGGCAGAATTCGGATGCGCCCGAAACAAATACTAACAGACAAAACTATACCGTAATAATTGCAATAACTGAAAATATTCATCTTTTAAATTTATCCCTTCACTTTCAACTATAATCAAATTTGGCTTTCCTAAATACCGACCAATAAGAAATATTTAAATGTTCATTAGACAAATTAGAAATATTTGTTTCTTGCAGGTGGGGCAGTAAGTACTTAATTAATCTGTTTAGATAGTTCCGTGAGGCAGTTAGTATTGGCCGAAATAATGTTGTAGGGAAAAAATAAGATAAATTTCAAAGAAAAATTTATTTTTTAACATTACATTTCTTATTTACATATTATTCCTTAATCCTAAGTTCTTAGCTATCTACTTATTTCTTTAATGTCATACATATTAATATTATTTTCAATAAAACATTGCCTTCTTTGTACATCTTTTCATAACACTTTTTTAAATTTATTTGCGGTGTTTATTTTTACATATATTTCTGTTTGGAAATCTAATAAAATATTTATAAAATTAAAAATATCAGGATGATAATGGTAAAATGAATCATTAAATCTTGCATGAAACGATTCACATGCATTTGGCGTTCTATATATTATTTTAATTATTAAGGCCTTTTATATTTTTAAATTTTTATTTAAAACAAATATTTATCTCAGAGTATTTGGTGAGTTCATAATCTGACATTTCTCTAAAAAATTATTTACTAATTGACAAACCTCTATCCCTAACTACTGTCAAACAAAAAACTCCCTATTACACTATAACCTAACTTACACACTACAATATATTATTTGAATTAGCAGCCTACGTACTTGGTGGAAAACGTGAATTATCATTAATATAGTTCTTAATTATATAATTGTAGAATTCCTTTACAATTTGGTCATCCGGAAGTTAATAAAACAATTCATGATGCATCATTTCAACCGCTTCCGACGGCTTTAAAAACATAATGCCAAAAAACATTTTTAAGTAGTTTCCAACAATCGAACCATTTTTTCTGAATTCATTTGTTAGACCCAACTCCTGTATTTTGCGCCACCAAGACTGCGACAAATGAAATCGGCATCCTACGATATTAATATTTGGCCATACAAATCTGGTTGCATTATGAATGGCCAATTCAAAATCAACAACAACTTCAATTGGATTGAAAGTTAATTGTAGATTTTTGCATTAATAATAATTTGAAATAATTTTTTATAAGTATCGCTTTTTTGTTTGGAAGTAACGCAAATATGACTAGAACATAATGCCCATTTTTAAAGCCATAAATACTAAACATCTGGTGAAAATATTTTGTTGCGCATTCAAGCGTACCATCCATATAAATTATTGTTGGAGTTGAACACAAAAAAAAACATGTTTGTGTAGCATGTAAAAACGATAATTTTAAAAGTTTTATCAATAGTTAATCAAAAATTTTCACCTTTGTTGGTTTGCGGGCTGCAATTTTCAACGACTTTCAATACTTCATCTATATTTTTTGTAATTTTCTTCTGATTCTATCGATGTCTTCGGTATTAAGTTCATCTGCAAACGTATTTCCTTTTAATTCGGAATGAATTATTTTTGAATGCTTCACTGTCAAATCTTCCACAGCTTTTCTTTTGGCAGTCTCGCAGTTGAAGAAGTACTTGCATGATTATGAGACCCTTTATCAATATTTTTTTCTTAATTATTTACACTACTATAAACTCTAGCTGGGCACTTGCAGTCACAACACTTCCACCTAATTTTTGGATTATTCAAAAGTGCTGTTTCACCACGCATAATTTTCATATTTTCTAACGAGTTCCGTTTTGCCATGCATACTTTTTTTCTTACCTGTCTAGATTTTATGCCTTTTCTTGCAAAACTATCTTAGAATTATACGTAAGTTAAGTATTCAAATATTTTTTTTTGTATACCATGTATTGGTTCTCATAATTTTTAATTTGAAGAAGATAATAAACATTATCGAAAGCTTGGCTAAGTTGAAAAGTATTTTTATTTAAGAAGCCCACATCAAGACCGGTACCCCAAGACAACCTAGTCTATATATAATAATATCAGTAAAAAAAAGAAGAAAATTGTTTCTCATGTTCTTTTATTTAAATTTGACATTTGTAAAAATAATAAATTTAATTTAATTTGACAACATATTTAAGCTTATTTATGCACTCAGAAATATCAATTTCGTTATTTACAAGTTTAACTAGAGTGTCTTTAATTATAAAATATTAACACATTGACGGACACGCCGGATTTCGAAAACCTCCAAAACAAATGACACCTCTCCTGATCTTATTTATTAAAATTTTTGACAAATATTTCAGTAGGTTATATTATTTGATTATTAAAGTTAAAATATCTGTCAATTTGACAAACGGCCATAGCCGTCAGCGTCCACACAGACAGAAATTTCTTTTGGGGGGGGGGGGGGGGGGGTCAGGACGGTTATAGCCGTCAGTCTTGGGTAATAAAATGTCGTCAAAACTGGAACAGTTTATGGTATGAAAATGTATTTATTAAACAAAAAATATAAAACATTATTTATTTCAACTATTATTGATGCCATAATTGAAAACAAACACCTGGGCACAGCGCTGGTTTGTTGACGCAGGTTTTGCAACGCAAGTAAGTTTCCTTGCGTTTGTTATTCTTTGAGCACTGTTTGCAACGCAAAAAGTATTTTTTTTTTCTTTTGTATTTTTACACCAGACGCATCTTCAAACGGAAATGCATCGATTGGTTCGGTATCGGTTAGCCAGTTTTTATTACCTTCTGCAACCTAGAAACAACCAAACGTTAGTAAAACAAGGTGTATCTAATAAAATGGACTACCTGAACTTCGCCCTCGTTATTACCCACTTCTCTCTCAAGAGGTTCTACATCTGCTGCTGAATCAGAATCTGATCCCTCTTTCTCAAACAGTTCCTCCGCCTCTGCATTTGAATCTGAGTCTAATTCAAAATCTGAATCTCATGCATGAAAACTTTCCTCACTAGAATCGTCAATAGAAATCTCATCCGAATCAACTTCATCAAAAAGTTGTAATAAACGCTCCTGTTCCTTACGATCCATTCTAATAACTAAAATACAATTATTGCAAAATAAATAATGTTTACAATGAACAATAATCTGATATAAAGATAAATAATATTGTCAGCTATTTAATTTTATTAATTTGACGAATTTTTACCTTTTACAATAGTCTATTCCAGCAGATAAAGCAAATTTTTCACTCACTATAATTGCCCGAAGTATAAACAACAACACTGCAACAGGTCTGAACAAATCTTTAATAAAATTACATTTAAAACCTCTTATTTTGTTTGCAACCACCGACACGTCTGTTTATAGGGACACTTATACATAAACACATATAAATTACATTGTTTGGATGACTGGCTTAGCCGTCGTGTCCAAATATATTTCGACTGCTCTAGCAGTCATGTCCCTAGAGACGTGACGGGTATAGCCGGCCTGTCCGTCAATGTGTTAATATTGTGTTTGGATCTCTTACTACTATCATTTTTTAAACGGTACACTAGTTCCCAACAGCACGATTGAGACGTTTATGCCTTCCAAAGCATTGTTACGATGCCTTTCATTAAAACACGACCGAATATCACCGATAATGTCATTTGCTAATCATTGGTTTACAAAATAATCGTTGAATTCTTCTATACTTCTTAACTGTGGGGATGTCTCTATAATGTATAGCCATCCATTGTCGACTGCAGTAGTAGACAGATGGGCCAATGCGCCACATTTCCTTCTTCTTTTACGTCGATATCTGACTCCAGGAAATACTTCACGAAAGGCATTAAGTACTGGAATTTCAAAGTCAATTTTGAAGTAAATCGGATTCCATTCAGGAAATGCTGTTTTAATTAATCTAAATAGTCGTTTGTATGTGCACTCTTTCTTATTCGGCAGTAAAGAATAGAAAACAGGCACTATGGACGTGGCTTCGTGTGTACTGCCTATAATAATAATAATAATAATAAAAATAAACTCTCTTCAACTCACCCCCTTACGAGTGAACCCCAGAAGCTCTGCAGCTTGAGCGGGGGGGGCTATTTTTATTATTTGCCGTGGCGCTCTGCGGAGACTTACTGATGATTGATGGCGCATTTGCTTTACAGTTGTGGGAAAACCCATGAATTGTATAAAATTGACAAAATTGCTTACAACAACTTTTGAAAGTTCCATCTCCAAAAAACGTGGTGCTTTGAACAATAATGCTAGCAAATCCAAGAATCCTGTCATTATCCGTTAAATCATCAACTACTAGAAAACTATCGACAAGATTCTGGGGTAGAATTATCTCACAAGAATTTTTGAAACTCACAGCTCCAATTGACTTTCGTCGTTCTTTGTAGAGAGCACTCTTCTTAGATAGAAATAACGGAACTTTAGTCACAAAATCTAAGCCAGCGTCCTTAACAGTAGCCAAAGATTGATTGAAAATTTGAGGAATTCCTCTCTAGCTCGTTTTCTGCTTGCCATTAAAGCCTTCTCAACTAGCCTAATTTGGAATGCAGCTGTGCTTTGTTTCACGTATAACTTCTGGTTGGCGAGAAGTTAAATAACTAACCACAACACATTGGGGATGTACATCTCCAGGTTATAGTCCCGTCTTTATTACTTCGTAAATGGTTATACTTATAACCTAAGTAGGTGAGTTTTGGACGACCTCTTTTAGTTTCAGGAAACTCCATAATTGTCACTTTCGGATATCAGATAATCATTAGAACTTAATGTATGTATACCAATTTAACAATAATATTGACATGGGTATTATGCCCTTAACGTGTGTACACAATGGGATTGACCCAGGTAGCCTCGCTGCCGTAATAGACGAAATGACGAGTGGCGAATCTGCACTGACGTGGCAAAACGCTACTACAACAGGTACATTTCCTTTTCGTGGCGAACCAGGAAATTACCAGTTATTCTATTTATAAATATTTTAATTCAGCAGGTGTTTTTTTTAAAAATAAAGTAACTTTGACCCATCTTAAAATAGGAATAATACTTAATAATTCACAACTAATTTTGAACAAATCAATATTTGTTTATACCAAGACACATTAAAAGACTGATATCATCTGATGCATTGGGATACCCTGTATATCATCTGATGCATTGGGATACCCTGTATATCTTACGCATATCAGACATGCTAATTCAACATGAATATATTTATTATTCCACAGTAGGAACAAACTCTCTCTTTTCTCGCTTTCCAAAGAAACTATACTCTGCTGCCTAATTATCTGACACCATATATTTTAAAATTCTGTTAGTTTTCACAATCACATCCTCACCACCAATTCTTGATAGATATGATATCTGCAATTTTAGAATTATTAATTAGGTAGTGCCTAGTCAAAACGGTATTAAAAATTACCACAATGTTTCCACTGCTATCTAAAAAGGTTTCCTAAGATATGTATATCTTCCTGGGATTGGAGAGGAATTGGAACAGGAAAATCTGGGACCTCGGCATCATTCACTTTACTGGAATTGCTTTGCTCCAAAAGAGAGCTAAAATTTGAATATTTTGTTGTTGAATACTGCTTAATTTCTGCAATAATGTCTGATAGGCTAAAAAGAATGTAATTATTCAAATAACATGGGTGGAATAATTGTCAATTCACCTTTTCCATCAATTTGAATACTTGTTACGTAAAGTAAAAAAAAAGGAAAACATTAGGTTTAAAATATCTTTATTATTATTACTACATTTTTATATTACAAGTAGGTGTTAATTTTTAAGATTTTTAGTAGGAGGGGTTACAAAAGTGCATCACGGCCAAAGAAACAGGGGCTTTCACCCTGCCAATACTGCTTGATTATTTTGTAGATTTGTATTTAGGTTTATACCTACGAGGGTGTCGAAAAAAAAGACGATCAATTAATTCTTAATATATGGCTAATAGAAGAAACTTCACTTGACGAAGGTTTTGTAATATGTTTATTATCCCTTTTATTTTTATTTTTCGTTGAAAAGAAAGAAGCTTGTTTTTTCAATTTTTTGTTGGGTGGTTCAGCTAAAAAATATTAAGCTTAAATAAATACAATGATCTTTTAAAAATATCAGACAATAGTAAATACGTGAAGATATACTGTCAACCTCAAGTTGTTTATGTGTTGATTCGCTATTTGTTGTCATTGGCATTTTGGAGAGCTTTGAAAATATGTGGTAACCCAGGCATGATGGTATTGGAGGTATCCTTAATTTTAGGAGATATTTCAGAAGACCCTTTCGACTCTTGTTTACAATTTAAAATAATATAATGCATATGTTTGCACATAGTAGCTTGGATATAAAAATCTGCACATGTACATTCACAATTGAATAGATTGTAATAATATAAGTATTTAGATTTACTTTATTGGATGCATCCAAATATATCATACCGTATATCATTTTATATTTTATAGTTTATTGAACTGTTTAAAACTAGGTTAAGCAATTTCTTTACTATTAATTATTTTATATTGTTATAATTTATTAATCAACACTATTCCTGACGACGCAGCAATTCTGCAGTCGGTTGGAATAGTCGATGAATGTTCAGTGAATTCAATAAATGACTTTAGAATAGTAAAGATGGTTTTTATTATTTTATTATCTTGAGTATTTGAATATACAAACTTACTAAGAACCTGTACCATCACATGGCGATCCTGCCAGTCCAAAATATTTTGGAAAGAAGAAAATATTACGTTTAGAACAAGAATTTATAAAAATTACTGGAGTGGAAAAGAAATGGAAGAAAATTAAAAATTAAATTTAAAAAACCATGGCCGGGAAACAGTGGAGGCCAAACAAATGGATGCTGATGTTGATGCTAGTCTACAATAAAATGCCAGAAGATGATAGAGAAAAATGTAGCCAAACAAATTAGAGCTAGCCAAGAATTAGTTTAAACAAGAGAAGCACAGAAGACATTATTTTTTTTAGGTTTTTAGGTTGAAAGAAAAAAAAAAAAAATTAACTATGGAATGAGTTTGCAAAAGGAGTGCAAAAATTTAATAGAAGAACTAAAAGTGTTTTATAGAAATCTATTAAAAGACAGTAGTGAAAGAAGACGTGACCTAAATGTAACTAACCGTAAGTTTAAGAAATTAGATAAGTTTAGAGATAGTTTTAAAGAGTTAAAATTATTATTTAATACATCAGACGTAGATTTTCGATTAAAAACGGAAATTAAAGAGCTTGCAAATGTTATAGATAAATATATTGAGGCAATTCAAGTTAATTTAGGGGAAAGGTTACAATTTGAACAGCACATAGAGCAAACTGAAAGTGATGTCCAATTAGAAGTAGACTCTTCTCTTTCAGATTGCTCAGATAACGCATTTAACATGGGTGAAAAATTCGATTTAAAAACCGCGGCTAGTCTGCTACCAGTTATGAACGATACCGAAACTGTAACGAAACAATTAATCGATGCCATTGATTTGTATGACTCTATGCTTGATGCTGAAGGAAAGAAATTATTAACAACTTATATTCAAAAAAAAAAAGCTTAAGTCAAAATGCAAAAATTAGATTAAATAAAATTTACAACAATAATCAAACTTTAGTTAGTGATCTAAAAAAGTATTTTATTTCTAAAAAATCTTCAACATCCTTAGCTACACAATTACATAATGCTAAACAAGGGTCAAAAACTATCGAACAGTTTGGGAAAACGTTAGAAGAATTGTTAACTGACTTAACGATTACCCAAGCCAACGATAATGAAAATAATGTGCAAATTTTAAGAGAAGTTAATGAAAAGATTGCTCTCAATATTTTTGCAAATGGACTGAGAAATAGAAATTTACAAACTATCATTAAAGCTCGGAATTATGCAAAACTAAATGAAGCAATCCAAGCCGCTAAAGATGAGGAAATCAATGTAAATAATTTTAATAATGAAAATGTTCAAGCTTATCATATGAGAGGTCGTCAAAATTTTAATTCTCATTATAGAGGCAATAATAGAAGTTCTAGAGGGTTTAATAATCAAAATAATTTTAATACAAATTATTCTAGAAATAACTTTAGTTTTAATAAAAGAGGACATACGTATCAAGGTTCTTTTAACCAAAATAGAGGTAGATTTAATAGTAATGTGAGGGGAAATAATTTTAGAGGCAAAGATAGGAGGATATTTCATATAAATAACTCCGATGAATGTAATATTTCAGAAAATCCTTCAACGGGTGACAAGTTTTTTCGTGCCTAAAAGTGTAAACTATAACATATTTTCCTTAAATGGCTTAAATTTCGTCGAAATTTTCTTTAAAAATAATAAATTAATAATTTTATTAGATACAGGAGCTAGTGTAAGTGTTATATTTAAAAATAGGATATTTAATGATGAAGTCGTTGATTTTTCAAAGAAATTACGAATAAATGGTATATCTGGGTCAGTAGTATCAGATGGCACAGTCAATATTACATTACAAATAGATAACGTAGAACTGTCTCATGAATTTCAGCTTTTAGACGTCCTTGAACCAGACATTCAAATGCACGGTATTTTAGGCTCAAATTTCTTTTATGATTATTCTGCGACAATAGACTACGAAAAATTTTTATTTTCGCTTTCATATCATAATACACGACATGTAATTCCTATGCAAACAACACAACAAATTAATTATATGTCAATTCCTGCTAGATGCGAAGTAATTAAATATTGTAAAGTAAATATAAACGCAGATTGTGTTGTTCTACCTAGCGAATTATGTGAAGGTGTTTTTATAGCTGGAACTTTAGTTAGGGCAAAAGAAAATTTGATTCCTGTCAAAATTCTAAATGTAAGAGACCAGGAAGTTACTCTAAAAAATTTTAAACCAAAATTAGAAAAATTAGAAAACTATAATTTGTGCGAATTTAAAACAAAACCTACCTTTTCAGTTACTAGAGCAGATAAGTTATTAGATTTGATAAAATTACAACATTTAAATAGGGAAGAGAAAAACTCATTGGAAAAAATCTTAGTAAAATATTTTGATGTGTTTCATCTCGAAAATGATCCGTTAACTGTCTCCAATATTGGCAAAGAAAAAATTCAATTAAAAGACTCAGCAAAATCAGTTTTTATAAAGCCATATCGTTTACCTCATGCTCAAAAAACACAAATTCACTCAGAAATCGATAAAATGTTGCAAAGTGGCATTATCGAAGAAAGTAAATCAGAGTGGCAATCTCCTTTATTAATCGTTCCAAAAAAGGGTTTAGATGAAAGAGGGGAGAGACGAGTTAGAATAGTTATAGATTATAGGCAGTTGAATGCGCAAATAGAAGATGACAAATTTCCATTACCTTGTATTACAGAAATTTTAGATGCATTATCAGGTGCAATGTATTTTTTTCATCTTGATTTATCTCAAGGTTATTATCAGATAGAATTAGAGAAAACAAGCAGAAAATATACGGCCTTTGCTACTGATCGAGGTCAGTATCAAATGACTCGACTTCTTATGGGTATGAAAACAAGCCCTAGTGCATTTTCTCGGGCAATGACACTTGCAATGTCGGGACTTAACTATGAATGCTGTTTTGTTTATCTTGATGATTTAATCGTTTTTGCAAATAATTTAATCAAAGTAAAACACTTCAGGCCTTATTTATTTTCTAAAAAATTCGTCATTTTGACAGATCACCGCCCGTATTAAAGGTACAGAGAATGTTGTAGCGGATGCCCTCTCTCGTATAGATATATCTTCAGAAGAACTAAAAAATTTGAATAATGAAATATGCAATTCAGTTTATATTACAACAAGAGCTCAAACAAAAGATGTCAAAAATAAATGTTTAGACAGTTTCAGTAAAAATTCTGATGAAAGGATTGATCACCCTGGAGTTATAGAATTATTGAAACGTCCTAAAAATTCTTTTTGTCTAAATCCAATATCTATGACAGAATTTAAAAATATTAAAAAAGAAAATAAATGGAATTACATTGTTGGGAACTTAATTTATAATAAAGATTCGCGAATAATATATTTTAATCAGGAACCTCGATCGACATCAGACCTAGGTACTATGTTGAGAGACCTGAAACATATTTATGATAAATATGACATTCCGGAATTAGTTGTTTTAAAAAATAAGAAAAGTGCACAGTTTATTAACGATATTTTAAAGTTCTCAAATCTTATAAAAGATACCGGTATCAAATTATCCATAATACATGATGTAGAAAATGTCACAGATCTTGAAACGAGACAAATTATATTAAATGATTTTCATATTCTTCCCTCAGGGGGCCATGCAGGCATTAACAGAATGTTTAACAACATCAAAAAAAGGTATTTTTGGGGAGGTTTGCGTAAAGACATCGAAACTTTTGTTAAAAAATGTGACGACTGTCAACGCTATAAACATTCTATATTAAATAAAGAGCAAATGACTATCACCACTACAGCTTTCTCGGGTTTTCAAAAAATTTACTTAGACCTAGTTGGTCCACTACCACAAGATTCCGAAGACCAAAAATATATTTTAACTCTACAATGTGAATTAACAAAATTTGTAGAAGCATATCCCTTAAAAAATAAAGAAGCGCACACCGTAGCTCTGGCTTTGATAAATAATTTCATTTTAAGGTATGGCATCCCAAATGAAATTGTTTCAGATCAGGGTACGGAATTTTTGGCATGTATTTTAAAAGAAATATGTCAATTTTTACAAATTAAAAAGCTTAATTCAACAGCATACCACCATGAGACCCTAGGTGCTCTTGAAAATTCTCATAAAAATTTAGGTGCATATTTGCGAATTCAAGTATCTAAATATGGCAATGCATGGAGCACATGGGTCCCTTACTGGTGTTTTGCTTATAACACAACGGTACATACGGAAACTAAGTACACACCTTACGAATTAATTTTTGGAAAACTCGCTAAATTGCCGTCTAATTTACAAAATCAAATAGACCCTATTTATAATTTCGATGATTACCCCCGGGAACTAAAATATAGATTGCAACAAGCATGTAACGATGCAAGAGTCAATTTAAATAATTCTAAATATAAAAGAAAATCTACGTATGATGTAAATAAAAAATCTGTAATATATAATGTAGGAGATAAGGTTATGTTAAGAAATGTGGGTACCAATAAGTTAGATCCCTTATATAGCGGTCCTTTTAGCGTTATAGAGGAAAAAACTCCAAATATTTTAATAAAGATGGGAGAAAAAACAGTTGAAGTTCACAAAAATAGAGTTAAACTGTATAATAGCTAAAAAAAAAATATTTATGGATAAATATTTTTTTTTCCTTTTTCCGTGGGAGATGTAATAATATAAGTATTTAGATTTACTTTATTGGATGCATCCAAATATATCATACCGTATATCATTTTATATTTTATAGTTTATTGAACTGTTTAAAACTAGGTTAAGCAATTTCTTTACTATTAATTATTTTATATTGTTATAATTTATTAATCAACACTATTCCTGACGACGCAGCAATTCTGCAGTCGGTTGGAATAGTCGATGAATGTTCAGTGAATTCAATAAATGACTTTAGAATAGTAAATATGGTTTTTATTATTTTATTATCTTGAGTATTTGAATATACAAACTTACTAAGAACCTGTACCATCACAAGATACATTGCAGAAGGAACATTTTAATTGGCAGTTGGGGATTAGACAACACATTTCTTTCCTTGAGACTATGTATAAAACAGATTTATAAGTTAATGTCCAAATATTCTCTTGCTTTAAAACGATGTCGTTTATGGATATTCTGGATGTGGCTGTTATCAACTCCTTTTGTAATTTTGATGAATTGTTTTGCGAACGTTCTCAACCAACATTCAAATTCTAAAAAAATATATATTAACACGATTCATATTCATAGAAAATACTGTTAAAAAAAAATACATTTAGTAAAGTACCAACCAAAAAAAAGTACTAATATAAAGCTTCTTATAAATTAAAAGACAGTTAAAGATATACGTTAAGGTCTATGAACGACAAGTTAAATTAAACAAAACAAAATGTGAAGGTTTATACCGGGGTTTTAATTGAAAAATTAAAAACAGCACCAAATACCATGGACGTAGAAAATGGTGGGGAAAAGGGAACACTCTTCTAACTGCACGCCACTGGATCTAGTTATGAAACATGATTTTTTACTAAAACATGTCTTTTATACATTTAAAAACGTCCTATTAAATTTCAAATTTATATATTTCGATTTATGTATTTCGAAAAGTAATCAGGTTGGACTCCTCATCCATTATATCATTTTGTCCCATTTTACGAGAGGTAGGTATCTACAGACAAACGTTGTGTCATTTGGAAACACCCTGTTTGAATACATTGACATACATTCAAAACAATATACGATTCTCAGTGCAGCAGTCGTTTCAATTTTGAGCTGGATTTTGATATACCCTTATTTTTTATTTCTGTTTTCTTTTTGTTATTTAATTTTTTCATTCTAATAAATATTCTCTGTTTCAGAAAAGCTTTTGTCACTATTTCAGGAATATCAACTTTTCCTTTTAAAACTTTCATCAATTTGTTGAGAATGTTTTTCTTTGCTGCCAAAGTACCTTTATTGATTTTTTTAAAATGTCTCTAATATTTCAATGGACCTTGTCAATTTTGAAGAAGGCGCTGTGAAATCACCATATGATAATTGTTTAACCCATGAAGGTTTTGCGTATGAATGGTCTTCATGTTTAAGCATATAGAAGAAAGTATTTAATTCAGGATGTAATTTGCTAAATTGGCTAACCAGCCAGAAAGGTACTTTACACCATCAGTAGTGTTTGTTTGGGAAAGGAAGAAACTAGGTCAAACTAGCCGCTCCCAGCCCGCCCCACCCGTGCGAGAATCGAGTGCGCTCTCATGTATCTGAAAATCCCTTCCTTTTACAATTATCTTCATACATATCGAAACAGTATCTAAGCCCTCCCATACCTATCAAAATTATCTAAGTGGGAGAGAACGAACTTCATTCATCCAAGGATCTCCGAAGAATGAACTTAATTATATTATTCCTTATTATTAACCAAAATAAATTCTAATTTTTGAATTAATATAATCTTTGAAAAAATCCAATATCAAAAATTTAATCACAGTATGCTTATGATTGTAATTTTTTCTATAAAAAATGCACACATAAAAAACTTTGAATTAAAAAATTAATTTACTAATAAAAAATTTGAAAAATGAATTGGGAAGAAATAAAATCAAACAAAAAATTCTATATTCGATATATTTTTGGTAAAAAAACAAAAATTTAATTATTCATTGTTGAAATTAATTCAAATCCTTCTCGTGGAGACAAATCAATTCCTGGTTTCCATCTTATAACTTTTGATATTCATCCGGGTTGAGACTCAAATTAATTCCTTTGGTAGTTTCCAAAATCATGGGTTGAGACTCATAAAAAAAAAAAAATATGATTAAAAAACAAGTTCATAAAAACGTCTATTAACTCACCAATACATTAATCGATCTTTAAATCATTGTTGTGTAATTTGTTCATTTTTTAATAACCATATTTTAATATTTAATCAAAAATTTGTAGATTAAAGCATACTCATTTAATATATGATATAAAATTCGACCTTAGGTGTAATGAACCCAACAAAATATATTCACATATAAACAAATGAGAGATCAAGTGAAGGTGTGTTGAACCTTACAAGTATATTCACCTATAAACATATGAGAGATCAACTAAAGACATAATGAACTTAACAAGTTTATTTACCTCTAATCACATGAGAGTGATAAACCGAAGTACTTTTTTTAATCATATGAGAGTGTGTGGAACAAGGATTAAATAAATACAGGGCCCTAGACATTGAAAACTTTAGTTTCAAAAGTTAAAGTCTAGTACTCATTCGATATGTGGATGTGTTATCAACCCGAATCCAAAATTACAGATCTGAAAAGTGCTGTTGAAGATCGAAGACGCTTGTTTGCAAATTTAAAATTCGACGCTTCCCATGAAATCATTTATGGAAATGGTTATTATTCTAAAGAAGAATGTACACTTTTGGTTGAAAAATATGATGCAGCAACAGAAGTTTGTGATGCTTTTCTTGAAGGTGAAATTTCAATTGAGACTTTGGTGGATGAACTCATTACTCTCAAATTATATATTTATTTAGATGTGTTGGAAAAACATGTGGATCCAATTACGTTAGAGAAAATACAATCCATTAAAGAAAATGTTGATTATGATGATGATTCTGATGAGGAAAATTCACAACGGTTTTAATAATTTTTATACAATTTTAATCATAAATAAAAAATTGTAATTCATCATTTCATGTATCTTATTTTCCCCCACCTAATCACTAAAATCCAATAAAAGCAACTGTAAAGGCAAACTGTGTTTAGTTTATTTAAAGTTTCAACAATGGGTGACATAGAAAAATCCGATATTTTCTTGGGTGAACGATACACTTATTTAAACCGATCAAAAACAAAATATGTTTCTTCAAGTTTATCATGTGATTTAAAATATGCACCTTGTGTAGTAATTAGTAGCAGCAAAGGGTTCTATATAACGTTTCCTGAAGAAACATGGAAGCACTTTTTAAACCATAAAGAGAAAATTAACAACTTTTTCAATAATTCAGAAGCCAGTGAAGAGATTGTGGGTATTGGAAAAATATTTCTAGAGTTAAAACATCTAGCATATGCAAATGTGTTGAAGATATCAAACGAATATTCATATATAATCTTAGCATCAAATACAGTTGAAGAATTATGGAAAATTGTACCACTAATAAACATACAATTAGAACAATTAAAAAATCAACAATTTGGTAGCACACTCAAAGTTCTTCAAATGGGTGTTAAATCTGTAACTGATAAAATTAATACAGGTTTAAAAATAATGGAGTCAATTAAAAATATTAATCCCATAACTTATGGTATAGCCTGTGAAGTACTTTATAAATATCCAGAACTACTCGATTATGAAGAATGTTAGATTCGATGAAAGCAAAAACACAATTCACATTATCGAGGTTGACCAGACGATAATAAAAACTAATTGGCAATCAATAATTTTAGATAAAATCCGATTCAACACTCGTATAGAAGAAGCTTCCAAATTAATTAATCCAATTTTACATAGAAATAAAATTTATGTAAGAAATAAAGTTTATATTTAATTTGTATACTTTTATTAAAAAATTACAATAAAGCATTCTTATTAATCCAAGACTTTTCATTTAATCCCAACCATTTTACATAGTATTGATTTTTTTTTCGTTTCAAAATTTTTTCTACCAAATAGATATCTGGGTTTCTCACTTTTTGTAGTTCCTGTGTGTGTAATGAAGTTATTTTTCACAATTTAAATAATTTGAATAATTTCGGGATTCAATGAAAATTTATTTGAAATTAAATAAAACGTTCGATTTTTATTTGGCTCACCCTATACATATTTTAAAATATTTCACGAGCTAACGCCGTTTAAAGATAGTATTGCGCGCGCCGCGAATCCAGTCGCTTTGGAAGGGATTTTTTCGTAGTAGGAATTCTTCAGAGCTTAGGTGAGAAATAATTTGAAATTAAGAATTGATTCTATTCCTGCGATTCGAAATTAACAGCCGCGTTTAAAATTCATTAGTCGTTCCGCCGTTCCGAAATTCCAAGAAATATTCCTAGGTATAAAATTCTTAGTATTGTTTTCCGTAATTTTTCATTTGATTTTGCCGTGTTAATAAGATAAATTAGAATCGCGTTAATTTTGATCCGAAATCACATCCGTTTAGTTTTAAAAGATAAGACGCCGCGTCGTGTATTGTTTACCTACATTTTTTTTGTACCGTTCCGACTTTCTCTTTTTATATCATTTGCTTTTCGTTCGATTGTTTCGCCGGTATTAATTTGAGAATAATTTAGTTATTAGTAAAAGACTTCATTTAATTTTTACAAAGAGTTATTTAGATTTTGAAAATCAAAATACCGAATTGCGTGAGATTTTTATTTTAGTTCTCGTTTTTTTTATTTCTTGAATAATTTGGCTGAAATAGTTTGATCATTTTACCGGTTTTATAATTTAGTTTATTTATAATTAAATTTTCATTCTCAGGGGCGTACCTGATTTAATTTAATTTTAAATATCATTATTTTTCCGAATTAGTAAACGAGAATAGTTTATTCATTTTAGGGACCCGTAATTTCATTTTTAATTTTGTTAATTATTTTAATTTCCGAAAAATTAATTTAATTTTGTTTTCTTTTCGTGGCCGAATTTTAGGAGAGTTATTTAAGTTCTCAGTTTTTAATTTTATTTACGATTACATTTCTAATTTTGATAATTATCTTTTCCGCTAGATTAACCGAAATTGATTCATTTATTGATGGTTTTCTTGAGTTAGTTTGTTTTTAATTAAATCTCAGTTAGCTTTGGTTACCTTTTCACGTCCGAAATTTAATAGTAGTTACCGCATTAATTGTTCCGACTGTCGCGTAAGTAATTTAAAAGCATTGGGATCAGATCTTATCTTCGTGGTGGCTTCGGCAAAAACCCCCAGACAATATCTCCCCAATTGCAGAGTTTAGTTCGCCGTGAAGTAGTAGCTTTGGGATCAGATCTTATCTTCGTGGTGGCTTCGGCAAAAACCCCCAGACAATATCTCCCCATAGCTAAGTTCGCTCGCCGGGTAATAATTTTCAACGCTTTGGCACGGTTAGGTAGTCGTGAAATAATTTAAAAGCATTGGGATCAGATCTTATCTTCGTGGTGGCTTCGGCAAAAACCCCCAGACAATATCTCCCCAATTGCAGAGTTAGTTCGACGTGTAGTTTCCGAAATCTTGGGACCAGATCTTATCTTCGTGGTGGCTTCGGCAAAAACCCCCAGACAATATCTACCTGAGTTTCGGCCGGCCTGTATTAGTATCACAGCTTCGGGACTGATCTTATCTTCGTGGTGGCTTCGGCAAAAACCCCCAGACAATATCAGATTCTGAATGCTTAGGTCCGTAAATTCAACCCCCGCGATTACCCTGTTTATTCCGTAAAATAAGAAAGCTAACTAACTCACCCGATTTAAGTTAAATAATTTAATAGTATTAATTTACGTTTCCGGTTAATTAGCATTTTTAGAAAGAGAGTCATAAAATAGTTGCCGATTTTAATTTCCGAATTTGACAAGTAGATTGCATAATTAATAAGGTTAGATAACTCTCCTGTTTTAATTTAAAGTAATAAAAGTAATTAAGAATAAATTTATTAACTTTCTTGTTAATTCTAGAACATAATAAATTTTGACAAACCCTGCCGATCTATTTCATAAATTAATTAGGCTAAATAACTCTTTCATAGTGATTTAGATATTTAATAGAAGTTATTTTGTTTTTCCGTTTGTTTCCGTAATTTGATAAATTTAATTAAAGTCTGATTGAGTCACTCCGTCACTACAGTCACTATAAGGCCGAATCGAACGTTTCTTTTAAACGTAGTATTTTTTTGTTCAGGGTTAAATAGGGTTGGGCTTTGAAGTAGAACGAATTTTATTTTGTTACACTAGCTAAAAACAATATATGTGTCACGTTTATTTCCTGGTTTATATTCACCAACCTTACCTCTTTTCAGGGATAAAAAAAAAGGTATCTAATAAAGTAAAAATAATTAAGTCTGAAGTCAACTAGACCCCTGGAGAATACCGTATCTCCATCTGAAGTTACCTGTGCCCCTAAGAGGCCGTTTCTAAGGGTTGTGGAGCATACCACATAAAAAAACTGGCGCTCGAGCAATCTCCGTAGTAAAGCGTCATCTTGTAAGGCAATATTTTTCTTAGTGGCAAGAAAAAGCCTTACAAATTGGCGCCCGAGCAGGGACCGTATTGATTTTCAGTTTAGGGTAGTTCCGTTGCCACTAGAAGCCCGTTTCTTTGTTTTCGTAAATTTTAATTTCCAGAATACACTTGTTTTTTCTAGTATTTTAATTAAAATTTGTCTAAATTTTTTTTTTCCGAATAAGCCCTAAAGCAGTGAATATAAACCAGCCGAAAACTAGTTAGTTGTAAACCGTGGTAGATTTTAACCGGATTTCAAAGCCATCCCGTGTCCGCGATTTACCTGTGTTGTGTTGTTCCGGTATTGGACCACTCGTGAAACGAACCAGTAAAATATGCCAAACACGCGTGATGCTAGTTCCGAACCCATCCGTGTCCATGATTGGAAAATTTCTTTTGATAACCGCGACGACCCAGTATCTTTTCTAGAAAGACTAGAAGAAATCTGCCTTTCTAAAGGCGTTGATAAAAACCGTTTGCTACCAAATATACCTGAACTTTTGTCTGGAGACCCCGCATTATGGTTCCGTAATAACCGACCCTTTTGGAATAGCTGGGACGATTTCGAAGCAGATTTCCGTACTTTCTACTTCCCCGTAAATTACCTTATCGATTTAGAGGTTGAAATAAGTAGAAGGTTACAACGCCGGAATGAAACTGTCACCAGTTATATAACCGATCTCCAAACTCTCATGAGACGACATGGGAAGATGACAGCCGACCAGCAATTGCTCTGGCTATATAGAAACTTATTGCCAGAATACCGACAACAGATCCGCAAGACCGATTATTCCAATATTACAACATTCTGTCAAGTAGTCAGGGAATATGAACTATTGAGGAAAGAATTACAGAATGTTCCGTCAACCAGCGCCGCTCCGAGAAATACCGTTCCCCGTCCCTCACCTCCTGAATCATTCCTTCCCCCACCTCCTGAACAACCCCGCTATCCCCAACCAAACCCTTCTCGTTTTCCTCAGACCACCACACCCCGATATTCCCGTCCTGATTATCCTCAGAGAACCGCTCCTTCCGCCGCCGCCGTACCACAACGACTGGAACCGCAAAGAATCGAACCACAACCATTCACTTCCCGTGGAGAAGTGTTGTGCTGGAATTGTGGAGAAACAGGACACCGTCGAACAGAATGTAAAAATCCAAGAAAAATTTTCTGTTCACGATGCATGAAGGAAGGTGTATATTCCCGAAATTGCCCGTGTAACCAGTCGGGAAACGAGACCGGAGCTGTACGGAAGGGAGGTCCCAACAGCTCCAACCGACACTAGCCGCCCAAGAAACCATTGCACTACCCGATCATGACGTCCGCCCGCACCTAACACTGGAAATAGAAGGTGAAAATTTCTTGGCATTGTTAGACACCGGAGCTTCAAAATCATACTTAGGAAATCGTTTGGCGGAACATCTTTCCCAGAAAAAGCAACCCAGAAAAGCAGTTCCGACAACTGCTAGGTTAGCAAATGGAATGATTATCCGTATTCAAGACACTTATTCCGTAAAGATGAAGCTTGGCAACCAAGAAGCGACTGAAGAAATAGTCCACTTTCCGAATTTGAGTGCCGACATAGTTCTGGGAATGGACCGGTTGAAGAAGTATGATTTCCGATTGGAATTGGGGACTGGAAAAGTAACGATGGGTGAGATACCGATGATCCCTATCACACAAGCCGTGTCCTGTCATCCAATGGGAATTGTAGAAGAAGCCGTACAGAAAGATACCGTTGTTGATACGATTCCGTCCGCCGTTTTCAATCCGATTCCGTCCGCCGTTCTAAACTCATTTGTTGTCAAAGCCATGGTCCATGCCGAATGTGGACCACAGGATTTCCATGATTTGCCTGAAGAGAAAGAAACAGAAAACAAAAAGGACAAAGAGTCCCTTCCGAATGTTTCTCCTAACCATTCCGTCCCTATATGTTCTACAACCCCAACGACCAGCAAGAAGACACAAGACTTCGGGTCAGGGTTGGACGAAATAGAAATAGACGAATCTTACCATTCCAAACTCAGTGAAAGCTGTGATGAAGATGAAGAAGGAGAAAATACGAGGAGTATAGGATGTCCGTTGGAAGCTATCACCCCTGTTTCTGAGAGAACGTTAACCGCCGAACAATCCCGAAAATTGGATGAATTTTTAGAAACTGAACTGCCCGCATTTGAAATGATTCAAGGACCAACAGATTTAGTAGAACACGAAATCCGTTTAGTCAAATCAGAACCGATCAAACAGAGATACCGGCCACAGAATCCGAAAATGCAGGAAATTATCAACGAGGAGGTAGACAAGATGTTGGACGAAAGGGTAATAGAACCCTCAAAAAGTCCTTGGAGTTCCCCTGTTGTAATTGTAAGAAAAAAAGATGGCAAGCACCGATTCTGCATCGATTTCCGGAAAGTAAACGAAGTTACGATGAAAGATGCATATCCACTACCGTATATGAACGCCATCCTGGATAAACTACGAGCCGCTAAGTTTATTACCAGCCTCGATTTGAAGAGTGGTTACTGGCAGATTCCACTGTCAGCTCGTAGTAAGCCAATCACTGCATTCACTGTACCAGGACGAGGGCTTTTCCAATTCCGGGTTATGCCATTTGGCCTACATTCTGCTCCGGCCACTTTCCAAAGGCTAATTGATAGAATCATTGGGCCAGATATGGATCCGCACGCATTCGCGTACTTAGATGACATCATTATTCTTGGCGAGACTTTCGAATCTCACCTAGCAAATGTGAAAGAAGTTTTCCGACGCCTGAGAGAGGCTAAACTTCAAATCAATTTTGAAAAGTGTCATTTTTGTTTGCCCAGCATGAAGTATCTTGGACACATAGTAACCGGAGATGGAATCAGTACCGATCCCGAGAAAATTGAAGCGATTTCTAAATTCGAAGCTCCGAAAAATATTAGAGAACTCAGGAGATTTTTGGGTGTAGCCTCCTGGTACCGCCGATTTGTGCCGTCGTTTTCCCAAGTAGTATCGCCGCTTACCAAACTACTAAGAAAATCTTACCGTTGGAGGTGGGTAGAAGAACAAGAAACCGCTTTTCTGAAAATCAAGAAAATTTTAACTGAAGCTCCGATCCTCAGCTGTCCCGACTTCAACATTCCGTTTTCATTACAAACAGATGCTTCAGACCATGGCTTAGGAGTAGCTCTGACACAAAAGAAAGATGGCATCGACTACGTCATCGCCTATGCCAGTAGAACTCTAAGTCCAGCCGAAAGAAATTATTCTGTGACAGAAAAGGAATGTCTAGCGATAGTCTGGGGAATTGAAAAGATGAGGGCATATTTAGAAGGCTACCACTTCACGGTGATCACTGACCATCAATCACTCAAATGGTTACATTCTATAGTGAGTCCGTCCGGCCGATTAGCACGATGGAGTATTTTCCTGCAACAATACGATTTTGAGATCCAATACCGCCGAGGAGCTCTAAACCGAATAGCCGATGCGCTGTCTCGCAATCCGTTACCCGACACCGAAAACCCGTCAAACCTTCCTGATATTTGCACTATGGAGGAAGATACTAATTGTAAATGGTATCTAACCAAGAAGGCAGAGGTTGAACGAAATCCATTAGACCACCCAGACTACTGTATAAAAGAAAACCGTCTTTACCGCCATTTTTGGGACATCAACGATTACAAAGAGCCTGAATTCTCCGATCCGTGGAAATTGTGTGTTCCTAAGCCGCAAAGAGACAGAGTCCTGAAAGAGAATCATGACGCACCAAATGCCGGCCACACCGGAATTGCAAAAACCATCACCCGTATCGCCCGACGATATTATTGGCCTGGTATGTTCCGAGACATAACGAAGTATGTAAGAAGTTGCATAACTTGTCAGAAATACAAACCGTCTCAACAACAGACACCAGGAAAAATGTTTCCGTCTCCGAATCGACAGCCATGGGAAGTTGTTAGTACCGATCTGGTAGGACCCTTACCCCGAAGTAAGAAGGGTAATGCATATATTGTCATGTTCATGGACCGATTCACTAAGTGGGTTCAATGCAAAGCTATCCGATCAGCAACCGCGAAGAGTATCAGTTCCGCCTTCTACGACGACGTCGTTACCACCTTTGGGTGCCCGAAAGAAGTCATTACCGATAATGGAACTCAGTACACCAGCAAACTCTTCGAGTCTGTTTTAAAAGAGTTGGGAATCCGCCACCGTTGTACGCCAGCTTACACGCCGCAGGCTAACCCAGTGGAACGTGCAAACCGAACGATTAAAACAATGATAGCCCAGTTTTGCGACAATAATCACCAGAATTGGGATTTACACTTGTCCGATCTCAAGTTTGCTATCAATACATCTCGGCACGAATCCATCGGTTATTCTCCAGCCTTTTTAAACTTTGGGAGGGAACTTGTCGTCCCCAAATCCCTACGCCAAGAAGTTGAAGCAGCTGATCCGCAAACTGACACCGAACAGACTGATAACGTCATTCCCGAAAACTTTGTACAGAGGCTAGACAAACTCAAAGATTGTTATGATCTTGCCCGGCTCAACCTCTCCCGTGCATTCACTTCCCAGAGTCACTATTATAATCTACGCCGACGTGACTGGAAATGTGCCCTTGGAGATCTGGTAATGAAGAAGGAGCACACCCTCTCATCCGCCGTCGATCATGTAGCTGCTAAATTAGCTCCGAAATATTCTGGTCCGTATACCGTTGTCAAAGTTGTGTCTCCCGTCATATATAATCTAAAAGATGCAACTGGAAAGAGGCTGAATCAGGTCCATATCAAAGACCTTAAACCCGCCGTAGAGGGTTCCATGTAGATGTTCCCGTAGATCCGACACCGGAGTGTCGTAATTCGATGTTACCACCCCTGGTAACAATAATACTAATAATCTTTATTTCAGGAAAAGTTTACATAATGATAATGGTAATACCAAGGGAAATTGTCACGTGAACGTAGAGGCATCCCGCCGAAGGCTTAAATTTGTTGTAAATTTTGTTTAAAATTGTATTTTGATAGGTAGGTTTGGAAGAAAAATAAGCGTAAACGAAGTTCACTCTTATTTTTCTTACCGAAGTAAGGGGGGGATGTAATGAAGTTATTTTTCACAATTTAAATAATTTGAATAATTTCGGGATTCAATGAAAATTTATTTGAAATTAAATAAAACGTTCGATTTTTATTTGGCTCACCCTATACATATTTTAAAATATTTCACGAGCTAACGCCGTTTAAAGATAGTATTGCGCGCGCCGCGAATCCAGTCGCTTTGGAAGGGATTTTTGCGTAGTAGGAATTCTTCAGAGCTTAGGTGAGAAATAATTTGAAATTAAGAATTGATTCTATTCCTGCGATTCGAAATTAACAGCCGCGTTTAAAATTCATTAGTCGTTCCGCCGTTCCGAAATTCCAAGAAATATTCCTAGGTATAAAATTCTTAGTATTGTTTTCCGTAATTTTTCATTTGATTTTGCCGTGTTAATAAGATAAATTAGAATCGCGTTAATTTTGATCCGAAATCACATCCGTTTAGTTTTAAAAGATAAGACGCCGCGTCGTGTATTGTTTACCTACATTTTTTTTGTACCGTTCCGACTTTCTCTTTTTATATCATTTGCTTTTCGTTCGATTGTTTCGCCGGTATTAATTTGAGAATAATTTAGTTATTAGTAAAAGATTTCATTTAATTTTTACAAAGAGTTATTTAGATTTTGAAAATCAAAATACCGAATTGCGTGAGATTTTTATTTTAGTTCTCGTTTTTTTTATTTCTTGAATAATTTGGCTGAAATAGTTTGATCATTTTACCGGTTTTATAATTTAGTTTATTTATAATTAAATTTTCATTCTCAGGGGCGTACCTGATTTAATTTAATTTTAAATATCATTATTTTTCCGAATTAGTAAACGAGAATAGTTTATTCATTTTAGGGACCCGTAATTTCATTTTTAATTTTGTTAATTATTTTAATTTCCGAAAAATTAATTTAATTTTGTTTTCTTTTCGTGGCCGAATTTTAGGAGAGTTATTTAAGTTCTCAGTTTTTAATTTTATTTACGATTACATTTCTAATTTTGATAATTATCTTTTCCGCTAGATTAACCGAAATTGATTCATTTATTGATGGTTTTCTTGAGTTAGTTTGTTTTTAATTAAATCTCAGTTAGCTTTGGTTACCTTTTCACGTCCGAAATTTAATAGTAGTTACCGCATTAATTGTTCCGACTGTCGCGTAAGTAATTTAAAAGCATTGGGATCAGATCTTATCTTCGTGGTGGCTTCGGCAAAAACCCCCAGACAATATCTCCCCAATTGCAGAGTTTAGTTCGCCGTGAAGTAGTAGCTTTGGGATCAGATCTTATCTTCGTGGTGGCTTCGGCAAAAACCCCCAGACAATATCTCCCCATAGCTAAGTTCGCTCGCCGGGTAATAATTTTCAACGCTTTGGCACGGTTAGGTAGTCGTGAAATAATTTAAAAGCATTGGGATCAGATCTTATCTTCGTGGTGGCTTCGGCAAAAACCCCCAGACAATATCTCCCCAATTGCAGAGTTAGTTCGACGTGTAGTTTCCGAAATCTTGGGACCAGATCTTATCTTCGTGGTGGCTTCGGCAAAAACCCCCAGACAATATCTACCTGAGTTTCGGCCGGCCTGTATTAGTATCACAGCTTCGGGACTGATCTTATCTTCGTGGTGGCTTCGGCAAAAACCCCCAGACAATATCAGATTCTGAATGCTTAGGTCCGTAAATTCAACCCCCGCGATTACCCTGTTTATTCCGTAAAATAAGAAAGCTAACTAACTCACCCGATTTAAGTTAAATAATTTAATAGTATTAATTTACGTTTCCGGTTAATTAGCATTTTTAGAAAGAGAGTCATAAAATAGTTGCCGATTTTAATTTCCGAATTTGACAAGTAGATTGCATAATTAATAAGGTTAGATAACTCTCCTGTTTTAATTTAAAGTAATAAAAGTAATTAAGAATAAATTTATTAACTTTCTTGTTAATTCTAGAACATAATAAATTTTGACAAACCCTGCCGATCTATTTCATAAATTAATTAGGCTAAATAACTCTTTCATAGTGATTTAGATATTTAATAGAAGTTATTTTGTTTTTCCGTTTGTTTCCGTAATTTGATAAATTTAATTAAAGTCTGATTGAGTCACTCCGTCACTACAGTCACTATAAGGCCGAATCGAACGTTTCTTTTAAACGTAGTATTTTTTTGTTCAGGGTTAAATAGGGTTGGGCTTTGAAGTAGAACGAATTTTATTTTGTTACACTAGCTAAAAACAATATATGTGTCACGTTTATTTCCTGGTTTATATTCACCAACCTTACCTCTTTTCAGGGATAAAAAAAAAGGTATCTAATAAAGTAAAAATAATTAAGTCTGAAGTCAACTAGACCCCTGGAGAATACCGTATCTCCATCTGAAGTTACCTGTGCCCCTAAGAGGCCGTTTCTAAGGGTTGTGGAGCATACCACATAAAAAAACTGGCGCTCGAGCAATCTCCGTAGTAAAGCGTCATCTTGTAAGGCAATATTTTTCTTAGTGGCAAGAAAAAGCCTTACATGTGTAAAATCCACCCTTAATTTCACCATTATTAACATCTTGCAGTAAATAAGTAATGGGGTTAGTCATTTTCACCTTTTTAATACGAAAAATTTCAGTTGTCCAAGAAGGAGTATATCCCTTTTTAAAAACATGTCGATATTTACTAATTCGAACAGGGTCACCTACTCTAAATTTAGGTTTTTGTGGATCAACCACTTTTAATTGATTAAAAGCTTTTATTTTATTTTCATTTTTTTGATTAACTTTAGCAGGAATTTGTTTCGTTGTTGAATGTCGTGTATTATTATATTTTGAAACAATATCAGGTAGAATGTTTAACCACTTGTAAGAACCTTGTAAACTAAAATTTTTAAATAATAAATTTTTCAAAGTACGAATGACACGCTCTGCAATGGATGCTTTTAAATTTGAATACGTAGAATAATGATTAATTCCATATTTCATCATCAAATTACTAAAATCTTTATTATAAAACTCTGTTCCGTTATCGGATTGTAAATTTTTAGGTATTTTATCCATTCGAGACAAGATTTTTGACATTGCATTAACAACATCTTTTCCAGATTTTGTTTTTATCGGCTCAGCCCACACAAATTTACTAAAAGCGTTGATAACAATATAATTATACCCTTTATTTTCTTTTGAAAATTGTGATAATACTGCTAAATCTATCTGAATCAAATCATTCAATCCTTTAATAATAACATGTCGTCTTCGAAAATTTATTCTAGCTGGCTTATGTAATTCATTAACAACAATATTTTTTTCACTCATTTTTTTCTAATGGACATTGAATTACAAAATCTGCACACATAATATCTGGTGTTCCTAGATTAAATTCAATTTTATCTCCTTTCTGCAGTGTTTGTCCCGATAAAGTATGATATTTATATAATTTTGAGTTTAACAAAACATCACCATCAGCAGAATAATGTTTGATTGATTCTATTAGACCAGAAACAGGGAAAACAAAGGCAGTACCTTGATTATCCAATATATATAATTGTTTATTTTTATTTATTTGTTTAACTCCTTTAAATCTAATAAAACATTTACTGTGAAATAATTTAGGTTCACAAATATAAAAAGGACTTGTAGGGTTTAAAATTCCTAAATTGTTTCCAAAAAAGGAAGTTTCGTTTAAGAAATGACTACCAAATTTATTAATTGGCATATTTCAACTGACTAATGTAAACTGATTCAAAACTTTTTGTGTTAGTCTATTTATTTATCTTGACCTGACACAATCTAAACTATTCAATAATACCAGCTTCTATCAGTTCTTCAATAATCGAATTCATCTCATTATTGTGTCCTGTATGACCTGCTGCTTGAGAAGAATGAAGTAATTGAAGCCTTTCAACCAACTCATTATAATTATCGTAATATTTATAATCGATTGGATTGTTTCTATATTCCATCATTAAACCAGTACCAACACGACCCTTACTTCTTGTCATAATTCCTTTAATTAACGAAGACGGTATTGAACTAGATCTTGGTTTATGTGGCTTTGTCTCCATTCGAGGTTTAATTATATAATCATATTTATCTCTAATATCTGCTGGGAATTTTTTTACAGGTAAATCAGGTTTAAACTCTCTGTTAATCGCATTCGTTCTTCTAAGTATATCAATATACTCATCAATATCTTTTCTAGTATAAATTATAGGATTTTTTTTGAAGAGTAATTCATATAAACCCGGGGTACCTTTATAAATGATTCCCTTAATTTTTATATCAGGTCCAACAAAATCTGCTTCAGAATCCCCAATAGAAAATTTTTATTCTTCAGCATTATGAAATAAACCTAATGTATGGTCAAACTCTCCAGCAACATCTTTAATCATATTTTCTACAAACTCTCGAGGTAGGGGGGATGTATACTGTTCTAAATATTCATTTAAAATATTTGGATTATTTACATTTTGATAATATTGTGAAATACTCTCTTCTATAAATGCATCCTCTAGAGATTCATTGGGTTGATAGCCAGGAGACTCAAAAACTTCTTCATTTTGTAAAAAATTTGATTGGTTTGTTTCATTTTGCACAGTTTGATTTGTACTATTTGCAGAACGAGGGCTTATGAAAGTAAACGGTTTATAAATAGGAGATTTTTTTTTATATAATCAAAAGGTTCCTCTTTAATCTTAGGATTTGATAAAACATTAACCAACTCTTTAAGTGGTTCAGTTAAAGATTCATAGGATTTGCTTAAACGTGATTTGGATTTTTGTAAATTATTTTTTAAACTTTTATATTTTTTTTTTAAAGCATTTCTCGCTTTAATTAGTTGTTTAGTGAGTTGCGGATCCATTATAAATATTTTTTATAATCATCACCTATTTATATAGAAAAGTATCAAATTGATTTCTATATCTTCCAGAAGATGTTATATCTTTATCAATGACAAGAAAACCAAATTTTTCTTTCCAACAAAATTTACACATATTAAGAAAATCTTTGAATGACATATGAATATTAACGTGATCATTGTAAATATGATTTAAATTTCGCAAGTCTTGTTCAAAAATTAATAAAAAATTAGCATTGTCTCGAATTAACTGTTTGGGAATCGCTGAATAAGTCTGACACAAATAAAAACAATCTGTTTGTTTGTGACGTCCAAAACAAAAATAGCTTTGAATTATCTTTTGATCGCATGTTAAAACATCATCGAATATAATTAGAGAGTTTGGTTTGATTTGGTTAGGTTGGACAATTTTTTCAGTCATCAAATTCTTCATATCCAATCTCTTTCAATGGTTCAAGCAAATTACGTAAATAACAATATTTTGGTTGGTGTAAACTTTTGGAATAGACATAAAGATTTTGAAATCTCAACCCATTAGGGTGTTCGATTAATGACATCATGGCATTTGTTTTTCCACACCCACTTGGCCCAATAATTAAAGCTCGCTTTGATTCACCAAACAAATAACCATGTTTATTAAATTTAAAATCTTGAGCATTAATATCATGATTTATAACTGGTAGAGATATATTCTGTTTTTCAAACCGCATTTTTCAAATGCATGAACGTTACTAATAGTATATATAGAACTCCAGTGGCTTAAATAGAATAATGGTTCTTAAAAACTCAAAGAGATCACATCGTATTGGGAAGGGTCTTTTAAATTCTCTAATTAATAATTTAGAAAGTGAATATTGTCACGTCGTGACGTTCAGTTCGTTTTTTGGGGTTTTGTAGCTCAGATTTTTATCTGACGCCACGACGAGCTCTAGCCCGCCACGCTGTATTCAGGGTAGCTCTGACTTCTTCAGGGTTTGAATAAAGTCCGCCCGACCCAAAATACAACCTGGAGAGGTTTGCCAAGAAAAACGCTTTATTTTAATTACTGATTAGAACCAGAAATAAAATTACTGATTTAAAAATTATATACATTTATTTACACAAAATTATTTACAAGGGAAACAAAACAAATGAAAAATGATTTATTTCAGAAAACTAAAAACTTTTTCTGCCAAAATATAAAAAAATGGAAAACTTAAAATTTGTCTGTTTGTCCAACCAAACAAAAACCAATACAAGCAAAAATGGATTATTACAAAAGTAAGGACTCTATAGTTCCCAAAATAAAAAATGAAAATATATAATTAAAGTTAATTCTTACCACATTTATCTGCTGGGGCACAAATTCTTTTTATTTTATTTTATTTTTAAAGGCGCGGAGCTCTTGGCACTTGAATATCAGGAGAGTCCTGAATTCAGAATCTGAATGAAATCAATTTGTTCGTACAGTTACCTTTACAACTCATTTGCTGAGATCTGCATAATATTTTAGGTTGATTCAACGTCATGATTTTTGTACCTTTAGCAAATTGCTAGTTCAGCTGAATTAACCATATTTAATATTATGCAAATTGAACGGAAGTATATGAAATAAAAGTATGAAATAAAAACTGAAAATTGTTTATAATTAATTAGAATATGATATGTTTTATTAAAAAAATTCTCATGATAGAAATAAAGGTAAAAGTACTTGCAATTATATTGTAGACGATTTTTATATGAAATTTTAAATAATTATATATTGAAAATTGTTATTAAATGGAATTTGGAAAATTATTCGTTAGAATTTGTGACACGCCCCCCACCTGATAAAGCCGGTCCCTGGCTTTTAATAATGTTAAAAAGTACAAATCTGAGAAAACAGAAGGTACGTCTATTACATGTTGCCTATCCTTCTGTTTGCGGCAGATAACAATTGAAAAATGTTAAATTTATATATTAATTAATTCATTAATTAATAAAAAAAATGTAATTAAAGAATATCAATATATTATTCTACAGTTGAAATGTAACTATATATAAATTTTTTTAAAAAATTAATAGAATAAACAGAAATCATTAATCTTTAACCTAATTAACACCGGTAAATAAAGTTACAGTTTTTTAACCGAACACTCCCGCACTTTGTTTTTTGAGCACTTTGACGAACTTATTAGTCTACCATACACAATTGGCGAGTCCAACTCTGACCGGTACACTTGTATTGGTGCGTTATTCGTTGTGGATATTATACAGGCCTCTGCTTCATAGACTATGCGGACGCATGTCTCGATTTCTCTTCCCAACTCCAGACTCGTACCAGGATACAATCTAGCCAAACTGCGGGCTAGGCTGGCTGCTTGCTTGTTCTGACTACCCTACGTCAGAATTTGATTCCTTTGTCTGAGACTTATGGTTACTGTCTCTGACTATTTTTCTTTGGAATTAACTGCATCTGTGAGGTAGTACCATACCTGTTTTGGGATGTGGTGTAACTTTTAATGGAGCAGTACCTCGTAGATTGGCTGGATGCAATTGTGGGCCAAGGCCATTATTTATTAGAAGTTGCAGGACTGCAGGTAGTTCTTCTGCATAGTGCATGTATTATAATATGCAAAATGTGCATATATTTGTTTGTTTTGTTGAAGAAACGGGTTTTAGAAATTAATTATTTTGAAGTTGGAGACGAATATATTGGAAATGGTAAAGAAATTTGTGGTTCTGACATGAACCATTTATGTTTTACTTTTGGATAAACTTCTTTGTAAGTTATTAAGTGTATCATCAGAATATGCCGACTCAGGAATTCCATGTTCCATGTACCTAGCATCTTTGGAAAATAGTCGAAATATGCTTCGTTCTCGACTGGTAATTGTATTCCCATTCAATTGAAAATTGGTAATTGGTAGCTATTGTCTATCAGTGCTCACACTTCATCATCTCAGTAGTGTTTTACGGCCATACGGGTGCGGTGTGGTATTCGTTCAACATAAAACAAAAACAAACTGGTAAGTAACATGCTTTAACACGAAATACACTTATTTCTAATATTTTAAAATAAAAAATTATATCTAGTTTTGGACCAATCCAAATAAAATTATATAATTTGTAAATTCGTATGTAACTAACCTATAGCCCCCTTTTTTTTTTTTTTTTTTTTTTTTGTTTACTTTACACTTGAATTAAAAATACAATATTTAACTCCTATTTTTGATCTTTTAATCTTTAAAAATATATACTTATGTGTCTGTTCCTAATTTCTAGTTAACTTTTTATCTAGCTTTATGTTTACTTAAAAAAAAATATGATCCCTCTTAAAACAAAAATTATATGAAAATATGAGAATATTTGAGTAACTATTTACTTCAAGTGGATTTATTAATTTTTTATTTATCTAATGTTTTCAGTTCCTAGTGTCATTTAGGTACAAACATAGTTTTTAAATTGTATGTGGATATTTTATTCTATGCTTTATTTTATTTTCTTACTTACTAATTTTTTATCCTACACATTTCATTTTATGTTCGCAATTTAATAAAAAAAAACGTTTTTTATTATATCTTTTTCCCTTCTTCGGGTATATTTTTACTTAACTATGTTTTGTAAGTCTTCGGGCAAGACTATGGGTTTCAGTTTTTTGAAAACATTCTTCCAACCCTTTCTCTCCCTATTACTTAACTAACTTTCTTAGTTATTTTTTATATTATTTATAAACAAATATACCAATAATTAAGGTATTTTTTTATATTCATCCACATACAACTTTTCCTTTAAACGTAAATTGAACTGAAAAAAAAAATATAGATAATATTATTTATCTTCTTCTCACACTGCCTCTAATATACAGGGCAGGCTCTGTCCTTTTGACAGTGTTTCAAATTTATCCTTATTTACTTGAACTATTAGACGTGAAGGTCCACTATTTTCATCATATTCTTCACTTTTAGGGATCCTATGTAACGGAACTTCTTGATGTGACTGCTGTGGTCGACGTTTGGAGAGCCAGTTTAATATTATTTTTATAATTAAATAGGATAAGAAAGTTATAAATATTATGCAAAGAAGTGAAAATTCGATTTGTTGGCTTAGGGGTGTAGAAGAACCCGCTCTAGCCGGTACAGGGGTCATGGCTATTGCTAAACCATTATTTCTGTGAAAAAGAAGAAAGAGGAAACCTGCTGATAATATGGAGTTCCATGTGAGAAAAATGGTGTCTCCGTGACGACTATAATAATGAGAAGCAGGTAAGTCATCGTTAATTATATTAGACATTATGTCTTGAACACTTTCTTTAGTAGACGTTAAATTAAGATGAGGGATTTCTAGTGTCCAGTTGGGGTTTAAGCACTCTAAATGATTCATGAAAGTTATAGGGCTTGATTTAATATTGGGATTAAGAATAAATGATTTTAGATTTGAAAAGACTGCAGGAATTATGTGGGTTATTTCGTAAGGTTTAGTTTGGTTTATGAAACATGGAAATCTGATAGTTATGTCTTCATTTTCAATTCTTAGTTTGCAGTTGTATGGAATTTTTATTCTTACTGCACCAGGACTGGTATATAGTTCTGTTGATAATGTTATCGTCTGATTGTTTGGGCAGTCCAGTTCTGTTAAATGTTTTGGGTGTGTTATTATGTAAATGTCTTCGTCAATTTCTGAAATTATTGTTGTTATTGATTTATAACAACTCATTGGACAATGAACGCTAATTTCTTGCACTGTGGCACCATTAAATAATTTCTTTGCACAAGCTGCCCCTTGAAGGGCATCTGCATTGAACCTGGGCAGGAAACATAATTTATCTTGATATGGTTTACAGTCTTGTAACCCTAAACCTGAGATTTGTCTTATTTTGTTTATGTCTTTTGATTTGTCTTTAGATACTGCCAAAAAGGTTGTATCATGTTGAATTCTACATGTCTGATTGTGCCACGCAAAGGGTGCTGTAATCAATTCATAAATGTTCCAGTCATCGTCAGTATGAGTCAGTGGTATTTTAATGTTTATAAAAATGTCTTCGTTTGTAAAGCTGCAGTCACTTATAGGTAATTGGTAATATCGGGACAAGTCTTCTAAGGGAATAGCGAGTGCTTGATCAAATTTTAATATTTCTGACATAAGGGACGATAAATCTTGATGAAGAACGTTAGGCTTGACTATTGTAATCGGAATTTGATGTTGCCTACAGGACGATAAAATTGCTTGTCGGTTAAGTGCTCTAGTTTGTAATATTAAATCTTTTTGGAAGTTATATTGGATTTCTAAAAGTTCAATTACAGTATTTTGGAATTGATTATCTAAAGATTTTATTGTTTCCCTATAATTTAAAAATTGATTTTCTAAATTGTGAATATGAAACTGGGTTTGATTGAATGCGTCAGAAATGCCTTTTTCATACCTTTTAAATTCTTCGGAATTTTTAGTTATATCTTGTATTGTTTTAGACAATCTACTACCCAATCGGTTTATATTATTTTGTAACTGGTTTTCGTTCATCACTAGTGAATCTAGTTTGTGTTGGGTGGCCACTCCGCAACACCAGGCTAATCCATCTCCAAGGAAGTCTAGAGCCCTTCTACTTCTTAGGTGGTATTTAGTACTAGTTAAATTTTGAAGGAATCTGGGGCTCCAGCTTTCCTCGAGATTTTGGTATTCTTTTGTGTATACGTCTTGCAAATTTCTAAGATCGTATATTATTTTACACTCTAAAGTTTTATTTGGTTTACATATTGGCATTTGTTTCTGAGCATTATTTTTACCAGATTCATACCACTTAGTTTTATAAAGCAGGGGTATGGTAGTTTCGTATGCTACTGTATCAGGGAGTGCTCTCCAAAACGCCCCCGCAGTAACTTCAACCTTATGGGAACTGTCCACTGTGCCCATATGGCTGCTTAAGTAAGCACATATTGGAATTAGTTTCCTACACAAAAATAATTATATTAGTTTATAATTTATAAATTTAAAAAATGTAAGTATAACAAAAAATATTATTTCTGAGAATGTGTGATTGTGAGTTTTGTTAAAGTATCAGGGAGGCTAGTTAGTTATTTATATTCTAAAATTAACGAAAATTATTAATTATTTATTTATTTACAGATTGTCAGGCTGTTTCTTCGATTGGAAACAACTCTGGACTCCAAGGATCATTATAAGGAAGTATTCGACTAACGTGAACGACTTCTTGTTTGCTGTTCTTATGTTCCCCTTTTTGGATCAGGTAATTGACCTCACTTATTTTTTCTTTTATATAGTAAGGACCCAACCATCGTAAGAGGAGCTTTTCGCTTCTTCCTACTTTTCTAATTGGTGTAAATACTTTTACTTGGTCACCTTTTTTATATTCTATTTCCCTGTGCATTAGATCATATCTTTCTTTATCTTTTGATTGTTTTTTCTCTATGCCCTGTATTGCCAAATTCCTTACTGCTACTGCACGGTCTCTAATTTGCATGGCATCCAGGTTTGTAGACTGATTCATTAGGTTTGCTTCAGATGGAAGGATTGGCTCTCTTCCGTATACAAGCATAAAAGGAGAAAATTTTGTACTGTCCTGTTTTGCTGTATTATATGCAAATGTAACAAGGCTGAGGTACTCGTCCCAGTCTGTTTGTTCTGTATTACATGGCTAGCATATTAACTAAAGTTGTGTTTAACCTTTCGGTTAGCCCATTTGTAGCTGGATGATATGCAGTTGTGAACTGACTGACCGTTCCCATCATTTTTGTTAGTTCAGTAACCATTTCTGATCTAAAGTTTGTTCCTTGATCACTGAGCAAGAAACGTGGACTCCCATGTCTACATATTATTGAATTCATTATGAATTTTGCTACCTGGCTAGCTTTTGCATGTGGTAGGGCCATTGTTTCTGATGTATAAAGTTATGCCCTGATGAACCAGATGCTTGGTATATAGGGAGTCTTCACTTAGCTGATCAAATTGACTTAGATCTATATCCTCAAATATTACAGTATTACCTGACACTGGAATCTCTATTTCGAATGAGAACACGCTTTTATTACTTGTTTTAAATGGAACTATGTAAGTTGAGCTACTGGGATTCTCTCTTAACAACAAGGTAGTTATAACACCACACTTAGTGTACTTTAATTGCTCAGTATAGCTACCGATATTCGTTTTCTCAACAGTTAGTACAATCTTATCTGTGTCGTTAAAATGATATACAAACTTACACCTGTAATACATATGTTACCCTGCTTGCTGCTCACTATGATGTTTTGCAGGACTGTACAGTGATGGGACACCGCCGCATGCAAATTCCAAGTATATATTAAGGACACTTTGGTCAGGTTCTATACCGGTGGACATGTATTGCTTTACAACTTTCCCAATAATCTGTGTTCTTACTTTTTCATTAGTTAGGCCTTTGGTAGCAGCTATGGCCGCAGCAAACGCACATTCAGCCGAAGAATGTGTTAACATATGACCTCCAGACTGGCAGCTTGAGTTTATTGTTTTAATTAATGACTCATCTGTCATGCCTAACCTTCTGGCTAGCTCTGGAACATCCTTTGCAGAATATATTGCCCCTGCTAATGGAGTGAAGAATACTTTGTTTATTGTGTTTAGAGAGCAGTACTCTACAAGCTTACAAAACGTTTCAACACATATTAAGCTGGCCATCCTAACAGACATGATTAAGTGATTGTTAGGGTCTGTTGACTGCTTATGATATGAGTTGTCAGTTTTGTAGGTACATACATAGCATATTTTACATATAGCTGACACTATATCTTTTGGAGTTGTACCATCTGCAATTTGCTTAGCAGTCAGCTTGGTTGTTTTCACTTTCTTGTAGAAGAATTTGAACTTCCACATTTTGTCTCCATCAGCTTTTTTTATTGCCCTTGACTGCGGGCCAATGTCGTACAATATTTTAGATCAAAATTCAAGAGCCTTGATTTTTGTGTTACTGTATAAATTATCCCCATAATCTTTGCATATGATTGAAAATGCATATTTTAGCTCACTGAAGCTCATTCCTTCAGCTGTATGGTCCTTCATAAAATCATTAGGGTCTACTCCATCAGAAATTCCTGTAAAGTTGCATGACTTGCTAATTCAGCTGGTGCTTGACCCACTACTTGATAGGCTCTCGTTAATAGATCGGTTGTCACTCCAGTTGACGTGGCAACATCTTCCAAAGATGTTTGTGTCCCTGCCATTCGCTATAGCAGTTCTTTCGTAACTTGCTACGAATGATGTAACATTACCGGAGCAGGGGTTAAAAATTGGGGGAGAGATAAATTGTGGGGTTGCTGGTTTATGCTGGTTGCTAAAAGCCTCTAACAGAGTTGTGTTCGCCATTTTTTGTCTGTTTATGTGAACAGTTGTTGAAACCGATTGTATTTTTGGGGGATTATAAACCGGCACGATGGGTGGTGTAATATTCACCTTTGGAGAATTTTTATCGCTAACAGTGGGGTTCTGTTGCGAATCAGAGTTCCCGCCACTTGTTGTTGGTGTTTCTAGTACAGTGGTATCTTTGTATACAAAGGATACGTTTCCTGTAGGGGATCTTGGAGTTTTTCCAGATCTCTGAAATAAAGGAATCTCTGTACTATTTAGATTTGGTTGAAAACCTTCCACTGGTTGGAGTTCTACTAAAAGCTTTTTTGATTGATCCCTAGTGAGAGGCATTAACTAACTTTATTTTATTGTTTACTAATTATTTTTTTCTTTCCCTTGCAGATTTTCAGCTGTGTCTGCGTTGGGGGAGATAGTGCAACTTATCGTCGAAAAACGAATTTGTGCAGGGTGATAAACAGTGAGAGCGGAATCAGATAATTAGTGAATGTGCGTAAATAATAGTGTTAAAGAATTACAGTGTAAAAAAAAATAAAGTGTAGAAGATATATTTTTCAGTGAGAAATGTATGCAAAAGGCTATATAAGGTAGGGAATCAAAATAAATTTAATTAAAAATAACGTTTATATAAAAAAATATACAAGAATTTAAATAATTGTTTTATTTCACTTTCTAGAACACTCATAAGCTACGCGTATAAAAAAAATTATTATTTATGATTCTAATCAGCAGTAATTGTTTTATAAGATTAAAAAAAAATTCTATATATATAAAAAAAATGTTTTAAATATTAGCAGTATTTTTTATTTTAAATGATCCGGAGTTCGTGGTGTCGGTGGCCTGTCCCCAATTTTTTCAAAGTTAAAAGAAAAATAATCAGAACTTTCTACTAATGGTTCACAAGGTCCTAAAACACGAGGGGTGAGAGGCAACTTATCTGTGCTAAATTCCCTAACCGGACTTAAGTTGCATTCTCGCGCACGTTTTAATTTTTTCTCTTCCCTCTGTTTTTTGCTAGGCCTTTTTCTTGTCATTTATACCCTTGGACTGGGCCAATTTTATTATCTGAGTCCTGCTCTTATAACCTTGTTGATGTGAAGTACACGCCCCTCAAAATTATAAAAGAGCACTAGTTTTATGGCGCGCCAGTTATAAATTACTAGTAAAATTTATACCCCTCTAGTAGAACGATGAGTAATCAAACACGACCTTCTACTGTAGGTGTACGAAAATTTACTTTCGTAATTGGGTATTATAAAAAAAACCAAATTTTTATGAAATTTAGAAAACAAATTAAAAAATTTAAAACAACGGCGCCTCCACCATGTCACGTCGTGACGTTCAGTTCGTTTTTTGGGGTTTTGTAGCTCAGATTTTTATCTGACGCCACGACGAGCTCTAGCCCGCCACGCTGTATTCAGGGTAGCTCTGACTTCTTCAGGGTTTGAATAAAGTCCGCCCGACCCAAAATACAACCTGGAGAGGTTTGCCAAGAAAAACGCTTTATTTTAATTACTGATTAGAACCAGAAATAAAATTACTGATTTAAAAATTATATACATTTATTTACACAAAATTATTTACAAGGGAAACAAAACAAATGAAAAATGATTTATTTCAGAAAACTAAAAACTTTTTCTGCCAAAATATAAAAAAATGGAAAACTTAAAATTTGTCTGTTTGTCCAACCAAACAAAAACCAATACAAGCAAAAATGGATTATTACAAAAGTAAGGACTCTATAGTTCCCAAAATAAAAAATGAAAATATATAATTAAAGTTAATTCTTACCACATTTATCTGCTGGGGCACAAATTCTTTTTATTTTATTTTATTTTTAAAGGCGCGGAGCTCTTGGCACTTGAATATCAGGAGAGTCCTGAATTCAGAATATGAATGAAATCAATTTGTTCGTACAGTTACCTTTACAACTCATTTGCTGAGATCTGCATAATATTTTAGGTTGATTCAACGTCATGATTTTTGTACCTTTAGCAAATTGCTAGTTCAGCTGAATTAACCATATTTAATATTATGCAAATTGAACGGAAGTATATGAAATAAAAACTGAAAATTGTTTATAATTAATTAGAATATGATATGTTTTATTAAAAAAATTCTCATGATAGAAATAAAGGTAAATGTACTTGCAATTATATTGTAGACGATTTTTATATGAAATTTTAAATAATTATATATTGAATATTGAAAATTGTTATTAAATGGAATTTGGAAAATTATTCGTTAGAATTTGTGACAATATCATTTGAAAGGCTTTAACTTTTGCGGACCTGGAACTCAACTAGAAAAACGCTTAGCAAGGGGTGATATCGGCATCAACCCCCTGGATGAAGCTTGTCGAGAACACGATATTGCTTATTCTAAAAACAAGGATTTAAAACCTAGACATTGCAGATAAAATCTTAGAAAAAGAAAGTTTGAACCGATTTTTATCAAAAAATTCTTCTTTAAAAGAAAAGGCAGCAGCCTTATTAGTAAAAACAGTGATGAATGTGAAAAGGCGAATTGGAGCTGGTCTTAAAACAAACAAAAAAAAAAGATTAGTAAAAAAGAAACGAATAATTCAATCACCAAAAAAAATTGGAGGATTCCTTCCAATAATACCAATTATAACCGCCCTGGCTAGTTTGGGAATGGGTGGTGCAGCAATAGCAAGCGCCATAAATAAAAAAAAATCAGACGATTTAGCTCTTCAAGAATTGAAAAGACACAACATAACTCTAGAAAAACGGGGCAATGGGTTATATTTACGACCATATAGGTCAAAAAACTAAGTTTGCCACAAAGAGCTCTCACAAATATAGACTTGGAAAAATTTGCACACCATCTAAAAATTCCTTATTTTAGGGGTGTGTTTATGAGAGATAAATTACCTAAAAAAATTCAAAAACGTGAAAGTGGGATTGTAAATTTGGATATAAACAGTGGTAAAGGTACACACTGGACAGCATATGCAAAACAAAAAAATCAAGTTTATTTTGATAGTTATGGTAATTTACCACCCCCCACAGAACTAATTAAATATTTCTACAGCAATGGTCAAGTACAAATTATTTACAATTATGATAGAATTCAAAAAGATTTATATAGATGTGGACATTTTTCACTAGAATTTCTATATAACCAATACAATCAAACTTAATATTCATTCTATTACAATAATCAGACAAAGATGTCATTATCGTTTACATTAACGGGAAATTCATCAGTTTTGAGTTATTTTAATAATCCACCAATATACTTGGAGGAAAACGTTGATTATGAAATAGGATTGATAAATTTTTATTCTTTCAATACTATCCCCAATATAGATTTAACCAATAATGTATTTCAATGGTTTAGTAATCAAAATTTAACAAACATTCACAGATTTGAAATTCCTGTAGGATCATATGAGTTAAAAGATCTAATACTTATTTTAAAAAAACACATGTTTACCATAGATAAAAATGCAAACATTGATATAGTCCCCGATCTCAATACGTCTAAAGTATCAATAACCACAAATCAAAATATTAGTTTTAGTGATCCAAATTCAATAGGTTCATTACTTTGATATTTTACGAATTACTCCTAATAAAACTTTCACATCTGATCACCCAGTCAAAATTTTAAAAGTTAACAGTATTTGAATGAAAAACCGGCACATATCATTTATGAATTCTTTCCCAGGGTGCCGCAAGGGTTCAAGATTATACAACAACCAACTAAAATTTTATATTATCCTGTAAGTCTCAAATCAATTGCAAATATCACAATCAAGGTTATAGATCAATCTGGTGATCTTATAGATTTTCGAGGGGAGGAAATATCCATCAAATTACAACTTAGAAAACAACTTTCAAAACCAATATAAAAGAGGTATTTTTAGGAGGAAGTAACAGTCAAATTACAACTTTCAAAATCAATATAAATGAGGTATTTTTAGGATGAAATAACAGTCAAATTACAAATTAGAAGAGTACAGTTGTAAATTATGGTTTTAAGATTTTTTCAAAATCAATATAAAAGGCATAGTTTAAAAAAAAACCTAGTTTTAAAAAACCTTTCAAGTTAATAACAACTGAAAATAAAATTTTTTTAACTTCATTGGGGTTAAAAGTATTAGTATAAATGGATATATTAAATGTAACCGAACAAACGTTTAATGATGACACAATCGAAGATTATCAATTTCATATTTATCAACCAAATATTAGTGGAAATATTCAACCAAATGATGAAATTAGAATTTGCATTCAAGACTTAGATATATATATACATTACCATGTAATAGTTTTTTATACATTGAAGGAAAATTGCTAACAATAGATGATAAAGTACCCACAAAACTTAAATTTATTAGCAATTGCATCTCATTTCTCTTCAAAGAAATTCGTTTCGAAATTAATTCTACCTTAATTGACACATGTCGCGATTTGGGGATTTCAACATCATTAAAAAATTATCTAAGTCACAATGAAAACGAAAGCAAGTACATGAAAAACGCTGGTTGGTTCCCAAAAAGAATTAATGAAAGCATTTTAGTTGATAAAAATGGAAATTTCAATGTGTGTATTCCTTTACGTCTCTTATTAGGATTTTTTGAGGATTATACAAAAATCATTTTAAATATGAAACAAGAATTGATTCTAATTAGGGCAAGTGATGATACTGATTGCATTATATCCAGTGATGATACAGAGAAACCAAAAATTGAACTATCAAAAGTTTATTGGAAGGTGCCACACGTTAAACCAAACTTAAGTCAACAGCTTCGTTTAACAAAAATAGCTAACAGCAATCAAGATATACCTTTAAAATTCAGATCTTGGCAACTAATAGAATATCCATCTCTCAACTCATCAACTCGTCACTTATGGCAAGTTTGCACAAGCTCATTAGTGGAATCTCCACGATACGTTATTGTAGGTTTTCAAACTAATCGTAAAAAATCCCTCACTTCTGATATGTCTAAATTTGACCACTGTAATTTAACAAATATTAAATTATTTTTAAATTCTGAAAGATATCCATATCATGATCTAAATTTAGACTTCTCTAGCAATCGGTTTGCAGAGCTTTATGAAATGTTTGGAAATTTCCAAGAAAGCTATTATGGTCTTCGATCAAATCAACCCCTTTTTACCCCAGATGAATATAAAACCATTGCACCAATCATTAACATAGATTGTAGTCGTCAGAGGGAGCAACTGCAGGCAGGTAGTATAAGTCTAAGAATAGAATTTGACATGAGTTCCCCCACTCCTGTTGAAACGAGTGCTTATTGTTTAATATTACATGAAAAGGAATTTTCATATAATCCCACCACAAAAATAGTAAGACAATATTAAAAACATTTAAAATCATATAAATACATCATTTTGTTGAAACATGTTGCATCAAGAAAGACTTGAAAATTTTTTAGAAAATTTACAGAAACTAAAACAAGTCATTCTTCATTATCAAAGATTAAAAACGTTAAAAAAAATTTTGAAAATTTAAAAATATGTCATTAGTGGTTGATGTTCAAGGATTTAAAAGTGAAAATAACAAGTTTATTGTGAAAGAATTTGCTGCTTTTGATGGTGTTAGAATTAGTCATTATATTTTTAAATCACCTTTTCCGATACGATTATTATCACCAGACTTACATCGACAAGCTGTTTGGTTAATGAAAAATTATCACCACATAGATTGGGATATTGGATTCACACCGATGCATAAATTTGCATCTATTATGACAGAGTTAACAAAAAAAGTTGTCACAGTTTTTGTGAAAGGTTCTGAGAAAGCTAAATATATTAAAAAATATACATCAGCAAACGTATGTGAATTTGATGAACATCCAGCAATTCAACCTTCTTTACCAAAATGCTTTTCTCATTCAAGTGAAAATTGTATCTGTGCAATGTCTAATGTGTTCTACTTGTATGATACCTTTATAATGAAACAATAAATATTTTTTATACACTTATTCGTTTTAATTATTTAAATACACATAAAACTTAAATCATTTTTTTTTGGTTTATTTTAAAATAATTCAATAAAAATATTTTTAATTGAGGAAAAAAATATATAAATACTAGAAACATTTAATTTGTTTTTCAGTTATTAAAATGTTGCCATCGCATTATATCATTCTATCATCAATTCTTAATGGTGTGTTATGACACAATAGATGCATTTATTTGTTTTGATAATAATGGTATGAGGAATGATAGTTGGCCTTCAAGATGAACTAGAATGTCTCCATATTCAGCAAACAATATCCCTGTATTTACTATTTCTCTTCCTACGAATGCTACGAGTTACAAATTACGTTTTGTAATGAAAAACAATAAAGTATCTCAGTCAGATTGGGTTTTGTTTGTTAAAAATTGTGAAATTGATACAAATTGGTTGATTTTAACAGGGGCTGTCATCAATATTTCTTACTTGTATAATGATAATTAAACTTAAACCATGGAATATCTTATTAAAAAAAAATTAATTTTAAATAAAAAACATAAATTTCTATATATATTTATTTAAAATACATTTGTAGAATAAAGGATAACATATTAAATATTACTATAATCCATAAAATAAAATTAGAGAAAAATGAATTTTTACATTGTTCATGAACATATATCTTTATTTCTCGAGCAAAACTACATTTTGGATTATATTTTAAATGTTCCATAATTGGTATGTCACATGATTCCCAACGATGTATTTGTATTTGACATTTAAAACATTGAACAATGTCTTCATACCCCAAAAAGTAAAATCCTGCTAGAGCCAAGTTTACTGGTGATACAAGACCATGCCATTTTTTAAAAGTTGATAATCTGTATTCAAAGGAATCTAACAAGTCCGACTCATCTTCAAGACACATTGTAAACTAAATTTTCCTTACTCAAGATTTCTTCTTTATATAACTTTATTTAGTATTTTTTAAATTTTGCAATATCTTAAAATTAAAAAACATATCTAAAATAATTTATTTTAAAATTTTTTTTTTGGTGGTTGACCACCAAAATTTGAAATTTAAAAAAAAATTTTGGTGAATGTTTTTTATCTATGTAACAAAATTTTTTGAATTAATTAAAAATTATTGAAATTTTATTGTTTACATTTTCAGCTTATTTAAAATATCTATTTCTAAGACTACATAATTTACATTTAAGAAAAAAAAATATAATTGCAATAAATTTAAAATTTTGGTGAATGCTTATCCACCAAAAATTTTAAAATTATAGAATTTTTTTTATTTATTTAAAATACGTATTTTTAAAATAAAGTGTAATTCTTTTAATTTCTTGGGATGTTTTTATGCCCCCAAGCAAGAGTTTTTACATCGCCAGGAATGATGTATCTTTTATCATCTTTTTCAGTTAAAGCAATTTTGTTTTTGAGTTCTGTAAAAACATTATGCATATGTGAAATAAATACAAACATTTTTCTATAAACAACCCCACCATTTTCAACTATTTGTTTGTAATTATTCAAATGAAGTTGATTTTTAACAACATTTTTTGAAATACCTTTAGCTTTTTTTAAGCAGTTTGAATTCTCTGTTTCAACACAATAGGCTTTGGCTCCGGTCCCATAGAAAGATTTAATTGGCATTCCTGCAAACTCATCTTTCATTTTGCCGATAATTGATGGATTTTTTGGAATTTTGTAAATATTATTTTCAGAATAATTTGATGTATCAAAATATTCAATATTATTTTTCATATCTTCATAAAAATTATTTGTATAAACCTCAATAATTAATGAATCTGTCCGTATAACAGAGATTGGCAGAATCACCATATTTGTTTTTTATATAACCATAAAAAAATTCATATATTATAGTTTTTGAAATATCTAAAATTGAAAATCCAACATATAAAGGTTTATCATATGTTATTTTTACTTTGTTTAAAGATATAGCAACCAGATTTTCATTAAACACAGAACAAGATTTAAACTGTGGCTTAGAGATTAACGCTCTGGCTCCAAGACAACTCGTTTTTGTTTGCCAATGAGTACATAATCTTATATCAGATCTTTTTTCCACGTTTTCAAGACTTTTCCCAAAAATTGCATTAATTAAAAGTTTATACAAATCACGTTCAAACTCATTTTTTGCTTGATTTCTTAATGATGTATTAAGGTCGATGTATTTTTTCAACCATTTTGATTGTGAAAATTCTAGAATACGATAAACTGAAGTAAGTTTTAGCCCGTATTTTAAACATTGTTTTAAATTTTTGTAGTGAATAATATATTTTGATTTATTATGCAAATTTGGAATTAATTTTTTTAATTTTGAACCTGCTGGTATAATATTTTCTGAACAGAAAGGATTGTGTTTTTCATGTAAATTTATTGGATATTCCAAATCTACTTCTAAGACATACCCTTTTATTGAATCGTCTTTTATTAACATTACATTAAAATTTTGAATTTCCATTTCACTCATCCATCTAAAATTTCCATACGGTAAATGTTCAGACATTGCTGAGCCGTACAAATTTGTAGCGTCTAAATAGATTATGAAGCTTTCTGGTTCGCTTGGATTAAAATTTGATAAAAATTTATTGTTTGCCAATGATTTTCGTTTGGTGCAAACCGCTATACCTCCTCGAATACTTTTACGAAAAAAATGAACCATTTCAATTTCTGTTAATAATTCTAATTCTATTTGTGTATATTTCAACATAGCTTGCCAAGACAGCTGGGGGCAGCTAATGAATCCAGTCGGATCTAATGTGTATTTTCTTAAGCAAACCTTTCTAAAATTTTCAAACACATCTGCTAACAAGAGAACATCGGTTTTTAAATAAAGTAAACTATATTCATTTAGAGATTTACAATTAAAAGTATTTCACACATCATTAGCTCTTTGAAAATCTAAATCAGAAATATGTTCACCGGTTAGTGTGTTAAAAAAATTGTTTTTTGAAGGTAAAGATTTTTCTTTGAGTTTTTCTATACAGTCTACGTATAAATATGGGAATACACCTTTTCTACGCATCATATCAACATTATTTGGAAAATATTTTCGTATTTCATTACATTGATTTAAATCTAATGTGTCAGCTAATTTGTCAAGTCATTTTGCTAAAAATCTGAAAGAGTACGAATTTTAGTGTAATAAATTTATCATTAATATTTGGTGTATAAGATTAGTCAACCAACATTTTTTTTGAAAACGAAATATATTTCTCTTTGTTTTGAGCGATAACTGAAACAGATTCACCAGTATTTGACAGTTCCTTAATAAATAAGTGTGTTTTAAAATTAAGATTACATGTGTTGTGAGCTGCTCCTAAAAAGTTATTTACAGCTAAATGATGGAAATGGTCTCTAACTTTTATATTAAATTGAGTAAACGGTTTTTCACAAATATAACAAATAGTTGCATTATCATATTGTTCCTGTTCTTCAGGAGTTAATGGATATATAGGATGAACGTATTTTAAATGATTGTTATAAATATTAAAAACAGTTTTCTCCAATTTTTCCATAAAAACTTTTGCTGTGTTTGGACCACTATAAATTTCAAGTTTGGATAAATTATCGTCATAGGAACACTTTACATAAAAACTAAATGAATAAGGAATATGTTCATGCGTTTTTAACGAGTAAGAAACCCCATCAAAAGGGGTGGTTGTATGGACTTTTTTTAAAATGCATTCAAAGTCTGCATAGATCACAAATGGAGTTTGAAATTGTTTTTCAAAATTGGTAAATTTCAAAATATTCTCTGGGAGCGTCTCGCCACACTTATTTTTTATCAAGTTTTCAGTAAGTAAATTTGTTATAATGTGGTTACAATCGTTTATTTGGTGATTTTCTAAATGTTGGTTGGATTTGAAAGTCTGCAAACACCCATCACATAAATAAATTCTTCCATGATGATTTGATTTTTGCTTAGATACTAGTCTTGATAAATCTGTTATTAGACAATAGTGTAAGTTACCATTTTCACCCTCAATTAGTAAAAGGTTCACGTGTGTTGCTTGACGTCTTGATGTAAAATAAAATGGACCGATAATCTCATAAATGTTTTTTGTATTTTTTTCTAATCCGAAAACATTTATTGAAATATTATTCTGTTTTTCAAACTTTTCAATTTGTGTTAATTTTACTGGAAACTGGATTCCTTCAAAATTTAATAGTGTGTTGTAATGTGGATATGATGTGGTTTTTTTTGGGTCGCCATTAGCTGGAAAAATTGCAGCATTTACTGACCAACCAAAACAAAAAAAATTATTGTTTTCAATGTTTAGAACTGCTCGTTTTCTTATTATCTCCATTGGTAATTTAATGTATGAAGAAGCAGAAATGCTTATAAATCTGTTTATGTTAAGACCTATAAACATTATTTCTTGCAGAGCCCAATTGGAATCTTTTTCTTGGAACTCAGAAGCTTGGTTTAAAAGTTCATCTGCAAATTCATCATAGATTTTCTCCAAATTAGATGAAATTGTAATAATTTTGTTGGATGTATTTAAAGATTTTATATCTAATTCTATTTTTGAAAGCCGATGAAATTTTGATAACATTTTCTTCTACACATTCAATTGTGTCACAACGCAACCTTTTTTTAGGTAACATTTTATAACTGCACTCATTAAACTTTAAACATGTACTATCAAATAGTTACTAAGGAATTATATTTACAGAATCGAAAGATGCTACCCAATGAAATTTTGAGTTCAGAGTAGGAGATCTCCTTCCTATTATAGGCGGAGTTAACACAGATATTCTTTATGAATATAACTTTTATTATGAACTAATAAAAAATATGATTTATATAATATTTATTCATATATTATTAAGGTTTTTTCAAATTTTTTAATGTTACAATTTGTATAATTGGACACTTTTTCCAAGTTAAGTAAAAATTTTTTTAAATTTGTAATTTTCGCATCGACCATTTTCTTCTTAGATTTGTTCGTTTTTAAAAGGGTTCTTATTGATGTTAGTGATGTATTTAAAATATTTAGTTCACTCTCTTCAGCTTTTACAAGTTGATTGGCAAGCTCTTCAATACTTTTGAGGGTATCTGATTCGCATGAAACATCTGGGATATTGTCAAGAGATGGCATACTTGATTTTTCACCATCAAAATTAGCATTTAGCAAAATTAAATCAATTGCATCTTGTGCAGCAGTCTGATCTTGAAAAGATTGTAATTTCAAACTTTTCTTGGAATTTTGTGGAAACTTCAGTTGCACAGATTTCATAATATGTTTAAAGACTGTAACGTTTTGAAAACTAAAGATTTGTTTTTAAAAGATGTCTTATTTATAACGCATCTCCCCATATGTTTACAAAAGGTTAATGTACAACGAAAGTTGAATGCACTTATTATATTCCCATGGCGATTACGAGTGAATGGTGTAATGCGAACTCGAACTAGTTTCAAGGTTGGATGTGTACGACTGGTTAAATTTTTTATAATTGCTTTCTCATATGATATAATAATTTCCTTATCACCTGTTTTGAATTTTATATCTTATATTAAGAGTAAACCAATTCAAAAATTAATGATAAAATTTTCTTTTATGCTTTAATTTAAATAAAATATTTTATTTGTATTTTTAATTTTTTTATTATAAATTTTTTTATAATAAAATTTTGTGTGAATCTAAAAAATATTGAAACGTTAGTTTTAAAACTTTTTTAATTTAATTAACTTACTATTCGATTAATGCGTGCATAACATTATCCTCAATGTGGACCCATATCCGGGTCCCCAACAGCCACCCCACAAACAAATACATTGGGGATGGTGGTGGTCCAAAATCGTACATTATAAAATAATTCTAAAATTTTATAGTTGTTAATTTAAAATAAAAAATAAAAAATTTGTGACTTACATCTAAATTGTCTTCATATATTCCAACTAAAAACTCCCTTAGCCTTTCATATACGATATCTGAATTAAAAAAATTTGTTTTACTAATAGTAACACCTTCTCAAATATACAACCAAAAATTATTATGAAGAAAAGTTCATTATCTTAATTAAATTGAAGCATACATATAATTGATGTTAAAAAATCTTTTTTTTTCTTATAATTAGAGATTGTATATTTGATTTTAATAAACTTGAATAAAAATTATTATGTGTAGTATTTAAAAAATAGTAGGTGAATGTTTTGTTGAATAAAGATTTTTTATTAATGGATGTCTAGTTTATGATATTCATAGCGTGTGTTTCAGTAACAATAATTAAAAAATGTATCTAATGTTAAAAAATTATTTATTATATAGAATAAATTGATTTTCTATTAATACATTAAATAAAGCTCAGAATACTAACGGGTATCCTAACAGGGCACTGCCGGCTGAGAGGCCACCTAAAGAAACTCGGATTAGTAGACAAAGAAGAATGCAGATTCTGCGAGGAAGAGGAGGAAACCTCCATCCACATTCTCTCAGAATGCTTTACTCTGCAAAATTCAAGGGTACGATACCTCGGAGAATATCAAATAGAAGAGGAAGATTTACCTAACCTGAAGCCTACCGACATCCTGAACTTTTTGAAAGCAATAGGACTGGAGGAACTGCTCTAATCGTTGAGACATCCTTAACGATTGGGCAGCAGTAGGGGGCACAATAGATCTTATAGGTCGCAGTGTATCGACACCCCCATCACAGATAGATAGATAGATAGATAAATTAAATAACTTACCAATCATTTTAACTATTTAAAACTTTTAACAATCTGATAAATAGTATGGGGTGATTTTAGTTCCACCACTTTATGTGAACCTAAACATTTTTTAAAAAACATCCTAGATGCAACTGTCCTTGAAATAACTTTGAGTATATGAACTCAACATTTTTATAAACTTGATTTTCTAATGAGTTAGTTATCAAGCTGGTCTTGTGAGAAATTTCTTGAGTATGTGTGCATTTTTATACAAAAACCTACTTCAATTGCTAACATCTGCGTACATAAACTTTTCGTTTTGGGACTTTTTCAAAGATTATATTAATTCAAAAATTAGAATTTATTTTGGTTAATAATAAGGAGTAATATAATTAAGTTCATTCTTCGGAGATCCTTGGATGAATGAAGTTCGTTCTCTCCCACTTAGATATGCTTAGATAATTTTGATAGGTATGGGAGGGCTTAGATACTGTTTCGATATGTATGAGAGCATATAATTGTAAAAGGAAGGGATTTTCAGATACATGAGAGCGCACTCGATTCTCGCACGGGTGGGGCGGGCTGGGGGCGGCTAGTTTGACCTAGTTTCTTCCTTTCCCAAACAAACACTACTACCATCCTCTTCAATATATTTGTAACTGATAGAGGTTCTATCGACGGAAGACCATGTATCACACTCCATCTCCTCATCATCTTCTTCACTGCTATCTAGTGCTAATAAAGGCTCTATTTCGGCTTTTTCCAATACAATGTTGGTGACTGTTATTTCATCTTCTTGATAAGGTAAAATATTTGTTAGAGAATGCATAATTCCAGGTGTTTTGCCTAATACATACAAAATTGTTGTTGTTTTCAATTCCTGTATCTTGTAATGAACCTAATTTTGTTCCTTAAATAATATTATATATTAATTGAATAGATCAAATTTATTGAAAAATTAAATTAAATATTCGATCTCAGAACATCACCCTGTATCCTGAATTTTACATTTTGTTTCCGAATATGTGGAAGGCGCGCGCGCGTTTTCATTGAAAGGTGGGAAGGAACAATATTGGGGAGAAAAACAGTGCGAAATATCAGCAATCTAGCGGAACTTAATTATTTTAAAGGATCTCGACAATTTTGGGCGGTTAATATATTATGAATATCCTACGATTATACCTAAATATAATTAAAAAATGCATTTATTATTAATAATATACCGGGCGACAATGAGACTAGGGCCATACCTATATCTCCTCCACTTTTCAACCGATTTGAATAAAATTTGGTACATAGATATGAAACACCATTCTGGATTGACAGACGTATAAAAACAAAATGGCCGAATTCCGGTTTCGCCAGAGATGTCACCAACTTCGATTTTTTAAATGTTGTTGTTATATATTTGATATTTTTTGGATTCTATGGCTCAAATTACATACGACAGTGTTACCAAATTTTTTATTTTTCAATAAAAAAATTCAAATTCTCAGATTTTTTTTCAAGAAATGATTATGTTTAGGTTTTAACAAAAAGAAAATGTTATATAATATATATCGTTGAATTGGTAATTAAATTCTTTCTCGAATGGCAAGATGGCCCTCGGTAGGTAACAATAGAAAAAAACGATTTATTCGTTAAAAATGAATTCAGAAAATTTAAAAAAATCTGAGAATTTGAATTGTTTTATTGAAAAAATTTGGCAACACAGTCGTATGTAATTTGAGCCATAGAATCCAAAAAATATCAAATATATAGGGTGTTCCATTTAAAAAATGGAAGTTGGTGACATTTCTGGCGAAATCGGAAGTCGGCCATTTTGTTTTTATACGTCTGTCAATCCAAAATAATGTCTCATATCTATGTACCAAATTTTATTCAAATCGGTTGAAAAGTGAAGGAGATATAGGCATGGCCCTAGTCTCATTGTCACCCGGTTGTAAAAACGAGGTCCGATTTTGGCCTACGTGTCGCTGCTACGTATCCAGGGCGAAACGCCTTTTCGACCTTTACGAAGTTATGGGGATCTCTCCCTGAACACTTAGCAGTTATTACTCTTTAGTACCACCACTCACTCTGAGAAATAAAACAAGAAGTACAAAACAAATACAACTTTATTGGGTCACCCTTCAGATAAATATAAATTAATAAATGACAAAATGCTAACAATTATCTCTTACCTAAGCATGTCGGGTAAAGGGCTGGTCACCCTTCTCCCAATTTGCCCTATCGTGCTGAAGGTTCTCGTTCCCAAACCAGGACCGTAACTCGCGGACTATTACTTCTTACTTTATGTATGTAATTAATTTAAACGTGAATTTCTTTATTCTAGCCGAATTTCCTTCTGGCGGTCACCTTTTCGGTAGGAGACCCCCTTCGTAGCCAAGGACCGACTACCTGACTACCGACTCCCGACTCACTGACTACCGACTAACCTGACTACCGGCTAACCGACTACCGACTAACCCTCTTCTTTTCCCTTGGAACGTTTTTAAAACCAAAGATAGCTGAATGTGCAGAATCATTATTTTGGTAAAATTGCTCTACTTTTCTGTCTAGGTTAGGCTCGTGCTTGAGCCACCCAACCTTGACTTTCGTGATTCTGCACCTCAGCGAAATTTAGCGGCGCGACCTGGTTTGGTTAGATGTTTGGGTTTTCGATTAATTATATAAATAAACTTGTATTATTATAGTTTTGATAAATAAACTGTTCTAAGGAGATTTTGACTTTTCGCAAATATTTTAACTATATTTGGGATACGTGACATGCCCCCTCCCCGTTAAAGCCTGCCCCAGGCTTTTCAAATAACCTAATTCTTAACTTATTTGGTAGATTTTCAAAAGAAAGGCTACACTGACTAAAAAAATGTTACCAAATATCCTAAATTTCCTTCCCTACAACGGTTAAATCAAGTTACAAAATCAACAACATGAAGGCGATTTAGGATATCTAAAAAGAAAAAAAAAATCTACCAAAATAGTAAACTAATGACTATACTAACAAAAACTGAATAGAAATGGAAAAATGAAAATTAATAATAATACGATTAAATAAAGTTTCTCGCGTATAAAAATACTAGTTCACACACACACACACGATTTACCGTCATAAGTTCGACACTTCGAAAGTTCCGTGAGTACTAAATTTTTGGGTAAGTCCGTCTCTGTGCCATCTATTGTGTTCTCGGAACCATCGCATATTATCGTCAACGACATGCGTTCGTTTGTTCCTGGAACTCTGTGTCAACGGGTGGGATATGGAATACGCTGCCTGCTTCGTCATCTGTATTCTGGAGTGGAATCATATTGTAGTTGCTGATATGCCCAAGGGGAAACTCATTTGTTTAGGCTTGGTTGTGTTTTTTGGCTACTTGCAACCTGTTACCTTTCGCCTAATGGAACGTACTTCTTCTTTTTCTTTGGCACTATCTGTCAACTGTCGACTTTAGTACTATGAACTTCGTCTATCTCGTGGAAGATGTTGGATAGTTTTTTGTGGAATAATTTGTGAACTGGACTTCTCGTATTTTCTTGCCTTACGGATAAACGTGTATTGTACCTTATTCCTCTTGGTACAGGTAAGTGCTGTTCTATGTATTTTTCCCAAATTAACTGTAACTATTAGCAGGTCCACGTGTTCCGTTTTGAGGTTATCCCGTTAAATCCCGAGGAATGGCTCCAGAGTTAGGGCTCCGTGTCGACTTTCGTGAAATGTGTGTGATAGCTCCATGTGACCGGAAACAAAAGAATAAAAACAGTGGTAAGTACATTTTTTGTGTTTATCTATTTAAAACTAATTAATCCTAAAATCTCTTCTCATTTAAACAATATTTTTTAAAAATCCCACTTATAAAATTAACTTGTTGTATTTCCCTACCACTAATCTATGATTTCAACCCTTAATTTAAATTATTATTTATACAATACAAAACTACTCCTATTTTAGTTGGGTGACCCTTAGGAGATATATCTTTAAAACCTTATTACTCTTATTCTTTAAAAAAGATCCCTTATCTTTGATTAATACTATACTAAATTTTAAATTAGATAATCTAAGTGGGTTGTAAGTAACTGCGTCCCTTAAGAAAGTGTCAAAAGAAATTTATTAAAAATTAACTTTGTTGGCGATTGTTTGTTTTTCCCTTTATATTCCCTAGTTTTAAGAAAAGAATTTTTTGTTTTTTAAAAAAAAATTGAATATATATTTGCTTTCTGTATATCTTTGTTTTTTTTTTTTAAATTACGTAGGTAGATAGATGTATGTGGATTTCGTGGTTTTCCTAAATACTCTCATTATTTTTAATCATTTATTTGATTCTATTTCTTCTTCTTCTAAATTTTTCAATTAGGGCGCCCTCCTAATTACAATAATTTTCTTATTTAAAGTTTTATTTCAATTTATATACTTCTCAAAAAACTTTCTAATGTGGCTTCATTATTTTCACATTTACCTGGGTATTTTAACCCCAATCAAATTTTTTCTTTTATTACCTAATTATAACTTATTTTATTTTCCTGTTTAGGTATGGTCATAGGCTTCAGCTGTTTTAGCATATCTTCCAGCCTTCCCCATACGTAATCAGTATTTAGCCACCTTTTTCCTACTATTTTTATGTTCCTATCTAACTTTAATGTCTCTGGTTTGTCCTAATGCCAGAGCTTTCTCTTTTATTTCCTAACTTTTTCGGTTTTTTCTATAAACCACAAATCTTTCTCATTTTTTATTTTATACCTAACTAACTTAATTTGGCCGGGATATAGATTTCAGCCCTTTTATAAGGGTTTTCTCCCAATCTTTCCCCAACCTATAGCAAGATTTTTCTAACTTTAACTAACTTCTTTACCTATTTTCAAGTTAAATTATATAATATCTTATAATCCACATACATCCTTGTTCAATACCTGATTAAGTTAAAAATATATTTCTTATGCTTTTGGGAGCATTATCTCTTAAAAAAAAATTGAATTTAATATTAAATAAATTTAAAAAAATTATGTATCCTCGTTAGTGGCCCTTAGGATACAGGGTAGGCTCTGTCCTACCGTGATTTCTTTTACCCTTGCCATTTCCACCTCTAAGATTAAGTGACTGCGTGCCTGTCCTCTCGTGTCTGAAGTCTCCTCTGTTTTTAGGTTTTGGGCCTCGATTGTAGAGTGTGACTGCTGCTGTGTTTGGCGTTTGGATCGCAGCAGAAGAAATAATTTAATTATAATGTATGCTATAAATATGATAAACGTTATGCAGATCAGGGAGAACTCGATATGGTGACCCATGGGAATGGGGGTTTTTCCCCGAACTGGAACTGGGGTCATTGCGACGGCCAAACCGTTTGGCCTATGGAAAATAATGTAAAGAAGACCTACCGACAGTATTGTGTTCCATATCCAAAAGATATTATCTGCGTGGAAGCTGTAATAGTGGGATTCAGGTGAGTTAAGCTCATTTATGTTTGAAATTATTTCCTGGACCGTGTCCTTAGTTGAACTCAAATTTAAGTGGGGGATTTGGAGTGTCCAGTTTGTGTTAAGGCATTCTGATTGATTAAGAAAGGTTAAAGGACTAGCCTTTATTGTGGGGTTAAGTACGAAAGATTTTAGATTTGACCAAGCTGCTGGGATTATTTGGGTAACTGTTATTATGTTGTTAAAACAAGGGAATCTAGGTGGGATTATTTCTTCCTTCTGTATTATAAGTTTACAATTACATGGTACTTTTAATTTTAATGCCCCTGGTGCATTGTATGCTTCCTTTGCTATCTCAGTTTTTTCGTTGTGGGGGCATTCCAACTCAGTAACTTCTTTTGGGTGCGTAATCACGTAGATTTCTTCTTCTATTTCTGAAATGACTGTTGTAACCGATTTGTAACAGTTCATTGGACAGTGTTGACTAATGTCTTCCACTGCCGCACCGTTGAATAATTTTTTGGCACATGCCGAGCCATGCAGTGTGTCTGTGCCGAATCTAGGCAAGAAACATAACTTGTCTATGTATGGCTTACAGTGTTGTAGGCCAGATCCGGAGATATGCCGTACTTTTGTGTTTTGTTGACCCTTGGTGACTGTCAAATATGTCACATCATGCTGAATCCGGCATGTTTGGTTGTATCATGCAAATGGGGTTGTTATTAGTTCATATACTTCCCAATTGTCGTTTATCTGTGACAACGGGATTCTAATGCTTATGAAAATTTTGTCGCCTGCAAAACTGCAGTCGCAAATTGGTAATTGGTAGTATCGGGAGAGGTCGGATAGCGGGATAGCTAGATCTTGGTCAAATTTACTTATTTCTACCATTAAGATAGACAGGTCATGATGAAGTACCTTGGGTTTTAGAATTGTGATGGGTATTAGATGTTGTCTGCAAGAGGATAATATAGATTGACGATTAAGGGCTCTGGTTTGCAAAATTAAATTTTTTTTGGAATTTATATTGAATTTCCAAAAGTTCTATTACTGTGTTTTGGTACTCGTTATCTAGGCCTTGTACCATTTCTTTGTAGTTATTAAATTGGTTTTCGAGATTATGGATATGAGATTCAGTTTGATCGAATGCCTCAGCGATGCCCTGTTCATATTTTTTAAATTCTTTTGAGTTTTTAGTAATATCTTTGATTGTTGACGACAGCTTGTTATTTAATATTTTAATTTGACCTTGTAATTGCTGTTCATCCATTACTAACGAGTCTAGCTTATGTTGGGTCGCGACTCCACAACACCAAGCTAAGCCATCCCCTAGGAAATCTAGAGCCCTTTTACTTCTAAGATGGTAATGATTTCCGGAAATATTTTTTAAGTATTTGGGACTATAGGTTTCCTCGAGGTTTCTAAATTCTATCATATAAGCATTCTGTAAATTCTTTAACTCCGTTATAAGGTTGCATTCTTTAGTGTTTTTTGACTTACACGTTGGGCTCTGTCTGTGGGATTCGATCTCACTTGGTTCATACCATTGTGATTCGTAAGTTAATGGTAGTGTGGCTTCATATGCCACTACGTCTGGTAGTGCCCTCCAGAACGCTCCAGCAGTCACCTCTACTTTTTGTGTCCTTCCCTCGATGGGGTTATAGTTAAGGGCACATAGAAAAATCAGTAACCTAAATAAAAATCACATATATATTATTTTATGTTTTGTTTATTTTGTAAATATTTTAATTTAAAGATCATCATCTCATTTATTGAAATTAAGGAAAGCCTTGCTTTATAAATTAAATTGGTAGGTAATGTAAGGGAATATTAATTTGTCAGGGGGTTGTTGTTGTTATTATTAATGTTAAGTATTAAATTACTATTGTTTACTTAATTTTTTAATCTGGATTTTTATTAATTTATAGGTGGTGGATCCTCCTCGTCCACCGGGACCAGTTCTGGACTCCCTTGGCACATCTTTGTTTGGGTGAATGAATACGGAAACAAAACTAACTTGTGCTCAAAATGTGAAATAGTGCGGGGTTAGGGGTAAACAGTGTTTGTTTGTCATTCTACGTCTGTCTTTCATGTAAGTTTCTCCTCGATTGTATGTAACCGGTTATTAAATTTCAATAAATTAATAAAAAAAAGTTAAGAAATGCCTAGTGTTTTAATAAGAACTGACTTTGCAAAATAATGTTAATTAAATATGAATGATATCACTAAAAATAAACTAAAAAAAAGGATAAAGACCTATAATGATATTACCAAAAAAAAATATACCAAATTACTAATTAGTTGCATTTATAGCCTGAACCAAAGATTGGTGAAATATTAGCTTGGCGAAAATAATCAACTAAATCGAAATTAATCAATATTAATTTAATCTCATAACCAAAAAAAAAATTAGGTCATACATTTACCCTTTTACCCTTATTAAAAAAAATTACTAAATTTTTTAAATCACCCACACTGATTAACAAGATTAAATTTCAAGTAAAATTTAAAACTAAATCCATATACCCTAATTAAAAGGTCCTAAATCTATCACCCTAGTGAACTCACTAGTTCCACATACTCCTAAAATTTGCCCCCTTTATTTTAAACAAAAAAAAATTCTTTAAATTTTCATTAAGCCACTAAGTCACATGCCAAAAAAAATAACTCATAAAAACTTGTTCAATATTACCTATTTTTTAAATTTATTTTCATTTTATACTCCTATTGTTATTTTCTTAGAATGAGAGAAAAAAATGCTTATTTTGCGGATTAACCAGACTGTCTGTCGCCTATATTTCACCTTGCTTTTATTCACCTTATAAATGCTTATATATGCGTTTATTTGAAGGCTGACCTACTGACTTCGATATTTATCGCTACTAATAATGATATTTTATAAATTTTTTAATTTAACTCATTGTATTTCTAAGAGCGGGGTAGTGGTATCTTTTACCAAATATTGAAAAAACATTATAGGTACTTTAAAATAATTTTGAAGAATTATTTTCGAGAATGAAGCTAGGCGCCTCCACCATGTCACGAGGTCCGATTTTGGCCTACGTGTCGCTGCTACGTATCCAGGGCGAAACGCCTTTTCGACCTTTACGAAGTTATGGGGATCTCTCCCTGAACACTTAGCAGTTATTACTCTTTAGTACCACCACTCACTCTGAGAAATAAAACAAGAAGTACAAAACAAATACAACTTTATTGGGTCACCCTTCAGATAAATATAAATTAATAAATGACAAAATGCTAACAATTATCTCTTACCTAAGCATGTCGGGTAAAGGGCTGGTCACCCTTCTCCCAATTTGCCCTATCGTGCTGAAGGTTCTCGTTCCCAAACCAGGACCGTAACTCGCGGACTATTACTTCTTACTTTATGTATGTAATTAATTTAAACGTGAATTTCTTTATTCTAGCCGAATTTCCTTCTGGCGGTCACCTTTTCGGTAGGAGACCCCCTTCGTAGCCAAGGACCGACTACCTGACTACCGACTCCCGACTCACTGACTACCGACTAACCTGACTACCGGCTAACCGACTACCGACTAACCCTCTTCTTTTCCCTTGGAACGTTTTTAAAACCAAAGATAGCTGAATGTGCAGAATCATTATTTTGGTAAAATTGCTCTACTTTTCTGTCTAGGTTAGGCTCGTGCTTGAGCCACCCAACCTTGACTTTCGTGATTCTGCACCTCAGCGAAATTTAGCGGCGCGACCTGGTTTGGTTAGATGTTTGGGTTTTCGATTAATTATATAAATAAACTTGTATTATTATAGTTTTGATAAATAAACTGTTCTAAGGAGATTTTGACTTTTCGCAAATATTTTAACTATATTTGGGATACGTGACAATATGTATATTATAATGGTTTGATATAATATGTTGTTTTATTATAATTAAGAAATGCATTTATTATTAATAATATAGATTTATATTATAATGGTTTGATATAATATTTTGTTTTATTTTCAATAATATTTGTAATTTATTTAAAATAAAAAAAAACTATTTAATTATTAGTTGGAATTTTTAGTACCTAGTTTGCCAAGATAAACACACTTACCAAAACTCTGAAACCTAGATTTAAATTAGGGCGCCATCTCTTAATTATTAGTAGAGCAAGAGAAACTCTAACCTCTATTAATTTTATAAATGACGATTAATGACAACGAATAGATAATAATGGAACACTCTTTATTAACTGAATTTTATAAATAATCAACAATAAAAAAAATTAAATTTTAAGTATGAACGGTAAGTATTTCTGAATATTTGATTAAGAGTAAATTTTTCTTAGGGGTTTTGTCATCGACACGCAGGTCGGAATTAAAATACAAAAATAAAAACATATAATGTAGATATAATAAATGTCAGTAAAAAGACGATAACCGGAAAAAGGTACGAACACGAACCAAAATGACGGTCACTCACGAACACTATAGTTTTTCTGCGTGTTGGCACCCTAGCACACTATGCGGGTGGATCATAGGTAGACGTTCCCTTTAGCGCGCCTTCTCCATACGGATCGTCCGAAAGCCGCGTGTATTAATGTTCCCCATTTGAGGACCGAGTGGACGCAACTCGCTTTGACTGATTGAGAAATCGCCAGTATTTCTGCGATCCTCTCATTGCACCTTAGCCATATGCCGCAAACACCAATCACAACAGGCTCAACCTGGAGCTCTCTTCCAGGCCATCGTTGGCGTGCTGCCTCAAAGAATTTCTCGTGGTTATAGACGACGCGTTTCACGGCATGGGAGGTCCCAAGCGTTTGATACCCCTCCCAGCTCATACCTACATCGCAGATAACAGTTCTCGACTGTTAGTTAACTACGATGGATGGCTTAAAAAGGGTTCCGTCGCGGTGAGGGACGTGCAGTTCCTCCTCTACACTCCACTTCTTCTTACAATGGCGAGCCATCTTACTAGCCACTTCGTTGTGGCGTTTAATACGTTCCCAGTAGGTGGCCGGGCATTGTTGTAGGACATGCGAAATTGATTCTGTTTTGGCGCATCTAGCTCGGCAGCCACGCCCGGTCCACCCATTAGGTTTGTTCGTGATCCTTGACCGTGAGGCGGAATCCTCATCAGCCTGTTAGAAGCCGCTCACGGTCGGCGCACTATAGTCCAGGAAAGTTAGCATTTCACTGCGGAATTGGACAAAGAAGGCTCGATTTTGATGGGACAAAGTGCGTTCTCTTCGTAATAGAATGTACATCAAAGTCTATAACGCTAATTTGTTTATTTATTGATAATCGATTATTATTAACAAATTAGCGTTTTAGGTTAGGAGGGTCCGATTTTGATGCGGTAAAGCTCATTTTCGTTGTTATTTTTTGTACTTTAACTGTAAGGGACCCCCTCCCCCTGCCCCTCGTCTCATGCACCGCTAATTTGTTTATTCATTGATAATCAATTGTTATGAACAAATTAGCGTATTTCGGCTATTGCAAGGAGTAGGAAAGGCTAATTTTGATGCGGTAAGGCTCATTTTTCTTCCCATTAGTTGTACTTTACCTTTAGAACACTACCCCCGATCTTCACTTGTTTGTTGACTTTTATTCGATCGATATGGCTAAATTGGGCATTCACACTGAAAGGTGGGATTTGGTAATTGCCGCTCTTCTGGTGCTTGAATATCAAGGTCATCTAAAACCACTTAGTCCAGTCATCAATTAGTACATCCTAATCAACTAGTACATACAAATAAAGGCTGGCGGCTGTGACCTGTACTACAAAGGTCTGATTTTAATGGAATAAGAGTCACTTTGATCGGCATTTGGGGTATTTCAAAACCGTTAAGGCCCGAATGATCTCCATCCGTTCATTTATCCTAATTATTCATTGTGGCATAAATATACGTGCAATCTGTAACTGGGACTTAGAATTTTTGAATTAAATTTTTAATCAAAGAAAAGTTGGTAACATTTATTCATAATGATTCATGTTCTGTATAATCTTCAGCTGATTCTTGAGAATTAAAATCCTGTGCTGGAGTTTCATCATCGTGAATCCTGGACGTGACATTGAGACAACTTGCTCCATGACATCCAGTACATACTTCTGTACAGGACAACCCGCTCTTCCGACAACTACATGCTGATGATGGGGCACAACCTTTCTGGCAATTGCAAAATAAAGTCCTAAGAATATCCTGGGGGGCTGGATCTTGAGTCATTGGCACTGGGATCAGGATATTTTTCTTAGATATCCAACCCCACTCTTCAGGTTGCAAGTTATTGCCTAACCATGACTGCACTTGGAAATAGACACGTTTAATATGTTGTTGCGCTGCATTTTCGGTCGGGGGCAAAGTGTTTAGTTGTACCGCGTTCCGAGATTTGGCAGTCGCTTTTACAAAGCATTTGTACCTGAAAATATTTCAACATAAAGTTATTGTCAATGTTCATTTTTATCATATTATCAAACATTAGTAACCTGTATTCATCAAGAGAATGAGTTCCTTTTGGTGCTCCGTATAAGGCCAGAATACATTTTAGCCCCGCAGCGTACAAATCTTGTGGGTCTTGATTTTCTAATTGGAATAGAGCTGCATTTGCGTGCAAGTCAATTCTTCTTTCAAATACCTTTGCGAATGAATTTTTTCCTCTATTCCAAAATGCTGACGTAGTATCACACCCCGTCAGGGCGTGTAAAAAGAGTATATGGTTTTTACATTCTGGAAGCGAAAAACTGGTTGTCGAATACATTTTTTCTGCTGCTTGTGCTTTTGAGGGTTTCAAGTAAAAAATGTTCCGGTCTTTCTCGACCAGGGCAGTAAATAGCACTAGAACATCTGTATCCTCGGATACTATAATCACATTTTGTCCCTGATTGATGGCTGTTTTCACATTCAAACGATCAGCATCGTTGTCTGCCTGGCAACTCGATATGCTGGATGACGATAGGTATCTCCTCAACATGTTAATTAATCGTTCTTTGTTCCTACTATTAGTCAAGAATTGTTGCTGGGTGATAGTTAGGGGCATCTCTTCAGTAAAAACAATATCAATGCAGGAATTTTTTAAAGCTCGCCGGGTTCTTTCCATTGATTTTACGCCATCGTTTGTGTATCCGTCAAAAACAACTGTAAGTTCACCATCATAATTTTTTTGTAAATAATCAACATAACTATTACAAATACTGTCGAATGTTTGTCCTTGGCGCCACTTCAATCGGTGCAAAAGCATTCCACCATCTATCACAAATGAGTACTTGCTCGAGGGTAGATTAAGATTTTGTATTTCTAAGAATAAATCCATGAAAGTTGATTTTTGAGTTTTCCTCATACCGCCTTCATCAAAAAGTGACAGTGGATATGGTGCAAGTTCAAATTTGAAAAAACAAGCTAAGCCTGTGTTGTCAAAGTTCCGAGATACACAAATTCTTTGAAACAGAAGCGAGGGATCAATTGGTACAACCTCATCATGAATCTTCATTTTGCTATTTACAGTTAAAAGTGGAACCACTTTATCTCTTTTGGATAGTTTTACGTCCTTAAAACACATATTACCGACTTTCTTCATGCATTGAACACCTACCTCTAAAGCATCACAACTATTTATTTTATCGTCACCTGTGACACCTGTAGCTATGTTCATTAGAGGTCCATACCTGAAAGGATTATGGTCGATAAGAAAATCTTCGATTTTTTTCAAGTCCAGTTCATCTCTCTTCACTGTAGCGTCTCTGGCATCGGTGTGTTGCAAACTAGTATCCGAAGAAACACCATAAAATTCTTCCATGCCTTCAATGATATCTTGGCAATTGACCGAAGCTTCAATCCATTGATGGACGACGCTCTCAGAAGCTCCTCTACGGAAAGGACCACCTTGGACGTTCATTGATCTCATCAATGTAGCTTCAATAGCGTAGTCGGTTGAGGTTCCAGCAAAAAATTTAGCAGTGCGCCTCACAGTAAAATGCCCTAGAGTAGTATATTTATAGAATTCTTCAGCATCCATGGAATCTTGTAACTTTTTCATGTCTTGTACGTATAAGTGAGTGGATTTTGCATAGTGAAAATGCCCGGCTGCGTGAAAATAAGGAACCATTAGTTCAGTGGTGAGTAAATGCGATTCCCAATCACCCATTCGTTCAGCTGTAATATTGGCTCGCAGAATTGAACACATTCGAATATAAGTAACCCATAATTTACTAGTCCGGCCCCGGGACGCGAGTTCATCCAACTTGTTTTCAAACAATGCCGATATCCTCTTGAATCCATGTATATTTCCCAGATCCTCTATATTGTAAATACTAAATGACTCCGAGAAGTTCTCCGTCCTAAAGATTTCGAGGAATTCTTCGTTATCTTGCATTAGCTCGGAGAAAACGATTTTTGTCAGGGCCAATTGCATCAGGGTATGAGCTCGAACAGCCCGAGCATATGCCTTGCCAGTCAAGATTTGTTTCAGTACAGATTCCCCATATACTGTTCCAAGAGCTTGCTCTAATCCACTTCCCGACATAATAAAACCGATAGATCCCAAGAATGACATATCAGTGTGGAATTGACCGAGTCGTGCAACCACAAATAACTTATCTGGCCAAGCTTGCACAATTTTTGATACTGGTGAACAAGGTATTATGATCACTGGGTTTCCCATAAATGAACGGTAAGAAGAGGACTTTCGATGTAATGAAATGCTCATCTTTGGTTAAAATTTCCATGAAGCCATTCCAACCAGGGATTCCACTGACCCCCTTGAATTTGAGAAACGCCCAAAAAGTGAGCAATTGTGTGCTTGTCATGGATGCATGGGAGGGATCATCAGCGGTGGTAAGGAGGATCTTTTTCAACCCTTCTCCGGGTACCTTCAGGTAGTCCTGGAGGGTAATTTTGTTACTACTGGCCATTTCGGCCTTTGAGGGAGTCGTTGCAAGGCGTTTGACCGGTTCCCGTGGCATCAAACCATTTCCTGGAGAGATTATGGCAATACGACCCAGATTATGAAAGGTGTTCTTACCATCTGGAGTGTCGACGTTGAAATCCGAGTTGTCAACCACATATTGAATGGTAGTGCCGGGTGCAATTTCAAATGAAGACCGAAAAGTGACTGAGGTCTCATACAACCTTGCCTCGTTGTAGGAGGCGCAAAATCCTAGATCATTGCAAATATCAATGATTTTCTTGGTGCCGAATTTCCGATGAAGTGATACAGCTAGACCGATTTGTAAAGACGATAAAAAACTTCTGGGTCTCACTGCGGTAACAATTGCGTGTGCAATAGAGATGCATTTCCTCTGATAAGAATCCATAGTTTCTTGTCCTCCTTTCTTGTTGGTCATAATGATTTCCTGCAGAAGGAATCTCAAATTTTTCGGTATACAGTCACTGACGTTTGCAAAGAACTGCTGACTGGGTGGATAAAGATCGGTGCTATACTCTTGAGATTGAATATTTTTACGAATGAGTTTAGCAGCCGTCTGTAAAACGCGCTTTTCTTCATCAGACTCATTTCTCAATCTCTGATTATGCCACTCATTGTCCAAAATATCATGGTGATGGTGTAAAAAACAAAACAAAGTACTTTTACGGGCTCTACTTGAAACAACCAGCTCGTCTCCATATTTCTGAATCAATCTTGTTTTGATGGTTTTATCGTCTAGTAAACGTGGGAGATTCACCTTGCTTTTTAGATCCACCAATGAGAACAACTTCTCATTGGAACTTGTCATATAAGCAAAAATTTGCTCCATCGCCTCGTCGACAGAGATGTTCTGCTCTCCCTCTATTTGAACCTTCTCCGAAATTTGACGATTGAACAAGTGTGTGTAACAAGCACCATGATATTTCGCGCGCACTGACCTTAAATCAGAAACATTCACTATTCTAGTTAGAAGGGATTGTAACGAGTCATCTCGGTTCTTTTTAGTGAGCTCTAGTATAGATTCCTTCAAGTTGTCTTGCGAAACACGGTGTATTTTATGTCGATAGGTCCTAGAAGCCCGAGAGCTTTTACTCTCATCCGCTTCTTTGCCACAGATCAAACACATTTTTTCCCAATCGAATGGAGGATCAGAAAATCGCAGTCTCTTCTTAACCAGGCTATTATATTTCTTTGCACTCGACGTGGGACCGTTTTTTTTTTGCGGATTTGATATTGAGTGGATGCGTGTAATTTCGACGGCAATCAGCGTGAACATATATTTGAGCACATTTATTCATAACCGTAATTTTTCCGTCGTTTCGCTCGATTGAGGTTAGTCTTAATTTTTGCTTCCCTTTTTCGCGCACTACACTGAGAACAGGCACGTCCTTGCCACAAATAACACAATGTTGACCAGAATCAACACAATTCATCTTGAAAATTGACCACTAACTAAAAATTGACCACAAAAATTCTAAATAAACTTCAATGATCTCTATACTACGTTCGCCGTGTTTACTGTTTACAAAGTGCAAAAACAAAAGTTCCTAGTTCTGGCCACAGGTTGCCAGTACAATTGCTAGATCTACTCTAGACAGCAGATATCACGATTTGTCGTTTATAACAGTCGGAACAAAAACCAATGAAGATCAGCTGGGTTCGAGGGAGTGGGGGGAGGGGGGGGGGGGGGGCTGGGAGAGGTCTCTTACAGTTAAAGTACAAAAAATAACAAGGAAAATGAGCTTTACCGCGTCAAAATCGGCCCCCCCTAACCTAAAACGATATTTTGTTAATAATAATCGATTCTCGATAAATAAACAAATTAGCGGAGCATAAGTCGTTATAGACTTTGATGTACATTCAATTACGAAGAGAACGCACTTTGTCCCATCAAAATCGAGCCTTCTTTGTCCAATTCCGCAGTTCGGCCCTATTTTCGTCTAACTTTCCTGGACTACTAATTAGTTTCTGGCGTCACAACTGATGGCTATGAACATCACACCGCCAAGGCCGCCTAGTCTCTCGAAGAGCTTTCGGCAGTCGTCAGATTGTAGAGTGTATCGAAGTACCAGGTCGTCCGGTCTATCGAGGAGGTTATTGAGTCGACGAAGATAGGTTTGGGGAATGCTAGTCCTGAGTTACAAAATCCCAAGACCACCGTCACTCAGACGTGCGTGGAGGGCTTGGTCCGGCGTATGGTCGTTAAGATGTACAAACGCCTTGACCGATCGTTTTATAAGACGATCAGCCGACCGGAGTATCTGTCCGGTGACCCTGGGATTTTGGAGCCCATACTCTAGTTTGAGGATTATAAAGCCTCTGATAAGCTGATAAGCATAAGTTTTACAAAATCAACCAAAAACAACTAAAACAGTAAAATAACACCACAAAAATAGCAAAGGGCTTATTATATGGAGGATGGTTTGTTTTACCCAACCCACTCCGCTAATGACATTGACATTTTGCAGCGCCATCTATCGAATTCTGCTTTTCCCAATACGTTGGAACTGGAACAGGTACATTTTATAACCGGAACAGGTTGTACCTGTTATTAAAATACGGCTGTTCCACCCATCCCTAACAACAACTCGCAAAAGTGTTAGATCAGAAAAGGAAGTCGCAAATCACCAGTGCCTTCACCTAACGGAAAAACTGAAACTATTCGCGACTCATACATTTAATGTACTCATCAAAGACATCACTCCAGATTTATCGACCGTCACTTCTGATCTACCGACCGTGTGAAACTACGTGACCCTATAGACATCAAATGGTAATGTGGGTTGCCTTCTAGTAGTCGGATATTTGATAAAAATTTAATCAATACAAATTGATAATTTTGATAGCCCAGGAAACGTGTGGTAAGACAATCACAATAACAAATAGAAAAAGTGTTCTCAGCTAGCCCGTTGCTTTTATGGTGATGTGGTGTGCATGTAGATATTGTTATATCTTTACTTTGATAATATTCTTTACATTTTGAAGATAAGATATTGTAGATACCCAAACCTGATAAGACATCTTGCATCGCATTTATTACTGCAGTTGAAGTTTTATTCGATAGTGGATACATCTCAACCCAATGTGAGAAGTAATCAACTAGTATTAAATATACTAAAGGTGAAATTTTTTGACCAATAAAAATTCCAAAAAGGTTATTGGGAGTAAATAAACTGCACAAAAGAGATGTGAAAATAAAATAAATTAAGATCATTAAGATGGGAGATTGTGTGCAGTATTAAATATGGTTTAGATCCGAATTCTGGGATATCGGTTCCAACTTTATTAAATCTTAGTTTTGGTACACTATGTGGCATAAATGGTTCTTTAAAATCATTGGGCATATATTTCTCACATACTCTGCATTGTTTAATAAAATTGGCAACGTCTGTATTTAATTTGGCCAATAAAGTAATTTTCTGGCTTATGCTACAGCTATTTTGAGATTGAGATTAAAAATATTGATGTCTCTGAATATGAATAATGACATTTTTTCACCAAAAAGTCGCCAAAAATAAGAAGCTTTTTATTATTCGCCGCCGAACTCATAGAGACAAAAAGTCTTCATATTGGCTTGTCGTCCTAAGTGGCAACACTGATTTACAAATAGTAAAGATATGTAGAATGGGAAATGAACGTTGGTCAAAACCGGGGTTGCCAATTTGTGGGTAATTACTCACATGTGTGAGTATTTTACTAATCTGAAAGTAATTTTTTGAGTAAAGGGCAATTGTAAGTACAATTGCGAGTAATTAAGAGATCGGTAGTATACTATCGGTAATAGTAATTATGAAAAATTCTAGTCTGATAATTTATTAAACCCGTTGAAATTTTAAAATATCTTTTAAGTTTACGCGCCCTAGTAGTCGTCAAATTTTGAAACTTTTTAGATTTACGGCGTACTCTATTAGACAAATTGAATTTTAATTCGATAAAATGCGTTACTGTTTAACTATTAAATGAGTACTTATTACAATTAATCCAAACAAAATTTTAGTTGTTTTTGTATCACTTATATTGCCGCTGTACTCGCAATTTATTTATCACGTTTTCCAAAAGAAATAAAAATCATATAGAGAATATTTCACTAAAACAGAAATATTTGGAAATTTTAAAAAGCATTTATTATCAAAAAATAACTTTAGAAAATAAGTTTCTGTTTGATATCCATGCGAGCTTTGGCTCTCTTTAGCCATGAAGCAATGGCATTTTCGCTCTCTTTTTTTGTGGTGCCCAGCTTGGTTTTTTCTGCTCCTTCTAAAATAAACAAAAATACAGTTAGTAAATAGTAAGGCTAGCATGTTTAGAAATTACTGCCTTAGACAAATACAGTGAGCTAAAATTTTGTTTGGTTTCGCCCCAGAAAACTAAATTTTTCTGCCAAACTATCAGCTATTATAGGCGCTAGATATCTCTTTACAAATTCGCTTATGTTATCCCCTCTAATTTTGGAAAACTGAAGAAACTGTTCTTCCTTCGAAAAAAATTCAAAAGAATTTAGATCATCCTGTCTCGCGATTGGCAAGTTTACATTAATTTGTGTTAAAATTGGAGTTTCCAATTCCATCTTCAAAGGGTTTTTACTGTTGAGCAAACCATCAACTTTGGTCAATATCTCACAGCAAATATTTTTTATCACAAAGAGACTTCTTTTTACATCCTGTTTTTCTTGGCAGCATATACAGGACTTTATACAGTTTCCTAATATAGCTGGAGTCTGAAAATGAATAAATTGGTGAACAATCCTGTCATGGATAAAATTAATTAATTTTAAGCATTTAAATATAGAACTTTAGCTACATTACTTTATTTACCATTTTTACAGTCAGAATAAGCACAAAAGTAAACTAAATTCAATTAACATGAAATACTTTGTTTGTGGGAAAACAAGAAGAAGAATGTGTTAGCAAAGTAATCATAAATACGTGAAATAAAGGATATACAAAATGGCGATACTTACTGCTGAAGAATGATTATGGACGTTTCACCAGAATAGACTTTTTCAAGAAATAAACAGGTATGAAAGTTATAAACAATTATTGCGCTATTGAATGTTAAAACGTTGAAACACTGATAGTCTAAGAGCCAGACGACACATATTTTATGAAAATCTAAAATTTTCTCAGTGAGTCACCTATACCTACCGTACATGAGATGGGGGTTAGTTAAGTCCATTCGCGGTAGGTTTAGCGTCGCTCAGGTAAGAAAGGTGTCTTAATTTGGTGAACTAAAAAAGTATTTTATGAAAGCTGCCGTTTTGGTATGTCAAAATACATATTATTATACGTACTCAAGAACGAAATGGCAGATCATTCCTACGGTTATGACGTTGTGGCAGACGATTTAAAAATAACACCATTGTGGCTAAACGGTTCATATTTTGAAAATTTTGTTTATTCATACATATGTTAGTTGAAAGAGGTTATATTTTAAAATTATTTTGAATTATACAGGTTCTCCCAAAAAAGTGTGGCGTATCAAAGTTATATTATTTCTTATAGAAGACCCTATATTTTGTTGCATTTGTAGATTATACGTTAAAAATAAGATAAACTTTCTTAAGTATTCCCTATACCTAAGCTTCTTACTTTTCGAGATATTTTGATATTTCTAAAAATGGAAGCACTTACAAGAAAACCAATAACAAAATGGGACGATTCTCTAATGACATATTCAATCGACAATATCGTTCTTATTTTTAAATAGGACACCCTGTATTTTATAATCCTATTAGGTAGCAAATTCCATTACCTTTTAACAACTTTAAATGTCTACTATGCCTAAATCTATTAATTTTGGAGTTATTTTTAGTTTTGTTAAATTTTACATTATTTTTCCATCGTAATGCCTAAATATAAGACCCTGTATTTGATCAGCTTAGACTATGATCCGAAAAAATTACAGATGAATCCATTTTTCATAATAATGGATTAGTTATCCGTCAGCATTTGTTCCACACAATAGATCATCAGAACCGGTGGAACATTAATGTACCTATGAGTTTCTGGGAACTGTTAGAAAATGTATCATTACATATTAGAGAAAAAATGATCTTGCAATAGGTGATCAAATACAGGGTGTTTATTTAGGCATTACGGTGGAAAAATGATGTAAAATTTAACAAAAATAAAAATAACTCCAAAATTACTAGATTTAGGTATAGTAGACCTTTATAATTCTTAAACGGTAATGGAATTTGCTACATAATGGGATTATAAAATACAGGGTGTCCTATTTAAAATAAGAATGATATTGTCGTTTGAATATGTAGAACGGTAGGTAGTCGCGTCAAAGTAGGCTTAAAAACGCCAAAATTTCGAACTTGGATCTCATTTTTGTCGAGAATTAAGCCTTCTCAACCTATCAGGGCCGTATAAAAAGGGGCCCATGAATTGGTACGCTCTAGTGTTATAAGGCTACCAACTCTATATTTGGGCATCCTGCGATCCTGTGACCCAACCATGGGTGGCCAAAAAGGGTGCCGGGGCCCAAAATATGAGATTTGATTTGATATCAACATGTAAAACTGATATGATTTCGCCAGCGAGTATACTCCGTGGCTTTTTTGAGTTCATGTCACTCTCTCACGAACCCAGGTTTGGGCGATAGGGGTCCAAGGGGCAACAAATTTAAATTCTCGGAAAATTCAATTTTCTCATACAAAGTTAGTATGTTGAGGGTTTGTAAGGGTGTAATTTTATGTTGCCCTGGCCTGCAACCATGCGACCCCAGGACTGCACGAACAAGGGTGCTGAGGTGGTGAAACTCTCATGTTCACCTGGGACTCGATTCGATTTGATTTCAATATATAAAATAGATATAATTGAGCTGACCGGAGAGCTAAACTTTGATGCTGGGAAACCGGTTGCGGTGGATATGGAATTAAAAAAGAAATACTCCAACGTGAAATGGAATTAGATTTTTTCATGAATATTTAATGTAGTTCTGGTGTGATAGAAATATTTGACATTTCAACAAAATAATTCTTACAGAATAATATAATTTTTTTTCTTTTTTCTAACAACAAAATCATATTCCAACGTGTTATGTTCTTCTTCTTCTGCTTCTTTCAACAAATCATCTGTTTCGGTGTTGTCCACATAAGTTTCGTCTCTTTCTATTAAGATGTTTAAATTCAATATTGAATCAAGGTTGTCGACAGGCTGAATTTCAGTTGCCGTCAATTTTAAATTATCACAATCTTTCTCCAAACAATTTTTACAAGCCATCGTCCCATTTCAAATAAGTGTCTAGAATTATTCCTAAGTATTTTACTTTCTTCTCAGGGAAAAAACGGAAGAGTTTATCAGTTTTTATTGTTAATTGATCGAAAGGGGGTGCTCCAGCTGCATTACAACAGAATGGTAGGTAATGAGTTTTATCAATATTCACCGTTAGTAACTTCTTATCTAGCCAATATTTAATGAGGGAGAACTCTGTTTCAACTTTCATTTTCAAGGAATTCCAGTCGTATGCTTCATAAAAGCGTCATCTGCGAATTCGACTATATGTCCGTTGCCTAAGGCAAAAAGTCCGTTAATGTATATATTGAATAATGTTGGTCCCAGCACAGAACCTTGAGGTACTCCACAGTCGATTACCTTATAACTGCTCAATATATCATCAATTCTTACTGCTTGGCTCCTTCCTGTTAAATAACTTTCAAATAATTTCAATGTGTTACCCCATATTCCGATATCTTCCAAAGACTGAAGGAGAAGATGATGACTGACGGTGTCAAAGGCTTTCGAGAGGTCTATGAACACACACAGACAGGTTTTGCTCTCATTCAAGGCATCAGTTACTTTTGATGTCAAAGTCCCAAGTTGGGTTGAAATTTTTTCTCTAAATCTGAATTGACTGTTGGAGATTAATTTGTATTTATTAAGGAAAGAAACAAGCCTTTTTTTGATAATCTTTTTAAATATCTTCAAGAGATGAGTCACTAAGGAGATAGGACGATAATTTGTCATAATAGACGTATCCCCTTTTTTAAACAGTGGAGTAATAATTGATTTTTTTAATTCACCGGGGTAAACACCTTCCTCCACACACCGTTTGAGAATATGCGTAAGGGGATCTAGAATGTAGGCTGATATTAGTTTTATATTTTCTGCTTTCAAATCGTCACAAACCACTGCCTTATTATTTTTAAGTTCAAAAATTGTGTTTCTCAGTTCCGTCTGGTCAATTGGTTCAAAAACGAATGAATTTAAAATTGATGTTCGTCTAATTTCGTAATTTGTGTTCTTCTTGATCTTGCTAGCAAGAACTTTACCCGTTTCTACAAATGCTATATTGAATGCATTTGCAATGTGCATTTTATCGATTAAAATTTCATTATTTGTGGGATGTTTAATTTTATTTATAACAATTTTTTATTTCTTTGTCTTAGATATTTGTTGAGTGACGTCCCATAGAATTTTTGAATTGCTTTGATTTTTATCAATTTGGTTTTTATAAAAGTTGAATTTAGCTTTTTTTATAAAAGATGTTGTTTCTGTATTTTTTATATTCTTTCTTCAGATTATCATCATATACATGCTTTTGCATGTGGCTAAACATAGTGTTTTTTTTTTGTTGATAGAATTTAATAATCCATCCGTAATCCAGGGAGCTATTTTTTTTAAAACTGACTAATTCAATTTTTTTTTTTTTTAGTATAAACAGAATGCTTTTATTATTAATCTATAAATCAGTGAAAAACTACAAAGCTCAACAATCAATATAAATCCATGTTCCACGACTCCATTTCTAAAGCTTCTTCTGACACATCTATATTTCTCTGGCACTCAGCAACAGCAATTCACAAGAGCTCCATTTTTGTTACTTTCCTCTGAGGTGTTTTTTCATCCACTCCCACACTAATTTTTCTTTTGTTTGCTCTCGAAATGAAGTTGATGTCACAGTTTGATATTATTTTCTCTTCGATGTGCCTGCTAATGGTCTCTGAAAGAGTGTTCTTCAAGAGGCGTTGTCGTTTCGCAGTGTACATCGTTCCATACAGGTTGACATGGTAGCATGTGCCATCTTCTATCTCGTTGGCGTTGTCAATCAAGTACTTCGTGCTCTTTGTAATGTATTCATTGGGGACTGCATCACTGATTATGTAGCCAGAGAGTCCAACAGCCATCAACTCTTTTACTCTTTTGTCGAGGTCAGGTAGCCTCATCTTAACTCCAAATAGTGTGTAAGAGTCTTCACCTACCCTCACAAGGCATCCTTATTTTCCATTCAAGTCAAATAGAGTTCCATCCCTTGCAGTTATTTTTGTAGGTAGCCCAGAGGTTGGTAATGGGTGAGGGCCACTGAATAGATACAAGAAACTGTGAAGTTGTATGTCCCACATATTCCTACGCTTGGCTTTCTCCAATATGTTTCTACAGGTCAGTAGGGTAACAATGTCAGTATGGGACCCTAATTCACAGACCAAAACTGCTTTTCCTCACCCCATACCATCAAACCTGTCAGACCAAAATCTAAAAAAGTCAGACCAAGACTCGGAAGACGCCTCTAACCGAAGAATTTCGACTTCTAACCTTTACCTTGGACCTCTAGGACCACCAGGAAGAAGCCACAACCCCCCCAAAAATGATTTACCCCAAAAAATGATCTAAAAGAAGTCAATAAAAATCGTAAAAAATAATCAAACACCCGCGGCTATGATTTAAGTCATAAAAACCCCAACGCATCTTCAAATTAAAGGAATAAAAAATCCCTAAAACCCCCAATTTTAATTCCTTAAAATCATGGTGCATACGTGGTACCTCGTATAATAAAATTGCAACTTTGTTGCAAGAAAATAATTATAAAGTCAAACCCAGTACTATCTATATGTAAATTTTATTACTTTGTTTGTACATTTCGAGAAATCTGAGAATTCTGTATAATAAAAAATAGTTGTTTTGGATGGGATTTGTAAACCGAAAATCCACTGTGAATTCATTTGAATACCAAAGGCCAAGATGAACCCAACCCAAATTGGTAAGTTATAATTTAATTGTAAAAATAGCTATTTCATATATTTTTTTCTTTATAGAATTTCAAAACGCTCTAATGCGGGCAGCTAAAATGTTATTACCGGAAAATGAGCGAGTTAGTATTATTTTAATTAAAGTAATTAGTTTTATTTGCTATGCATTGTAAATATATTAAATATTTTTTATTTTTTAGAACCAACCGGCAGTTATATTAATTTCGGTGTGCCCAGCCGAAATTATGGAAATGTTTAGAGACCGGTTGGTCCTCATCGACACCCGGGGGGTGTAGAAATTGGGACGGTGATGGGGCATAGGGTGTACCGGCTCCCAGGACCCCCCTTACGGCTTTGGTGCATAAGTATTGAGGTGAGTAATTTAATTTTTTCCTGTTTGCATAAATTTTTCTGTTTTTACGTTAGCAAATTCACGTTTCAAATTTTTATTTTATTTTAATAGTCCAACAAATATATCAAACGCCTATGATACACGGTATAAAATTTGTTTTAGTGTTTAAAGATCTCAATTATTCTTTTACGAGACATTTAGAATTCATTTTTACGTAAATATTTTAAATTACATTAACAAATATGTGGCACACCTATGTTCCATAATGTATATACAATTTCGTAGAAGTCCGGTATTAGAATCATTTTTATAGTGAACAGGGTTCAAGTTTAAGTAGACACATTGTATAAAATGTGTTTTAGTGTTTAAATAATCCAATTATTATTTTATGAGATATTTACATAAATTTTTTAAATTACATTATGCTTAGAGCTCAATTTAACAAATAGATCTGGGTGTGGTATATTCAACTAGAGTACATATTTTGCACTATTTTCGCTCGATTTTAATTTTAAAATAAAAAACTTTTACAGTAGAAACACTATAAAATTTAATTTTTATTAAACCAAACATTTTTTAACCGCTTATATAGACTGAACAATTTTTACAATTAAACTTTATTTGAGTTAAAATAGCTTACATGAAATTCAGGTCGCGTTTAGGAATTGATGTACGGGCGATGTAGAGTTGAAATCGGAACAGTGAGCTTTATTGTTTAAAATTTAATTTTTATTAAACTTTAGACCGCGTTTACGAATGAGTGTTTAGTATGGGTGGTACGGTTGAAATCGTAATAGCAATTTTTATTAAAATTTCAGGTCGTGTCTGAAATCATAATAGTGATATTTATTGTTTAGAATTTACAAACCAGTTTTGGGGCAATAAAATAAAAAACTTCATTTATTTTTAAATTATATAATATTTAAATTTTAAATATTTAACAATAATTCGTAACAGTAAAATTAAGATACCTAATAAATTTAAAGAGGATACAATCAAATTAGAGTTTCCCTCAGGCTGACTTTTAATTATTTCCTGCCACTGTGAATCTTCTGAATAATTTGAAAAAACCATTTTTAATTTGAAATATGCATTTTCCGTTGATGGAATTTCGGAATAAAATACCGGAAGCTTCCCACTATTTAATATTTCACGATCCATTGTATGCCATGATGTATAATTACAATCTTTTTTGTAGTCACTAAAACATATAGCCAAATACTCCACATTATTCAAAATATTGACATACAAAATATTATTAATTATTGCGGTTAGTATCAACACGCTCGTTAATAGGTGAGGCATAACGGTTTTATTCTTTTCTTCGTTAAAGCTGATGATGGAATTGGTCTGTCACTGAATACGTCACTCCACAATCTCAAAGCGGTTAATTTGTTAAGCACAATTTTTTTATCTTCATACAATAATATTTCTTCCTTCAATTTTTTAAGATTTTTTGAAAATTTAACCAGTTTTAAATGATACTCAAAATCACAAGTGCTTCCTAAGCCAGACATTACAATACTAATAAGAATGAGAATGATTTTATGATTTCATTTGAAATACTATACGTGGATGGTTATTTGGGTTATGTTGGGAGCAGTGGCGTATCAAATATAAAACGTTTAAATAAAATAGTTTATTTGTAGAATATACAGTTTATTTTGGTAATATAACATTTAAAAACCAAAACCAGTTATGTAGATGTGTTACGTTTTGCTGGGTGCATGAAAATTTACCTCGTCCATGATTAGGACAATGGTCAATTATAGCTTCAAAATTTTCGGTAGAACATGGGGTTGAATCATATCGGCTTACATCGTAGACAACTGGGTACAATCCAATTTCTGAACATTTAGTTTGCAAAAAGGTTCGTTTTTGATCACCTCTTACATAAATTATTTCAACATATGGTAATAAGTATTTTTCCAAAATGGAATTTATTTCGGTATATTCAATATCACCAGAGCTATAAGGAATTCCATGAATAAATTTCTCCAAGTGGCTAACGGTCTTCTTATCTCGTGAACTTAATTGGCTGAAGGAAATATAAGGTTTAAACATAAAATGATGATTTTGATATCCAATCTGAATGGACATTTCCTTTGGATGGAAAATTCCATCGTTTGTAAATCCTTGTAAATCGACAAATGCTATCCTCATGATGGCTGCAGGCGAACTAAATTAAAATTTTTTTATGTGATGCTTTTAACTTCTTCAGTTAGAGGGAAATGTTCCATTAAATAATCATGAATTATGATGCAATAGGCTTTAGTATTTGCGGGGAATCCGGTATCGGCTTCAATATCCAGCTTTATATCGACAGTTGACGATTTAATGGACTCTTCTTGTCTGCTTGAGTCTATTATAAATATGGGATATTTTTTAAAATTGTTGTAATTTAAGATAGGATGTTTTTGTGATGTATTAGAATAACTCGGATAAAATTCGGTATAATTAAAGTGCGCCTCACTGTAATGGGAGTTTGGAAAGTCCAACCTCATTCTTTCGTTCGGATAGTATTCACCATTCAAGGACAACCGGATACTATTTACATTCACCGAATCGAAGGTAGTGGGGTCAGCTAAAATATCATCGCGTTTATCGGTTTGAAAAAAGATGAGAACGTATCGGGGTTTTTCTATAGTCGAGCTCGTTTTTACTGCCCAAATTTCACGTCTAGCATCTTTGGTTATTGCTGGTAACCCGTTAAGCTCCCATTTTCTAAATGGAATTATAATGGGTTTGTTTATTTGGATGCCCCTCAAAAGTTTCTCCTTTATTATATCATTTGGAAAGATATGTTTCACCCTAATTTCAATGCTTTCAATAAATATTGAGCCAGATGTGTTTGTGGTTGCGTTTACGCCAGTTTTTTCTTTGACAATTACACAATCGTTATCGTTGCTTGATCTCACAAAACGGAATGTTTGCCGCCCACACGTAACCATCTGATAATCATTAAAGATATTGAAAATATGTTTAAGTGGCATCATTAAATCAAACGTATTATCATGACTATTGAGAATAGGTGAAGATGGAAAATTCCAACCAGCGATATCCATATAATTTGTATCCTCAGGAGCGTAACACGTTAAAGCACGAACTGTACTTATAATTCCAGGATGCCGGACTGTTTCAATTTCTTTCGAGCTTTCAATGTATGTACATGAGTCGAATAGGAATGCTCCAAAGTTTGGGGCAAGTGTGACATCCCCTAGCCCTTGTTTCTGTACTTTCCCTTTAATTATCAATTGGGAAAGACTCATATCAAAAAATGAGTCAACTTGGTTGATACTGAACTCGATAACGTCCGAATTCGAAAATGATTTAACATATGGACTATATGTGCGATATTCAGCTTTGCGTATGGATTCATCAACAATTGGAGGTTGATATAGATCAACTATTGGAGATATGGTTGTAGCAGCCATATCCATCGTATGATTGATTTTTCTTCTTTTGTATGGCATTATTAACGATATAACCAAGAGATTGTAGAAATATAGTGTTTGCAGGAGTAAGTTGTTGCCGTTTATAAAGTTTGGCAAACACTGATGATTTACGTCCACAGTAATTTCTTATAACTAGCCCCATTTTTATTTAGATCTGAGTTCTAAAACGAGAGTGCTCTCTTCCCCTCGAAAATTAACAGGACCTCCGTTTTGATCTAAAGCTTGTACGGTGATATTAGTAATTTCACTCTGTGGAATGATTGGGAGGTACAACAAAGCTGTAGGTTTTTCAATGATAGAGTATCCGGGGTCGACTGATATTGCAAATTCGTATATCGTGTGCGCAGGTCTGTCCCCGTCGAAAGCCCCCGTAGTTATGTTACAATCAAAATGAATGGTTGATACTTTTATAATTTTAACGGGTAAATCGGAAAAATGTCTCTTATTTGGATCTAAAATTTTTTCAGAAAATCCTAATAGGTATCCAATATTATTAGGTTCTTTGAATAATATCCTATACCGACTATAAATTTCACATTTCAATGTATTATTATTTGGTGTCAACGAAAAATATCTACTTGGGTCGGTGTTATTCAAAAGTCCCATTCCTCTAAGTATAGACGCCTCTATTGCGGCAATTTCATAGCATCCAGCCTCAAATTCAATGATATTTAATTTATTTTTAGCATCATAGTAAAAAAACCGTTCACCTTTTTCAATGTTAGGAATTGAATAAAATGAATGAAATGATTTCAAAGCTAGATCATGCTCTTTATTTGAATCTAATCTAATTGGGGGCTGCGGGTTGAAAGAAAATATATGATTCTTACTGTTCACTCTCAAGAGCTGCGACATAATGACTGACACATATCCATGGGCGTAGGAATTTAAATAATATACTATTTTTTATTTCAAAATTATTTATTGAGTTCCACAAAATATACAGCGTGGCTCCATATTACCGCATACGTCACTCCAAACGTGGAGCTGCTTCCAACATGGTAAAAGTCGTTTTAATGTTTCACACTTACCATATTCTTCAGGAAGGCTATACCAAATATTTTGTAAATCTTTAGAGTTTCGCATGAAAATTTTAATGACGTTCTTCAGATCTTCTCGATTCATTTTAGGTAATTTGTTAAAAATTTTAGGCACAGATGGCCACAATTTGCCTGATTATAAGATTGATAAGTATCGTTGTTGTAGAATATTTTAATATTTTTGCCACCTAAATATCTGACGAGTTCTTTCGGTGGCTTCAAGTTACCGAATGAATCAAAATATTCAGCTGCATCATTTATTTTTCTATAAGCTACCCAGTGGGTCCCATCATGATTCGACGTGTCCAAATTAACAATGGCACATTCACTTTTGTATGGTTTTTGTGGTAACGTGTCACGCATAAAAACGCCTCGAAAATTTGGTATATTTAAACGTTTCGCATAACGTAATAGGTCCCCATCAGTTAATGGTCTTCCGGGTAGCTTTATTGAAAGTTTTTTTGATGTTTTAAAAACAAACCAAAGCCTCCTTTGGCGTTTTTTCTTAAATATAACCCCCTACCGATGACTTCCATAGCTTTATTGTGACGTTTATCTTCCTCAAGCTTATTTTTGGCACTTTTGGTATCCATAACTGTCTTTGCGACTGCGCTTGCGCCACCCATCAATGAACCCAAAGCTGAAAGCGCAGCAAAGACGGGGATGAGGGGGAGGATACCCCCCGATTTAGCAATTGGGATTATTCTGGGGACTCTAATTTGTTTTCGTCCACCTGCTTTTTTCACAATCATTCTTGCCAATTTTAAAGCATTAGCGGCAGATTTCATTATTGTTGGAGCCGGTTTTAAAGATTTAGTAATTTTTTGAACAACTCCCCTTTGAAAAGATACTGGGCGACGATTCAACCCCCAACCTAATTTACGTTTAACTTTCATGGCACCTGTGACCAATAAAGCTACTGCTTTCTCACCCACTGATGAATCGGATGCTTTTACTCTTTGCCAGGCGGCGTTTTCAAGTATCTGATCCGCTTTATGACGTTCGTCTAGAGATTTGTTTTTCCAGTAAGCGATGTCGTGCTGTTTGCAGGCTTGATCTAATGGATTAATACCAGGATCACCTCGTTCAAGCCGTTTTTCAAGCTTAGTGCCCGGACCACAAAATTGGAATTTTTCTGGATGAATTTCAATTTTAAGGTTATCTATAAGAGAATTTAAAACACCTTCACCATGATACACCAACATGAGTAATGGTGATTCTGCGTTACGATAGTTACATTTATAGAAGCGTAATAACAGTATTAGTTTCACATAATGAAGATTGTTCAACAAGAGCAGACGCTACCAATTGAAAATTTAGATTTTACAAATCGAGAACAAAGTAAACATGGTAAATTACTACCAAACTCGTTTCGTGGTATTATATGCGGACCATCGGGAGCTGGAAAAACAAATGTCCTTTTAGCGTTGCTTTTCAATTTAAATGGTGTCAGATTTGAAAACATTTATGTTTATTCAAAATCGTTGTATCAACCAAAATATGAGTTGTTGAAAGAGGTCTTAAGTAATGTACGTGGTGTTAGCTATTACCCGTTTAAAGATAATGATGAAATTATAAGTCCAAGCAAAGCGAAAACCAATTCCATATTTGTATTTGATGACGTTGCTTGTGATAAGCAGGAAAAAATTCGCGAATATTTCTCCATGTGTCGTCATAAAAATATCGATGCAATATACTTATGTCAGACATATTCTAAAATACCAAAACAATTAATACGCGATAATTGCAATTTAATTATTTTATTTAAGCAAGATGAAATCAATTTAAAACATATTTACGATGAACACGTATCACCCGATATGATTTTCGAAGTTTTTAAATCATTATGCGCGACATGTTGGGCTCAAAAATTCGGTATTCTAGTAGTCGTGAAAGATTTCCCTTTAAACAACGGGCGATATCGATCGGGCTTTGATAAGTATATAAAAATATAAATACAGTTATGCTATATTATTATACGTTAAGATGTTGAGCGATCGAGTTGCAATTGCTGTTCGCAAGAGGAAAATTGCTGAACTTGCTCGATCTATTCGAAAAAAGTACTTAGCATTAAAATTAGGTAAATCAGAACATGATGAATCTATCAGTCAACTATTTAAACCGATATCTGAACCGTTAAAAGAACTTATTGTCCAATCATCACCACATATTTTAAAGAACGTAAAAAAGGAGGAGGAGCCATCAAAAATGACACGAAAAGAAGAAGAAGAAGAAAATAATGATGATGTATTTTCACAACCAGAATTCTTAAATTTGAACAATGTAGCGGAAACTGATGAACAGGGTAATGTTTCTCTTGAAAAATCCCCATCACCCGATCGCGAGAATTATTCCGATGTGGTAATGCAAAATTATTTGGAGCAATATCCACCTATATTTCAAACTTTTGGACAGATAGTGATAAAATTGATAGAATTTACGGTCCCGTTTATGACAGCGGTTCAGATGAATGGTGACTTGGAAAACGTCGTATCGATTTTGATGCAAATACTGCAGCAATATCTGTAATACCTCAAGTCGATAAAGAAGGAGGTTGGGTGCCTGGAACTCCAGGATTGTACCAACTAATATTTTACAGCGATCCTAACTATGTTGAGGAGGATTTAAAACCATATAAAATTTTATTAACGCATACAGGGGCACATCTCACTGCAACAGGCCGTTTTAAAGGTACAACCAATTCAAAGTATACTGAAATTATTAGACCACTAATGAAACCTCAAAGCAAATCTGTTAGTGAAAAAGCATCATCAACAGCTCACCCATTAAAAAATTTAATAACACAATTGAGAAAATCACCACAGGTACCTTTAACTCGATCAGTGGGAACCAGGAGTTCATCCACATCAAAAGTTGATGGTAAAGGGTTTGATCACCTTGTGTTCAACGAAACACCTATAGAATACATATATTGGGATAACCCAAATGAATTAGTCGATCGCTTTAAACTACTTACTGCTTCTAAAAGCGCCGGCAATACATCCCACGATAATGAAATAGTTGCAATAATTAATGAGCTGAAAGAAGCAGATATAATACAATAATATGCAAATTAGAACTCATTACCAATATGTCTGTCGATAAATTCGGTCGTTTTAATATTCAACATAAAATTTCACCTTTTCACATCCAAAAACAGACATTACCACACACACCTGATGGAAACGTAGACATTCAAAATGTAAAACTTTGTCATGTAAAAGATCCGACAAATGATGATGATGGCGCTACCAAAAGTTACGTAGACAAGACTATAATTAATGCAAAAAACATTGAACAAGAAATTGTAAAGTTGACTAAAAAAACTGATGATATATCTCAATTTATAACAAGGAATCCGCCTACTGCAGGTAGCCATATGGCAACTAAAAAATATGTGGATGAAGTAATTGTGAAAACAAAAAGTTTTCTTCGCGGTGATATGTCTAATTTAAAAAATGATTTAACAAAGGAATTTACAGATAAATTGTCAACGACTAATACAAACTTTATTCAACTATCTCAAACGCTCACCCAATTACAAACGGATACAACTGCGGCTATAGAAAAAATCAGTAATCAATTTAGTACTCTCTACAATACAGATCTAATAAATCTACGAAACGACCTGATGAAAAATATTACTAATGTTGCCGATGTTGCAACAATAAAAATAGAAAAGTTACATACAGATTTGGAAAATGAAATAACGAGCATACATTAATCACTAATCATACATAAACATATCAACAAGTTTGAACTTGTTGCAGTTATGCAATCGAAAGAAAAGATGCAACTCGTTAACGAGTTGCATAAACCGGCACGAAAAAATTACCCCCACCGTCGTACTATTATTAAAGCATTAGATGATCTTTGGCAGATGGATTTAGCTGAAATGCGACCTTACGCTCATCAAAACAAAAATTTTAAAATGATTTTAGTTGTTATTGATTGTTTTTCAAAATTTGTTTGGACTAGGCCACTTAAAAATAAGTCTGGTGAAGAAATCACTCGTGCATTTAAAGATATTCTCACATCTCGACAGCCGAAAAACTTGCAGTCTGATCAGGGTACGGAATTCTATAATAGCAAGTTTCAAAATCTTATGAAATCCCATGGAATCAATCATTATAGTACTTTTACTGCTAAAAAAGCCTCAATGGCAGAACGCGTCATTAGAACATTGAAAAATAAACTTTACAAATATTTCAGTTTAAATGGTACTTATAATTGGATTAACATATTACCTCAAATTACTGCGGAATACAACGATACTCGACATCATACAACAGGATATAAGCCATCAGAAGTGAACAAATCTAACGAAAAGAAAATTTTGTTAAAAACGTACACTCACTTAAAAATTATGGGACCCCGAAAATTTAAAGTTAATGACATTGTACGCATAAGCAAAGCAAAACATGTGTTTTCAAAAGGGTATACGCCCAATTGGACTACAGAACTTTTTAAAATCAATAAAATTAAAATTAGCAACCCAGCAACATATATGTTGGAAGACATGCAGGGTTCCCCAATCAAAGGAGCGTTTTATGAGGAGGAATTGCAAAAAACAGCAAATCCGGATGTTTACCTAGTTGAGAAAGTATTACGTCGTAAGGGCAAAAAACTTTTTGTCCGTTGGCTAGGAATGGACTCAAAACATAACAGTTGGATTAATAATACCGATTTGGTGTAGGAAAACAAGTTTCGACAAGTTTAAACAAGATTTTGTAGGCTCAAGGTTTTTCTAAGTCTCCTCTCACTTACAGAAAATCTAGTTAGAAAGTAATATGTTAAATGCCTTGACCTCGTTTCCTTAGTAATACCAATCTGGTATAGGAAAATAAGTTTCGACAAGTTTAAACAAGATTTTGTATGCTCAAGGTTTTTCTAAGTCTCCTCTCACTTACAGAAAATCTAGTTAAAAAGTAATATGTTAAATGCCTTGACCTCGTTTCCTTAGTAATACCAATCTGGTATAGGAAAACAAGTTTCGACAAGTTTAAACAAGATTTTGTAGGCTCAAGGTTTTTCTTAGTATCCTTTCACTTGTTGTTATTTTTGTGGGAATATAAATTTGAGAGGGCACCGTTCATCATTCTCAGTGTTGATCGAAAAATAGCCATTATGAGTTCTGTAGATTCTGGTTACAATACTCAAGAATACAATCCAAAATTAGAGAAAGTTGTAAATTTTTACGAAAATGCTGCTGCTGAAGAACATTACTATTTGCTTCATACAACGTATCCAGCTGGTGCAATCCAAATTGGATGTGCCCTAAGCCCAGCGAGACAATTTTTTCCCACCATCATTTTGTATAAACCATATACGTCAGCAAAAATATCATTCGGAAGTTTGGAATGGGCTGATTTGATTGATCTGCTGCGAAACAATATGTTTTTTCAAGAACCCCCACCACAATATGCAGATGAGTACGATAATGTCACAATCAAATGTGGGGATTATTGTACAGTTACACAAATGGTTTGTGAACATACAAAGCATCTTGAAGTAAATAAACATGGAGTTTTCTTTTATTTAACCGAGTTCGATGTTGGGGAAATACTGCGTCTGGATAGATGTATTATTTCACATCGTGTGGACATGTTGCAGAGTTTAAATTTCCAGGAATATTACGATCGAGTTATTGATACCGTTAAATCTTATAATTGTAATTTAAGTAGATTAGAACTTATGTATGCTTTTTGCGAAGCATCTTGTAAAAATGTTTTAAGTATTGCGCTTAGAGAGTATATTTATTTTTATAGGAATAGAGTTGTTAGCGATATAGATGCTGAATAAATATTTAACAAAATACTTGGGTTTTAATCAAATTCAACACATTAATTTCAATATGTAATAATACATATTTCCTTTTTTAGTAATGCAGTTTATACACCCTGGTCTTTAATTATCCTCCCCCTGGGACCTGAGGAAGGCATACCCCTAGGGACCTTAGACCCCACCGTGGGACTTCCAGAATGTAGACCCCCAAAAGTGGGACTTCCGGAATGCAGTTCAGACCTGTGGGACTTCTGGAATGAAAATCCCCACCCGTAGGACGCAAGAAGTTTTAAATATTTATTTTGATTATTTTTTAATTTTAATCACTCCTGGAACTTCCGTACTAGTCAATAAATACCATTTAAGTATTGCTTAACGTTCAGTATGTGTAAAAATAAAAAACGTTTACCATTCAGTCTTCCGTCCGACCAGAAGTTTACTTTATATCTGCTGATTGACATTCTAGATTATTAAAAAATGATTTCCCAAATTCAGTCACTCACTAATGATTAAAATTTTATTCTTTTACAATTAACAATGATGGTAGAAAATATTTTTCGCATTTTCAAATTTAAAGCAATTCTGAAATTTCATTCATTTCAACATTCTATTCAAGATTGGTTTCAAAGTGAATTTATTACACATACTTTTAGGTGTGCTTAAAGTAGGTATTTACTGAATAAAATATTGTTTAATACTTGTGTGTTAATTTATTCTAACAGGTATTAACATGTCAGGGAAAAATTGTTTCAATTACAGAGAATATATTTCACATTTTTCAAATTTTATTTGTTTATTACTTACATTTCAACATTCAAATCAAGATTGATTTCAAAGTAAATTTATTACACGTACTTTTAAGTGTGCCTAAAGTAGGTATTTACTGAATAAAATATTGTTCAGTTTAATACTTGTTCATGAAAAATTGTTTCAATTAAAGAGAATATTTTTCACATTTAAAATTAGATTGGATAATTTAAACAATTTTATAATTTCATTCGTTTATTGGTTACATTTTAACATTCAATACAAGATGGTTTATAAAGATAGTGAATTAAATACACATACTGTTAAGTGTGCCTAACAGTAGGTATTTAATGGATACAATATCGCTTAGTTTAATACTTGTGTGTTAATTTATTATAACAGCAGGTATTAATAGTTTTACCAATTTTAGGGAAAAAATTGTTACAATTAAACTTCAAAGTTATACAAACATATATATTTTTAAATTTGTTTACATTTATACATAGGTTAAAATTATATTTGAAAACAATATATTTATTTATAGGTTAAAATTACATCCTATATTTATTAAACCGTATCCATATTGCTGTAATGCCCCCATGGAAGAGTATCATAAGAATTTGGCAATAGATCGCGTTTATCATCATGAGAACTTAATGAAATTTTAGACTGTTCTATGCTAAAGACATTATGAGCGAATAGTACATTGAGTTTGAATTTGATTTTTATTTTCCTTTAAACATTTTACATAATCATCAAACGTAATTTTATTTTTTACAACACTATATTTAATTCCTTTCGATTTTTTTATTACACCTAAATTGTTTAATGAAATTTTAATTGTTATCTTATTCATTTTCTATTTCCTCATCAGATACAGAAACTTTAAATGAATACATTTTAGATCTAAGTCCTACAAAGTGTGTTATAATTTTTCCCTTAGCTTCATCTTTCATTAAACCCGGAATTTTGTTATTAACTAAAGGTATACCATAAATGTTGTCTGGTTCATACTCGCTGGTATCAAATTTATGAATATCAGTTTTGAAAATTTCTTTATAAATGTCTTCTGTTTTTACTTCATATATAAAACTATCAGTGTCTGTATATAATAATTTAATTTGATTTAGTGGAAATTTCGTTAACATGTAATCATAATGAAAATTATACATTAAAAGTTTTTGATATGTCTAGAATTGCCATTCCTACATATATTGGTTTGTTAAATATGATTTCAGATTTATATAATTCAATTGCCATTAAATTTTCATTAAAAATAGTTCTGCTAGAAAATTGTGGAGAACCCATCATATTTTTTGCTCCATATCTCCCCTCCCATTTATTTACTAGTCGTATTAATTTGTGTTTCCTGAGGTTTTCACAAGATTTGCCGAAAACAGCGTTATTTGCAAGCTTATATCTATCTTTTTTAAACTTACTTGTTGCATTAGCTCTCAAATTAGTGTTTAAATCCATATACGGTTTAAGCCAATCACTCTGTTTAAATTTTAATACCCTGTGAACTTTCTTTAATATCAACCCATGTTCTATTGATTGCTTGAGATTACGATAATGTATAACATATTTCTTTTTATTATATAAAGTATTCATTAATTTGTTTAACTTTAATTTTGGTGGCATTCTATGCTCACAGCAGAATGGAAAATCTTTATGATGGTCATGTAAATGCTCTGGATAATCCAAATCAACCTCTAAAATATATCCCACTGGGGAGTCGTCAGGTATAGACAAAACATCTATATTTGTATCAACCCACTCGAATCCTCCATAAGAAAGAAATTGAGCTTGAGCCCAACCGTAGAGGTTATTTGCATCTAAATATATCACATAGATAGGTGGTTTTGAATGATCAAAATTAGGCAAATATTTGTTATTAGCCTCTGAATATCGAGCACAACACTGACTAATACCACCACGCATACCTTTTTCAATGAACATAATTTTATCACGTCATCGAGTAATTCTAATTCAACCTTTGTATATTTTAACATACAACTCCAGGTATAGCCAGGTAGTGTATAAAAATGACTTGGATCTAATTGATATATTTCCATAGAATCGCTCCTAAATGTCTCAAAGATGTCAGTCAATAACAGTATATCAGTTTTTAAATATAACTGACTGTACTCTGACAAATTTTTAATATTAAATGCCTCCCACACATTTTTTGCATGTTCGTATTGTCTTAAAGAAATATGTTTATCTTCTAATTTGTTATAAAAGCAATCAATAGGTGGTAACTCTACATCATTTAACTTGTTTAAACTATCAACATAATCATAGCAGAACACCCCTTTTTGTCTAAGTAATTTAAATTTTTCCGGATCTATGTCAGCAAATTCACGTTTCAAATTTTTAAAATCATCTACATCTAAAGATTTTGTAAGTTCATCTAAAGAAGCACCCAAAAATCTAAGTGAGTAAATAAATCTAAATTTTATGTTTGTATCATTATCAAACAAGGTAAATGATATATAACGTTCTTTATTGATTGGAAGTAAACTAACACGACCTTTTGTTGCCAGATCTCTAATAATAAAATGGCTATCGTAACCAGAAAGATTTGAAACACCACGGGTAAATTAAATTTTTTCTTATAGTTTAAATTACACGACTGATGCGCAAGCCCTCTCAAGATCGAGGTAAAATGACAATGATCTCTAACAATGATATCATTAGGAAGAAAAGCTTTTTCACAAATATGACATATATCAGAAGGTTCAATATGTGTTTCCACAGCCGGTACTATATTATTAATTTTGGATTTTGTTTCTTTGACTATTTGAGACAATTGATTTGCAAACCAACCCATACAATCCTCCCCCTCATAACTATTGTAATATGAAAGAGTATCATTATAAGCACATTTAACATAATAGCCCGCACTGAAAGCTTTATGTTTTTGATATTTTGTAGTTTTAGATATTGGTTCATTATTCAGAGGTAATAATATAGATTCAAAATCTGCATAAATTACAAATGGAACTTTCTGTTTGAATACAAAATCTTTAAATTTAACTATTGGATTTTTAGGTATAGTAATTTTACAATTATTTTTACTTTCGCAATAAATTAAATGATCTTTTAATTTTTCATCACTTCTAAAATAATTTAAACATCTATCACAAATAAATTTTTTATGAATATTTTTACCTAACTGAGCATTTATTAATCTTGATAAATCTTTAATCCAACAATAGTGGTATTTAATGTTTATGTCATGTTCATCATCTGGTTTTAACACATCATAATCGTTTACTTTAGGCACATAAAAATTTTGAATTAACAATAAATTAACATGATTGACCAATTTTGTTTTTGTTAATCGTGCTGGTGCTACTGTGTAAAATGATTTACTTTGTGTTTGGTTAAGTTCTAACATATAAAGATTCACCGAAATATTATTTAATTTCTCAAATTTTGGAATATTTTTAATTGTTATTGGTGTTTCAAGACCTTCAGTATTTAAAACATGTTTGTAATGTGGATATGATGATACTCTATCAGAATGGTTGGCTGCTGGATATAACCCACTTACGACAGCCCAATAAAAACATGCATCATCCTTATTTTGAACATTTATACACGCCCGCTTTTTTAAGATTTGTTGAGGGAGTTTAATATAAGAGTTCCCCCCGTTCCCCATTTCAAATTTATTAATATTAATTTCTAGTGAACTTATTGACTTTAAAGCCCACCCACTATCTTTTTCACTAAATTCAGAAAGTTTATTTTCAATCCTATCTACCACGTGATTCTGAAACCATTCTCTTATATCGGTTCCTTCATCAATAGTCTCATTTTTAGTATTAAAATATTTAAAATCCAGTTTCTCCTCACCTACGCCCTGTTTAACAAATTCTCCACAAAAGCAACAGTTAACTTTAATCATCCCATAGATTTTAGCAATAGTTTAATGCGGTTGTTAAATAAAGTTTCACAGTCACTTAAAAATTGTCTAATATTTTTATGATTTATATTTATTATAATTCCTGTTCTCACTCTACTACTAAACGCGGTAACCAAGTCTTGCCATTTTACTCTGTCAGATAGATTATTTTTATTTACATTTAAACCCCACCCTAAATGAAGTCTTGATATATTCTGAATTGATATTTGAAAAGTTTTTAAATGGCCTAAATTTGTTTGTAATTTTCGTAATTCTCCAATTGAAAGGTCAACATTTCTAACAGCTTTATTACATATTCTAATATTCCGTTTTATATGTTTACTCCAAATTTCAATTTCCCTAGCATTATAGCGTTCTTTTAATAATCTTTCTACTTTTTTAAAATTAATGATTATATCATCACTTAATGATAAGATCTCCACTGCACTCATTGTTGATTTAGTCTAATATAATTCTGAATAGGTTTTTGGTTTTGTACTGTCAAATCTAAATATTTAAAATTTATTCGTTTATTGTACAATATAAATCTGAATATATTTTTATAAGCAAACTTTTGATATTACCAAATCTAAATATGAGCTAACGGCTTTTTCTATTTTTATTGTTCTGTACTGGAGGGCTTGGACTTAATGTTTCATAACAATAAAGATCAACTTTTGATACTCTTTGTGGTATGGGTAATACAGGTGTTGGAGGATGGTATACTTTAAATGGATGTAATCTTACCGATTTTTTGCAAAAACAGAAAATTTTTACACACTCCGGACAATAACTGCTCATTTCCTGTTTATTTGGAACTTTTGGGCTGGGTGCGGTTTCCCCACGTCTTTGACACCCTCATAGATCAATTGATATCTCCCTGAATTAAACTCCTCTTCTTTCCCCTCCAAACAGCTATTCATCCGCTTCGGCAGAAATACTGATTGACCCTCTAACTCCAGTAGGATTGATGGTCCAAATTTGGTTTTCACCAACTTTGCGGATACAATATTATAGGGTTTGCCTATATCAAGTTGATTGAGCTTTTGAACTGGTTTGCTTGTCAGTTGTGCAGCGCTGTTTATTGCTGAAAGATCCATCTATAATTAACAACAAACCAAAAACATAGACAATTATATCAATATCCCTCCTTTATTTTTATTATGTTTATATGAATTGTTATCAATTAAATCTTTTATATGAATTGTTATCTTAGAATACCCTAAGTGGAGGATGGAGGCATAATTACTAGTTACTTAGATGCTTCCATCCTCCACTTAGGGTATTAATAAAAAAATGTATATGACAAATAAATGAATAAACTTAAATATTTAAATAATTTACCTTTTCACTTTTTCTTTAGTTAGGAAAATCTTCTATTAAATGTTGAAATGCAACTGAATAACTGTTGAGCATTTCAGGCTTTTATATCTCCTTCTTCTTACTTTCTTTGATGGTATGGGTTGAGGAAAAGCAGTTTTGGTCTGTGAATTAGGGTCCCATACTGACATTGTTACCCTACTCAGGTCTTAGAGAAGTTGTGCAAATTGACAAAGTGGGGGCTCATGTATTCATTGCTGCCCTTGTATTTTCCCTCCTTAATCCACCCTTTAAGAGATTATTCAAAATTTCCTCAGTTAACAAGAAATATAATGTTTAACGCAGATTTAAATGAAAATTTTCCAAATTTTTATCAAATATACACTGATGCTTCAAAAAGAGAAAATGAGGTAGGATGTGCAATTTGGGACCCCTATAAGGATGAAAAACGATTAATCAAATTAAATTTGAACTTTTCTATTTATTCAGCTGAACAAATAGCAATCCTGGAAGCATTACATTATATAGAGAACGTCCAATCTCAAAATTTTATTATAATTTCAGATAGCCAGAGTTCATTAAAAAAAATATCTCAAATAAATCCATTTAATAAAGACATATATTCTAATAGAAATTTGTAAGAAATATAGATATCTTAGATCAAAGGGGAAATCGATAAAATTTGTTTGGGTAAAAGCTCATTGTGGTATAACAAATAATGAAATTGTTGACAATTTGGCAAAAAAATCTTTAGCGATAAAAAATTTCTCTCCTTACAGGTGCGTCCCGGAAGATATAATTGTTTCTATGAAAAATCAAATGATGAATATTTGGCAGATTAATTATAAAAGTTGTAACAAAGGTAAATTTTATAAAAGCATACAACCTAAAATTAATAAGCAACCTTGGTTTAAAGATAAAAATTTGGGAAAAGAGATAACTCGTATTATATGTAGAATGAGATTTGATCACTCCTTGGTTCCATCACATTTGTATAAGATTGGTTTAACAGTCTCCATTATGCGTATGTGGGGAAGAAGGAACAACACAACACGTTATCTTAGAATGTAATAGAAATCAGGAACAAAACAAGGGGATTATAGATAAGCTATACACAGTTAAAGAATTGAAGAAGCCTTTTAATTTAACAGAGATATTAATTAGCGAGAATAGCTATATATATAAAATCCTTCATCAACACATACGGAAGATATCACAAAAATTGTAAAAAAAAAAAATAAATTTAAAAAAAAAAAATTAAAAAAAAAAATACTAATAATATACCTATTAATATATATATATTAAAAAAAACGACTATACAACATAATAAATATTAACAAAAATATATAACGCTTATTTTAACAAATACTAACAAAAATATATGTAAAACAAAGAAAATATGTATGAACTAACGCTAAATGTAAAAGGTAAACACACAAGAGATAGCAGATATACATAAGAATATGGTTAGGCTAATGGATTACAGAGTAATGCGCAGTCACTACTTTGAAATCCCCCCCCCCATTCAATTTTTTTCTTAATTTTTTCCAGGTTCAATACAGTCATTTAAAAATTGTTTAGGAAAAAACATTGTTTGGCTTTTTTTATAAAAATTATATGTAAAAATGGAATGAACTGCCTAAAAAGTGGTCTAAATATCAATTTAGAAAAATACAAAAATTTAACACTCAGTAAAAAATATAATAAAGGAAATATGTACCTGCAATTCTACATTCTCTAATATTATGCCACTCTTCAGAGTTCTGGGACAATAACAGCAAACATTCTAAATTGTTGTACTTTTCAATTTGTCTCCACTTAACAACATTCCTCTAAATTATATTTTTTAATAAATAAATACCAAGATTATTCAACAACTCTGATGTACTACAATGTGTAAGAATACTGTTCATTTGGGTATGTACAACATTAGAGTTGGAGCCATTTGAATCATTTACATTTTCATTTTTTCTATTTCTCAAACTAAAAAATTTAATTGTTCAAAGTAACTAGCTTAACTTTAATATCATTAATATTTACCGATGTTTACTTAAATTACTGTCAGGTACAGCTTTCATTATAATATCTCGAACACGTTTTAACTTATTCTTAGTTTTAACCAAACATGAATATTCGCTTACTGGTTGAGGTTTGTATGTTTCTTTGGCATATGGTTTAGCTGCCTTCCAGTAGCATTCTACATCAGCAGAGGATAATACCTCAAGGCTGCTTATTATATTCACCCTGAAACACAAAAAAAACTCACAGAATCAGAACTAAAAAAACATTTTGTTTTTGGTATTTAGTATTTTTTAATAAATACTACCTTGTGCAATTCCAACGGTAATGCAGAAATATATTTGCATGTTCCAAATAGTCCTGCTTATTGCATGTACAGTTCATCCCTCCAATCTTAACACCATCATCAATAATAAAAATGACCTCACTTTGGTGAGGTTGTCCTTGCAAAGCAGATGTTCGTAGGCAAAGCCCTACAATTTGGATGTTTTCCTTTGAACTGGACTTCCCGCCACATTAATGGAACTGTAAATAAAAGTCGAGGTTGTTATAAAGGAGCTTACACTCTCCTAGGATGCCTTTCTTATAACCTTTCAATAAAAAGGTGGAATAACCGGGTTCATTGCAATGTCTGACGAATTTTGCTGGATTCTTTAGATCTATGGTGAAGACTATTTTATGTCTATAATCCATTCCGTTCACCCTGAAAATATGTCCCATCAGTTGGTGCAGTTATCAAATCTACATTCCCAGGGGCTAGTATCGGTTTGTCGTCTATAAAGATTTTTACTTCCTTCACAAAATTCATCAAATTTTCCAAGCCGTGGAAGGGTAACATACGGCCGTAATGCAATACTCTCAGCAGAACATATCTCATTGAGTCGTCACATTTAATCCTTTCTAAAATAATCTCAAAGTCCTTAGGTTTCTTGCTGAGATCGGAATTCTCTATAACCTGGTTTTTATATTTGCAGCACTTTCGGTAACAAAGCTTTCCCCGATAAGAGGCTCTACACATTGTACAATATTTCTCCGGCGCCACTATTTTCATTTTCTCCCAAATTCTAGTTCTCATACTAAGTGTCGCCCCACCTCCTCGATATCGTAGGGCAACTGAGACACCATCATACTCGGTAATTATATCGATTCCAATTTTTTTTTTGACCAACATATCGAATATGTTTCAAAAAAAAGCTAATAAAGCACTAGGATTCCTAATGCGCATTTGTCACGACTTCAAAGAGGTAGAGTCTGTTAGAAATCTATGCATGGCATATGTCAATAGTGTTTTAAGCTTCGGTTCTTCTATTTGGAATCCCTATTATAACTGTTATATCCACCGATTACAAAAAGTCCAAGATAAATTTATAAAATATGTTTCAAAAAAAATTCATACTTATGCAGACTTCGAAATTTGCAAACGAGAACTGAAGCTCATATCACTAGTCGACAGACGTCAACTTTCAGATGTTAAATTTCATTACTCCATCCTATAACACGCGAGGGAAAAATCTTTTCAAAATTAGTCAAAGCTCTACTAACTACTACCTAAATTCTCCCCTGCAAAGATGCAGTAAATCATACAATACAATCTCGCCACTCACCGATGAGGATATCTTCTCTTCCTCTGTGATAACTTTTACAAACACTATTAAAAAATTATATCTATCTCATCTTGACTAGTTTCTTTTTATATAATATATATATTTTTTTTCTTATTTTTTTTTGTTAATCAACATTTAATAAGGATTTATACATTTTTTATTAGTTTAGTAAACAGTGAATACTGTACTGGATTCGTCCTGTTTGTATTCTTAATAAACGAACCTGAACAACAACAACCTCAAACTCAACCTATAGATGTACCTAACATAAATCAAAAAATTTTATTCAAAACATTTGCAAACGATCACCGAATATATAGCAGAATTGACATCGATAACTGCAGAGTATGAAAAGATGGAAAAAGAAATTAATGAAAACATGGATAAAATAGATGAATTGAAAAAGAGGACAGAAAAAAGTATGTATAAGCAGCGAGATGCTCTCAACAAAAAAAGAAATATTTATATACAAATTGAAAATATTCAACAATTAGAAATAATTTTTAAGTAATATAATTTTTTTATTTACTAACCTATTTAAAATTTCTAGAACACTGGTAAGTACTATCTTATCGTTTCCTTTTAGGTGGCCATATATAATAGAAGTAAAAATTTCTTTAGAATCAGTACAAAGTTTTCGTCATCGCTGTTAACTGGCCGTCGAGTAGAGCAATGATAAATGGAACAAGTAGATTCATCTTCCGGGGGAAAATGAACACCGGTGGAATATATGAGCCGAAGGCACTCATAGAGCAATTAACTGTGACTATTTTTCCTCTTTCCCAGTTCGTAACTGACCCCACTCTTGTCTTTCCTTTGGAAGCCACTATTTTTCCTGGGTCTTGTACAGTCGATTATGCTCATCTACATTACCTCCAAGTTATTATAGAACCGTTAAACTTCTTGCCTGTTGAATCCCGCAATTCTGTTTATGCTTGTTGTCTCTGATCGTCTTAAACTAATAGATGGATTTCGTCTTAAAAAATTGTAAAACCAATCTTTTCCTGCGACCTTTTTTTTTATTAAAGCAGCTAGAAATATATTTTTTTTGCATATTCAAATGCTAACCGACGAATCTCAATTTGAGTAGGTCAACCATACGTTTGATTATATTGGTCATGGATGTTTCTTCCTCAGAATTAAAAGTGCTTTTTCTTCCAAGTGCTGGAGCTGTAATCGTACATGTGCGTCTTCTTTTATGTAATGTTGTCAAAGGAATTTTGAACTGTACACTGGCAGCACGTAAAGAATTTCCGTTATTAACATACATTTCTTAATGCCTCTTCAGACCATTTACCCTTATCGGTTTTTCTAACATATTTTCTAGGCATCTGAAAATAAGGAACATATCTTTATGTACCTTTGCATATGACTCAATGAGGGGTAATACGGAACACTCGTTCTCTATTACCCCAGTAGTTTTGTTTCTCATTACCCGAAAGCACATGTTTATATAAAAAAATTAGTAATAAGGTAAAAAAACATTTAACATCACTTTATTGCAGTAGCGATTGTTGCTAGAATAGTAACAATATAACCCTAATAAATTCATGTACTAATAAAATAAAATCTTACCTTATTTAACGAACTAAAATCATTATATAGCAACGACACAAAAGTTTTTCGCATACGCGTCACAAGGTCGATGAGAAACTGATCCAACCTACTGAATGCAAGTAGGTCTTACCTTTTCCACATGTTCTTGTTCTACAAGCTCATCAGTGATTTGTATGGTACTTTTGCTGTTTCTTGGTCTTGATCATACAGAAATTACAAATACTCATAGTATCTAAGTGAGGTGTGTGTATAAGTTTAAAAAAAATCCATTAGACAGGAGTTGTTCAGAGGTTTGTTGATTAGAGGTGATAATTCGAATCATTTTAGTAGTTCTACACCTTCTCTCATTCTGAGGGTTAGAGGGTATACCTTTCGTAGGCAGTAGGTTAACTTAAAATTCCACTCTTTGGCAAAGTCTTGAAACCTATAGCTTCCAAAGAGACCATTATCGGCTACTAAACCCTCTGGAGAACCGAATCTCGCAAGAATTTGTCTCATTTGTTCAACCACTGATTCACTACTTTTATCCCGAAGAGGTAATAACTCCAGCCAATTGGATTATGCTTCGATCACTACCAAGTAATTTTATTAGCGTAGGAGAATATGTCGACACCCACGCGTTCCCGTGGACGTTGAGGCTTTGGATATAATAGTAACGTTCTTTGATCCTTTGTATAAATATTATAGAGAAACTGGATGATATGGAGTACCGACTGGAGAACCTCGTGAGTATAAATAAATTATATCTGTTAAATGTTAAATTTTGCTACAAAATAGGGGTGTTTTGAGAATTATTTCATTTGATAATTTGCAGTTAAATTTTGTTTTAAAGCAATGTGGATGTCTTCTTCGTAGTTTGAATAAATCTGGTAATATCTAGTACATCCTTCTAGTAGTTGTTTATTAAATTGGATTTGTAAAGAATAGAAGAATTTATTTATTTATAGTGATCGTTACAAGCTACAAAAAACCATTCGCTTTAAAAATTCCACGAAAATCAGTTATTTTATTTTTTTCTTTTTTTTTAAATTAAATTTCTTTAAGTGTTAAGTAAAATATTTCTTTACAGATTATAGAAGAAAAGGAACAAAAAAAAACTACCCAAAGAAACTTCGTACGGTAAATTATTTTTTAACAGGCAAATCAAACTACATCATGTTTATATTCTTTTAAAATTTCAGTCTTAATGGTCTTAGGATGTATTATCTATAGTAAAAAAAATTAATCGCAAGTTTACAGCTCGTCTTGAATCGACTGAAAAAAAATTAATTTTGGATTCCTTAACTGATAGTCCTTTAAGCGAGAGCATATCAGCCCTAATTGTCCTAGGATGTTAAGTATAGTGTGAGTATAAATAAATCATATCTATTAAATGTCGCATCAATTGACAGATTTCTTGAAATATTTAACATTTTTCATTAAGTGTTAAGGTTTTATTAACTTAAAAAACAACAAATTATCGATAATTAGAAATATATTCAAATCAAAATAAATTTTCAACCTGGTCAAAATTATTTTTTTCTGATATTTTATAACCTGAAATTACAAACATATTTACATTTAAGTCAAATATTTACTATGTGACACCTACGGCCTGTACTGTTTTAAGTTTCCTAGAGAAAAAATCATTATTATTTAAAAATTTTATTTTGTACATTAATACAACATCAGTTAGAATGTTCAAAATTCCCAACTTGTCTAATCCAAAGTTTTAACTAGCAAAATTATGATTTTGAAATATATAAATTTATATATTTTTAAAATAAATATTCTTTTAAAATTTCAGGGATTCTGCACCTGCGGCTTATTCGATGATGATGATGGGGGTTGCATGAGCGCCGTTACAAAAAATGTCATTACGAGTGTGGTTTAAAAAACATTGGAAATTTGATACTCCAGCAAATTTAAATTTATCGCATCTAATCTATGGTGCGCGAATATTTTTCACAGACTGGACAAACTTTAATAAATGATTCAATGTTCGGATTTATACCAGGCCAATAGAATAATGATCTGGCTGTTTTTCGTTTTTTCAATGCCCAGATGGCCTTCATGTAATAGTTCTAACATTTCCTTTCTCATTGTCACTGGTACAATTAATTTGTTAGCCAGAAATAACAGATTTTCGCAAATCACTAGATCATCTTTTACTCTAAAATACTGTTTCAATAATTCCCTAATTTTCATTTTATTTTTTGGCCATCCATTTAAAACAATTGGCAAAATTTGGTTTCTATTTTTATTTATTGTACAGTATAAAATTAATAAGCACCTTTGTAGAATGTTTTTTTAAATAAAGATTAAATCATTTAAATTATTTTATGGTTAAAAAAATGAGTTGTGATTTGAGCTGGCAAAGGAGGAGGGCCTCTAAGGCCGGTTTTCGGCCCCTTTTGTTTCTTGTGGAAAAATGAAATTTTTCTTTTCGCCAGTAAGTATAGGTCACAAACGGTCGATTTCACCCTAAACGGAATCTGAAATACCCCCCCGCCCATGGGGTCTAAGCCCGCTTTTCGAGGCCCTCCTTTGTGCGAATCAAGTTGGGAAAAGTGCTTCTCCCCCCCAATAAAATTTTCTAGCGACACCCCTGCTATTGTGTTACGTTTATGTGCCATATCTCGAAGCCAAACAAATAGCGACTGTTAGAAAATATATCACAGTTGATCTGCTGTAATGATTTGAGTTTGTCCATTTACATTTGGCGGGATTTGTTAAAACGATAAAACAAAAAAAGAATGGACAAATGGAAGACTTACATTTTTTTTTCTTAGGCTTAGTCAACACCTTCGGTGGATTAGTCCTTGTGCTCGGCTTTATCTTTTTAACCTGAAATGTAAATAAGAAAGTGCGGTTTGAACGTAGCTTGATAAATGCTCTTGTTGTAGGAAAGGAGGAAATTTTCGGTAATTTGAACGGAGCACGATGTCTTGACCAATAAAAACCGTCTAATCCCCGACATGATCTTTCTAGCCTGTCCCCTATGCCCTATGGTCCTTTCATTCCGGATTTAATCCGGACAATAGTCAGAAAATATGATATGATAAAAATTACTTACGTTCTTCCTGTAGCGGTGCAGATTGTTTATGTATTCCATAACAGGTTGACCGTTCTTTGCAATTGGATAATTTTCAGTTATGTCGTTATTAGATAAGCGAGAAGTTTGACAATACAAATCTTTTGTTATGTATTCCACATTCTCTAACCATTTCACATTTTTTTTAGTGACCCATTCATAAATGTTTCCTAATATCTCATCCCCCTCATCTGCGTCGTCACTCAAACACTGCAGGAGTTCCTCTTCGGTTAAAAAAGTTCTTTTCCATCGCTTTGAAGCCATAGTGAACTAAATAAAAAAAATAATAATTTTTTACAAAAATAAAATAAAATAAAACCCTACTCTGGGTACAGATGTAGACACGAATCAATGTAGTTAAGAGTGAGAGGCCCGGTGTAATGACAGATATGTTTAAAGGATTTCTGGATATTTTATTATATTCAGAAAAGGTCATAAAAGGTTTGGACGAAGAGATTTTTTTAGTTCAAAAAATACTTTTCCAAATATTTTGTGTGAAATGTCATGTTTGAAGGAGTTTTATTAAACTTCTGTACATGACAATGCCAACTAAAAATTTAAATATGTCTTCATCCGAACCTTACAATATATAGCTAACAAAAAAATAATTATAAAGTCATATTTTGCAAAATTAAATTTTACAAACGCCACTAGTTAGGCAAATTATTTACCTCAGAACATCGCTAATTGCCTGAATTCAGGGAACGATAGAATAATCAGAGAAAGTTGGTGATAGCAGTCACGCAACCAGAACACTGACGCGCGAATGCATATTATAATATGTCTTCAATAAAATGTAAACGCAATATTCAGAAATTATTCAGAATAAATATTTAGGAGTGGATATTTCACAGGTAGTGGTCAAAATTATAATTAAGGGTTCGAGCGCATAATTTATTATTATTAGAACGCTTATATTAGGTTCACTTGTAACCTTAGATTAAAGAGACCAGAGATGTAACACCCGCACTTGTTCTAACTGCGCGAATGTTGCCAGTTTTTTAAACTGGGTGAATTGAGCGCGGGAACCGAGACGATACGAGCTCTGAGGGTACAAGAACTTGGTAAGAGACGGCCTCGAGTCAATTTTAGTTCGTTTGAAATTGTTCGAGTCACAATTATCCACTAACTGAAACAAATAAAAATTGGAAAAAATCTTTTTTCTATTTACATTTAAATAACTACATATAAGTAGAGTAAAAAAGGAACACATTTTTCAACTATTAGGACCTATCCTTATCTGTAAATATAAAAGAACATCTTTTTTTTAACGATCAGCACCCAAAGAAAACGGTTGCAGGTACAAATTTGAAATTTGCCATGCTTGTAGGTTTTGCAACGTAGACACCGGGTAAGAAAGGTTTTTTTGAAAATAAAGTATTTTAAAGATTTTGTGTTTTTAAATATGGCACAATAGGTATTAAGAATTGTGTTTTATTATTTTACAAAATTAATAAATTATATGTACATAAATATATTACGGTCTCTTAACTATAGTATGTTTATTGCTTTAACACAAAATTATAGCAAGAATTCATGAAATGTTTCAATAAAAATGTAGATAATTATGTTTGTGTTAACTAGGAAATAGCAAGTAAGCAAATCGTATGTGCCGAGCTGTTTCTAAAAATAAAATTATGTATAATTGAAAATATATTAACAGAATAACTGAATTCATTTAAGAAAAAGAAAATTATCAGAATGCTGTCAACAAATTTCCTAAAATTAAAAAAAAGCAATTGTAAATAAATAACCTTAAAGAAACAACAACAATCTATTGCATTTTTTATTACTAACATCCTTCAAAATGTACCAACTTATTATACAGTATCCGCTTACTTTTTGTTTTATCAAACACATTTTTATTGTAATGATGAATCCTTGCAGTTAAATAAATTGAAGAAATTAATTTTATTAAATTTGGATGATGCGAGTTTAAAAAATTTTGTTCTCTAAAATGATCATGCCACGAGTTATTCTCGATTAAAGATATTCCTTCGCTTTGGATGCCACAGTGAAGTGGGGTGTGGATTGATAAATGTTGTTAATTAAAAAGAAAAATGGGCCGCTAGGAGATTGTTTTACCCTCATCCAAAATACAGTCAATTTAGTCACTCAACCTACTAATAAAAAAAAATAAACTACGTCCCAACAAAAATTTGCTTACCTTAATTCGGGTCAAAACTACTTGTGACTATTAGTACCTGAAGAGAAACAAAACTAATTGCTCAATAACTGTTTAATATTTCAACTTATTTAAAGTTTCACAGGTCAAAAAAAAGAAAAGGAACCCAAGGGATCCCACTAAAATTGCAAGAAAATTGCGCGAGTTTAAAAATAAATAATTAAATTAATTAAATAGTCACGAACAATAGGGGTGTTACACCGTCCGCGAGAGCTCTCAAGGTCGTTGGAATTGGGCGAAAAAAAATTACATGAAAATATTAATTTAGAGACCTTTAAAAATTATTAATTAACAAATAAATGTACATGAACAAACATAAAAAAAAAATATGAAAAACTTGCGGTTGCTCCAAAACTCCCTCGCTATTAAACGTGGATTCTCTTTCACCAACTCAAAATTAAATTGCGGCAACTTGCAGCTACTAACTCGTCAGAAGATCGCTGAACGCTTACGCCGTACTAGAATGTACGTAACCTCCGCCCAGTATTAGCATGTGGCTAACAATCCGCCCAGTACTAGAATGTGGTTAACAATCTGCCCAATACGAGAACGCGATTATCATCCGCCCAGTGCGGGAACCCTAAAATAATATACATTAAACCCCTAATCGAATACCCCTCGGCCCAGAAAGAAATTTACAAACTTCTAACAGTTTATACCATAAAAACATATTTAAATATCTCAACACACCCTTTTACACAGTGAAGGGGAATTCTCGGCGAATCGGGAACTTCCTGACAGATGCTTCCGTGGAAGGTGAATTCTCGGAGAATCAAATCGTCTCCCGTGGAAGGTAATATCCCTATAATATTAATAGGCCTTACACACTTGCCAAACAACATAATACTCGATTTTCAAGAAAAACGCCTCACCTGACAATAATGGCGTCGATACGAGCGTGGCTTGGTTTGGTACAAAATATCAATTCCTCTTCAAGAGAATCAGACCAGGGTAAACACACTAAATCAAATAGGCACCCTGCAAGTCCAACAATACGGGAATCGCTCGTCTATCCCAATCAATGGTACGAAATAATTTTCATAAAACACCGGGCGATTCCTGAAAATTTTGTCTAAACCACATTATACTTTGTCACCCAACAAGAAAAGAAAGAAAGCCGGCGCGAAATTTTCTTCTAAATCATTCTAGAACGAATTCAACCACGCAAGTCCAGAAAGAGATTCACCTATTAACTAACTAACAATGTAAGGAATCTTGCAAGTTGACCCAGTTCTAATCATCTGATTTATTTGAAATTTGGCAGGTGTACATAATTCCGGTGACAATGCATTATGAAATTTTTGTTAAGAGAAAAACAAAATGGTGGCTCCAATATGGCGAACGAGTTTTGTGATTATAGTCCGAAAAATTGTTAATTGTAGTTGTTAATAAAAAGAGAACTAAAAAGTTAAAAATAAAAATTATAAAAAAAACTCTTTTAAAGACAAGCTTTTATACAAGCGCACTAAAAAGAAAAAAATAAAAATAATTATTTTTTGATCTAGGTTATTCTGTAAGTTTTTTATTTTAGATTATCTAGCCATTTTTTCGTTAAAATATTCAACGTGTCGCAATAAATCTGCTCCATATAAATATTAAATATTAAAAAACATTTTTATGAATCGATTTCTCATTAAATTTTCTTCCTAATAAAAGTTTGTGAATGACTTCAAACCCAATACGAACTACGTGCAAATACAGAAAGTAACAAAAAGTTACAAAATGAAGACAATTTATTCGCAGTCAAACAATTAAGGAATTACTTCTAATCTATGAGTGGCATATTTCTTATTTTTCTAGGATCAACCAGTTCCCCTATTAAATGGTGGTCGAAGAAATTTTGTAAGGGCCCCTGCATTTTACTTTTCCAAAAATTTTCATCCCTTTCAATTTCCGCAATTTTGGTTCCCTTAAAAGTCCGAACTCCAAAGATACACTTTTTATACCCAGTTACATGCAACTGGCCTTGTATTTGATAATACCATTTGTGACTCGTATTAACAGCTCCAGTTTTATTTCTCCAAAACGTAATCTTACCATTCTTAAGGAGTCATCGATTTTGCCGAATATGGACATTTCACCTCTATAATGGCAGAACCGCCTTGCAAGATTCTATCTGGTGAAGCACCAAGAAATTGTTGTTCTTTATCAATGTAAAGACCACATTTTAGTATTTTTTGCTTTACTTCTATTTCGTATTGCTTTCCATGCATTATTGCTGGCATGATATAGGTACTTAGGGAAAAATTATTTGTTCTACTAATCGCTTCTTGGACGTTTTTGGCAACATTTTGCAGACATTTCCAAAATTTGATGCCGTTATTCTTTTTCCCCTTTCGTCATGCCATAATTTGTATCCACCTTGAGTTTTAGAAAGGATTTCTATTTTTTCCATGTCTTCGACGGTTTTTTTGAAATTTTCAGCGAAGTAATCCCCTTTACATACTTTAAACCCTTCATAACCTAAATCTGGTTTTTTGCAACTTTCACCGTAATCCTTGTTACTTTTTTGCCAAGCACTCTTTAACGCAATTTTGCGACGACGTGTGTATCTCTCCTCAATTGATTCGTTTTCCACCTATGTGTTAACAAATGATGGAATTGAATTGTTCAACAGTATTCGTATCGTCTTTATATAATAAACTTTTGGATTATGTAGCCAGATATTTGACTGGGTCATAAAGCTGAAAGAAAATAATAAAGTTAGCGTACAATGTACATACCATCAATGTTTTAATTCGAATCTTCTAATTAAATTTTAATCTAATCTTGATAAATGGACTTCACTCATCTGTAAGCTTCACATCAATTATTATTGAGTTTTCATTCGACTTTTCTTTGCAGAAGTATGGTGAACAATTTCTGTGTTCTCCTAAAATATGACTGGGCCCATTCAATAAGTCTTTTCTTAAATTTTTAATTTTTTCATATAAAAATGCATTTTATTTGACCTATATTCGATAGCTTTTGTTACTGAGGACCTAAACCGCAGAAGATTCTCCTGAAATTAATTAAAAAAAATAAAGTTTTATTACCCGAGAACATAATTAATGTTAATAATTTCTGGGGTATATTTCATATAGATTTTTTCAATTGTACTGATAAAATAATCGTTAATTGACCTTGATTTTTTTTTCTCAAAACTGCAGGGCTGCATGTTTGTTCTTGCAAATATTTGCCAACTTATTGATATAATTACTTAGGAGATATGTTGTATTCTGCCTAAGGGTCGCGTTCCAATAATTTGTGATAACAGCACCTGTCTCCATCCGCAATCATCGTTTTAAAAATTACTCTGTGCTTTTCTAAACTTTGTTGAAATGCCGTTGCAATTACATCTGATTCCATGGCACTTAAAGACAGCATCCAATTTTTGAAACAGTGATGAGGCTTTGACTGACTTCCTTTAATTTCATGTTTTTTACACACAACGCAATACTTATTTCGAACACCCATGCTAATGACTTTATTAGTTTTTGCACCAATCACCACACCACAACCAGACACTTATGAATATAGTTCCTTTTATAAGACATTTTGGCCCAAAATCCATCGCATTTTACGGTAATAAATGGAATTCCGTTAATAATATTTCCAGAATCAATAGCATTTTTTTTCTATTGCTTCATCTATTACTTCTTGTTATTTCTCCTCTAGATAAGATCACAAACTTTATTGTGAAATTTATCGTATGTTCGATGGGATCCATAAGGAATTTCTAATGTTGCTGCGATCTTTTCAAGCTGTTTGTTTCCCAATCCTATTAACATGATACCCAAAACCGCTTGTTCATTCATTCTTTCAGCTTCATAATTAGTTTTTATGCTGTAATATCGCCCATGTTACATTTCAATTTTGTAGTCGATGCGAATCCAGAACGACGTTCATCAATAACAATGATGATTTGCACACTCAAAGAAAGGACCCCGCACAAAAGGATAGGATTTTGCCGTTCGGTCGAATTGGCTGATTTTTGGATATGTTGTAGGTTTTGTCATCCTGAACAAAAGTCTCCATGGGCACCAAGGTCCAAAGTCCATATTTTGGCCGCTATCGAGCTCCAAAGGTCCATTTCTCCATCATAACGTAACCTCTTGAAGCAAGCCAATTACTCATTGAAATATCGTTTTTGATTTATTTTATTATCTAGTTATATGTTTTCGAGGTCGCTGAGTTGGAATCTGATGTCAAAATGACAGAATTGACAGTTGACAGATGTCAACAAGCTGTCAAGTTGACGGAAAAATACAAAAAACTTGAATTAATGATGTCACCATATGTTTTCGAGGTCGCTGAGCTTGAATCTGATGTCAAAATGCCAGAATTGACAGTTGACAGCTGTCAACAAGCTGTCAAGTTGACGGAAAAATACAAAAAAATTGAAATAATGATGTGACCATATGTTTTCGAGGTCGCTGAGCTTGAATCTGATGTCAAAATGACAGAACTGACAGTTGACAGCTGTCAAGTTGACGGAAAAATACAAAAAACTTGAAATAATGAGGTGACCATATGTTTTCGAGATCGCCATAACTTCAGAATAGTCATTTTTTCGCTGTTCCTTGTTGACAGCTGTCAACTGTCAATTCTGTCATTTTGACATCAGATTCAAGCTCAGCGACCTCGAAAACATATGGTCACATCATTATTTCAAGTTTTTGGTATTTTTCCGTCAACTTGACAGCTGTCAATTCTGTCATTTTGACATCAGATTCAAGCCCAGCGACATCGAAAACATATGGTCTCATCATTATTTCAAGTTTTTTGTATTTTTCCGTCAACTTGACAGCTTGTTGACAGCTGTCAATTCTGTCATTTTGACATCAGATTCGAACTCAGCGACCTCGAAAACATATAACTAGATAATAAAATAAATCAAAAACGATATTTCAATGAGTAATTGGCTTGCTTCAAGAGGTTACGTTATGATGGAGAAATGGACCTTTGGAGCTCGATAGCGGCCAAAATGTGGACTTTGGACCTTGGTGCCCATGGAGACTTTTGTTCAGGATGACAAAACCTACAACATATCCAAAAATCAGCCAATTCGACCGAACGGCAAAATCCTATCCTTTTGTGCGGGGTCCAAAGGACAGTATATACAACAGGAATTCGGTGGACTCTACAGGAAATTCAATTAAGTACTTGAAAGTGTGTAGAAAATGATAAAAAAATCTTTGGTTCTCTAAAGTGTATGCTAAGTTCACAATGTCGAAAATTTGGTTTTTTTTTTATAGCAAAAAAAAATAATTTTTTTTTTTGAAAAACTAATAGCACCACGTGAAAAAGCGGATACTTTTACTAAAATTTATTTTATACGTTATTTAAAAAAATTGTATTACAATAAATACCCATTACTCATTCTCAGGAAGCCATTAGTTCTGAATTTTTTTCTGTTTTCTCATAGAAAATTTGACCGTAAGTTATAATTGCTATTGCTAGAATTAACAATAACTATGGGCAAACAATATTATTTTGATTTTACCTTGACAACCTCATCGGTCTCTCCTACAGTTTTAACATTTTCCCCTGTTACTACTCTTAATTTATAATTTGCTTTAAAGACATTCAATTCTGACAAATAACTTTTATAATCCGACAAATGTTTTACAAGCTTCCGAATCAACCTCAAATATGATTGGCTTACCTTCTACTAGAAGTTTTACCTTAAGGGCTTTCTCGTCTTCTTTTAAGCTCCCTATAAAACCCAGCTCTAACAACATATCATCTTCATCTGACTGGCTATTATTAACACAGGACTTTTCATTTTCCTCTTCTTCCAGAGTATTCTTGTTTTTGCATACACGGCCAGTATGCCCCCTTTTATGATAGAGGAAACATTCCCAACCTTTTGCAGAGCAAGATTTAGGATTATGTTTTCTCAAAGAACGGTAACATGGACCATAAACTTCTTTAGGACTTGACTTATTAAAATGATTTGCCTTATTGACATGACTTGATTTACTTCGGTAACTTCAAAACTAACTGCTTCTTGATATGCACTATCAAACGTAAGATTGATTTGTGTAAGCAACTTTCTTTTTGCTGATTCGCATCTATTCCACAAACAAATTTGTCTCGTAGGGCTTCATTTAAGAAGTTGCGAAATTCACAATGTTGCGCTAAATTCTTAAGACGTGCCGCAAATTCTTTCACGGTTTCTCCTGGCTCTTGTAGACATCCGTAAAATATATATCGCTCTGCGATAACGAGACGTTTCGGACTGAAAAGTACTAATAATGCATCTTTTAATGTTTATAAGTCTTACTACTTGGTGCTACTATGTAACGTTATAAATTGACGCTAAGCCACTTATCACCAATATATATCTATTACTGTCTAAAGGATACCATTTTTATCAGGACTTGTTCTTGATACACTGATCAAGCCTACCTCGTTTTGTTTTATAGGAATCATTTCCAAATTTAGTCTACATCCCTAATTTATTTTTATATTCTTTGTATCTGAAAATCATTATTATTATTATTATAAAACAACCACATTGTCTAGTTGACGATTTTACCTGAATCTCTTTCTACACTTAATTGTCTATTTTCATCTCTAAAGCAATTTCCGTCTATTCATTTCTTAAATATACACTACATCTGTAATTTATTTTTATCCTTTGTACCTGCGAATCAGTATTATTATTATTGTTATAAACAACCTTATTGTCTAATTGACATTTTTACCTGAATCTTTTCTATATTTAATTGTCCATTTTTCATCTCTAAAGCAATTTCCGTCTATTTATTTCTATTTTATTTAATAATAAAACAGGTTATATTAATTGTCTTTACCGTCAGCTGTCAGCCAAGGTTGGCTGTAGAATTCAGGCCCGCTTCTTCTGGTTTCTTCTGTCTTAACCAGGTACGTTCGTCCGCTACTTGTATCAACGGAACATATCTCCGTGGGTACCAACTTTCTGGCCTTGGTATTCTTTTTGAGTGGTGATGTGGCAGGTCTTTGTCGTGCCGTGAATGTGAGGTATCTATGTCTGCTGGTAAATTTTGAAAATGTATGACCGTGATGTGTAGAGTGGGATTTAACCGAAATGTGCCAAATAGTTTGGGGAAAATTGGCTGGATATTATTCCTGAGATTAGTTCTCCCAAACGATCGGAATTCGGGATTATGAAGATCTAGATTCACCTCACACGTTGTCGACGTAGAATTTTTCCACCCTTCCGTAACTGAAGAACCCCTATTTGTGGGGTTTTTGACTGACTTAAAACATGTTTAAAGATACACTTATACTAAGTGTCTGGGGAAAATTGCTGTGTTTCCTATACTTATTTAACCGAATTTTTTAGGGTTTTTGTTTCGGATCTTTTATTGGATGTTTTTGTCTTGGACCTTTTATTGGATGTTCTTATTTTCGAACCTCTTTATTAGTTATTCTTCTTCTGGAACTTTTCTACTGGTTCTTTATCTGGTTATACGTTATACTGTAAAGTTGGAAGATTTGAAGCGAAGAATGGCTAGTATTCCTGAAGTTAGACTGTCTCCTTCTCAGGAGCCTCGAGGAACCTCTGTAGCTTGACCCAAGCTTGAAGGTTTGTTCTTGCTGGGAGTACCCTGTTGGGATTCAGGGCCATCAGATCCTTCCTCGCTGGATACTAACTCAACAGATAAGTGGTAGAATAACAGAATAACCGTTAAATCAACTAAAGATTTGTGAATTTTAGTATTATTTAAAAGGGATACCAGAATTTGATTAATATTACTACCTTCACTGTTTTCGTACTTCTGATTTAGTGTAACTTCGTTTCTTCATTTTCACCAGTTACAAGTTAACGTATAAATAGTTAAGTTCATTGTACTCTAGAAGAGTCAGTATATTTTCAAGGGTTGTACATTTTAAAATAGTTTATCACTACAGTGCACGTTTTCTGTAAGTGCAATTACTAGTGGGGTCTTTAAAATTTATTGTTTAGTTAAAGATAAGTAATTTGTACTAGTAATTTTAGTGGCAGTAACTATATTCGTTAATTGATTTTTATTATTTCATCTAGTTTAATATGCGCACTGAGCTCAGACGTCTTAATTCTACCTTATGAGATAGTCTAGATTTTCTAGTTTAGTACTCAAACTGTGGCCTGTTAAGGCCTGGACTATTGTAGTTTTCCACTTATTTTATTTTATCAGTAACTCTGACTTTATCTAGTCCAAGGTAACAGTTTGAAGTATCAGTTACCTCATCCAAAAATTCTGAGTTGTAGTTTTTATATATAGAGTCAGTCAAATATAAACTTGTTAAAGTTAAACTTCACCTAGTGGTTTTATTTATAAGGGGTGATACGTGGGATCCTATATAGATTTGTGAATGTGTACCAATCTGGGGGTGGGCAGTCGATTTAGAAGTTTGGGGCTGTTCACTCTATTAGGGTATATGACGACAAATTTCTTGGCGCCAAGGCATTACTATCATTTTTAATTGTCGAATCCTCCCTCTCACCGACTACAAGCTAGCGAAAATCTAGCCAAAATTGAAATAATTTGATATCTCGGAAACGGTTTGTCCTAGAGACTTGGAAGTGGTTTCATTGTGTTTGGGAAGTATGATTTAAGAGTAATCAATTACACCAAACCATGTTTTTTTTAGGCAAGTTCATCTGAAGGGAAAAAATCAAAACGGACCATTGAGTCATTTTTCAACCCCCAAAGAAATTAAATATGAATTCTGTTGATGGCGATCCATTACAGTCACCAAGCGAAGCTTCTAGTGGACATTTAAATAAAGATATTAATGAAGATACGTTTTTGATCGCATTATCAAGATCAACATTATCTTACTCAAAACCTATGACAAGCTCGACGACTGTATTACAACATCCTGAAGCTGCCTTCCTAAATGACATTGCACTATTTATTGGGAAAACAATCGATGACCATACAAAATGCAGACTCCTAGAATCTCCATTCCAACCAACTGTCGTGGACATTTATACAAATATTCTTGGCTGGGCATATGACCAAGCGAAAACGGGGTATTTTGTAAATATTGCACATTGTTTGCAACAGGACATGTAGGAGGGTACCAAAAAAACATAGCTCTGCAGAAGCTGGTTGCTAAGCCACTGACAAACTTTTAGGGAAAGATGGCATTTTGGAAGTTCACAGCAATAACATTTATCACCAGGAAGCCGTTCAGGCAGCAAAATTTTTGAGCAAAGTTTGGCACAGATAAATGACAACAGAGAACGCCTGAAGCCTATAATGAATTATCATGTTTCTAGGTGACCGAGATGATGGGCAGATTGAAGATTTAGAGCTCAGCCCAATAAATGAAGGACATTTTCGAGAATTACTCCGATTTCGTGTGCAAGCAGGCGACAAAGTACTGGAAGAACACCTAAAGAATGCAAACTCGAGGGCAACATATATAAGTAAGAAATTTTGACTACTATACTAACTAAAGTTAAAAAAGGCAAGTTCTACAGTATAATATTTGATGAAAACCGATGTTTCTCACATATCACAGCTTAGCATTGTGTTGAGGTACGTGACAGACGGATGTGTTAAAGAAGATTTTTTACAATTTGTTGATGCATACAAATCTGTTCAGGCAAAGTCCAATAATCCAAATGGACCGATATTATCTGGTAGTGCACTTGGTCAATTGGTGATCGACACAATGAAAAAACTTCACTGCGTTGGTATAGGTACCGATGGGATCTGAGGTCTGTGGAGCTGTAGTTGAAGTGCAAAAGGTAGCCACAAATGCCGTAAGGTGCCCATGTTACATGCATTAAATCTTTCACTTTCGAAATCTTCGTCTCTGCAAAGTGTAAGAAACGCCACTCATTAAAGATACCGTTTCTTTCTTTACAGCTTCGGCTAAAAGATCTTCTGTTTTAAACAATGTATTGGGGGCCAATCTTAAAAGTATTTGTGAAACAAGATGGGTGGAGAGGCACACATCCGTGATGCAGTTTCGTGCTAACCTCCCAGACGTCGTAGATGCTCTGCACGAAATATCCGAGTGGCGAGAAACCGAATCTTCTTCTAAAGCTAAAACACTTATTGCAGCTCTTTGTAGTAGCGATTTCATTGTTTCGGTTGTATGCATGAGAGATGTTTTAGCTGTTACTGTTAACTTAAACCAATATTTGCAGAAAGAAAGCATTACAGTTGACAAGGCAAGTTCTGTAGTACAAAGCACTATGAGTGTTTTAAAAGAAAAAAGAGACAATGTTGAGGATGAATTTGCTAAAACTTTTGAAAAAATGAACACTACTGCCAGATCGCTTGTTGTTAAAATCACTGTGCCACGTTTGAGTAAAAGACAAATGCATAGAGAAAAACAATACTATAGAGTTTCCTTATACATTCCACTCTTGAAAACTGTAAGTGAAGACTTGAAAAGTAGATTTTCTGATTCCTATTCAAATGACAAAAGAAAACTACCAAGAAGCTCAGCAAAAAATAAAAATTAATTCAAAGCTAAAACAAGTAGCAGCAAGATTTTATCCTTTACTGAATGTCGAAAAACGTGCATCTGAAGAGTTGCTGCTAAATGATATATTCTTTGGAGAAAGAAGTGGGATGGTGAAAAAAATGGTGGAGCTGTTTTGCCTTCAAATGCAACGTTATCCTTAACAAACTGTGTCCTGTTTGCTCCATGTGTTGGCCACATTGCCTGCTAGTAATGCCAGTGCTAACATTTAATCTTCAACTTTTGATTTCGGTTTCATTCTAGATTTCTCGACAAGTTGTTCAATTAATATTGTTAAACATGCAATTTCATTCTTACATAAGCTCGTGAGTAAAAGTGTTTTTTCCTTTACTTAAAGTTGATTAAACTCGTTTTCACTTCGATCGATGTGCTTTGTTGTTTAACCTTCATTGCAATATCGTTCTTATGTAACCTTGTCTGGACTTTAAAAACAAATTCAAACTTTCTACTTTTAAAAATAAGTTGTTTAATCAAGACTGCAGTCCTGGTCTTTCTTTGTTACGGCATAAAATTGTAGATAAAAATTTTAAATCAATGAAAAATAAGATGTTTCTTCTTTACTGGTTCTGCGTATTTTAAATTATTCTACATGTACTTGATAATCACCGCGAAAGCGGTTTGGACTTTGAAAGTAACTTTAAAACCAGCGTCTGCGATATCGGCCTCGTCTGAATACATTGTGGTATATGTGTAATTACTATTACCAGACTTGAGATACAATGAAACCTGTCTACTGGATCTAGATCCTTTGAAAAGACAACAATTATCAATACCGGGGACTGCATGAAGTACCTTCATTCGGAAAATTCTGCGCTGATTGTGTTTTAAAAGTACATGAAATAAATTTATAGTTTAAAATTGAACGATCCACGGTTCGTTCCTGTTGAATCGAATTTAAATTTAAGCTTCTATTGATATTACGTGAAATTTTTTGTTTGAGGTTCCGTTTTTGCCTTGCAGACAAATTTTTAATTGTTTTTCAATACATACCTTTATCTAATCAAGTAATCAACTGCAATATTGAAAATGGCGTCAGTTCACTATCACAACCACTAGAGAAAGGATTGAAGGGATAAAATTGTGAAACACGCGGGAACGTATACAATTGTATAGGTTATGTTATGCGGTTCGAGGTTTCGTGATTGCTGGGATATATCTAAAACTAGGGTATTTATTACAAGTAAAATTATTGGTTCCTGCTAATACAACAATATAGTCTTTACAAGTGAAATTTTTCGATAAATTTTCGATGTCTTCTATAACCTTATCGAAATGTGCCCCTTGTTTCCTTACAATTTGAATCCTAGTACCTTTTTCACAATGTTTCCTTAATTCTCTGTCAATACTTTTCCCCCATGCATCTGTCAATATTAAAATTTTCCTCGTGTTTTGATTGTTTTCTTTGTCGTTCTTCAAAGTTATTTTCGTCCTTTGCTGGTTTGTGTCCTTATTTATGGTTTTTGTGCAGTTTCAAGTTTTCAATTTCACTCTGTAACTTCTGCATTTCCTTTTCAAATTCTAAAATCTTTATTGTCGTTACCATGTCTCTACTCATTTTATGAAGATCTTGAACTTATTCAATTAGTTTTAAAATAAGACTTTCCTTCTCATTTATTTCTTTAGTGTTCTCTTCAATTATGATTGCGGCTGGCGCTAGTTTTGATTTAAATGCTTCTCTCATTTTGCTGTTTAGAAAGTTTTTCCACAAAATCACTTTCCGCTTCTATAACAATTTCTTCATAATTTTTAGTGTCTCTTTTTAGCCGTGCTATGTATCTTTCTTTTTCTTGAATTACTTTTTTCAGTTTTTCCAATTCTTCTTCAAACTGATTTTTATTAATTTCTTCTTTATTATCGGCATTTTGACATTCCAACAAAACTGATTACTGTGAAAGAAGCTATTAGAGTGAAATAGATTAGTAATGTCTACGGGGTTATTATTTTGTTACAACATTTAACAATAATTTATTTATAAAGAACAATAGATTAGTTGACGTTGCAATTTAACTAAATTCTTAATGAGGATCTTACTCTTTGTAACAAAGCTGAAGTTATTGTGGAAAATGCGTTACGAATCTTTTCTTTCATGACTTCTGCGGTAGTAGGTTCAGTTTGATACACAACTTGATGTATTCCCATAAAAAGAAATCCATCGGTGTGAGATCTGGAGATCGAGGAGGCCATAAAATTGGTCCACCACGTCCTATCCACCTATCGCTAAAACATCTGTTTAACCACCGACGTACACACCGAACGTAATGTACAGATGCTCCATCTTGTTGGAACCACAAATTAACTCTTGTGTTTAAACTTCCTCCAATAATTCACCCAAATGGTTTTTAAGAAAATTGTAATAGCTTCTTCCAGTGAGACTACCTCCAAAAAAGTATGGTCCATAACTTTATCTCCTACGATTCCTCCCCCAAACAATTTTTTTTTGTAATTCCAGGTACATACGTGATTAACAAACATTTTATTTCTTTGAGCCAATATGGATCTTCATGAAGTAACTGCCTCAATATTCAAAAATATCGCTTTCAACGTAATTCCGAATATCTCTATAAATGTATGCCGTCCTCTAGCGGTAATAGTAAAAAATAATAGGCACACCCATAATTACGATTACAATTTGTAAAATATTCTAATGCCTTAGAAAACCTAAAATGTACAGGACGTTTCATGTAATAATTTAATACCATTTAATTTGTGTACGTAAAATATATGATTTTTCCGTTATGATAAAATATTTACAGTTTTCCATTAACTTATACCCTAACTATACCATATCGTTTGAAAGCCTATTAATTGTACTAACAAACTGTAAAAAGACTTATAGGGTGATCCATTTGAAAATTTTGAGATATTGCTTGATTTGAGTTGTGTTTCACCCTGTATTAAAGAAGCCACAGATAAAGAAAAGTAATTAATAGTCTGCACAACCAACGATATGAGAATGACATTTGAATACAAAGACATGTTGATTTATTTTGTTTTACAGAGAGTTAAAGATGGGGTCAATTTTGCTAATAATTGGCCATATTTTTTTAAAACACCCATATAATATAATAACATGCTATATTTTTTCAATGCTCTCGGTGAGATCTTTTCGATTCTTGAATAAAATATAGTATGTTCCATTTAAAAACGTGTAAGTTTGTGCTGCCACGAGTTTTTGGAACACCCTGTATAATCGAAAATATTTTGAAAATGTGCACCCAGTAACTGTACTAGCTCACACACAATTTGAAAGTTTTATCTCTTACCACCCTGTATAAAATTTTTAAAATCTTTTCCACAACATTTAAACATTTACTAATTAATTCTCCTCTTCGCCTACCCAGGCAGCAGAGTGACGTCATTTTCACGTCAAATACGCGTTACCAAGTACGGCGAAATGACCAAATTATAGACGTGAAAGAGACGTAAATGTTACGTCAATATCTCACAGCGAAATGATGTCATTCAGTGACGTATTATACACAGCTGCATCCCCACAAATTTTTACATTTTATAATAGTATTCAGCTACAAACCAGAATCGTTATTAATTATTATATTTGACATGTGTGAAGTAGAGGAACTGACACCAAATTGTTTCTTTACAAGGCAAAATCAGACATTTTCCTCTTATCCGAAAGCGACCACATTCGCAACTCTTTAGATAAACAGAAAACCATGTAAATGTTCAAATGTCTTGAATCGATATTCATAAAATGAAGATGAAGAAGTGAAGTGCCTCCCAATAAGTTTAATTTCTTGCTGATTATTATTCGTTAATATATTTTCTATTTGGATAACGCAGAAGGCATCTGCTTTCGAATATGAATGAGTACTTAAATATAATTAGCTAATGATAATGTTTTATATTGTTTTAGAAATTCATTTGATACACAAGGACCATCATTGTGCTCTACACTAAATTTTACCTTACTTTTTTCATTTTTAGAATTAAAAGATGCATAGTCCAATTCATATATTCTGCGACAAATTTGTTGTAGTGGCAGTTTTCAAAAGGAAAAGCTGAAAATGTATTTAATGATCCAAAACGTAAAACATCTTCACTCAAATGACTCAGAACGTGAACATTAGCAAGCATCAGAGGTGCAATGGCACTATGAAGCAATAGAAAATGGTTATAAATTCCTGCATCAACAATATCCTTCAACACCACAATGCCAGTGTAGAGTAAAAAAGTTCTGAACTCAGTGGCTTTGAAGCGTGGTAATTCGGATAATGATCTAGGTTTGCGATTAATTTTAATTGTTATATATTCCCTTAAACTTAATAAATTATTAGATATCAAACTAATCAACCACAATGTTGATATAATTATCATTTTTTTGATTTTGAAAATCTTGCTCCTGTTCTTGGAGTACACAAAAAGAAGATCTCTGAGATGAGTCGGCTGTTTCTCTATGATTTTGTGACTGGTGAGAACTACCTGAAATCTAAATCGATATTTGCTATTTATACCCCATGAATGGACAATGAATCAGTCTAATAATTTTATATGATTAGTTCAAGCCAAAGAATGTGAACCTCTTACCAGTGTAATTGTCAGAACTTTTTTTTTTCGTTTTGAAAGGGGTGATATTGCTTTGACTGCAGGAGGAAGAGGATGACAGAATAGAATAAACATGGCGGATTGACAGTACGTCGTGTATTTGGTCTCCAAGTTTTTAATTAAAAATATTAGTTTTTCAATGTTTTAATTAAGTTTTCTTAAAACAAGTCAACAATTAGTGATACTGTGCGTTCATTTATTGAAGTTTTTTCGAAAAAAGTTAAAAAATGAGTGCAAAAACTGTAAAAGATTTGGCGGTTGTAGTAAAAAATCCTGAAACAACCTTTGCTGATCAAATTTCCTCGCTGAAAAAGGATTTAACTCATACAACATCGCCTTCTAACATATCAGGTACCAGTAATCCCAATGATATATCTTTTAAAATTGCAAACTTAGAAATATTTGTAAAGGAAGAACTATCAAAAATCAATGAGCAAATAAAAGAATTTTCAAAGAAATTTGATGAAACCGTTAAAAAATTTGACAGTCAAATGCAGGATAGTAATAACATTGCAATATTATTTCATGGAATTTCTGATGACCTCCTAAATAATAATTCTTCTATTCATACAGCTAATATTTACGATCAAGTATTAGATGTGATAAATAATAAAATGGGTTTATCTGTGAAAAAAGTGGATATCAGTTATTGTCATCGCATCGGTAAAAAAGTGAATGGTAAACATCGTCCCGTAGCTGTTTTCTTTGCGACGAAGTGGCAACGTGATCATGTGTTCTTTAATAAGAAAAAACTTAAAGGCAAATCTATATCAATAAGTGAAAAGTTAACTAAATCAAAACATAAATTATTTAAATTATGTGCAGCAGTTTTCAAAAATAACTGTTGGACTAATAATGGTAATATTTTTGTGCTTAGTGGAAGTAAAAAAGTGAAAATTACAAACAGTGTCGAATTGGAAGAACTGGCATAATAAATTTAGTAAATTACTAATTTATAAGGTATCATTTTGCATTAACTTTTTTTGGTTGTTGTTTCATTCGGAATATTTATGCTAATTTTGAATTTAGGCAAATTCAGGAAAATTACTATTATTTGTATGATTATTTTTAATTCTGGGTTTCTAGGAAATTATGTGTGTTTTTAAGGAAAAAGTTTGATGATATTTTTATAAATAACAAATAGCATTAATTTAAATTTGAGATATTTTCATAATAATTTCATACTTTTTCGATTTCAATACAGTATTTGTACTTTCTTCTTCGGTTGTTCTTCAGTTACTAGAATGTACTCTCAGGTACTAAAATTAAATTTTTTCTCTTACGTTACTCCGAGCGGTATTCGCATTATTATTTTGTTGTATTTGTAAATATTATTTGTAACTTTTTATTTTAAATTATGAGACCCAATAATTTGAAAAACGTGCTTATATAAACACTTCTAGAGTTCTTTGGTATTTTTTCGATTTTTTGTATTTGAATTTTTATTATATTAGTTAATTGATCATTCTGAGGAAGGGACGTGAAATTAATTTTTTTTTAACTTTTAAACGTCATATGGTAGGATAGGGAAAGTTTTTGTTTTTTGTATATTGCAAAAACATCTTTATCCTGGTATATTTTTTTTTTATTTAATCAAATATTGAACATGAGTTTTGGGGGAAAGGTGTCAGATATCATATTAATAAAATTTTTTTGAAACATGAAATTAGCACATCTGAATTTTAGGTCAATGTGTACTGGTTTTAATAATTTTGTAGCACTTTTAAATAACAAAAAATTTGATTGCGTTGCGATTACTGAGACATGGCTGAACGAAAAGGTTGACATGGATTTTTTTAATATTTCTGGTTATCAAATGTCATATAAACATAGAGATTACGCTCGTGGAGGTGGAATTTTGTTTTATGTTCGCAATAATATAAAATATGAAGTAGTCAATTTTGATTTTCAGGTAAGTCAAAAACTTGAATTTCTTTTTTTAAAAATTTTTCTAAAGAACATTACTTTGGGCATAGGAGCTTATTATAGGCCACCTAAAACCCCAAATTTCAACAGTGATTTTGATAACATGCTTAACTTTTTTATACCAACGGTAGATGAAACTATAATACTGGGTGATCTAAATGAAGATTTTTTGGACGTAGAAAATTGTATAAATGAATGCTTTTCAACTTATGACCTAGTGCAAATTTTAAACGAACCCACGAGGGGTACAAAACTTTTGGACCCTATTTTTACATCTAATGTTGACATGATCACCAATTCTGGTACAATTAACTGCAATAATATATCTGATCATAAGATGGGCTTTTGCTACTTAGATATGTCTATATTTTCAACTAAAATTAAGTTCATTAAGCAAAGGCAGTTTAAGGGAATTAATTTAAACGCACTTCAAAATGACCTAGAAAATTTATATTGGCAAAGGTACCTTAGTGAGAAGGATATTGAAGCAAAATTAAATATTTTTAACACGTATTTAACAGCTGTTTTTGATGTACATGCGCCTTTGAGATTAGTTCGGGTTACCAAGAAGCCAGCACCATGGCTTGATCAACCTTTAAAAATTAAAATGAGAGAAAGAAACTTAGCTCTGCAAAAGTTTAAACAAACCAAATTGGATAGTGACCTTCAGGTTTACAAAAAAATTAGAAATGAAACTGTAAAATTAGTAAGACAAAATCGTAAAAATGTTATTAATAATGTTGCTAAAGAAAAAGACAAAAAGAAATTATGGAAAACGTTTAAATATTTAAACTTATGCAAAAATGCCAAATTTGATATTCCAGATAACTTAGCAGATCCCAATGATATTAATAATTACTTTTCTGATTTTCTGCGTGATAATTCTGATGATAAGTGCAAAGGAAAAATAGATTTCTACACAAATAATGTTGGTAATTTAGGTCAAAATATTTTTTCTTTTCGTATGGCAATACTTGATGAAGTTTCTAGGGTATTAGATGAAATTAAAAGTAATGCTGTTGGAAATGATAACGTATCACTTTTAATGTTAACTTTTTGTAGACCATTTATTGATACTTATTTAATCCACCTCATCAATTCCTGCATAGAAAAAAGTTACGTCCCTAAGGCTTGGAAAACTTCAGTTGGTAAGCCGTTACCTAAAATTTCTAATCCCAAAGAATACTCTGACCTGAGAATTATTTTGCCAGTTTTTTCGAAAATATTAGAAAAAATATTATTTAATCAGCTATGCAACTTTTTTATAGAAAACCAATTAATACCTGATACCCAAGCAGGTTTTAGAAAAAGTTATAGTACGGCCACAGCTTTAGCCGTTGTAATGGATGACATTATTAATGCACTTGATAAAAAAGATAATAGTCTTCTTATTTTATTAGATTTTTCAAAAGCATTTGACACCATTAACCATAAACTACTTTGTGCTAAACTTCGCTATTATGGTGCGTCACAAGCTGCAGTCTCTCTTATTTTTTCATATCTAACTGATAGGTCACAAGTAGTCGAGGTTGATGGTGTCAGATCAGAAGCTATTAGTATTTTAAGTGGTGTTCCTCAAGGATCTATCCTTGGGCCGTTATTGTTTATTTTTTACACGGCTGATATCTTAACTTCGGCAAGACGTGGTAAGGTACAGGCTTATGCAGATGATACGCAATATTACTACCGTTTTTCTACTAAAAATTGTGAAGAAACTTGCCGACTCGTTAACCAAGACCTTCAAGGTATTTCTGATTTAGCCAAACAACATAATTTAAAATTAAATTCATCAAAATCAAAAGTAATGATATTTTCATCCCGAAATAACAAAGTCTTTCTTTCCGAAAATATTAATATTAGTATAGATGGGGTACCTTTACCTATAGTGGATGAAACCCGTAATCTTGGTGTTATTTTTGACAATGAATTGAGATTTCATACACATGTACGTAATCTAATGCAAAAATGTTACATGTCTCTTAAATTTATTTATGCCAATAAAGCACTTCTTAGTCACAATATGCGAAAGCTTTTGTGTGAGTCATTGGTTCTTTCACACTTCACTTATTGTGACTACATTTACTATTTTTGCTTAGATGAAGCTGATAGGACAAAGGTACAATATATTCAAAACTCATGTTGTCGGATTATCTTTGGTTTAAGAAAATATGATCATATCACTCATAAAATAAAAGAATTAGATTGGCTAATAATGGAAAACCGTGCGAAATATCATTTGACTACGTATGTTCATAAAGTATTATTCACTTCTACACCCGAGATTATGAAAGAAAAATTTGTTGCTCGTAAACACATTACAAATGTAAATCTTCGAGACCCCAATCGTCTCACTATGCCAATCCATAGTTCAGTAATGTTTAATCGCAGTTTTATATATAACGCAGTGTCATTATATAACGCGATACCAAATGAAATTAAAATTTTTAAACACTCTACATTTAGGTCTAAAGAAAAAAAATTCTTTTTAGATGAGCAAAACAATGATTAATGTGGCATATGACACTTTTGCAATTCGGAGCTCTGTTCAAAATATTTTTTTTTACATTTTTAAAAAAATTTTTTTTTTTTGATATTGTATTATTACTTTTTTATATATATCTTTTGTTTGTCAAGGTGGTTAAGTATGAGTAGCCCTAGGCTAAACTTCGCCACTCCCACTTTTGTTTTTATTTGTTTAAATTATAATTTGTATTCTTTCACCTGGGAAATAAAGACGTTTATTATTATTATTATTATTATTTTATTCGTTTTTGATCTTCCTTGTCTTCACTACTAGAAAATAAGCGTTTCCGTGGTATTATTTTTCTCTTTCTAGGCAGAGGTTCCTCATCGCCACTTTGAAAGTCTTCTTTTTTGATTTTTTGCAACGCCTTATTATAATATCCTTAAATCAAAACAAATAAGATGATAAACAAGACTTTAGGTACCCCAAACACCTTCCAAGTTTCATTTGGAGATTCTCCTTTTTTTATTGACCTGTTGAAATGCTCTTTCTGTTTGAAAGGCGGCCACCAAACTTCTGCCTTACGAGGCGTTAGCCACTTACTGTGGACGAGTGCAATTCCACCCCCGTCGTTCTCTGTGAATTGTATTCCTACAAACATCCTTCAATGAAACACTTTTCTTCAAAACCATAAAATCACAAAACCAAACCAAATTTACGCGACGCGATTAAAATGGCAAAGGCAAATTCGAGAATGAGCACGGATTGACCAATCATGAAAAAGTATCCGCGATCAATCGCGTAAAAGCATTCGTATGCCAGTGCGCGCATAATATGAAATATAAAGGGCACTCTGGTCTGCTTATAAAAAATTCTTAATATCCAGAGAGAAGAGTATTTGATGCACCAAGCCACTATAAACTACAGAAAAAAATTAATATTTGAATTCCATTCTGAAAATTATCTTCTTCATCAATTTAATAATAGAACTATTTATTTTTCAGCAGTTATTTTTTTGCATATTTCATCATGTATATATTTCCTTGAACCCCTTGACTTTGATAAACATAATTCCTATATACTCAATGAGTTTTCTACCAAAATAAATCAATATGGTTGGTACAGAAGTCACGTCTAAATACGTTTTCGAAACACGTCAAAATGACGTGAATTATTCGTCGATTCTTGACGACGACCAATCGTCACCTATTATACACGTCGATTCGACGAGAATTGACGTCACTCTGCTGTTTGGGTATGGTCATCTATAAACAACTTGAAAAGTCCCTTTTTTACAACATTTATATTTATTGTCCGTTGTATCTAAGTATTTTACTATATTTTAAACATTTATATTGGTCAAATTCCAAAAATAACTACTACCAAAATAATTTAATAAACAATCCAAAATGTGGAGATAAGCTAATTATATACCACTTTGTCCATTTTTTATAATATATATAAAGATGTCAACGGACCACTGTGGCAATAGTCAAGAGAGGTAGATACTATAAAGATGCAAAGTACGACCATTAATAATTGCCTTGAATTTTTTGCAGTGGTAATTGTTATTTCGACATATACCGTGACTCTTTATAACACCCTTTTGATGATATTTGTTACATGTATTGTCGATGAATATATTTATTCGGTTTTTTATATAATAAGGATAGTATCGTACGTCTAGTTTTTTAACTTGGAAGATGACAAGATGATAAAAACTGCCTTCCAGGTATACGCGTTGTTTGTATGATTTATCAGGCAAATCTTTGACATTTCGAGCTCCTGTCGGTTTTATTTTTGGATTTTCTTCGAAAGACAAATCCATACAACTAGGTACATTGAACTTCTCCGGTGTCACACCGATTGTTTTGAGAGTAGTGACTCTTTTGTGCTCCTCTTTAGTGGACGTTTCTTCATCATCTGAATGGAAAGGATCATAAGTGAGTAAAGAGTTGGGTTCGAACTTTTCAGTTTCCATAAATTCATTGAAACCTAATTGCTCCTTATGCAATTGATCAGATTTTCTGGAATATTCTGTGGTTATTCAATTTTAGGCAGTAATTATGATTGGCTACACAGGGACATCGCCGTTATTGAAACGCACTGAAATATCTGTTCCAATATTTTCACAGACTTTCTGTAATGGTGTCGATCAACGTATTTCTCGAATTGGTTCATTCGGAATTTCTTTTATTTTCCCAGAAAAAAATTTCATACAATGATGATATAGTTTCTTTCCGTTTCTAAAGTTGTTTGATATGCCAACCTTGTGACAGAGAAGTTTATAAAATGAATATTTTTCTCGAACACAATTTAATTCAGCGAATTCAATGTCGAAGTTTTCTATGGTTTCCTTAAGGACCAGAACTAGATTTTCTTTTCCAATTGAAGGAATTTTACCTTCTAGTATGTCTCGGATGATTATTTGGTTTCGATGAACCAGTTTGAAAATATTGCTAGCATATTTGAGATCTGGAATGTCACCATTCATTTTAGCCAGTCCCATATACAATATGTCTTTACAATTTCTGTTCAAAAGCTCTTGAAATGTAATATCGGGAAATTTTCCGCAACAAATATTCCTTGTTTTTTTTTTTGTAAACCATGATGACAAAAATTAATTAACTGATTACTAATTCAACGTAAACAAAAATTCGAATCAATTCCAACCGAACAGTCTGGTCTAGCAAGTCAACTCAGCGCAAACAAACTTTTTTCTTCTGAACTCTATTCTACTGAAGAAAAATCAAAGCTCAAATAGGTTATAAAAAACCGTGAATCTAACAAAAAACTTATTTCAACAAAGTCAAAGGACTCGTAAAATTATACACGATATAAGAATATCAAGTTTCAATTTTAACTTTTAGCTTAGAAATAAGGAAAAGAAACAAAAAAAGCAATTCTTGATATAAAACAACAATTTCTAACGAAACGGTAAGAATGACAAAAAACTTATTTGAACAAATTTGAAGGACACCTAAAAATACATACGATAACTTTATTCGAGGAAATTATTTTTTTCCATCCTCTAGTCAGCTTTGGCAGAGATTTTCGTTGGCACCCTCCGAATCTACTTGCAATGGATTATACATAACTTGAAGTTGACAGTATGTTTAGTTTTTTTCCAAAAATTTTTAAGTTTCCACCCTATATTCAGTTTTGGCAGAGATTTTCGTTGGCACCCTACGAGTCTACTTGCAATGGACTATACCTGTACATAATTTGAAGTTGGCAGTATGTTTATTTCTCGAAGGATTTTTTTCCAACATTTTTAAGTTTCAACTCTATACTGGGAAAATGAATTATTTTCATTTTTGAGAATTACGAGTTCAGCCTCTCTAATCGCCATATCCAAAAAAATACCTTTTTGGATCGAAAAATAGTAATTTTCGTTTCATCGCTCATCTAAAAAGTGTGTGTAAATTATCATATTGCCATCAAAACATGTTTCTCTTTCTCTTAAGAATTTCAATATCTATCATAATACCCTTATGAAAAAAAAAATCTGTCTTCACTCCGGTGTATATGAAAATCAATTTCTAAATGTTTAATTAAAGTGATTTCTGCCATCTGCTTTCGTCAAAAGTTTGTTTGCACCTACGGAACTGACTTATACCTAAATATATGATTTTAGTTTTAAGTTATTTTTTGTTGTTCTGACTTGAGCCGTTGAATTGACGACGTTTCGGCACAGTCACATGTGCCATCTTCAGGTCTTTGCTTGATTTGCTGATGCTCTGCTACGCGTTATTTGAACTGAACTGACTTGCTCCTGCGCTGCTGTCGGTTTAAGTACTTGTCTAGTGTTCCGGATGATTGCACTCGACTGTTCTTTTGGCGGGCGTGTGGCGGTCTTTTTTGTGACAGCAGGCGGTAAAACTGGTTTCCAGAAGGCGGGGAGTCTCTGTGTGTCATCTCTAGTGTTCAGGTTGGCGGGTCGTTTTTCTATTTCAATGGCTTCTCTGATGATCCGTTTGGTCTTATGTTCGAGGTTCCTTATAATTTTTGAGTTGTTGAAATCAATTTCGTGGGATGTTTTTCGCACATGTTCTGCTAGCGACGATGTAGTGTCTTGTTTTATAACCGCGTTTCGGTGTTCTTCTCGTCGAACGTTGATTCTGCGATTTGTTTGTCCAACGTAACTCCCTTCACAATCCTTACATGGGATTTCGTAGACTCCTTGGGCTTCCAGTTCTATTTTTGTTTTCGCATTGGGGAGAATTTGACCAACCTTTCTTGTTGTGCTGAAGGCAGTTTTGATATTGTGTTTCTTGAGCACCCTGCCTATCCTTTCAGTAGTTTCTACATTAAAGGACAACAAACCACCATCTTTGAGCACTTCGGAAACTTCGTGACAAATTTCTTGTGCATCTTGTATTGAATTCGCGCCAGTAAGCATAACGTCAACCTCTGACCTAATAAAAAAATCTATTACCTACAATGCAAAAAAATTATATTATAACCTCCCGATACAGTTAAAATCTATAAATTCATATGATAAGTTCAGAAGATCGACTAGGGCTTTTCTTCAAGAAAGACCATTTTACACATTGGCAGAATTCTATAACGTGCCTTAGACTTTTGGGTTGCAGCATATAGGAGCAATAATTTAATTAAGTTAATTTAAAAATTTTAATTTGAACAATAATTTATACTGACGGATATTGCATATTTATTGAATTGTTATTCATATTTTGTTTGTTTTTTGTTTTGTCTAGTAATTTATTTTTGTTATTTAGTTTCGCTTTGTCTATAAAATTTTTGTAATTTTTCTATGACAATAAAGCATATTCTCTCTTAACGTAAAAATAATGGCAAATGATTCTAGCGATATTTGGCTTACGATTTTGAATTTGTTGAGTTAAAGCAAATAAGCACCTTATGGATAAAAAACTTGCGGACGCTTGGCCGTAGGTAACTGTGTTGAGCTCATACGCTTTAAGCGTTTCGTTCGGGCTATTGCGCCACAATATCCATTGCAAAGGACGTTGTTTGGGATTTATTAAGACCTGTCGGTAGATTTTCTCAATGTCCGCAGATATCACGTACGTATGTTGTCTAAACCTTAAGATTATAGGTAGTAAGTCATCTATAGACCCTATCAGCTGTATATTATTGAGGGATAATCCGGTACTGGTTGGGGCCGATGCGTCAAAGACTACCCTACGCTTATTAGTGAGGCTGGAGTCTTTCAGCACTCAGTGATGGGGCATATAATATTAATATGGTTCTGTGTGTTCTTTATTGACAAGTGACATATGATTGAGGTTTTGATCCTCGGTCTTGAAGTCTATATATTTAGCGCGCAACTTATGATTTTTTGAATGCCTTCTTTCTAATGCGTAAAATCTACTTTCCGCTTGGGATCGCGATTCGCCTAAGTTACATGGGCTTTGTTTGAGCGCCATATCGACTATGAATGACTATGAATCGTCGAGTTTCGTTTCAGAGAAACTTCGCTCGCACGAAAGTTCTTCTTGTGAAAGAGCTTTGGTGCTGTTTACTTCTTCAATTTCCCAAAGTTTAGTAAGAACTTGAAGCAGTTCTTGGTTGATACTTAGATTGCAAGAAGTTTTATTAGGCCATACACAATCCAGCTGAGTTTTGTATTTTGTAAAATGGGTAGGTTTTTACCCAAAGTTACCTTTTCACTTATTAAAAGTTGCCAAAATAGATCGACATTTCTATGCGACCCGGAATATTAAATTTAAGGTCAGCCAATTTTAAATCGTTAGGAAGATAAGTTCGTTTGGATTTATTTTGAAACCAGGCATAATATTAGATATTAAAGGCAATACAAAGCATTTTACATCGGCTTTGAAATTTGAATTTATGGATTTGATACTGACGACGCATTTTTTGTCTACTAGTGACTTCAAATTTAATATGCAAAAAATTGTTAAGTTTGCGTCAACGGGAAGACCTAAACGTTTTAAAGCATCGACAATCAAGAAGAGCACGAACTTGCTGATATTTATTAAATTTATCTAAAATTAAAACAATGGCCTTGTTTCACCGAGCACACCACTACTTAGAACATTTGAATTTAAATGGGTAGCTTTTTGCTTATTGGCACTTTCAGATTGTGCTTCATTATTGTCATTATGGAGAAGGGTATGTGCGTTCCAGGTCTTCGGAACCTTCTCCGATAACTCCTATGTGGAGAGTTGAGTTGTTGGACTTGTCGAAATTACTCTAAATCACTATCTGATTTTCGGGTTAAAATAAGAACTCCATTTGTTGACGATTAAACGCTATAGAGGACTACTTACCAATGGTATTGTCCACACACTATCCAGAGGGCCCTCAGCTGTATCCAATTCTTAACCACAGGAGAAAACTGGAGCGAACTTGAGAAAAAACATGAACAAAAAAGAACTTTACAAAACGGTCTTTTGCAAACGCACGTTGTCTCTTAAGAAGAGTTAAAATCGTTCTGTCTCACGCGCATGGTCGCGCAGAAAACCAAAAGTAGTCCTCTATGAATGACGCGAACATACGTCTGCTATACAGGCCGTTATCCTCGTAGGGAAGTAAACAAAAATAAATTAAATGGAGATTCAACATACTCCCCCACCAAAATGCCACTTTTAAATGGTGCATTTTGACACAAAAAATCGTAACAGAAAATTTACATAGCATTATTGCATAAGTCCCAAAAAAAAAATGCAAACTAAAAATATATATATATATATATATATATAAAATATAATACTACACAATTCATGTAGGCAACGGACACAGCTTGACAAGGGGGCGCCGAAGAAGCCCTTTTGTAGTAGTTACATCGGCAACTCTAACAATTCCGTCCTGTCCCGGAAACAATTTAAATAAGCGTCCTAAACGCCACTGCGAGGGAGGGACATTGTCCTCTCGTATCAGAACCATCGTTCCTACTTCAACGGGTTTTAAATTGTCCGATGAAGTCCATTTACTGCGTTGGTGCAGCGTATGTAAATATTCCTTACTCCACCGTTCCCAAAAATTTTTAGGCAACCGATTAAGCAAACGCCATCTCATAAGATGAGATGCAGGAATAGGATTATTGTCAAACGGTTCAAATACAGCCGACAGCGGCTCAAGGTTTAAAAAATGGCTTGGAGTTAAAAACGACAGATCGTTCGGATCTGAGCTCATAGGAGTCAACGGCCTAGAATTAAGATAGGATTCGATTTGAATTATAACGGTATTAAGCTCCTCATACGACAAAATTTGATCACCTATAACCCGAGCTAAGTGCGTTTTTACCGCTTTAATTCCTGCCTCCCAAAGACCGCCAAAATGAGCAGCAGAGGCCGCATTAAAATGGAACGAGATTTTTTCATTGGAAGCAGCATTTTTCATATGCTTAAGGTAATTAGCCGCACCAACAAAATTGCTACCACAATCGGAGTATAAATCACTAACTCGACCACGGCGAGCTATCAAACGTTGCAAAGCAGAGAGAAAAGTTTCGCTGGATAAATCAGAAGCTAACTCTAAATGAAGAGCTTTGGTGGCCATACAGACAAACAGGCACAAATACACCTTACAAGATTTAGCTCCTCGATAGCGATTCATCACAACATAAAATGGACCTCCAAAATCGATACCTGAATTAAGGAAGGGTTTAACCTGGGAAATTCTAACTAGGGGTAAGTTACCCATAACAGGCTGGTAATGTATAGGATTTTGCTTCCAACACGTATCCCAAATATAGTTAAAAATATTTACAAAATAAACAAAACATAAAATAATATATATGTGATTTTTATTTAGGTTACTGATTTTTCTATGTGTCCTTAATAATAACCCCATCAAGGGAAGGACAAACAAAAAGTAGAGGTGACTGCTGATGCGTTTTGGAGTCAAAACCCAAAAAATACTAGAAAACGTGTTATTAGTTAATAATAAATAAATTAAATAATTCACAGAATGCTTATAGGATAGAATTTAGAAATCCCGAGGAAACCTATTGCCGAAAATGTTTACTAAATATATTGAGATCTCATTAACATCATAGAAATAAAATGGCTCTAGATTTCCTAAGGGATGGCTTAGCTTGGTGTTGGATTAGCTACCCAACATAAGCTTGAGGATTGAATGATTGAATAATAAGTTAATTAACAATTAAAAACATAGGCCTTAAATAATAGTAATAATAATAAACTCAAAAGAGTTTAAGAAATATAAACAGGGAATCAATTGATTTATAAATGAGCTTAACTCACCTGAATCCCACTATTATAGCTCCGACGTTTATCACATTTATGGCATATATTAAAATTAAATTATTTCTTCTGCCATGATCCAAACGCCAAACACAGCAGCAGTCACGCCCTACAATCCATTCTCAAAACCTAAAAACAGAGCAGACGTCAGAAACCAGAGGACAGGCAAGCAGTCACTTAATTTCCCAAGTGGAAATGTCAAAATTACAAGAAATCACGGTAGGACGGAGCCTACCCTGTATCCTAAGGGCCACTAACGAGGATACATAATTTTTTTAAATTTATTTAATGTTAGACTCAATTTTTTTTAAGAAATAATGCTCCTCAAAGCACAAGAAATATATTTTTAACTTAAGCAGGTATTGAACAAGGATGTATGTGGATTATAAGATATTAGATAATTTGATTGGAAACAGGTAAAGAAGTTAGTTAGAGTTAGAAAAATTTTGCTATAGGTTGGGGAAAGATTGGGAGAAAACCCTTATAAAAGGGCTGAAATCTATATCCTGGCCAAAACAAGTTAGTTAGGTATAAAATAAAAATGAGAAAGATTTATGGTTTATAGAAAAAACTAAAAAAGTTAGAATTAGGGAATAAAAGAAAAAGCTCTGGCATTAGGACAAACCAGAGACATTAAAGTTAGGTAGGAACATAAAAATAGTAGGAAAAAGCTGGCTAAATACTGATTACGTATGGGGAAGGCTGGAAGATATGCTAAAACAGCTGAAGCCTATGACCATACCTAAACAGGAAAATAAAATAAGTTATAATTAAGTAATAAAAGAAAAAATTTGATTTGGGTTAAAATACCCAGGTAAATGTGAAAATAATTAAGCCACATTAGAAAGCCTTTTGAGAAGTATATGAATTGAAATAAAACTTTAAATAAGAAAATTATTGTAATTAGGAGGGCGCCCTAATTGAAAAAGTTAGAAGAAGAAGAAATAGAATCAAATAAATGATTAAAAATAATGAGAGTATTTAGGAAAAACCACGAAATCCACATACATCTATCTACCTACATAATTTCAAAAACAAAGATATACAGAATGCAAATATATATTCAATTTTTTTTAAAAAAAACAAAAAATTCTTTTCTTAAAACTAGGGAATATAAAGGGAAAAACAAACAATCGTCAACAAAGTTAATTTTTAATAAATTTCTTTTGACACTTTCTTAAGGGACTCAGTTACCTACTTAGATTATCTAATTTAAAATTTAGAAACAGGGACCTAAAATAAAAAGTTTCCAAATGAGATAGAGGTTAGCAAATTTTTTTCTTTAGTATTAATAGTATTAATCAAAGATAAGGGATCTTTTTTAAAGAATAAGAGTAATAAGGTTTTAAAGATATAACTCCTAAGGGTCACCCAACTAAAATAGGAGTAGTTTTGTATTGTATAAATAATAATTTAAGTTAAGGGTTGAAATCATAGATTAGTGGTAGGGAAATACAACAAGTTAATTTTATAAGTGGGATTTTTAAAAAAAAAAAAAAAATATGGTTTAAATGAGAAGATATTAGGATTAATTAGTTTTAAATAGATAAACACAAAAAATGTACTTACCACCGTTTTTATTCTTTTGTTTCCGGTCACATGGAGCTAGCACACACATTTCACGAAAGACGACACGGAGTCCTAACTCTGGAGCCATTCCTCGGGATTTAACGGGATAACCTCAAAACGGAACACGTGGACCTGCTAATAGTTACAGTTAATTTGGGAAAAATACATAGAACAGCACTTACCTGTACCTAGAGGAATGAGGTACAATACACGTTTATCCATAAGGCAAGAAAATACGAGAAATCCAGTTCACAAATTATTCCAGAAAAAACTATCCAACATCTTCCACGAGATAGACGAAGTTCATAGTACTAAAGTCGACAGTTGACAGATAGTACCAAAGAAAAAGAAGAAGTACGTTCCATTAGGCGAAACGTAACAAGTTGCAAGTAGTCACAAAACACAACCAAGCCTAAACAAATGAGTTTCCCCTTGGGCATATCAGCAACTACAACATGATTCCACTCCAGAATACAGATGACGAAGCAGGCAGCGTATTCCATATCCCACCCGTTAACACAGAGTTCCAGGAACAAACGAACGCATGTCGTTGACGATAATATGCGATGGTTCCGAGAACACAATAGATGGCACAGAGACGGACTTACCCAAAAATTTAGTACTCATGGAACTTTCGAAGTGTCGAACTTAGGACGGTAAATCGTGTGTGTGTGTGAACTAGTATTTTTATACGCGAGAAACTTTATTTAATCGTATTATTATTAATTTTCATTTTTCCATTTCTATTCAGTTTTTTGTTAGTATAGTCATTAGTTTACTATTTTGGTAGATTTTTTTTTTCTTTTTAGATATCCTAAATCGCCTTCATGTTGTTGATTTTGCAACTTGATTTAACCATTGTAGGGAAGGAAATTTAGGATATTTGGTAACATTTTTTTAGTCAGGGTAGCCTTTCTTTTGAAAATCTACCAAATAAGTTAAGAATTAGGTTATTTGAAAAGCCTGGGGCAGGCTTTAACGGGGAGGGGGCATGTCACGTATCCCAAATATAGTTAAAATATTTGCGAAAAGTCAAAATCTCCTTAGAACAGTTTATTTATCAAAACTATAATAATACAAGTTTATTTATATAATTAATCGAAAACCCAAACATCTAACCAAACCAGGTCGCGCCGCTAAATTTCGCTGATGTGCAGAATCACGAAAGTCAAGGTTGGGTGGCTCAAGCACGAGCCTAACCTAGACAGAAAAGTAGAGCAATTTTACCAAAATAATGATTCTGCACATTCAGCTATCTTTGGTTTTAAAAACGTACCAAGGGAAAAGAAGAGGGTTAGTCGTTAGTCGGTTAGTCGGTTAGTCGGTAGTCAGGTAGTCGGTTAGTCGGTCCTTGGCTACGAAGGGGGTCTCCTACCGAAAAGGTTACCGCCAGAAGGAAATTTGGCTAGAATAAAGAAATTCAGGTTTAAATTAATTACACACATAAAGTGAGAGGTAATAGTCCGCGAGTTACGGTCCTGGTTTGGGAACGAGAACCTTCAGCACGATAGGGCAAATTGGGGAGAAGCGTGACCAGCCCTTTACCCGACATGCTTAGGTAAGAGATAATTGTTAGCATTTTGTCATTTATTAATTTATATTTATCTGAAGGGTGACCCAATAAAGTTGTATTTGTTTTGTACTTCTTGTTTTATTTCTCAGAGTGAGTGGTGGTACTAAAGAGTAATAACTGCTAAGTGTTCAGGGAGAGATCCCATAACTTCGTAAAGGTCGAAAAGGCGTTTCGCCCTGGATACGTAGCAGCGACACGTAGGCCAAAAGCGGACCTCGTGACAATACATTTTGACAAAACCGAACGTATAGCTCTCTTAGGAGACAAGATCCAAAAGGATTGGGCTAGTAAAAAACTTACTGTACGTAACCCAGCATGGAAATAGCGTTTATGATAATAATCGATAAGCAAGTACGTTAATCGACTTTCTCGAGGTAATATACAGGGGAATTTTTTATCAAAAGAAACAGGCAAATATCGAAGACGACTGCCAACCCGTAAAATTCCTTTATCATCGAGAAAACTACACAATTTTCGGAAGGGTTTAGAAAATCCGTTTCCCTCCAGCTCCTTCTCAAAATATCGATGTTGAGTATATCTAATCAAAACCATCAGAGACTCATAAAGTTCATCGGAACATAACGGACCCACTCTTGGCTCCCTGGGAAACTTGGAGTTATGAACATATCTCAAAATCCAAGCTACAACATGTCGAATCAACACAAAATCAGAATGATCGTTTAACAACGTTTCAAGAAAATTATCATCAGTAAAACAAATCAAGGTTACCTTACGTGCCTCATCAAACATTCCTGCACAATCAAAACAAGGAAGAGAAGCGTCTGGAAAAGTAGGGGAGTTATAGAGAAACTTAGGACCAGCAAACCAATGAGACTGTTCTAACATCAGCGCAGGCAAAACACCTCTGGAAGCCAAATCAGCGGGATTCTGATCAGAAGGAACATGAAACCAACTATCAGGTGACATGCGTTCCTGTATATAGGCTACTCGATTGGATACAAAAGTCTTCCATCGATGAGGAGAGGACTTTATCCAACCTAGGGCAATCTCAGAGTCGGACCAAGCCACCACCTTTTCTATTGTAAGCTTAACCTCTAAAATATTAACAATATAAGATAAGAGTTTAGCCAGTAAAACTGCGGCACATAACTCCAACCGCGGAATACATACGGTACGAAGTGGAGCCACTTTGGACTTCGCGCATACAAAAAAGACACGAATCTGACCATCTGGTAAAACAAAACGCAAATAAACAACCGCAGCATAACCCTTTTCACTGCTGTCAGCAAACCCATGTAGCTCACAACTAAGATAACTGGACACAGACATAAAACGAGGCACTTGAAGCTGCACAAGGGATGAAAGCTGCTCCTTATACTGGGTTCCAAATATCGCAGATTACTTTTGGAGGAGGGTCATCCCAGTCTATTCCAGCTAACCACAAACGTTGGATGAGACATTTGGTAAACAAGGTCATAGGAGCTAGAAAACCTACTGGATCAAATACTCTAGCCAACTCTGACAACATACTTCGTTTAGTACAAGATTTGTCCAAAGCGGTCACCTGAAAAGAAAAACAATCCGTTTGTGGATTCCATACAAGCCCAAGAATTTTTAAAGGAGACGAACAATTATCATCATCAAAAGAAATAGGTTTTTTACCTATATGAGACTCAGGTAAACCTTCTAGTAAGCGCAAATCATTACTAGACCACTTACGCAACTCAAACTGGCCTCTGGATAACAAGGATATCAACTGGTTTCGCAAATCCAAGGCCTTTTGCCAGGTATCACCTCCACCAACTAGATCATCTACATAGGAACTATTACGTAACACCTCAGCGGCAAGAGGGAACTCTCTCCCTTCATCTTCACTCAGCTGCAACAAAGTCCTTAAAGCAAGAAAAGGAGCAGCCGATACACCATAAGTTACTGTCAATAACCGAAACTCCTGTAACTCTTCCTCAGGAGAAAACCTAAATATGATCCTCTGATAATCACAATGACTTTTATCCACTTGTATTTGCCTATACATCTGCTTAACATCTGTGGATAAGACATATCTATGGAGTCGGAAACCTAACAAAATAGTTAAAATATCCTGCTGTAGCTTTTTACCAACAAACAAACATTGATTCAAAGAATTCTGGTTGGCAACTTGGGCAGACGCGTTAAAAACCACTCTCAGTTTGGTAGTCAAACTATCAGGTTTTATTACAGCATGGTGAGGAATATAATAACAATATGGGGGACGAGAGGTTTCTGACACAGCCTCCATATGATGTAGATCCAAATATTCTTTCATAAAGGAGCAGTATTCTTGATAAAGCGAAGGTTTTCTTAAAAGTCTTTTTTCAAGAGATACAAAACGATTGACAGCTAACTCAAACATTCCTGGAAAAACAGGAAAAGGTTCACGAAAAGGTAAAGAGACGATATAACGACCAGTGTCGTCTCGACAAACATTTTCAACAAAGTTTTGTTCGCAAAGAACATCATCAGGGGACAAACATTCTACTTGAGGAACAGATTCTAAACTCCAGAACTGCCTAACAGATTCCTCCAACGTAACCATCGGATCCAAGTGGCAAAACAACGAGGTAGCCGACATCATGGAACCAAAATTACAGCTACCCATCAGCACATATCCAAAGATGGTATTAACAGCGTCCGGCAAACCAACAGGAGCTCGAACTTTGCCATCCAATAAAATTTGAGAGAACATGTCAGCTCCAAACAGCACCTCAATCTTACCAGGAAGATGAAAACGAGGATCGGCCAACTTCAAATTAGCTAAGTGAGACCACTGCTCAACACACAAACTAGCAACAGGTAAGTCCTCACAAATTTTGGGCAAAACAAACGCCTCACAATTGAACACAGGAACCATTTGATCCACAGGCTTCACCAGGATTACAACTCGACCAACCACCGTACTCTTAACGGCACCAATACCTTGTACGGACAAAGCAGCAGAAGAGTGTTTAATACCTAGACGACGCATACAAGACTGGGATACAAAGGATGTCATGCTGCCTCCATCAATTAAAGCTCGAACAGGTTGATACACTCCACAACCATCCATAATTTCTACCACAGCAGTAGCTAATAAAACGCTCGAACTTTTTGAGACAACACTACCTAGTGAGGCAACATGTGACCTCAACTCAGAGGACTGAGTATCAAGAGAAGCGCCAGGCGACAAATCAAGAGCTGGGGCCCCAGAAGTACCAGCGTGAGTGCCCCCACCAGTACTCTTAAAATGCAAAAGACTATGATGATTAAGATTACAATGGTCACAACGAGCTGTGACAGTGCAAGTACGAGAATCATGTTTTTCTAAACATTTAAAACAAAGACGCGTTTTTTTACAAAAGTTATAACGCTCATAAGGGGGTTTATTTAAAAATAAAGAACACGCTTGCAAGTTGTGACTTGCGTGACATAACGAACAAGTCAACGTATTAGGCTTTGAAAAGAAACTAAAACGATTATTAGATTTATGACCATTTTTATTTAAATTCTGTTTAGAAGGCAACGATTTAATTTTCCGACCAGAGTTCTGGCTAGCACAAGGCGAAGAATATGAGTCGAAAGAAATGCACTGACTTTCCAAAAAATCAGACAGCTGATCAAAAGTGGGCATTTCACCAGACCCATGCAATAACTCGAAGCGTTCTTGAGTCTCCTCATCAAGTTTAGTTAGGATTTTATAAGCTAACACGAAATCCGAAATGTTATAACCTAAATTTTCTAAAGCAGAAAGATTTTCCGAAAAAGTGTCAATTAAATTACTGTAGCTATCAGAATTTTTAAACGTAGTACACGGAGCTTCCTCAATCTTGCTCCAATGTGCCATTGCACGTAAGCGTTTATTCAAATATCTATTTTTTAATTTATCATAAATCCTAACATAATTTTCTCTAGCTAAAGGCAAAGATTTAGCCAACCTTAAAGGAGGGCCTTCTAAGCTTTGAATTAAATAACTTAACTTTTCAGTATCATCAATATTATTTCGTCTATGCACGAGCGCATCAAATAGATCAAAAAAGGTAATCGCCGAAGTAAAATCTCCTGAAAATTTAATAAGTTCTAATTGAGGTAACCGAACATTACTCATATGTGGCACCGCTTGAGGAATGACATTATTCTGAACGTCGTCCTTTTCAAAAATATCCGCAAAATTAGCTTTTATTTGATAATAATCATTCATAAATTGCGCACGTATAATTTCCTCCGAGTCAAGTTGCGCGTCAGTAGCGTCAGAGCCCAAAAGAACGGATTGAATGCTCTGATGATGTTTATTAAAAGTGTCTAAAACCTCATCTAACTCTGAATATCTAACACGAAAGATGGAGTGCTTATTTACCTCAGTAGCTGCAGCATTCGATAACTGCAATAAAGTTTCTATATCGTTCAAAGCAGTTCTCCTTTGCAATATAAATTTTTTCAATCTATCAGCCATGTTAAACAAAAACCCTAAAGATTTTAAATAACCAAAACAAACAAATCAACAGAAATATTAATTAAATTATAGGTGATTCAAAATCAAAAAATTATAAATAAATGTACGCCCCCTTGTCAAGCGCTGCCACTGGCAAAAGAGAACAATACTGTTTATAAATTTTAATTAAAATAAAGATTCAACGACCTCAAATTAAAAATCAATAATTTGCGCAAAAAGTCCTTATCAAGCTGCCTAACGGTCAAGGACTATTAGGAACCTAAAATTTTAAAATCACACTAATTTGCAATTACGATAAATCTGAAACTGGTTAATTTCAAGGTCAAAAATTGTTGACTACAAATAGTACAAAAAAAACGAAAACTGGATACAGTTTTTTGGGCCTTATTCAAAAATGCAAATTTTACTTAAAATATTAATAATTGTTAACAAGCAATATATGAACCAACGAGGATAACAAACCACCTCCACAGATATTTAACAATTAAATATTAAAGTTTAATTTCTCCAACACCGAAAATCAAAACAATTTTAAAGAGTAAGTCCGACGTATCCGCTCGCTAGGACCAATGTGCGTTCCAGGTCTTCGGAACCTTCTCCGATAACTCCTATGTGGAGAGTTGAGTTGTTGGACTTGTCGAAATTACTCTAAATCACTATCTGATTTTCGGGTTAAAATAAGAACTCCATTTGATGACGATTAAACGCTATAGAGGACTACTTACCAATGGTATTGTCCACACACTATCCAGAGGGCCCTCAGCTGTATCCAATTCTTAACCACAGGAGAAAACTGGAGCGAACTTGAGAAAAAACATGAACAAAAAAGAACTTTACAAAACGGTCTTTTGCAAACGCACGTTGTCTCTTAAGAAGAGTTAAAATCGTTCTGTCTCACGCGCATGGTCGCGCAGAAAACCAAAAGTAGTCCTCTATGAATGACGCGAACATACGTCTGCTATACAGGCCGTTATCCTCGTAGGGAAGTAAACAAAAATAAATTAAATGGAGATTCAACAGGGTATTGTGCCATCTTTTACACATTCTGCATGGGCCCATCCTACATTTAAACATGGAATGCCCCTGCCTCAGACAGTTTATACAAATTGAAGAATTTTCTTTTATAAACTGATTTTTATCGATACTGGATAGTTTTAGAACACCCTCGCAAGAATAGATAGCGTGTCCACCCTTGCAGTAGTTGCAAGTGTAAGTATTTTGACCGGAAACTTCTTTTCGCGTTACTTTAGGTTCATTTACCTTAAAATTTGCTTTTTCGCGAGTTTGTTGGCATTTATGTTTCAATGTGTCAACGAAATTGGCCCGCTCACGTAAAAAGTTAAGGAATACATCTATAGTGGGAGATTCCGACTCCTTCAATCAATTTTCCATCAAAAATACTTCGAGGCAATCCCAATTTTGTGTAGTTCGTCCTAATTGCTCTATAGCCCATAGATGCCGCGAGATATTGTCAGCTAAATATTGCAGTTTCTCATATGAGCTCTTTTGTAAAGTTTCACAGAATAGTAACGCTGTTAAGTGATCATGCAGTAACTTTTTTGTATTGTTAAATCTTTCGCAAAGTGATTCGAATGAATAATACTTTCGAAAATGTCCCGAAATTTGAGCCAATCCTCAAAATTTCCATTAAATTTGGACAACGAAATATCTGGTAGCTTTACTGCACTAGATTGATTGTTAGTAACCGAACTAGTTTCAGACTTGGCTGTAGAATGAGATTCGGAAGAAGAATCATCGTATGCTTTTAGTAAAAGTTGTGCAGTGAAAGCTTTCTCTTTCTATTATTTGTTCATTCGACAATTCTTCCTCGCCACCTTCACTTATCATCTCAATATCAATTTGAGTACTAAGGAATTCATCAAGTAACGTTATTGTATTGTTTAATCTGTCCCGTAGTTCAATAATATCTACTTCAATTAAATTATTTTTTGCAATAACTTTAGCGTTTTTGGATATGTTTACATAAAAATTTGGAAGTGGGGGTTTTTGGGAACGATAAATCATAATCTAGTACTTACTTCGATGTAATTTGTAGAGGGCGCTAACTTAAAGAGCAAAAAAGTTTATCGCACATTTATGTCACAAATGTGGCCTAACTAGCCCCCTTTACCAATTACATCGAAGTAGGTACCAGATTCTGATATGTCGTGCCCAAAAATCCCCAGTTCCAAATTTTTATGTATACATATTGTAACGAACTGATGGCGTTGATAGCCAAATGTTCGTTATTGTCCAGGCTAGCTCAGATACCAAAATATTTAAACCAAGGGTCTGTAAGTTCGATTAGAATTCACTGGTCATTTCATAACACAATCTTTAATTAAAATGTGTTATGAATCTACCAGCATGTCGTCCATTTTGTCTGCATCTAACATATGTGATAAAAAAACGCCGATATAGCAAAACGATTAAATCGTTTCTGGACCTATTTGCATATTGATAAATTAACCACGTATTCTCTAAGATGGATGCTTCTGGAAAGAAAGACTCAAAGCTGGAACGTCTATATAAAGATTTAGATCGTTGTTACTCGGGATCACTCGTCGTAACGAAGGTCGAAGTAAATCCATACAAATTGACATATGAGTTGAAATTAGTATATACAGTTGATAACACATTAAGGTGTAATGCGTGTTGTCTAAATGTGGCTGTACTAATTTAACTAATAAAATAGTATGGGATCAAAATATGATTTATTGGTAATTATTCGTAATCTATATGATAGTGTGGTGTCTAAATATGCTTATTTGTAATTATTCGTAATCTGTAACGATCTAAACGTTACACACCCCCACAAGTTCTCCGAAAAATCTCGAAAGTATTATAGATTTTTTCAAATCTGTACTAAACCCAAATGCTAAATTACCAAATACATTCATACTCACATACAAAATAAACGACTAATGCCTCCCTAGAATATTGAATTACAAGCGATGTCTACGGAAAATTAAAACAGTAGCTAAATTTTACCTGATTTTAAGAAACTAACAAAAAAAGTACTAATTTTTGAAGAAAATAATACCAAAAAGAAAAAAGGACTGAATGGATCTCCAGAAACACTACACTGAATTGGAGTCCTCAGAGTGACATAAGTAGCCATGTTCACACGAACGCAGTAGCCCTAGCTTCACCTTGAACGCACAAGCGCTGGCATTCCTCGGGAACACTCCAGCCATGATGATAACTAGAACCTCTCACGTCATACCCTGAAAACCCATTTACTATTTGAAGTAGTCACTCTGAGCCTCCAACGCACCCATAGTGCCTTTGGGCCGTAACAAAAAATTCAAAAAGACTGGACTGAAGGTCCGGGAACGATAACGGTACACACCAAAGAAGAACAGAAGTCAGCAGACGGTCCTTGGCAGCGAAGAGCGAAGGACGGCGATTACCATTTTTGTATTTTGTGTTGAGCGTATTTACTGTAAAATTATAAATCTAATAAATATAGTTGTTTGTGTAACTGTTCTCGATTTTCTTAAGTAACACACCCCCGAACGTACCACTACATAATTGGCATCCAACTAGTGGCGAGGAGTTTTATATTATAAATTGAGTTCAGAGTTGAAAAAGGCACCTAGCAACAACCAACCACGAGGTTACCGAAGAGCGAGACAGAGAGAGGTGACGGCCGGCAAGCTGCAGCTAAAGCAAACCACAGCATCTCTAAGGTGAAAAAAGACGGAGAGAAGAGAAAAAGGAACAGAAATAAATATTGGTGAGAACTTTCCTTTTTTATATTTCTTGCAAAATGGCACCAAGGCGAAAAAATCAAAAAAAAACGGAGGTAGACTCAGACAGTGAAGACGGTAGTAGTGTAATGAACAAAAAAATTGACGAGCTATCCGCGAACATAGCAAATATAAAATAGAATGTTTGGCAGGTAGTGTTCATGTTCAAACCATGGACAGGGAAGTAAAAGACAATTCTCAAAAAAATAATATGTCTGAAAAAAATTCGAACATAACTCTCACGCCAGTAAACAATAAAGCTTACATCGCAAACTGGCGTGAATTAGGGGGGTCAAATTTAACTTTTTACCCCAATGGTAGGACTCATCCTATGCATTTTATAAACAAATTGAACAAGCTTTTCGTAGAGGCAGGAGTACCGGAGGAAAATAAGTTAAGCTTAGCAATAAACTGTTTGAGGGGAGCAGCCGCCGATTGGGCCGGTATAAAAGAAACGCAGCTCGAAAATTATAAGAATTTCGAAAATGTTTTTAAAGAAAAATTTTGTGGCATAGAAAAGCAAAGGGAACTTTTCTTGGAATTAAATTATGGGAAAGCATACCGGAGGGAAAAATGCAAGATGAGGATTGTTATTTATGGTCAGATTCTATTAAAAAAAATAAATCAAGGTGTTTTCAGGATCGAAGAGTGATTTCTTTGGGAAAATTTCAATTTAAGGTCGCGGAAAATTTAAGTGATTAGTTCTTACATGGAAATTGTGTCTGGGGGTTTTCTGGGGTATATTAACATTTTTACAAAACGAGAAAAATAAAGTAGGTATATCAGACTATTATTGTAATCCAAATGTATTCAATATTGTTACCAAGGCAACAAACAATTAATTTCTTGACATTATTCAAGAATTCAGAAAAGCGTAGTTACTAATTTTGTGATTAGGTATAGTCCTAATATATTGAATATTAGTGACTGAAGGGTTCTGAAATTGATTAAATATATAAATAAAAAACTTTTTCAAAACAAAACTTTATTAGAATACATACTTCTGGAACATGAAAATTTGTTTCCTCGCGTGTACCATCCATGGATATTAGTGTCCTCATCTTCTTCATGATTTTTATAAAGTTTTAGTTGTGCTACATGAGCAACTGTCGTTTTACTCGATCCAACCTCTTTATCCAACTTTTCCAGTTTGTAGGTATTTCCATGAAGTTTTTCTATAATTACAAAGGGTCCCCAATACTAACTGTGTTTTGGTCTCCAATTTCATATTTTACACCTTCATATTTTTTCTTGTCGTAAAAATTCTTATACTTTGTCTGTACTCTTTGGACGTTTTCACATATTCTCTGTCTGATTTTTTTATGATCTTGTTTCATTTCATTTCTTTCTGCAAAATTTTCCATCTTAGCATTTTCAAAACTAGGATTGTATCCATATAAACATTCAAAAGGTGAGTAGCATTTAGTTTTCTTTCAACTACATGCATATCTTTACACCAGTTTTCAACTTGAAAATCTATAGAAGTTACAATATTTGATACAATGCACTTCATTTTTATCTCAGTCATTCCATTGGCTTGTGGAAACTGAGTAGCAATTAGTTTATGTTCGATGTCGTATTTCTTGCAGAATTCATTGAATTCTCCGCTCGTAAAAGCCGACCCTCTATCGCTTACCAGTGTCTGTGGTGTACCAAACTGATTGATAAATAATTCCATTTTTGACACAGTTTCTTTTGCGGAAGTAGTACGGGAAGGAAATAAATTTAAAAACCTTGAAAATGTATTAATCAAAAGTGGTGAACTGAAGACAAACACGGAGTACCAGATAAACTTGAAATTCGAATGATCAAAATGGAATGAAGGAATACCCAACACGATACAAAAGAGGGTATACCAGCAGCAGTAAATGTCGATTTGATGGATAATTTAATGAAAATGATGATGATGATGGAACAGAATCATTTAGCCAGTGAGGAGAAATTCTTGAAATTGCTGGAGAAGCAGAATGTGCAACCCGTACAAGCACCTACACAATTCCTTTTCATATGACCAGCTTTCTTGCATTTATAGCAATAAAATTTACGCCGGGCACCACCTTGTACAAAATTTGATGTATCAGCCTGTACAGAATCAGTAATATCACCCTGTAAGCTAGTTCCAGAACCCTGTACAAAATTGTTTGGAATTGACTTGTCACTTTGACATTTCCTTCAGTCCAAATATTCGATTTAAAAGTGTTTCCTCTAAAATGATCATTCTTTTTTATATTTGACTGTCCCAGCCTAAATCTGTTATTATTCTGCCACGGACTCGAATATAAACACTTTGCAGAAGCAGATATTTTCTCAAAGCGCAAAATTTCATGTGAAAGTTCATCGGTATCAGCCATTTTGGCGGTCATCAAACCAGGAATATTTTCTTTGTGGTATAAACCAATTAAAATCTGTTCTTTGATTTCATCAAAATCATATCCAAGAATTTGACATAATGAAACTTTATCATGAAAGTACGAAAATATTGGTTCATTCTTACCTTGAGCTCTCCTTTTCATCTTTTCTCAAGTTTCATCTTTACTGACATGTCGAAGGTTTTCTTGAACTTTTACCCTTGAAAATGAGCCTAGCACGAAGTCACTAACCCTTTCCCGTGCCCTTCTACAGGGCAAAACGCGTTTACCCCCATCCCCCTTCCTGAGTACCGGATCGAGTTCTTGTAGAGCTCAAATCAAAGTGAAAAAAATTCCGCAACCGATGACGATTTCCTCACTTTACTCTTTCGTTGCAAAAATCGAAAATTAAAATTTGCAAAATCCGAAATTCGGTCGCAATTTGTCCATTATCGCGAAAACCATCATCTTCTTCATATATCCTGTGGCAGTGTCCTCGCGAAAGAGTTTGCCATTTTGCTGACCCGGATTGGTCAAGAATTAAAAAAGTTACCTCGAGTCAAAAATTAATCAGTTTTTGCCCTCCCTCTCCCCCCAAATTAAACTAGCGGGTTGAAATTTGGACACAATGGTTGTGTCATGACTATCTATAGGGGGGAAAATCAAGTCTCCAAGTCACTTTCTTCCATGCGAAAAACGCGAACACGGCTATAGGTGTGTTCTCGCCGCTGCGAAAATCCATATACTTTCAAATCGCAATACCTCGAGAACCGCTAGACCGATTTGGACGGGTTAAAATTCAGATTATGCATTTTTGCGAGCACTTTATTTTATATATAGAAGTCGTTTCGATCCAAATAACCCTCAGCGAGTTACTTGCGAAAAACCGATTTTCCATATCTTTACATGTTAATTTAACCCCCATCCACACCTCTCTTAGCTTTCATATAATGATAACATGAAAGAGGGACATCGAATCTATAAAATCACAAAAAAAAATCTTCGAAAAGAGCGACTTCGTTTATCCGGTTTTTTCCGACAGATCGACTCCACTAATAACTGATGAAACTTTCAAAACAATATTACTGAAAAATACTGTCTAATTAAAATTAGATGTCATGCAAACTGTCAAAAAAACATATTTTAGATTAAAAAAAACTTCAAAACCCCCAATTTAACAAAATTATCCCAACCAACAGTCTGGTATACAGGGTGTTGTAATGCGCCGAGATTTATATTTCTACGGGGTCGTAGGTGGAGAAGGTTCCAATGAAACACCGTTTAAAAACTGTATTTTATTATGGTTTAACACTAACAATTTGGTTATAGACCACACAACATAAAATACGAATTAGTCGGTACAATTTCAAATATCAAAACAGAAAGTGGTAGACACTATGCAATATGCGACCATATAAACAGTCGTGGTAGCAGTCTGGTGCCCACTGCCCCTCGTTACGTAATCGCTCAACACATTTTGTTTCTCCTTCCCCTGCACTCATCGCGGACACTCCCGTAACAAAGAGACTCGTATCTCGGCGAGGGCATGCAACTGTGTTTGGGGATATTGATACTTTAAGCTGCGTACTCATTTTAGTCCGAACGAGCAGAGCGCGCACTAACAAAAATTTATAGAGGATGCTCGCGATATTCAGAGTGCTTGTGTGTGTTCGCTTTGTTCCCGCGTATTCAGTGGTGTTTGTAAAATGGTCGAGTGCAGACAATGGATCCCGAAAATGCTATTTTGTATATGTATATCAATTGGAGACACTTTTCTCTATCCCAATCCATATTAAAAAACAATAAAGTGTGCGTTTAAATAAATTTGCTCGCGAATGCTCGTCAGGGACCAGTAACTTCCGTACCCACTGAACGAACACAAACAACTAAATCCCTTTGAGCAAAATATATTTACCGACAAGCCGTCGAAAATGTTTGGCCCGTTCGGTTCGGAAAACATATGCTCGGAGACAGGTACTAACTAGGCGAATTCGGCGGTGCGCGCTCTGCTCGTTCGGTTCGTTCGGACTAAAATGCTCTAATAAGTACGCAGCTTTACATTTACCCCCTCTAAATCACAATGGAACATGGAAATTTAAAAAAAAAACATAGAACATATCATTACCTCAAATACGAAACAAAAAACATCTATAAAATTAAAAATAATACGGTTTAAGGTTATGGATATTTTGGACTCCACGACTAATACCAGTCTTGTCGTCTATGATTTCATACGAATTGGGTCCGTTATGGGCTACTACCGAACAAGGTCCCTCGAATAACAAAAAATTTTTTTTTATTTCCCTTGCTTCTGCAGAAAACTTTGGGTGGGCCCGTACCAACACCTTATCTTCCAATTCGAATTTATGAGGTTTATTTTTATTATTATGCCAAAGTTGACGTTTTTCGGCACGGCTTAATAACCGCTTATGCGCTAGGATTTGAATCGCAGAACACCGGGTCAGGAAATGTAACGTTTCTTACAAATTCGTTCTCCGTTTGTTTCCCAAATTGTAAGTAGTCCGGCGAAAAGTTTGTCCCGCTAAGAATGACTCAAAGTTGAACCTCAGTAAGCACGGTCGCCCACTTGGTATGCTTAGAATAACAAAGGCTCCTCAGCAACCTTCCAATTTCCAGGTTAGCCCTTTTTACAATGATTAGAAGCGTTCGCCCTTTTTTGAAGCAAACAACGAATTTACTAAAAGCATCAATACACACAAATAACTGTGTCACGCCACCTCGGAATCCAGGCAATGGTCCGATGAGGTCCACACTCAAAATCTCATTAATTTTACTTGGTATTTCTCGATGGAGATTTTTAGAAGTTTTTGTTTTTTTTTACACGTCGATCTATACGAACGACGCATTCTAGGCCAATAGTACCACGTGCGATTTGGGATGGGGCGCCGAAATGAGAAAAAACTTGAAAAAATAATTCGGTACAATTTTTTATAGTCCAGAAAAACCCCAAACCTGAGAATCAAGTTTGTCAGTCAAATTTTTTTTTTAATTTATAAGTATTCATAGGTACATTTATCTCCGACAATTTCAGGTACGTGGTATTTATGGAAGGGTGGGAAAATGGCTCTAGAGTTCCCGAAAATCCGTTTTTCGACGATATCTAAAAAACATAAGTATCATGAATGCACACAGATATTGTATTGAAATATGGTTAGATTATAATTGTTAGAACTACACGATATCACTTAAAAATGACTTAACAACGAAACATGGTTATATGATTGTCTAAAAAGGATTTTTACAGGTTGGCTCTAATCCCTTACTGCCACACTTGTAGTCCAGGGAAGTTAGGAAATCAATCGGAAATTGAAATTTTTAGGGACAGCAGATATCGAGATGCGGTTTTCTGCATTGTGTTCAGAAAGCTCCCAGGAAAAAAGTATATATGGTGTGGTTATGCCATTTTTCGAAAAATGCATTCTGGTGCAATAAATGCATTTTGCAATTGGATAATTACTTGCAACGTTATAAGAACGACTGGAAACTCGGAAAAATCGCTCGAAAATCATTACTCGGGGGGTTTTCGGGGATGCCGAATTCAATTCTGGCATTAGAATTACCCGGGGGCGCTCGGGGTGGCTCTGCGGGGTGCTCGTGCTCAGGGGGTGATTGGGGGGAGAAATTGCAGCGTCCATGAAAATCAGCCGAAAATCGTTACTCGGGGGTTTTCGGAGATGCCGAATTCAATTTTGGCATTAGAATTATCCGGGGCGCCCGGGGGTGGCTCTGCGGGGAGAAACTGCAGCGTCCATAAAAATCAGCCGAAAATCGTTACTCGGGGGTTTTCGGGGATGCCGAATTAAATTCTGGCATTAGAATTATCCGGGGGCGATCGGAGGTGGCTCTGCGGGGAAAGGTAATGGAGAAAGTGAAAAATCACAAATTATGAAAATAATACTTTTTATTAATATTGAATTATTCATCATAAAGTTCAATTTTTAACTTAAATAAAATACTTCAAACTCTTCTTCTTCTTCCACTTCTTCATCTTCTTTCCCTTCTTCATGTTCTTCCTCGTCACTATCCTCGGACTCGTTGGAAGTGCCTTTTTGGTTTGAGCAATTGCCATCCAACCCTCTTCGGCGGCACCCGCACCTTGTGTCACAGTCGATTTCACGGGAACAAGAAATACTGCTTAAAATTTTCGGAAGAATACACAACATCAGGTGCTTTAGCCATTTTCAATTCCTCCTGGAGAAATTTAATGAGCTGGGACTTATTTTTGCTATTCCCTAAAAACTTGTCCTGAGTTATGCTTGCGCTCAACGTCATGACCTTTTAGTGATCTGGAGCCATGCGTACGGTGGCGGAATTTTTATGCATTCATCGCTGGTTTCCTTCCGTCGATTTAGTGGTCATTTGGTCGTATCCATCGGAAACAACAAAAACTCTGTTCCCAAATGCTCTCTTTATGTATCTAATATACCCGTTGCATATCTCTAACATGTTCTGGCCCTTTTTCCATCTAACTTTAGGTAGAAGCATGCCTCCATCTATAATATATTGTGTGTCGTCACTTCTTACACTTACAGATCTTTCTTTAAAAAGTTGATACAGTTTTGATTTTTCATTTTTCCTCATTAAAAATTGAACTTTGTGATGAATAATTCAATATTAATAAAAAGTACTATTTATTATTTAAATAAAGTATTATTTTCATAATTTGTGATTTTTCACTTTCTCCATTACCTTTCCCCGCAGAGCCACCCCGAGCGCCCCCGGATAATTCTCGGCTGATTTTCATGGACGCTGCAATTTCTCCCCCCAATCACCCACTGAGCACGAGCACCCCGCAGAGCCACCCCGAGCGCCTCCGGGTAATTCTAATGCCAGAATTGAATTCGGCATCCCCGAAAACCCCCCGAGTAACGATTTTCGAGCGATTTTTCCGAGTTTCCAGTCGTTCCTATAATGTTGCAAGTAATTATGCAATTGCAAAATGCATTTATTGCACCAGAATGCATTTTTCGAAAAATGGCATAACCACACCATACAGACTTTTTTCCTAGGAGTTTTCTGAACACAATGCAGAAAACCGCATCTCGATGTCTGCTGTCCCTAAAAATTTCTTTATTTCGATTTTGATCTAAATGCCCTGGACTATTGCAGAAGGAGCAACATTTAACTTCCTTTTCCCTACAAATGCAGGAGGATGTGGCGCATTTTAAACAGTTAAAGGCACCAACAAAATCAGTGGGATATTTGTGTAAGTGATTTTGGGTCACCAAATCATCCTCAAACACTGTAAAACCAAAATCACAAGGGTCTAAGCCAACAAGCACATCATCAATACAATGTCGCTGAAGGTATGTGTAGAAATACGATCTCAACAACGCTTCTGGCATGATACAATCAGAAGAAATAAATAAATGTATGCATTCATTGAATTCCTTGTTAAAAATGGCAGAAAAGTTTGTGTTAAGACCTATTAACCTATTAATAATCTACAAATTTACAATTTGCTATTTCAGCATATCATTAATCTTAAAATTAATTTGTAAAGTAATACTTGTTCCTTTGTTTTCTTAAAAAAAATTAAATACCTGAGCTTTAAAAAAAAAGAAGAAGAACAAGAAGAAAATTTTATTTTGTAACCGTGTATGTAAAAATACTAAGAAAAACAAAGCCATAATAAATAAAAAATAAAAAAAATATTTAAAAAAACACGTATAAAATATATAATATAAAATATGTAACTTTATGTAACAAACAACTCAAATAATGTAAAATTGTTAAAAAATGTAAATAATGAAAATAATGTAAATAATGTAAAATGGACAAGTATGTTAAGTTGGTAAACCATCTTACTCTTCAAATATCTATGGGAAAAAATAAATCAAATTATCAACACTAAAATTGGTTAGGCTAATGGCCCTAGTCAAAAAACTCTAACACACACACAAGACCGGTACACTTCGTTTAAGCTTTCCTCTAATCAAAAATCTAACATATTTTTTGGCTAGGTTTCTATTTTCTTGAGATAGTTTTTTTTTAAATATCTTTATCTGTTTGTTCACTTATGCCAGTATGGGCATTGAAATCATCTATTAGAATCCTCTCGCTCTCACCGGCACGTCGCCTATTAAATATTTGAATAGATGTAAGAGTAGTTTCACATAAATCTGACCATGCTCGCAGTGAAAAGTTAAGTTTAAGCTTATTAAATGCCTCTTGTCTTTTTATTGTTAAATATGAGTCTAGATGTTTAATATCTTGCAGTAAAGGTAATTCCACCTTTTTACGTCTATTCCTGGTATTGAGATTAGGTGACTGTCTAAGTCATTCCTGTATAAATTTCTTGTGCCAGTAATAATAAAAAGTCTTCAGTTAACTTTTTTTTCATAATCATGTTTCTTAATAAATTCTGCTATTAAGATATTACCTATTTGTTTCAATAAGGCACCTAGTGTTGAAGCGACGCCGACTGTTGGCGTTTTATAGATATCAGTAACTTCTTCTATTCCTGCTTCCTCATTTATTGATGTTGAGGATCGAAAACAGTTATTACCGAATTAATATTACGAATTCGAATTAAGAAACGTCCAAGAAGCCGTATACGCTGCCGAATCATTTCAAAATGTCTGGGATTTTTATATTTCAGTACCATTCTGTTTGCATAAATAATGATTAACTCATCATATCGAATTGCCCTCACTACTTGATCCTCCCTTAATGGCGGAAAATGTTGATTTCTCACTTTCTTAGTTGCTTTAGGATGAGCACTGTTCTAGTCTTTTTATTTATTTTTTTTGCACATTTTGCATAATGCATTCTTAACGTTTGTTTGGCAAAGAATGCCTTACAGTTTCCACATGTTTTGTAATGCTCTAATAGCTCTATCGTGCATTTCTTCATAGATATCTGTAGGGGTCTGACTCAAATCGGGGGCTACTATGTTAGATGTACTTACCCCTTGAAACTTTATTTTATTTAACTCATTTTTAAGTTCGTGTACCTCAGACTTCAGCTCGGATACCTCAGTACCAAGGTCACATGATTGAAAAGATTTTATTTCTTCTAACATTCATGTTAATTTTGCGTTTTGATCATTAATTGCATTAAAAATATTTAAAATGATCAATACAATGTCTGCCATCTCAATATTCTATTTGTTTACAAGACGATCTTGAATATTCTCCCCTAACCTCGAAAAATCAGCTGTTTCATCAGACTGAAGTAGGCCATTGCTTCTTCTTTTCGTTATAAAATCATCTGGCCTGTGCGGGTCCGTTCGTTTGTACGATGATAACTCGCCCGGGTCACCTCGATCAGACAAGGAAAGAGAAGCACGACACCTAACCTTAACGGCCTCACATTTTTCACAACACCATTCATGTGTACCATTTTTCCTAATATAAATTTATTTATATCTGCACTTACCACCCAGATGATTAAGTATGGATGTCGACTCTAAAGTGGAATCATATTATTGGTAATGTCTCCAACAGAATTTCATGTCTGGACGATAAGACAAGTGGTTTCCATATACATAGTTTAAACCATTTCTTAAATATATTCTCAGAAGATGTACATTGGGTTTTTCTTGTTTGGCATGTTCATAAATAGAAGTTTTTGCTCTTTTTGTGAAGAGTTAGATTTTAGTTAATGTCAACTTCTTCCTTCCAATTTGATTCTTGTATCATTTTTAATTTCTCTAAGTCGTTTTCCGTAATTTTTCAGGGCATGGTTTGTGCATTCAATTTTTCTTATATCGTTTCCATAACTAACTTTTTCAATAATATTTTTGTTTACACTAGAATAGCCATCTGCTATAAATTTCAAGTATTTTATACCATTCATATCTTGGCTAGAGTTAAATCCTTCGACAACCATGTCATATTCCATGACAGGAGCCGATTGATCCCAATTTTTGTAGCAATTGTGGTTTTTAGCAACAATATTATTAGCAGCTCTAGCGCAGATAGCACAAAATTTATTTCTAATTGCAATAAATAATACGTGGCCAGTATTTTTTCCTATTATTGCAACCATGCCAGATAGTGAATTGAAGTTTGTATCATATGACCGTTTACTCCATTATCCATCAACATAAACCGTTATCCAAGGAGTACCATCCATACAAAATTGCTTCTTTTGAATTGCAATCTATTTTTCGGTTTCTCCAGCTCTTTTCATTGACCTGAGAAGAGAAGATTCCCATTGCTATATGTATCATTTCATAAATATTAGTTAATTCTGTAAGTTACAACTATTTACCTGTCCTAATCCATTTTCAATCTTATAGAACATGTTCGAACTCATGGTGGGTATATCCATGGATGAAAGCAGTTCACTAGTATGTGAATATGTGCTTCCAGATGCAATTGTTCCCCACACTGCACAATATTAGCAACGGATTTGATTTTATTTGGATTTTCAGTTTCATATTTCACAGACAGAACATTTGTATACTATTGTACTAGTCAACCCCTTGCCCCTTCGGCGTTCTTCTTTAACACTTAGTTTTCCGAAAGTACATATTTTGGAATGATCGTATTGTAGAATAGTAGCCCAATCCAGTACATACCCAAGTTATACAATTCTCATACCTGCCATCGGGTTTTCAGGTTTCGGTACTCTCTCATATTCTAGCTCATGTTTGTTTAAGCTAGAACATTAATGAAATATTAAACTATAGATAGCTAGCTGGCCAAGAATTTTCATTATGTTTTATAAGTCTAGAGATAGATATAATGTACCCATGCATTAAAAATATTAATTCACCTAATTAGAATGGATGCTTTGGATGCCGGCTAACCACAGTGAAGTGGGGTGTGGATTGATGTAAGTTGTTAAATAAAAAGAAAATGGGCGCCAGATTGTTTTACCCTCATCCAAAATACAGTCAATTTAGTCACTCAACCTCCAGAATGGATCTAAATTGAGCCCACTAATAAAAAAAATAAACTACGTCGCAACCAAAAATTTTCTTATCTTCGTTCGGGTCAAGACTTTTTGTGACTATTAGTAAATGAAAGAAAAGTAATTAATTACTCAATAACTGTTTAATAATTGCACTTACACAAAACTGTACAGGTCACAAAAAAAATAAAAAGAAAAAGGAATCCAAATGATCCCACTAAAATTTCGCTAGTTAAAAAAAATGATTGAATTATTTAATTAATTAATTAAATGACGAACAATAGGGGTGTTACACCGTCCGCGAGAGCTCTCAAGGTCGTTGGAATTGGGCGTAAAAAAAATACCACTCGCCCCTATAAGTCGCTTACAAAATACCAAAAAAGTTAGAGAAAATATATAAAAATACTAATTTAGAGACCTGTAAAAATTACTAATTAACAAATAATGTCTATGAACAAATATAAAAAAAAAGGAAAAACTTGCGGTTGTTCCTAAATTAAATAGCGGCAACTTGCAGCTACTAACTCGTCGGGTCAGGTCAGCTCAACACGAAAATCTGGTTGACAATCAGCCCAACACGAGAAGGTGGTCAACAATCCGCCCAACACGAGAATCTGGGTGACAATCCGCCCAGCACGAGAAGCTGGTAATCATCCGCCCAATACGAAAACCCCTTTTATACAGTGAAGGGGAATTCTCGGCAAATCAGGAACTTCCCTGACAGATGCTTCCGTATAAGGTGAATCCTCGGAGAATCAAATCGTCTAACGTGGAAGGTACTATCCCTGACAAAAATGGCGTCGTTACGAACGTGGCTTGGTTCGGTACAAAATATCAATTCCTCTTCAAGAGATTCAGACCAGGGTAAACACACCAAATCAAATAGGCACCCTGCAAGTCTAACAATACGGGAATCGCTCGTCTATCCCAATCAATGGTACGAAATAATCTTCATAAACACCGGGCGACTCCTCAAAATTTTGTCTAAACCACGTTACACTTATCACCCAACAAGAAAGAAAAGACCCTGCTGGTTCGAAATTTCCTTCGAAATCATTCTAGAACGAATTTCACCACGCAAGTCCAGAAAGAGATTCACCTTTTAATCGCCACGGCTCACTAAATACGACTGCGACCTGACCAATTAAATAACAGGTGACTGGCTAACACAGCCGTACAGCACCTCAAAGTTAACAGAAGAAATGACCGAAACGACAGAAGGAAACATGACATCGATAAAATTAGACGTAAACAATCTATTTGTGCAATCTATTTTAATGTTCGAATGGATATAAACTGAGTCAAAAAACTTGAGGCTATCTTATGTGATATATGGTTCCTAAATAATATAATCCGATTCCTACAGTGGCTCACATCTACAAGGTATGGAAAACTAATTAATTTAGTAAGGTCTTAATACCGAATTTAAACGTTACAAAATTTAAAAAATGATATTGTTAGATTGTTCTTGATAAAAGTACCTATTGGTTTGTATGAGGGTTTTCGGAATTCTGAGGGCCTTCTTGTCTAAACTTTTCCCTTTGTGTCGAGCGGTAGTTGGAGAAGGGAAACCTTTCGAAACTCCGCTCGCATAGCCGTTTTTTGGACAATTTTTACATTTAACTCTATTTGTTCCTACTTGACCACACCCATTGTCCATACGTTCAAATCGGCAAATCCATCGATGTGAAGTTCTACCTGAAAAATTCGTTGAATTCATATAAAAATCCTCAATTTTTAGCATTCCATTTTAAAAATTGGGAAGTTAATTTTAGATATAAATAAATAATCTTTTTTTTAAGTTCACAATTAGGAGGTACTAGAGAAACAATAATAAAATTAAAAATATTTTTAGATATTGTTGCATATTTTCTTATACAAAAAAATGAACTTAACTGTCAGAGTAACGGGTTGATACTCAGTTAATCTATATCCAGGAGAGGTTGAGTGCAGCAGCAGATGATGTGCCAAACCCATTTCTACAGCGGTTATACCTTCAGAACAGGGTATACGATCAACAACCATATTTTTTTATATTAATTGGACAATTAAAAAGAACAATACTCTAAAATACATGCTGCTCACAGTTTAGTCCATCAAGTATCTGTTTCACAGTAACTTTTTCAACGCATATTTATCATAGAGATAATATAGAGCGAACGTACTGATTTTCGTTCGTCCCACTCAAAGAGAGAGAAAAATCTCTATGCAATACACCAATAATAAGAGCTTATTCAATTTGTTCATGCCAAGAACCCAGTTATACCTATTTTTTGGTTTCCTATGTGTGAAATACTATGGAGATACTATTAGGTCTCTGGCATTGTTGTTTAGAGTACCGCCCAATTCAATCTCAATGTTTTTACCTGAAATTCTTGCTGCTATTTTTGAAGTTCTCCAACCATTTATTAAGGTAAGCAGCATTAAACTTTTATTTAGCAATTTTTATTTTTTTTATTAGAGCAGACATAATCAAAAAAGGGTATTTATGGCATATAATGTTCTTAACGATCTTTGCAGAAGCCAAGCATCGCATGGGAAATAACATCCAAACCGCTTGAACATTCTTCCTCACATTCGTTTGTTGAAGTGCTGTTTGAAATGTCATCATTATCATAATTTAAAACAATTTGTGTTGTTGTAATTTAAAGAAACAAGTCTCTCTTCAGTTATGAGTTTTTGAAACTTACTTTGTAGTATGATAAAACTTCTCAAAGGGAGCTATCGCAACTGGGAGCAATATGTTTCACAAATTGTTCATATTGGTCTTCTGTGTCTGATGTAGTGGTTAATTCCGTTTGAAAACATTTTTCGTATATAATTGCTTTGTTTTCAACAACAACAAGTAAAAATAGGTAGAAATAAATTAATGGCTTTTAAATAAAAACTTTTATTAAACAAAACCAAAAATTGTCTTCTCTCTCAATTTTCTCAACAAACATTCCTAGTGGGGTCCAAACGATAAAATAACAATATTATAGCCAATTGCCCTTGTACCTGATAATAATAATTATCTTTTTTTTTTTTAATTTGGCTATCTGTATTTATAAGATATTTAATTTTTATTTCTTCAATTCCCATTTGTGTGTCAATTTGGATCAATTATATGGACATTTAATTTCTATTATTTCTATTATTAATAATGCCGTCTGGACTTGCTTCCAAGTATGGATGTTTTTCATAAATAAATAATCCACATTCTTGTACTGTTTTTCCATATTTATTTTGAAATTCTTCTCTAGCAATAGTTTCATGGGCTTGTCCCATTTCGTAGCAACTGATCCATAAAAGAGTGAACATAATATGTTATTAACAGTCTTTCCACAGATCATTACTGGCCTGACTCCTGGTAGCTACTTCAATTTTAAAAATCTCTTCTTTTGATTTTGGTAAATTATCAAAAAATTGTAGTTTTTGTTCCAAAACATCGTCATCATCTTCGCATTGAAGTCAGTAGTCCTTATCTTTAGGTGCGCCACGTTTGCGTTTTTTTAATTGAGGGCCCCTAGCTTTTCTTCTATTTCTACGGTTTCTCATTTTAGTAATACATCTTTGTGTGTGAATACCAGGAATACTTTTTTATACAGAGTGGGAATATAGTTCTCTTTTTTATTAAAAGAAATGGCTGCAGCTGTACACCGAACCTTATATCCTCCTTTTACTGCAAAATTAATCATATTGCCTCCAACAAATTTGGCGACAATTAAATTGTATGTCTCTGCAGCATTATTGGTCATGTTCAATAATAAACTGTGCCTGTTTTGGACCAGTATATTAGCAGCAGAAACGACGAAATTAACAGTATTATAAGATACAAATTAAGCAGATGTCCAGTCCTGGATAGACAGAGAAGATATTTTCCGTCCATCAAGAATGCAGTCATTAATAAGACTATGATAACAAGTGATATTCTCAGCTATTTCAATTGGATTCTCCATAAAGATTATATCGGCACCTCTTTTCACTTCTTTCATGTCAAAGCTCATAGTCTCCATCTGACTTTGAAAGTTACTGATTGTATCTGAGTTGCAAAGAGTTCCATTTGTAGCTAAGAAAGAATATTTTGTTGCTTTTGAATAATAATCTTGAAGAGTTGTTTTATCTGAAACCTTCTTGGTCTTATAAGAAAGCTTCATCTGATACATGACATGAATAAAGTAACACAATCCTAAATCTTTATTTTAGAGTATGTCAGTGGCTGTCATTAAGCTAGGTAGAAAGTTGGGGAATAGGCATTGAGAGTTTGATATACCAATTTCTGTTTCGGTTACAGGATAGTTTTGGATCTTGTAATTCACAAAATACATTGTGTGAGATGCCTGCAAAAATCATTGATAGCCTAGGTAGTGTAATATCATTAGGTTGAGACACTTTGTTTATTTTAGTATTTTGTAATTTGTAACCAGTTTCTTTATGATTTCATAAGAATCCTTATCTTTTGTATTTTCCTGACTCATTTTCCCAACATAAGGTCCTCTCATACGAAACAGGGCTGTCATATAAATCAAATCTCTAGATGCATCTTCACTTTTTTTTTACTAGCAACAATCAGATTGATGAATATCTTAAAAACAGTGGTAGGATCGAAGCCATTATAAGTGAACCCCTTGATAACTTCCATAGTTCCAGGAGATAAGCTGCCTTGAACTGTTTTAACCTCATTGCAGAAATCCTCATATTTCATATTTTTAGTTATATTAGGCATGTTAACTTCTGGATTATCAATTTATTTAATATAATATACAAACTTAATAAGCTTTAGTCTATCAAAGCACTAAAATTAAAAATAGAAAATAAAAATGTAAATAAAAGCTAATAATTAAGTATTAAAATTATAGGCATACACTAAGAGCACTTAGAGATGATTAATAAAAATTAACTATATATGGATCAACAGTAATCCAGATAAAGTTCTTATCTAGATTTATTATAAACGTCAATCAACAACTATTTTAATGTGTGTTATCTCTTTATATTTCAACCTAACTTTGTGTGAGGTTGGCTGTGTTATCCACACAAAGAGATATATTTTTACGGATTCCAAATAAAAATATGGGTGCACATAAACTCGCCAGGAGATAAGAAAGGTATTTACGAACTAAATTTCCTTACTTTAATCCCATCGTTAAACTCGCCATCAGACAAACTAGGGTCATATAAGAGAAGTAGTAAACTCGCCTGTAAAAGGATTGAAGCAAAATAATGATCGAATACAATTTAAAAAATTAATTTAGTACAGACCATCTTAATCATTACATAATTAACACTAATATAATTGGACAAACATGATATTCAAACATATTTCAATACAATTATACATTATAATAATAATTAATGTACTTTATTGGATCCCAATAGGCCATCGACCGAGGTCCTTCAGCCTGTAATAAATAACCCAAACATTTTACAAATGCGAACCTGGAAATTTCACCATTTTTATATTCTTCTACTTTTTTGTTAACTAGTTTTTGTCTTTTACGCGTTGACAAATCTTTGTTTCTAGCAGGTTCATTAAGACTTTGAATTTTTATATATATTGTTATGATATTTAAATTATAACTTTAACCATTTAATTTAATTTCTAAATTTTTTTAAATAAATGTTTGTGAAATTTGAAATTTTTTTAATTTTGTTAGCTAATATTTTTTTTAATAATTTGTTAATACCACCACGACTATTCTCAATTCGATGTTGTATCTCCTTAAATCTTTCTGATCTCAGGGATTATTTAATTATGAGTTCAAGGTTTTTTTAGAGCCCTCTTTTAATTTACGCTACTGATTTTTCCTGTACTTTTTAATAAAATAAAATGGTTCAACAATTAGATGATTTTATTTAATAAAGAATATAGAAAAAAAACATGAACAAAGATCAGACTAAATTTAATTGTGAGAATTACTTTCACGCACACACATTCACTCTATGATCTCTTATTACTACAAAATATAACAAAAAATGAAGGATTAGAATTTGGCGCAATAATTTCTAAAACTAAGGTTGGCACACCGATCTCTTAAAACAGCAATTGGCTAACCTGTCTGTCTTAAACGCAAAACACGTGACTCACACTTCGCTATCAGTATAAGCACGCCATTAGTATAATGAAAAATGTCTACCTCAACTATTTGTGCTTGAACTTCTTCCAACTCGTACAACCAGTGATATATTTTGGCTAGACTTCTAATAATGTGATTCCTCCAACTTTGTTGATTCTTCAAAGGATATTTTCTTGGTTTGAGCGAATTATTCCGAAACCAATTCTCAGGATATACAGAATATGAAAGCAGTACCTTCCAGGCAAGTTTTTGTTTAAATATTATTTTAGATACTCCGCTCACTAAACACTAAACATAGTCGCAGTTACCATTAGACTTCAGAATACAAAGTTTTTTTTTTATTTCATTAATTTCTTCTTTTGAAATTTCGATTAATAATTTTAATATAATTTTCTTTCTCCTCTTTCTACCATTTTCCAATTAACTACTTTCTTTTAAACTTTTAAAAATCTTTTCCTAAATTTCTTCTACTAAAACTCCTTCTACCATTTCTTTATCAACTAACTTTTTAATTAAAAATTCTTAAATTTTTCATACTGAACTCTCTTCTAGCATTTTACAAACTAACTACCTTCTTTTTTCTTCTGTTGCTATGTTACCTTCTAAGGTGACAAAATTTTTTAAATTATATCTGAATTTGTTCTAATTATTTCCAAAATTTTGATTCTATGCTACTTTATTATAAGCTTTATGTGTTAGCTTTCATAATTTTATTTATAACGATTAACAGACTTTTCCTTTATATTCTGACGTCCAATTTCATACATTTTATAAATTTATAATTTAGTTATCAAAGTTGGTACCCTAACATTTCATTTTATATAGTTGTCACAACCCTTATTTTATTTCGCCATACAGGTTGTCCTGATATTATAAATTGTTATAAAGATTGTCCCAAAATAAATTGTTAATAAAATTTTGAATTTTGAATATTATTTAATTTTGGTTTTAAATTTTTAGATTACTATCAGAGCTTTTAAAAAGGATTTTTTTCTATAATAAGGATCTCACATTAAATCAATCCCTTAGGTAAGTTCACCTTTAACGTTTCTCTTTATCTATAAAATACTATTTTGTTTATTTTTCTAAATTCTATTTTAATAATATGATTTCTTTATTTTTAGGTGACGTTCATTTTATTTGACCTGACAACATAATTTTAAGAAGAAATATCGGATTGGGCATACTCTGGGTATTTATTTTCTTCAATTTATAATTTAATTTTACCTAAATATTATAATTTTGATAATGTTAAATTCCACTTACTTTTGATAATGTTAAATTCCATTTCAATATATCAATCTGCAAAGTTAGAAGAACATCCAGGAAAATAAAAATTGAAGGATGCGTAGAATAAAAGCCTCTATTAAATTTTGAATGAAACGTTTCGCATGCGTTAGTGTTTCTGTGAATGCTATCAGATAATTCAGACCATAATTCTGGAGGAAATTATAGATTAGTTTGAAATATAAGTGTCCACTACGTAGTCTGAAAATTTTGTTACTTTTTCGTTCTAAGGTTGGATGGGGAGTAAGTCAAACACAAAACTGTTTCCAACCTCGTTAGGGTCGAGAAAAATTAAACCAAATACGTAATGCAACCAATGTCATTAAATAAATAAATCTTAGAGATTTCTAAAACTTAATCATTGCAATTTATAGATTTAGATAAAGATATTGAAGAAAATATACCTGGCTTTCAGAGGCGAGTTTATGGGTCGGATTATAGGTTAGCAGTTTGCGTCGAGGCGAGTTTAATGGTGTCACTAAGATATCCTACCTGCTTCCTGGTGAGTTTAATGCCGCCCAAAAACATTATTGGAAAACGGTTGACCACAAAAGTCAATTAGTTTTTGATTTTAGCAAAAAGTTGTAAATACAAAAAAAAAAATAGAAAAAAAATCAGCTACAAAGTGTATTTTTCAAAAATTTGATATCTGCAAATTGATAAAATTTAATTTTTATTTTTATTTAAAAACCTAGGATCTAACAAAAAAATTAAAAGACAACCTTTTGAATACCTTAGCAAAAACTGAAATGATACCGATGATAAATAACTAAGATATAAGGGAAATGCTAAAATAGTGTTCCGCGAGAACAGCCTTAGCTAGTAGAAGTGCCAGGAATAGCATTATCGTCAGTAATTTCATGGTCGTGTTGTTCCTGCAAAACGTCATTTAAATTAACTCTAGGGTTTTTAATGATACTTTTATGATATGTGCCTCTATTTTTTTCTAATAAAACACCATTATGTTTTATTATATCTGTCTTTTTAAATTTTGGTAGATTTTTGTCGCGAAATTTAGTTCGGACATAAGCTGTTTCTTGGTCTGAGAGGTCTGGTAATGTATTAAGATTTTTAGTTTCTCATTATATTAAATCATCTATGTTGATGTGTAGTGATTCTGTTTCCAATGCGTTTGTTGTCTGTCATGCATTGTTAAAAAAGTTAAAATTGTTAATTTCATATAAAGAAGGTGAAAAGAGTTTGCGTTAATAGGTTTATCTAATATTTTAGAAACTTTCATTATTTTCGTTTATTATTCCTAACGTGGCATAAAGTTGAATGAAAAAAATTCTTACTCCTCATAAACGTCTCTGGACTTGGGGTTTCAGTAAGGGCGGATGGCCCTTTTCTACGAGTCTCGCTAGGAGCTGATTCGTCCAGAAGTAATCCCAGTTTTTCACTTACAATAACACCCACGAAATGCGTCGCGACGGTAATTCAAACACAATAAAAGAAACGAAGTAACTGGAAAGCTTATTTCCCGTAATCAAAAAGGATACAGCTTTTTTTTTCTTGTCCGAACCGACTAAAGACAAAAAGACATAAGACGCGCTTTTGCAACTCGAACTGTGGGCTCCTCGTTCAAGAGCCGACCCACGCTTCTTTTTTTTTTCCGACGAAAAATTCCTTTTTTATCAACTCTTGTGTTCCCCAAATGCGGCTAGGGAAACTATTCCTACCTAATTAACTTTACCAATCAGCGCGGTCCTTTTGGACGCCATTACAATTGTTGTTAATATTGACCAATCACGACGGTTTTTCCTTTCTGAATATAAGCTTATTTATTAAGAACGGGTACACAGCCAATTCAGCACTCAGATTTTTCTGTGTTACATTGTAAGAGACTTTGACCAGAAAAATCGTTTAAGAAATTCAATATGTTATATCCTGATAACTAACTGAGACTTGTGTCGAAATGCTGAGTTTGCTTATTTCGTAACTATTTTTTCTAACAAAGGAATATTTTCCTGAGACCTACTGTGATTCGTTTCTGTTTAGAACGCTAATTGAATTAATTTGAATATACCGGGTGTTTCAATAGTATCCTCTATTTCATTTTTAATTTGACTTTTGTTTCTTTCCTCTAGTTTCTACTTATTACAAGATTTCTTATTTTAAATATTTCGCGCCTATTTTAGTCTCAAATCGCTTATTTTGAACTCTACGATAAAATCACGACTCCTATAATATACATATAATGAAACTCCAATGTAAATGTAAATTATCCAAACTTATTTTTGCAGTTTTGATATTTGAAATAAGCGACAGCAGTGTGGATATATTCATTGTTTTTTTTTTAGTTTTTATTATTTGGGCTTGCTGGATTTTGTAAATTTCCTTTAGTTCAGGGTCACTGTGTTTTATTCATATAATTGTTTTAAACAATTTTGTATATCTTCGGGGTTAATATCTGGAATACATAAACATATTTAAAATATATTTAATATTGTATTAATTTATATTAACTTAATATTATACAGGGTGGAACGTTTTACTGTTATAGTGTTAAAAGTTCAATTTGGTGTCATATTGTGCAGAATTTTAAACACTACGTTACTATCAAACGTTGATTGAGTTTATGTACCGAGAAGCCAAGAAAATTATGGTTTGTCCTTTCCATTTCTGTTAAATTATTTATTCTGGCTCATTTTTTGCGTACATCCCTAAATAAGTCAATAAAGGTATATTGCCATTTTTTTGCGTTTGAATCATCACTCGATAAAAAGACTATCCTGCCAGAATCAATTAGTCTTATACGATTCTGTTATAGTCCAGGAAGTAATTCCACATTTTGCAACTGTTTCTTCGATAGTCCAGGTAAAATTCTTTACAAAAGGCTAACAAATGTTCCAGCTGCGGAGATAAACTTAGAAGTTAGACATCTATATCCGAGTGATAGATACATTCTGGATAGAATTTTTCAGCGACTGATGGTTTAAGTAAGTTTGAGTATAATTTTTCAAAATTTTCATAATCGGTTACATAAGCCATAACATCTTCTAGTGATGCGAGTTGTTTTAAATGCATATTATTTTTTAATACGCCTGTGCAACCTGCAATAGAAGTGTTTAGAGCCGTTTTATCAAAGTTTTTCTTGAGCATTTAAATAATATCATTCTCTAGGCTAAACTGCTACGTAATAGTTGTAGTCTCTTGCCAAAGTCTATTCATTTTCGTTGTTATAGGGGGTAGTTCTCATTTTCGTTGTTATAGGGGGTAGTTCTAATCATTTTTTGCATCATGCAATCCAAATTTCGCCTATCAGAAAAATAATGTTCTAATGCATTCTTTAAAGAACGCCAATCTTTAACTTCAACCCGGTTTCCTACCATGCCTTCGGCTTTGCTTACCAATTTTTCCTGTATACAGTCAAAAATATGATCGTTATATTCTCTGTAAGTTGCTATTAAATTTTCACAACGAGAAATGAATTTGTTTAAAGTATTACTATCGCCATCATATGGCTTGATATTTGAAACTTCAGACCTAAAAACATCCCAGTTAGTAGCACGAGGTGCTGGAGGTACCGGAGGAACCATGTTGCCAATATTTAAATTAGAATTTTCACTTAAAATACTATTAATATTACTTTCTACAGTTTCAATACTGAAATTACTGAATTGACCTAATAAAATTCTTAAAATATTTATTTATTCCAAAAACGTATTAAACTAAAATTACTTTTAAGTCCTATCTATTTTCTAAACTCCGTAGAAAGGGTTTGGGAGGGTTAAAAGGAACTTGGCACTTACCCCTTTGAATGTAGTTCGTTTTTTTGTTGGTTAATCATTCTTTGATTGATATTATCCAATTATGATTTAATGTCTTTAATTGAATCACGAAATTTGTTTTAAAAAACATTTATCAAATCAAATAAATTATCTTGATCGCCTTCCTTCGGCAGAATTTGACTTTTAATATCCATCAAACCTTGGTGCAGCAATGCTTCCAGTTTCTCAATCCGTGATGTGAGGTGTTTTGATTTTTATCCATGTAGGTATCTACTGGCATTATGTATTTTACAAACACTAAACTAACTGGGCGAATAAAACAGGAATATGCAAATGATCTCAGAGAGCGACTTAAGCACGTCTTACGCAGTTATATACATATTTATCTGGTAAGTTGACGATTTATTTTACTTAAAAAATTCATAACTTTTTTGTTTGATGAGACCGCACGAAACTTATTGCAGATTCGTGATCAGCGACCCAAAATTAGTCTAAAAAAATATCCCATCAAAATTGGGGCTTGGTTCCGACAGTGAATTTTTACCTTCTAAGGGACCCGAAACTCAAGACTTGATGATTTTAATTATGAAACAAATACACATATTATCTCCTTCATTTCTTGAAACCAACTATCCCCAGTATCCCATTGCCAAAACTTCTGTCATGTCAAAATTTTGTTGACTAATGACAAATGACAAACGGCCCGCTTTGAAATTCTCGGCGATATACGGACCATATCCGTATGCTGTTATTTTTGAGTCTAAGGAATATGACTGTTCCACTAATTTTATTAGTGGTGGCTGCAAATTTTTAAGAGCCCCTATCACTTTAACAACAGTGCTGGCATGAATCTGAAGTGTATGTGGTATAAAATTTAAAATTTTGAAGGACTTTCTTTTTGTTGCTCTTTCCACATGTATCATTGCTTTGGCTATTGTCTCCGATTGGTGCACCTGTGCAGGCGTAAATTGGGCGGTTAGCAGGAATGGAGGTACATTTAAATGTACCCGTGGTGGTAAAATATCTTTCAACATAAATCCTTTATCTGAATTATATCTCCAGCATTCATTTGTTGCAGTATTTCACAATTTTTTTGTCTGATGTTGCCCCAGGGTATAAATCCCTTACGAACGTTATTACACCATTTGGAGGAACACCAATAAGTGCCTTCCATGTATGTCTATATTTGTATGTGCTGTAGTTAGCTTTTTGTGTCCTCATTGAACTTCTTGGAGTCATGGAAGCAATTTCAGTGCAGTCAATTATAAATCTGGAATTGGTAAATGTACTGAAAGTAAACAAGTTTTATTTCTCTTACGAGATGGTATGTTTTTCATAAATTGCATGTAAATAGTATCATGTAAAACATTGTACAGAGGTGCGAGATCATGAGGAAAATTTTGTATCAGTTTTATGAGACACATCAGAAGTTGGTCTTCTTTTGAAACTTTTTCCACATTCCATTTTAAATAATAACCAACTTCCATCTTCTTTACTAACGTACACAAAGTATTAAAAATACCCGCAGTTGGAAGTCCAGTGCACATTGAAACTGAAGCTATTTTTATTTGACTTTTCAGTTTCTATTTGTTTTAAAAAAAATAATTTTCTAGTAAGACATTTGAACCGCTGTGTGTGTGTTATACCTTTTGAGGTTGATTGTTGAGGATTGTCATAAATATTTTCTGCAGCTGTTACTGTCGGAACCAGATCAATATATTGCTGGAATTCCACGGTTTCTTCGGAAACTGTGGTTTGGTGCCCGACCAAGTCGGAGCTTTATCTCAAAAACTTTGATTTTGTCATTATTGTGCCTCATCAGAAAGAAGCAGACAAGCTCGACATCCTGTCACTAAAGGATGTCTGAAAATGAATTCGACTCTCCTCGCTCTTGATAATCTTTCTTACTTATAGCAAGTGTATCACGAATGAGGAGAGTCCAACCCCACAATTAGAGGTAAAATATAAAAGTGTTGAATAGGTCGTTTTATATTTGCTTGTATAAAACAGTTGTGTAGTCTAGTTTTTTCAAATAAGAATGAGTAATTCGTATTGTTCCGTAACTCAGTATTCTTCATGGAAGAAAACAAACACGGATTTAAGTTTCCATTTGTTTCCAGAGGCTGGAAAAAGTCGCGTGAAAGTAGAATCAGAGTTAAGACGACCCACATGGATGTGTAGGCGGAAAGCCTGGATTTTACGACTTAAAATTGGAAAAACTGTGACTAAGTATATGGTCGGTTGTTCAAAACATTTTATTGATGACGATTTTTTCCGAAGAATTATAATTAATTCAATTCAAATTTTTGTATGTTAATGCCACAGGAAGAAGAAGTTTAAAGCTGATAGCTGTTCATAGTCAGAATTTGCCGATTTCATCAGTTAAAACTACAGAACCAGAACGAGAATCCTCTGAAAGAAGTGAAAAGTTAAACAGGAGAAATACTGTTAAAATTATAAGATTCATAGATGTCAGTGCAGTGAAGAACCAGAGTCTGAACGTACTAATAATGATTTGCAAGCCTGCGAATGCTCTTAAGTGAGCAAAATCAGTATGAAGGACACACTACGTTTCGTGACTTTGAGGTGCAAGTAAATACTTTAATAATGTGTGATCTTTTAAAAACAGATCTTAATAAATAGTTTTACTGGAATTTCCAGTTTTCAGCTTTTGGATACAATTGTGGAAGCAGTTCAAATGAATTTTATACTGACCAGAGGTACCATAGACTAAATATTAGAGAACGTATAATTCTACTAATGACAAAATTAAAATGTGATCTGTCATATGTGACCTTATCAATTTTATTTGCTGTCTCCCAAGAACTTTGTAAAAAATATATTTCCTATTTTAAGTAGTGTATTAAAATGTGCTATTAAGTTTCCGGATAAAAAAGAAGTTGAACAAAATATGCCAATATGTTTTAAAGATTTTCAAGATGTACGATTAGTCCTTGATTGAATTGAAATTTTTATTCAAAAACTAAAATGCCTCTGTTGTGTGATTAAATTTTATTCACAATATAAATCAAATACAACTGTCAAATTTAGTGAGTGAGCCATATGGCGGAAGAGCTTCTGACAAAACCATTTTTGAACAAAGTAATGTTATACTTAAACTTGATAGCCACAGAGATGCAATTATGGTTGATAAAGGCTTTTTAATAGATGATATTTGTGAAACTTTCAAAATAAAGTTAATAGGGCCTCCATTTTTAGAGAAACAAAGTGAACTCATTGCTGAACAGGCTAATCTAAATTCTAAAATTGCAGCTGCTACAGTTCACATTGAGAGGGCAAATCAAAGAATTAAGATTTTTAAGATTACAGTGGACTTTGGTAAAAAAAATTCATCATTATTTGTGGTTTAACAGATCTTTCTAATCCCATTTTAGCAGATTGTCGGTATCTAAAAGAATAAAATGTACCATTTTATTGTTTTTATGTTAAAAAGTTATATTTTCTATGATTAGAAAATCATCCTTTATATGTAATTATCATTAAAAGTGGTTGTAACTTTATATTTTTGATGTTTCCTATTTAACAGGCAATTTCCTTCAATTTGCCTTATTTATTTTATACAACTATCGTATAACCTTTGTCAATATTTTTTAGTAAATGTCATATGTATTAAAAGCAATACTTGCAATGAATGCTAAAATTGCAGAAAATGTGAATGTTTTATTGAAAGTGTCGGGAAAATGAAATAAAAAATTATTTATAAGTAATATATTTTTTTGTTACATACATAAATTACGAATCATTTGTTCTAAGAAATTATATTTTACTGTCGATAACATATTTTTAGTAAACTCATAATCATAATTAATTTTCAGTATTTTGAATATCTTATCAAATGGAACATTCAATGTTGCCATACCTAACTGAACTTGTCTATAATATTGGTGCCTTTTTTTAATTCGTAAGCACCATTAATTTTTTTTAAAAATGAGGTGTTTAATACAGCTTCAGTGATTGTAGCTGAACTACCTATAAAATATTTTAGTTTATATCATTGTATAATGTAAAAAATAAAATGTATAAATTACCATCATAGATGCATTTTATTTCTAATAAGGCAACAGGTTTTTCTTCTTCCATAATAACTCCATCCGGAGAGTATCCAAGCCATGGGTTAGAATGTGATATTACTTGACCACATTCTAACACCACGAAACCTGTTTTATTAATAAAGGCATCTCTAGCCTCTGCTTCAAGTTTTAATCCATGTTTGATAAATTTATTACAAAATTTTTTAGGCTAAAAATATTGATTGGTTTTATTTTCGCAGTCTTTTCCTGAATATGTAAATAAACGATAAATTCTAGATCCAGTCACACGGAATTTTCTTTGATCATGCCATTCTTTTGATTGCTGTATGGCTAACACAGGATCTTCAGTTTTTAGAAAAAGGTCAGAATACTTTTGTCTGCAACAATTACTTACAAAACCTACATCTATTGAAAACAATTCCATCAACAATGGTGACTGCGCTGCAGTATTTAGAACATTGAAAATTAAATGTTTATTATCATTAAAATCATTTGTCAAAAGAATGGTATGATCAGGAACTGGTCTTCTTCTAAGTCTAAAATTTAAATGTATATACACTAGTTTATTGCCTTTCCTATTTATGAAACTATAATGAAGCCTTTTTCCAAGTCAAAATTTCGACTAAATTACGTATTATAAAACACTTTACTTATGCTTTGATGATGGTAGTTTTTGAACAAAGAAATTAAACATTTGGTCTTTGTTAATGTTTAATTCCTCATCAGCCACAATTTTGAAGCAAGGCATCGCTTTAATTAGCACATCTTGATATTTTTCGTCAGTGATATTTTTTTTGTTTTGACCATGTGCATTTTAGTTCCGTTTGTGAAATGACCTCTAATGTTTCCAGATCACCCCTAAAACAAAAACAACGGCAGAAAATTGACAGAAAACATAAGCATTCACTCCAATCTTATTAAAAATTGCTTGGGCATGATAACGCCTTTTTTAAATTGGTAACGTCTTACACCTTGTACATTTAATTAGAAGTGAAGAAATATGTTTGCACTTCCCGCCTTACATGAGCACCTCATATTATTAACTGTGACTTTTTTATCAATAACATCTTGTTTGCACACACAAACCACATATAAAAAAGATGTTTTTACTTTGGCTATTGGAATCCAATTGACCACACATAATTAAATGACCAGCATTTAAAACGGCCTCCCCTTCATATACACATCTAGATATATTTGTACCCCCAATGTACTTCATGTAAGCAATGATACTTAGCTTCATTTTGCTGATAAATCCTTAAATACAAGAAAACATTGATTAGATTGTGAATTAGAAAGGCAACTTTAACTTACAAATAAATGCTTATTTTTACATACTTAAAATGAAAAAGATTGCGTACCTATATGATAAATAATAACTAATAATACATTTTTCACAAAAAATAGTCTTTAATTAATAGTAAAAAACACAAACAAACCACTGCCTATTCAAAGTGTTCCGTTATAAGCCACCGTGGTGCTGCAATCTTATTTCTTGTTTATACAAGTATTGTTAATGGAAGTGTCAAAAAGAAAGAATAGTGTAAACATAAAGTAATTTTATTGATCGGTACAAAAATTATATGTTAAAAAAGAAAACTAAATTAAAATTTATAATAAAAACCTAGGAAAAATGCACAAGGTGATTTATTAATTCACGCAGTATTCATTAATTAAGAATTTTACTAGTTAAAACTACTGTTATTAATTCGTAACTTATTCCAAATAATTACTGTATACCATATTTATTTTTTAATATATATTAAAAAACGGTTTTTTGTAATATGTCATATGCTGAAAATATTACTGGAGGAGACTGGAGGCACGGCGACAATGAGCTTGTAAGATTACAACCCACGACCAGTAGGAACGCCTCTGATGACGCTAAAGATTGCCGAAATACATTCAAATTCTTAATATCTGGTCGCCATTTTTATGCAAATAAAACAAGACAGTACAAATTTTAAAAGCACGTGTTTACCAGTTGTATGTATCCGGTAAGCAAATATTTTCTTCTCTGTGCGTTACCAGACCTCCGCATCTGGTGGTCGGTAGCCACACCAACAGAATTCTACAACTGGTGAGAAACATATAGATATCTGTAAAGTTGTTCTATCTTTTTTGCTGCCCATATTATGTGCGGAAAGTTTTGTAAATTTTGTTGCCGCCAGAATGGAAAGTTTGTTACCAGTCACATATGACTCGCCATATTTTGGTCCCAATAACCTGTCCTTAGCATATGTCCCAATAGTATGAATCACCCTGTATACCAAAATCATTAAAAAATTAAAAATGCTAATTTTGTCATGAAAATCGGTATGTGGGGTTAAAATAACATTCTGAACAGAATATCGAGTTTAAAGTTCAGATTTTCGCTGATTATCTTAAAAAATGTGACCCATCACCCTGTACGATGTGCAAACATTCAAATCAGTATTCCTTCATCTTAAGTGCGACACACTGTATATACACGTATTAATATATATGGATATATATGGACATTCAGTTCATTATTACTTAAAGTATACCGGGTGACAATGAGACTAGGGCCATGCCTATATCTTGGTCATTTTTCAACCGATTTGAATAAAATTTGGAACATAGATATAAGACATAATTTTGGATTGACAGTCGTATAAAAACAAAATGGTGGACTTCCGGTTTCGCCAGAAATGTCACCAACTTCGATTTTTTTAAATGGAACACCCTGTATATTTGATGTTTTTTAGAGTCTATGGCTCAAATTACATATGACAGTGTGGCCAAATTTTTTATTTTTCAATAAAAAAATTCAAATTTCCAAAAAAATTTTTTAGCACAGGAGGCCTTTATCTGGTCAAAATCTATTCTAATTGACATCAGTAATTCATAGTAATAAACTTTTTATCGATATGATCAATAACAAATCCTACAGCGGGAATTTAAATTTTCTAAATTCATTTTTAACGAATAAATCGTTTTTTTCAAATGGTACCTACCGAGGGCCATCTTGTCATTCGATAAAGAATTTAATTACCAATTCAACGATATACATTATGTACCACTTCCTTTTTGTTCAAACCTAAATATGATCGTTTATTAAAGTCAAATACCAATTTTACTTGTCATCTCGTTTTTTCGAAATGGAAAATAATCGTTACTCGCGATGGTGACATTTCTGGCGAAACCGGAAGTCCGCCATTTTGTTTTTATACGACTGTCAATCCAAAATTGTGTCTCATATCTATGTTTCAAATTTTATTCAAATCGGTTGAAAAATGAACGAGATATTGGCATGGCCCTCATCTCATTATCACCCGGTATAGGCCAAATAAGATTTTCGACCTTTAAAACATCACCTTTGGCGGCCGATATCTCAAAATCCGTTCATTATTTTTTTTCGCGGCCATGGATATGACTGATACTTTTCAGCAGGTTTGAGCGAAATTGAGTGAAACCAAATCCCCCTTTAAAAACTGCGGGATCCTTTCAATATAAATTTCCTCAAATAAAATTTATGGAATATTTAATTTCAACCAATGGGGTTAAACCTGTTAAAGACAATATAGAAGCAATAAATGCTATAGAAACACCTAAAAATAAAACAGAAGTTTTGAGAATTCTAGGTGTTGCTAAATTCTTTTCAAAATTTTTACCAAATCTCTCAGCTTGGACAGCTAATTTAAGAAACTTAACAAGAAAAGATGTAAAATTTGAATATACTTGCTCTAATGCAAACACCTTTATCAAGAACGAGGCGAGTCGAATTCATTTTCAGACATCCTTTAGGGACAGGATGTCGAGCTAGCCTGCTTCTTACTGACGAGGCACAATAATGTCGAAACCGGTCTAAGAATGGCAAGCTCCTTTAATATCAAAATCGAAGTTTTTGGTTTAAAGCCCCGACTTGGTCGGGCACCAAACCACGTCTGGACTTTCGTAATTCAATACCTGATGGGGCATATAGTCCAAGGAGTAGTTGTTGAAGTCCAGACGCTGGTGCAGTGTAGGTCATTTTTAATGTCCCTGTTCTTGGGAACAAGTGTGATTTATTTCACAACCTCAGGCAGTTTTGTTACGCCCATGGTCCTTTTTTGGAATTTTTATGGTTCAAAAAATTCCACCTTCGTTGTAGTTCATAGTGATTCTAATTCCTATTTTTTCTAGAGATCTAGACAAAATTAGTAATAGACTACAAATAATGATGTTAAGATTGTTGAAATATGAAATTAATATTGTTTATTTACCAGGGAAAGATATGTTAGTCGCTGATATTTTATCACGTTCATACATAAAATCAGAAGTTGAGGATGACCCTGAGATAGAGTATATTATACATACTCTGTATAATAATATTCCAATGTCTGATGAAAAGAAAACCTTGTAGAGGTTAAACATTTCTGTTCAACATCATGGCCTAAAAATGATAAAAATTTAAACGAAGATTTAAAACTTTATTTTAAATTGAACGAAAATATTTATTTATCTAATGATCTCTTATTTTTAGACACAAAAATTGTCGTTCCAAAGTCTTTTAAGACTTCAAATGCTTTCCTTAATACATGAGCCACATTTTGGTATTCAAAAATCCAAGTCTAACACCGGAAGCGAGTAATTATAAATCAAGATTTAGTGTAGTTCTTTTTGCCCTAGTGGATGCTCATTATAACTTTTTTATATGTCGATGCTGTAGGCCAAGGAAGAATTTCAGATGGTGGTATCTTTAAAAACTGCTCGATTTACAAAAAGCTGGAGCGAAATAACTTAAATTTTCCTGAACCAGAAGCTTTACATGGCAGGCTACAGAAAATTCCCTAAAGGATCATTGCAAAGAGTGTTTAACTACAGATTAACTCGTGCACGAAGAACTGTAGAAAATGTATTTGGCATCGCCTCGGCCGTTTATACCGTAAGTTACTTGAACCCACAAAAGCTCAATTAGTTATAATGGCAGTAGCTCATAGCGATGTCTTCAATTAAACGAAAAATAAATTGCGGCTGTGTACCGCAGACCTGTCCAGACATAACAAGTGGTGCAACATCAATGCGCATGTATCATTTCTTTGATGCGGCGTGAAAAAATCGACAATCGATGGGACGCCTTGATTTTACTATGTTAGGGTGTTACGCTGTTACGTAGTGCCGTCCAGACTTGTTACGCGACGGCTTTACGATACGAAGTACGCACCTTCAGGATCTTTGCAATCCCCAACTGAAATAATTGATCATCATCATCATTTAATAACGCCCTGTATATAATAGCGATATAAAATATGAATAAATATAAATAAATTAAAAATTTTTACAACCCTGCGTTCCATAGCTTAAATATTTTTTATTGTTTTCAGGAGGAGGGAAATGAAACTTTAGAGCAAAATCTTCTTCGTGAATTAATGTGTACTGTATGATTTACTGCTTTTATCGATAAATCATCCAGGATGATGAAGTTTGCGGCTACTTATCTCGGAAAACAGCTCGCTGTTAGTAGATATGTATATCAAGTTAAATTTTGAGGCATGGTGTTGGGGGACAATATTCCTCACCACAACGTACTTGTACTTGTACGTGCGCCTCTAGCGGTGACATTGTGAGTAGACAGTAGCTACTAAGAAGTACAACTAACAGACAATGGTGTATGGTATGATGTAAAAAATGTATATAGTGTAAAAATAAAATTGTAAATAGCACAAAATAGTTTAAATTACAGCCCACACAAAATTAGTACCAGACATTTTGTTGCGGTAAATAGTGAAAAATCCATAGAAATATGTGCATAAGTATGTGCTCTGTGTTCCCTGTGAATTAAACATCGATAAAAAATGCTATCAAAACGAAGATGATCAAGGAATTCAATTAAAGGAAGAAGTTCAGTAATCACGATGGTTGCCGCTGATGTCAGAGACACCTGGCGTCGAGGTAGCAGACACCAATAGACATACCTACCAAAAGTATAGGGAGGAAACGTATGTCATAAAGAAAACTGTAACCAGAAAAAGAGGTATGAGTTTACAGGTTCTGATGCTTGCCAACACGCCAACACGCTTGCAGATGTAAAAAAATCGGTGATAAACATAACAATGTTTGTAACGCTATTAATGTTTTAAAATTAAAAACAATAACAAATTTAGCTTAGTAGACCCTTTTTGCAATATTGATTCAGTCATTTATGAATTCCAAACAGTTTAAAAGTCATAAGTCATAACTTTAGGCAGATACTTGCCAAAATAATAATTAGTAGGTATACAATAATAATATGTTTGCAAAATTTATTCATGTAAAAAAAAATCATGGATACCAAACAGATAAAACTTTTAAAAGAAAAGAGAGATCAGTGTAAGGCCTATTTAAATAGGATAGAAACATTTATATCTGAAAGGCTAAATACTGAAATCACAAATCTCATTTATGAACAAATTTTAGCTAGAAAAGAAAGGCTTGATATAAATTTTGACACGTATCAAAATCTCAATGCGGAACTAAAAACAATTGATAAAAAAAGATAATGAAAATGTTGTTGAACATGAGGATAGGTATTTTGACATAGTTTCTATAATAAATTCATCGATTTCTAACTTTAAATCGAACAAAGATAATTCGAGTAATGTAGTTATTGATGAAGGTAGTTGTCGAGGCGGTTGTAGTAAGCTTCATCTAATGTTAGCACTGTACCCACAACTAGGTTATCAAATGTAAATATACCATTATTTAATGGGACAAACTTGAATGAATTTAAATCATTTTATGAAATGTTTATTGCTATTATTGACAAAAATAAAAATTTGTCTGAGGTAGAAAAGCTATTTTACTTACGCAGCTACCTTAAAGAGGAAGCATTATTGTTAATAAATAACTTACCTGTTATAAAAGAGTCATATCAAGAAGCCTTAAAATTGCTTAATGATGATTCAATAATGAAAATTTAATCATTAATAATCATATTTATAAAATTTTGGATATTCCAGCCATACCTAGAGGAATCAGTTCTGCATTAAGGAAGTTTGTATCTCATGTTAAACAACAGGTCACAGCCCTTAATAATTTGAAACAACCTACAGAAAGTTGGGATATGTTACTGGTGTGCATATTAACTAGAAAGTTGGATCCATATAAACATAAAAGTTTTCAAATTGATCGAAATAATTCTCTTTTACCTACATTAACAGAGTTTATAAATTATTTAGAAAATATGACAATGGCGTTTGAGTCAATTTCTGCTCCTGAAACCCTTAGCAGTCAAACAGAAAACCAATTTAAGGTATCAAATATAACTGTTAAAAATACAAGGCATAAAAATCAAATGGCTTGTCAATTTTGCTCTGGAAAAGGTCATAGACTTTACAAATGGAACAGGTTTAAGTCAGCAGCAGTTGCAGATAGAATAAAATTTGTTGAAGAAAATAACTGCTGTAAAATTTGCTTAAACACTCACATAGGAAAGTGTGGATTTAGTTTCAAGTGCCACACTTGCAATAACTTAAACCACAACACCATGTTACACATGAAAGGGTGCAGCCTTCTACACTTCAGTGTGAAACGCAAAATACAAATGTAGGTTTAATCAGTAGACTAAATAAAAAGTAAAACTCAAAATATAGAAAATTTAATAGGTACATTTTGGAAGGCTGAAAGGGTTCCAGAGGTGTATCAAGAGTCTGAAACTGATCAAATTGCTTGTGAAAGTAGTTTTAAAAATTCAGTGGTTAAAATAAATGGCAGGATTTGCCACGTAAAAAACATATTTTTTATTATATGTCTTAGATTTAAGTTGGAAATAATGACGTCAAGTCTGATCAGTCACAATTGTCAAGCGTCATTGTCATAATCAATTATATTCGAAGTCAAGTAAAATAAAATATAAATATCAAGTGCATCCTTTATTTAAATTACTTTAATTATAATTAGGACGATCCTAATTAACATGGCGCAGTTATAAAAAGAAGTATTTCTCCGAGAATAAATATCAAACTAAAAATTTAAGAAATGAGTGATAATAGAGGAATAGGTCCCATGCAGCTGGAAGTGAATATCTCTGAAAATTAGAAAATATGGAGGCCCCGTTTTGAAAATTATATTGTGGCCAGCGAAAACCTGAGGCAGTTCAGTGTGCCCAAACCCTGCATTTTAGATGAGGAAGGGTTTAAAATTTTTTCAACAGTTAAATTTGAAGATGACCAGATAAACAAACTGCAGATACTTCTAGACAATTTTGAAGGTCATTTTCTGCCGAAGGAAAATCTCACTTTCGAAAGATACAAATTTTTCTCTTGCAAACAGATGGCAAGCCAAACGCTGGAACAGTACGTGACTATATTTGAAAATATCGCAATGAAGTGCAAACTGGGCGTATTGTAAGAGGAACTAACCAAAACAGTAATGATTTGCTGTGTTAATAATGCAGCAATTCGTGAAAAATATTTTAAGAGGGGTTATTTTTTTAAAATTTTAAGGCTAGTTAGTTAGTTAAATTATTGGTACGTTTTGTATGTATTTTAAGGGCTCACCCGAGGGGCGACTTTCGCCTGAGGGGCAACGCTCACCGGAGGGGCGACCTCTATTTCATCTTCATCGATATCATCGGGTATACCTTCATCATCAGGAAGAGAAATTAAGACATAAAATTTATTTAAAAAGTTTGTGTGAAAATGAAAATTATCGAGAACAAGAAAAGGTAAAAGATGCTGTTCAACATGCGGAAAAGCGCAAAGATAAAGAAGTAAAAGCAAAGAAAAATTTGGCCGATAAGAAATACTTCCAACAAAATGAACATTTGGGCCGAAATTTGACAAACCCTTGGGTTTTCCCCATCAGCCTGTATATTTTAAAGGAAGGTTTCGGCGTCTGAAATTCATGGAGACAGTTAGACTTGACCTGAATGTGTTGTAATATTTGCATTCAACGGTTTCACAAAAATCATCAGTATGATAATAGGTAATTTGCATCACTATTATCATAGTCCTTATATTATTTAAAAATTATACTTACCTTTCTTAATTGTAATAATAATAGGTACCTATATTTTTCAGGCTATCCATTAAAATCTTATTTAATGAGGCCTTTACTTGAAGTTGGGACAGAAGCACAACGTAGATATAATGAATCGCTCATAAGAACCAGAGTAATTGTGGAAAATACTTATGATATTTGGAAACGAAGATTTCCTATTTTGGCAAATATGGTTGTCATACAAAATTGAACAACACAATAATAGCAACTGCTATATTGCATAATATAGCTCAAAATGCTGGAGAGGAGGTACCTCAAAACGAAAACAATGAAGAATTGCAGAGGTTAATAGATAAGGCTAATATTCCACAATTACCAAATAATGATGGTTATCAAGTTCAAAATGATTTAATAAATAATTACTTTGACAACTTATAAATAAAAAACTTCTGAAATTAAAACACCTGTTTTATTTGAAATTAAAAATGGTGTAACTACTATTATTAAAATATTTATGAAAAAGTTATATTTATAGAAAAAATGTAAAAATATCTTTTTAAGTACATATTAATTCTGATTCTCATTCCGGATTTTCTTCAGTTCTTCTAATTTAATCTGCAACTGTACTTCCAGAATGGCTTTTTCCATGTTATGTTTTTCCGCTTCCCTGTCTTCTTTGTTTTGCATTATTTGTTTTTCCAATCTTACAACTTCCAAACGTTTCTGACAAAGTTGGACCTCTTCGTTTGCTAAATGGTTTTGCAGGATCTTGAGATGTAGAAGGTCTGCTAGATGGTGTTGCAGAATCTTTTGGTGTAGGAATAAGTGGTTTTAATGATTTGCTTTTCCTAAAATCACTTGCCTTCCACTTACAAAATGTTTTGTTTAATTTTTTTATTTAAATCTAGGTCATCGAAGTAACTACCGTGGAAAATGTTTTACAATCACAATAACAAATTTCTATTGAATCCAAATTAAAACATTCCCAAGGTAAATTGAATGTCTCATAAGACATATATAAATTATGGGTCTTTTATTTTATTACACTATATTTAAAATGACTCTCAAACAATTGAGACTATGAAAGAAGAGTTAGCTAGTTTAAAGCAATTTTTTGATAATTTGTATACAAAAACATCAAATATTTGAGAGGTACAATATCGAATTGATATCTATAAAGACGAACTTGAAGAGTTTAAAAATTTACCTAACGATATGGAAGAGAAATGCCCCGATGACCATTTGGATGGGCATTATACAGGGTGTTTCATTGGGAGAGGGTAATATTTTAACAGTGGATAGGAGTGACTGAGGTGATTCCAAATAACCCATATTTTATGGATCTACGGTCCCTTATAGCTGAGGTACAGAGTGTTTTGTTCGTTTTGGTCATTTGTTCATTGCTTCCTGTGCTTTTAACCACTCTGTATAATTTAATAATATTTGCTACACATTCTCTATGTGTCTTAACAAATTAATTGAGGTATTATTAATATTGAAAATACAGGCCCGGCTTCACTAAAAATTGACAAATTCGTCCCACTCATAAACAACACCCTGTATGTTAAATTTTCAAAAATATTTTACCATAACTACAAAGAGGACAAAAAATTGAATTTAACGATATACTTTTTATTTTTTCACATATAATTTTACTACTCATAAATTGTTAGGATATTTTATATTTTTGGGGCACCAACGTGCTTAATTAATCCTATTAAGTTGTAATCAATATTATTTGGCCTAATTAACTATTTTGTTTAAAAGTATGTTGTACCAAAAATTTTTATCGTAATCTAGGCCAATGAAAACAGATTTACAGGACCGTGCTAGGAACTAAACGTCACATTAGATTTACCTATTCAACACCCATTTTATTTATTTCCTTATGAAAAATTGTGTAGTTTGGAGTAGAAGAGTAAAAGAAACTATAATCATATGTTTGTAAATGATAAAAGTACATAAAAAGCATTGTGAATGTGACGCGATATTATTTAAAATTGGGAATACGCTTATACTATTTGTGAAATGAAATAGATACGTCAACAACACATGAGTCGAATAAATAAAAATCATTTTTAGTTAAATAATATCTCTTTACTTTGTTTTGCAATTTGTTTAACTTGATTTTTTATAAGTTCGTTTGATTCATTTACTGTTTGCCCCCATTTGTTAAGATTAGATTTCGATTTAATTTCTTTAATATTTGTTCTTAAAAAGCTCCCAGACTATTTTTAAGTTTTACCTTTATCAATTTAAGTGTTGTTACTTTTTTTCTCTGATAAAATTCTTTCTGATTGTTGGTTATAATTTAAATTTGAATCAAAAACTTGCTTACCAAAAATCATTTATATATTATTTTTTCACCAACGGTGGATTTCATCACTACACATACTTTGCACAAATTTCAGAAAATTTGGATTATTTTCACTCACTAAACTCGTGTTTAAAACAGGAACGACATAAATTTGTTTGTGCAGCCTTAGTCAGGATCCTTCCTCCTATGGAATGGGTCTTGCACTTATCTTATAAAGTTCTTGCTAAAGTGAACAAGTACAGTGAACGGTTGACTACTGACGAGAAGGCAAGGCCGAAAAGAAGAGAGTTATAGACGGAATTAGGGGGGAATTAAATATCCTGGTAGATATGGTAAATCAAGCGGCAGGAAACACAAAAAATGGTAATACGGCTAGAAAATGTTTCCAAAATTACTCAAAAGTGGCTGGTATTTGCAGGAATTGAGGATGGCTTTATTAAACGATTATATGTTATATTGCAAACTATAGCATCAAAAAATTACATCAATGTTGATGCATTTCGAAAGTGGAGACAGTCAAATTATATATTGAATTTTATCACTGGTATCCGATGCCTTCTTCATGCCATGCTCTTTTAATTAACGGGCCAGCTGTGATCGATGCTTTTGCTTTGCCAATTGGTCTCCTTTGGGAAGAAGCTCAAGAAGGTCGCAATAAAGATGTCGAGAAAACAATACAAGGAAGGCAAACCCAGAAATGACAAATGAGGACATCATGCGATATCTTTTTGTGTCTTCAGATCCGTACATTTATACCATGAGAAGTGCAGACGAAGGAACTGGTTGATGAAGCAAAAGCATTGCTAGTTCCAGTTGGTGAGAATAGCATGAGAAGTGATTGAAATTTATAGTAGAAAGAATAAAAACAAAAAAATCTTTGTAAAAGTTGAAAAAAAATTTAGAAAAACATAAGGAAAAACAAAAAAAAAGCCAAAAAACGAGAAAAAAATTTAGAAAAACATAAAAAAAAGACAAAAAAAATAAAAAAACAAAAAAAAAATCAGAAAAAGGTAATCTGACATAAAAAGATAGCATCGATCTATTGCGAGTTTAGATTTTTAATGGGGAAAATCTTTATATGTGGCCATTTTTTTGAATGTCCAAAAATGTGCGCAAAAGTTCTGGAAAAATTTTTGCGGATTCCCCGAATTTTTATCAGATGTGAATTTTTTCCAATATTTTCCCAGTTTTCAGTAGAACGATTTCTGATAAGTGAAAATTTTTGGATGATTGTGGCCATTTTAATGGCAACGGAAAATTTCTCCCCGAATTCTAAGTGGACGACAGTCTTGTAGGGTTTTCCCCATAAAAAAGTCCGGCAAAATCTCAATCTCGTGTTCCGTAGGGTCATTTTTGTGCGAAAAACTAGTTTTTCCGTGCAAACCCATTTTTGGAGTCAAATTCCGGGAAAACGAAGACCCGAAGCAAAAATCGAGAAAGAGGAATTGATAGGAAATTTTATGACGAACATTTTTAAAAAAAATAACCTAAACTCAACCCTAAGGGGCTTACAACAGCTTCATTGTTCATCGCTAATAAAAGTAATAAAATATCAGCTCCAAACTTTGACACTTTGACGGTGTGTGTTGTCTATTTATTAATACACTGCTCTATCGGATAAATCCCATCTACAGAGCAGGAATGTAGGTAGTAATTTTGTGTTAGGAAAATATGAAGAAAGTTGGAAAACTTACGTAAAATTTTATTCCATTTTCGATGACCTTTCCAGTTTTTTTAAGAATTTAATTTTTTTTTGAGAACCAAAAATCGAGAAAAAACACTTAAAAATACACGATTTCAATGTAAACAAAATCTACTAATGTCACATAAACAGTTTCCGGTAGTCACCGACGTGGCGCTGGCATCTTAAGCCGAGAAGCGTGTAGAGTCAGAAGTTAGACCCAGATTTCGTTTCAAGGCATAGGTGTGTATTGTGTGTGAGGGTGAGGACCGTTTACTTATTATTTTATCTATAGTGAGGACTGTGAGCTGTGTGGTAGTATTTTTTTTTAACCGGAATATATAAAGGTAAGTACATTTAAAAATATATTAGGTATAAGTAGTTGAAAAATAAATATTTGATAATAAGTAAATGTCGAATATCGTGGTACAACGCCGTTAATATATTAGGTCATTCCATCAAGATAAAGTGTTTGGACGGACCAGTAATAAACATCTAATAATGAACAAAACATTATATATAAGTTTATTAGGTGCTGAGGTCTTAATTAATTCAGAAATAAAAATTCTTCTCGGAATGTATTTCATCTTGAAACTGGGAAGACGACGCCTGTCTAAAAAATGAGTATGTGGGTTTGTTATGCCACGTTGAAGGTTTTTTGACTCCTATTTCATTCGATGATTTTCTGATAGTCTTGGCTGCATTGCACCGCTCAGAAAAGTCCTTACCGTCTGATTTGGCCTCTTCCGCCACCTTTTGAATTACATTATTCAAATTAGAGTAAATTTGATGTTTTCTGTGTTTCCCTATTAAATAATGCATCTCGCAAAGAATCTTCCCTGTATCAACTAGTCCTTGAAGAATATCATTCTTTAGTTGTTCAGGCATCTCGTCCTTCATAATATCTCCAATGGCTCCTCCCAAAACAGCTAACCCTTTAGTCATTTTATTTTGAAAACCGGCTACTACAGAATCTTCCTTCTTTTCTGTGGAATTAAGTAAGCTTTCTATTTCAGGATTTAATTTCGGAGCTAACAAACGGGGACAGTTTTCTGGAATTAATATTTTAGCTAAGCGCTCTCTAGGCGCTTATCTAGGCCGTCTGATAAGTGACTTTCCCAGCGTGTTACGAGACCTGAATCAATAGCATTTCCAAAAGATATGTTCTTTTACGAATCTGCTCCCAACAGTTCATCAACTTTCGGCTTTGCATTTTCTTCGCTGAAATCAGACGAAGCACGGGTGGTTTGAACTCGGTTTAACCGCGAAGTCCTGGGACATGAAATTTTCTTTCAGGGATTTGTTCCTTCAGTCATTCCAAATAGAAATAAGCAATTTTTAGCCAAAACCACTGGGCTATTTTCGAGTGAGGCCATTTTTCGCGAAAAAATCAATTATTAACATGGAAAAAATTGTAGTCGAGGGGATGAATAAATTCTCAAATAAGAGATCACTTTATCAAATATTTTTGTTGTCCCACCCACTTGGGTAGTTGAGAAAATAAGTGAAAAATGAACAATGAATTTTATTATAAGAAGTATAACGAGGATTTTTATTCTGTATTAAATCAGTTGTTACAGATGATGACTATTATATGCGACCACGGCATCATATAACCTTTGACCATAGCTCGAATGATTTTCTGAGACACAATATTTTGACCACAAATTATTGAAATCAAAATGAACCGATTCCATTGCCTGCTCGCTATAAAAACCTAAGCCAATTTGTTTATCGTCACAAAAATCTTCAATGTGGTGAAACACGGCATGAACTTTCGGCGTCACTGGTAAATCCGAGGCTAAATAATTCATTTTGAATTTCTCTATGCTCTTGGAGAAACCATCTAATAAAGCGGTCGAGAAACGCTTTTCAATCACTTCGTTGAAATCCTGAAGAACTTGTGCGTGTTTTAGGCACTGCAGGCAGCAGAACTGGCGAATAACGTCCACTCTTTTTAATAATATCCTACATGAGTTTCCCTTAAATCCAGAGCCACCATGTGTGACTTCTCTTTCTACACCGCATGTTTTCAACCATTTATTGGTGTCAACTTCGCACTCTTTCGCCATGAATCCGACTACTGTATTTACTACCCCCAGCATTAAATGGAGTTCAGGTGGGGGGATAATGTCAATAATTCTCTTGTCATGGTCGGTGGAAATTATTGGGGGTTTTATACAGTTTTTATAATCCTTGGCATTTTTGAAGATTATGCCATTCGCTGTCCAGTTCTCATAATTTGCCAGACAATTTCCTATTGTGCGATAAGAGCCGCAATCCTTGAGGTTTGTCTTGTGTACATCACACCATGTACATGGATGCGATGCTGAGTGGGCCATGAGACCAGAAAGGATGTTTGCCAATTTCAGATCAGTGGCTATTGTTCCAGCAAAATTGTTGATTTGTAAGAGATTCCATAGAGCGGCGACATTATCGTAATTTTCTTGAGTGCATTTTCCAATAGCCAATATAAAAAGTCTTTTAACACCAGAATCCTTCAAATCATTTGCTAAAACGCCGTCTGTATATCTCTGTCTTTTCTCAGGGACCACTTCCTCTTCATTCAAATTTCGCGATAGCACTGAGCAGCATACTTTCAAAAATCCACCTCCGCCGTCAACTCCAAATTTCAACTGAATATCTCGTTCTAGTCTCTTTTCCTCCACGAACTGCAAAAACCCCCGAAGATCGCTACAAAAAACGACCGTTTTTGGTGTTTCTTCCAGCTCCTTTCCTTTAATTTTCACGAAATCAAACTGTTCACATTTGAAGAATTTTTCAACGTAATGATTTTTGGCATGTAGATACGTTTTTAAGCCGGATTCAACGATACTTCGCGATTTTGTTGCAACCCTCACTGCACTAGCGATTCCAAGGGTAACTTTTCCACTCAGGTTAAATCTGGTCCCTATTTTTGAGAAGTCCTCAACTGAAATCACTCTGGGAGCAACAGTTTCTTGGGGATTGACACATATTTTCATTTGTCTTCCGCCGTTGGGTTGACTCAGAGACAAACATTTAGAAGATCCAGGTTCACTGTCAGGACTTTGGTCTGAGGTACGATTGATTTGCAAATCTTTGATGAGCGCGCTCACAAGTTGTTCCTTCTCTTTCACTTCTAGTTTTTCCGCTTCTGCCTTGATACTCACAAATTTCTTGCCACTTGGAAGGCTTTTTACCGACCACTCTTGAACTACGATCACAGTTTTTGACAGCAGATTTAATATTTCCGGAGTTTGGACTGGGAAAAATTGATTGTCTAGCCAGAAGACACAAGTAGCACATGCAAGGTTTTTGGGCCCTTGTCGTGATTTGCTCCCCGTTGAACACCGAAAAGTCTGGTAAATCCAATTCCTCTAAATATCCGTGAGAATTGTAGTCACTTATTTTTTTATACACAATTTTTCTACAGTTTAGACACAGTACATTTGGAAGTCTAGAATCATCTAAGTATTGGCTAACTTTGTCATTTGTCACTTTTTGCAGATGTTTCTGCAGTGCCCCGTTTATTTCATGGAAGTATTTTTTTTTCTTGACACAAATTAGACACAACTTTTTCCGATTTTCTTCATGAGACAAAGAATGATTAGCGTGCCGTTGGATGGGAAATGCCATTTCAACGCGGTTCAGCGACCCTTCTTCTATGCCCTCAGGGCGAATACTAAATAATAAAGCGAAACATAAACAAAGCAAACACAAGAGGTCGTTGAACCGGCATACTGGACAATAATAACGTCACAAATACACAGATACACGCACACATCGCTGTACAAAAAATTTGCACAGAACATTCACATAAACAGACTCATAGCACCAAATGTAAACAAATCCTAAACGTTTGAGAGGATTCACAACAATAACGATTCTTGGAGTGAGTACAATAGCTACCAGGATCGTGAACATTTTTTTTCAACATTTGAAATATATAACATGTGGAAAAATGGTCTCATTCAAAAATAGCCCAGTGGTTTCAGCTGAAAATTGCTTATTTCTATTTGGAATGGCTGAAGGAACAAATGGCTGAAAGAAAATTTCATGTCCCAGGACTTCGAGGTTAAACCGAGTTCAAACCACCCGTGGAAGAGGACGAAATTATCTGTCTTCTAGGCCTACTGCTTTCCCTAGAGCGCCGCCCCTGAGTTGATTCAGAACTTGAATCTGAATCACTTTCACCTACAAAAAATATAAGTCTGATATACTGACAAATTTAATGTCAGTCGGTATTTTAATGTAAAAAACATCTGCATAAAGAAATGCCTGTTGTCCCATAGTATCTGCTTAGCGATTTAAAATTACTGGCTTAAACACATCTTGCATAAACAAAATGTAATTAATCTTGATCTTACTCATTTACAAGCACATTTTGCATTAGAAAAAGCGTTTGACCGATGCATAAACATCAGCCCTGATTTGGTGTACATTTGCATAAACAAACGTATTTTTAACCATCTTTAATTCATATTGATTTAAATTTGTGACTGACTCATAAACATCAGTCCTGATTCTGTGTACGTTTGCATAAACAAACGACATTTTGAAGTATATATCCACTTACTCGAAGAACCAGAAATATCCTTAACTAGTTTTTGCAGTTTCCTCATCTTCGCCTTAATACGACGAATATTTTCGGCCTATCCAATGTTTTGCCATCGATATCATAGTTATAAATTAATGGTTCTGATTTGAGTGTGAAAGACAACGCTAAAATTGAAGAAATACTGGATGATACTGATAACTGAAGAAAGAAGAGGATAGTAGGCAATGAAAATTAATATCAACTCCGCTGTTCTGTAAGGTGTCAGCATGTACTGAGAAGTTTCAATTTTATTATTACTGGATGGAATAATATCTTCTTCAATACCAACATTTTCCAAGCGTTCCTTTTGAATACATAAACTACTGGCTGATCTACTTTCCGCTAATATTGCAAAATTATTGTCTGCTAGGCTATCATATCTACTTTCTGCTAATATTGCAACGTTTTATAATTTTACCCAGTATATATTATTTGGTGAGATCAAAAATTTCAGTAATGCAGTTTACATTTCCTTTTCATAAATATTTAGGTCCGGGTAATGAGATTAATAGTGAAATTCCTGTTGATTTTGATGATGTTTTAGCATTAAATCATGATTTAAGTTATTTAGAAAGTAATCCAGAAAGTGTTAGAGAAAGTGATTTACATTTTGCAAAAGATTTTATTCAACAATATTTAAATAGTGGTAATGTGGTGTCATTAGCTGGAAGTGTAGGATTATTATTGAAAACTGCTTTTGAAAGATTAATTAATACTCAATTATGGCCTATGGCTCCACCGGTTAAATATAATTACGGTGAAACTCAAAAAAATTGCAAGAGGTGGCTTTAAGTAGAATAAGTAGAATATGATAATATATCTAATCATTCTGCTTGAACTGCTCGTACTAATCTCAGTGCTCATAACCTAGACGGGAAATGTAAGAAATGATCGGTTGAAATCTTTAATTCATGACGATAATACGTTGGCAACTTCTGAAAAATATTTTTCAGGCCGCAAAATTAATCGGGGACTTGGAAAGTACGGATAGAAATTATGAAGTTGCTTGGAACCTGCTTAAAGAAAGATATGATGACTCAAAAGCTTTAGTAAGAAACCATTTACAGTTAAACACAGGTATTGCTGTTTTGTTAAAGGAAGATTATATTGATCTTAGAAATTTCTTAGATACCGTGCAAAAAATATAAGAGCACTAAGAAATATAGGGGAACCCGTAGATACTTGGGATACTTTACTTTTATTTTTATTGACTGATAAATTAGATAAAATAACTAAAACGGAATGGGAAACTAAAACTTGCAAAATAAAATCGCCCGCCATAGAAATGTTTACTGACTTTTTGAAAGAGCGATGAAGTATAATAAAAGGGTTAGAACATGGTAATAAAAACAATCAAAATAAAAGTAACCAAAAAATAAATAAAACAGAGTCATTCGTCCATTGAAAAGGCAACCAAAAACTGAATATTTTGTAATGGCAATGATCACATTATTTACTTTTGTCCAAAGTTTTTACAATTACAAGTGCCAAATCGGATTAAAACTATCAAAAAGGTAAAGACATGCGTAAACAAACAAATTTGAAACTTATTACATTGTAACATTTTAAAAATCAAATTTTTAAAATTGTTATTTTTAAATTTGGGCCACTTTGTATATTACAAAATTCCAGTTTAATTTCGATTTTACGCATTGAATAGTGGGTGAAGCATGTTTGGTTCAATCGTCGTATATTTATTAATGAGACATCCTTTATTAACTCATGCAACCGATTATTACGTTGAGGCGGATTTCACACAGTCCATCCATCCATTCTTCACTCATTCGATAGTTCAGTGGTTGTTCTGAACTAAATCTACAGCGTCGGCCACTGCACTTGTTAATTTTTGGGAATTTAGTAACATTCAATTACTAAACCAGCCGAAAGTCCGGAACCTGGAATTGATCCCGATTCCTGGTAGCTGCCGATATATAAAAGTCGAGTAGACTTTTCTTCAGCGTTGGCCAAAAACTGTGAAAATGTCGGTAAATCTTAGTTAGTTTTATATTTGGGTTTTTTTCAATTGATTTAGTTTTTAAGAAAATCACTTGTATTCTTACATTTTATATTTTGGTATTTCGTATTTTTTTTGTAATGGCGTAGCTACAAGCTATAATAAAATTGTAAAACTTTTGTAAACTATATTTCGACAAATAATTTTAATAAATAGTAAATCATTTTTTATCTTTAATTTTTCTTTAATATTTCCTTGCAGTGTGACAACATTCTAAAATATCTTAATTTTGCATTGATGATAAAGTTCTGTATTCATATTATTTTTGATCAAAGCTAGAATATTTATAATTCTAAACTAGCTTGAAAAATATTAAAATAGAATTATTGGCGCCCTCTAACCCTTCAAATACTTCATTAAATGTCTATTAGAAAAGCTGGAACTCACACCTGAAAGTAAAAGTTTCATATGCTCAATTTTTTTCTTTTATTATTAATAAATAGTAAAATATCTTAATTTTCATATTAAAATTGGTACAACATATTGCAAAAATTCCTTAGATGTACCATACACAGTTACCTACAATTCAAATTTCCTTGAGTTAAACCTATATATAGTAACAATAGACAGAGAACCATTGCTTATGCGTGAATGGATTAAATGTAGTTAGTGATGATGTGATTAATAACTTGAAAAGTAAATTTCCTAGAGTATTTTTACCGGGAGTTAGTAAAATCGAAGGGTTTAAGGCTTTTTTACACTTAAAGAAAAATTCAAAACCTGTTTTTATGAGAGCCCGTACTGCACCATTTGCAATTATGTCTAGGATTGAACAGGAAATGGATAAATTCGATGCTGAGGGGATTTTACCTAAGGTAGATAATTCTGATTTCGCAACACCCATAGTACCAGTACCTATGTAAGCGTAAAAATACGTTTATGTGATGATTTTAAAATAACACAAAACCCCAACTTGCAAGTTGATGATCATCCATTACCTACAATAAATGAACTATTTGCTTCAATGGCCGGGGGACTAGGCTTATTTACAATTAGAAGTTCGCCAAGAAGATCGTCAGTTACTAACCTTAAATACTCATAAGGGATTAGTGTAAGGGGTAGCATCCGCGCCTGCCATTTGGCATCGTGAAATGGAGAAAATTTTACAAGGGATACCATACTGTCTTTTTAGACGACATCAAAATTACAGGGGAAATCCACATTACATTAGGATAAATTTACAAAAATCTGAATTTACTAGTAGAGGAAATAGAATACTCCGATTATGTTATTTACAAATCGGGTATACAAAAATGAGGAGCAAAGTGGCGGCTATTAAAATGAACCACAACTTCAAGACAACTCACAATTACGTTAGTTCATAGGACTAGTTAATTACTACGGTAGATTCTTTCAAAATTTAAGTACAGTTTTCTACCCATTAAATTTACTTTTACACAACGATTCAGAATTCGCCTGACAACGCTGGAGTGGAATTGTCGAGTACATCAATTCTTATAACAGGAATGTTTACAGAGAGCCATGCAAAAGAGAATCAAACTAATAATTTTATTCATCATTTATCATCATCATTTAAATAAATAATAGTAAATGATTGGTCTAGGGTTTTTATCGAGTCGTTTGACAGGTTGTGATTTTTAAATTGGAAACCACAGCGGATGGGAATTGCATCCCAAATCTTCTGGGAAAAATAACTCCCATCTATACGGAATGAAGCATAAACGTTCATAATATTGTGGACGTTTTCCAGGAACAGTCTTTTTACTTTTAGTGTTGCGGAGTTCTCGGGACATCTGGATGGAAAATGACTTCGTCATTAGTGTTTCCAATGGGAGAATCTTCGCTGCTGATTGAGTCATTCTATTTTCGCACACCATTGCACGAACGTAAAATGGTTGAAGCTCTCCATTGAACTTTTTAGAAAGATCCTCCCATACATCATTTGTTTTCGTCACAATTTTATTTTGCTCACTAACAATCCGTAATGTTTCTTTAAGTATCTCATCAATGAGCTTTTGCCGCGAGATATATTACTTTGACGCCCTGACATGTTTTTGGTTGTTATTTATACGTACTATTCGAGAAAAACACGACCGGGTTTAAAAAAACCTATAAAAATGAAACTTCTGTACGTTGCCTAAAAGCGCATATAACAAATTAGGAGACGAACATTGCCTCTCTTGGCATAGGCGGCTGTTCCTAAACTTCAGAACTCGCGGGAAATTTAAATTATGAAATCGAAAATCAGTCCAATTCTACAGCAACCTGGCTAAAACGGCATCTCCTGGAGTTTTACTGAAATTACTTACCAAATCGATCGAAACTCCTCACACGGGGAGTTTTCGGGCCAAAAAGCTTCAAAACAGCTAAAAAAGAGTTACAAAAAACTAGTCGGGCCCGGGTTTGTGCTGCTACAATCTTAATTGGGAGCGTCAATATTGTAAAAGAATAGTTTATGTTCTTTAATAAATTTTTATAGTACTCTTTTGTTTAGAATATTTGGTTTTTAATTATCTCAGGGATTGCTATTTTTTGTACCCCTTATTATAAGTATTCAATAATGAAATAAATACCTGGAAGTTATGCAACTAAATTAGCGTATATTACAATTAACAACAATTTATTTAAGTATGAATTCTATTATTACACACTTCATATATTGTGAGAAAACTTATAATAAAATTAATCAAAATTGTTAAATTTAAAAAAATTAATGAACTTTTAATAAATAAATAACTATAAACTTTTTATTTTACTATTGGTACCCTTTTAATAGTTCCAATCTGTCATTTAATTAGGTTATGGATTATTCTAATGATTTTAGAGGGAAAATGTTTTTCCTTTACTCATGTTTAAATTAAAAATGGAAAACGAATATATTATGTACCTTTACAGTCCATCAATATGTTGTATAATTTCTTTCTTCTGTTTGTAGTATGGAATTTTCTGGAGGTTCCTTTTTTTCAAAAGGTAGATGTTCCAGGATGAAAATGAGTCTTCATACTTCTTCTAAATACTGTTTTAACACGGTGAGCACACTTATTGGTGTATTTTAGAAGTTCGTAGACCCTTTGTAAATTAACTGGTAAGTTATATTTCACTACGTAAGTTATGATAACGTAATTGTAATAGTCTAACTAGAATTATGCAGACGCCGCCAGTCCATGATGAGGTGCCGCCTAGATCGGATTGCAACAAAACTAGTTTGTTGCCGGCATTTGCTAGCTTTTTACATTTTACTTTTGTACTGTATTCACGTAATAAAGATCCACTTTTTGGAAAAGTTTGTAGTTCATTTTTAAAAACCCAATTTTTATTTACGATTCTATAAGTGGCGCAGTCAGTAGGATTGCCTAACGGTGTGACAACAAAAAGCGTGTCAAATCGGTCTATTTCAATAGTTTAATGGCAAATCGAATTTGCAAAAATTGGTGATATAAACTGACCAAAAAGTGTACATCCAAGCAAAGGATCAACATTGCCGAAGTTTGGAGATCCTGGACGAGGACCACATTGCCAAATCCAGCTAGATTAAGAAAATCAGGAAGAAGAGACAGCATCGCTCAACTTCTATTGATATGATGAAAATAATCCTAGTAACTAAACTAACTAAAAATAAGAAATTTTGCTCTCCTCTCCTATTAAACATTTTATTTTTGAGTTGAATATATTAGTGATTTTTTATTTTCACATTTGGGATCAAATAAAACATTGAGAGAATTTATTACATTTTATGTCTGAGATAGACGAACCTAGTGGATATTTTTAATAGTACTCTTAGGACATATTCCAAATTAATTTTAGATACTTTACCTATAGTAGAATCAGATTCAGAAAGTTTAAATATGACTGATACAACTAATTATCAACTTTTGCAATTATATGTAGACACTATTCCAAATTTTAATGGGAACTCCCATATATTAACAGTATTTTTAGATGATTGAACAATTTTCCGATCGACAAAATAATGCAGCTACAATTAATGCTTATATTTTAAGAGCTATTATTGAAAAGTTAACGGGCAGAGTTTTGAGTTTAATAGGCTCGCGTAGTGAATTAACTGTTTGGATAGATATAAAAAATTTATTAATATTAAGTTTTGGCGATCAGAAAAATTTGGACTGTCTTGTACAAGACTTGATTGCTTTACATCCTTTTAAAAATGAACCTCCATGCCGTTTTGGTATGCGTTGCTAAGACGCTAGAAGTTTAATTGTATCAAAAATAAATGCGTCAAATTTTTTGGCTGAAGAAAAACGTATCAAACTTCAAAATTATAACGATTTGGCTCTCAAAACATTTATTCATGGCCTCACAGGTCAATTACAAAATAACGTTCGTTTATGCGTATCAAAAAAGCTACAACTGACCTGACCTATCCTGATATGGTGCCGCCGAGTGCCTGCTAACGGTAAAAAGTCGGAAGTCCACTTTCCTTTGAAGAAATGCCGTCGACGGCAAAATATCGTGCAGTGCTGTGTGAAAAGTCCCATGCATTTCTTCACGCCACTGAGGCCTCTTTTATGCACGGGCGGAATTCCAGCAAAATTGTGTTTTCCTTCAAAAAAATTTTTTTTCTCTCAATTTTTTTTAATCAAAAATTTTTTTTCCAAAAATCAAATTACCAAATTTAAGTTATTTTCAAAATTTTTAATTTATGTTGGTATTAAAATTGAAAATTTTGACATTTCTTTTTTTAAAATAAGCTTTCGATATTTTTTTCTAAACAACTTACAAGTTTTATATTTATTTATTTAAACACATTTTTAATCCATTACAAATTCCCTAATTTTGTGTCATTTTTAAACCATAACAATATTAAACATACTAAAAAGTTACAAGGTCCTATATTTACCAGAACGTTTAGAGATAGATAGTAGACCGTTTTTAAATGTACAATGTCTAATTCAAATTTTAGCAAAAGTTGCTTTTGCTAGACGACTTAAGTATTCTAAATAAATGAATCTCGTCGGATTCCTTATTACTACCTTTATATGGCCGAATAGGTACAATCGCATGTTAAAGTGGAATACAACATTTTGTAGTGTCGGGTTAAACATTCATGAATTAATTGTGAACCAAATTGATGTGGTGTGGTAAGTTTAAGGGCTTTGCATCTTCCTATAATGTGTATGAAAATGTCATAAATCAGAATATTTTTAATCCAGAAGATTTAGAAAGATACAATAAATATAAACAAGAACAGCAAGAACAAGTTGAGCTGCAGAACACCAGAGGAAGAGGTCCATGCAGAAATTACTAATCAAAATGAGAGAACAGAAATCATGGAAGCAGAGAAAGTAAACGAGGCACAATCTGCAGCAGATAATATAGGAGCAGAACACGTAGTCGTAGAGAATACTACAGAAGGTGAAAGATCAAGAGCAGACGATGTAGTAGTGGCAGTACAGAGTCCACAAAATAACTCATTGGAGGATATTCTACTAAAATTTATTAGTCAGAGTAAAGTATCAAGGTTGTAAACAAATCACGTAAAATGGTTTGCCCTAGTGCAGAAATTATTACAACACCCAAGTACTTAAAGAACTTACAAGAAAAAATTAGAGGCAAAATTAGGGCGAAAGTCTGTAGCAAAAAACCTTCAGGTCCCGAGGCCTCCACATCTATACCATCTACATCAGGCTCAACACAGAAAAGGCAAATCAGTAAACGACAGCGAAAGACTGTAGCAAAAAAATCTTCAATTCAAGTACTTAAATGCCAAGTTTCATCGACATCATATTTTGTGCGAGGTCAAACTCTCTGAGTAAATGATAAAAAGTAATGGTCCATGAACAGAACCCTGTGGAACTCCATATAGTACCGTATGCTTTCCGGAAGTATGCCCATCAATTTGAACATATCGAGTTCTTATGGAGGAAGTAGTCCATGCTCAAAGTGGAGTTTCAGTTAGATTATCCAAAATGAAACTAAAAATAAATTTAAACCTCAAGAATAGGGAATTGTTACCATATAAGAACAGAATTATTCATCATCCCTTAAATGAAAAACAGGAACAATATTAATCAGTACTTCCCAAGGCGCTGGAAAAGTGCAGAAGGGCTCATGTTCCACAAACCAAACAAGGACCCCACCTTCCCGCAGAACTACAGACCCATCAGCCTACTACCCGCGATGAGTAAAATCTGCGAGAGGGTAATTCTCACTAGACTCAAGGAACAAACCACGGATCTGAACATCATCCCAGATGAGCAGTTCGGATTCAGAGAAGCCCACTCTACTGAACTTCAAGTCCTGAGACTAGTGGAGCACATAACGAAGAAATTCAACCACCGACAATCGACAGGGGCCATATTCCTAGATGTCTCCAAGGCATTCGACAGAGTATGGCACGCAGGACTCATCTACAAGATGAAGGACCAAGAGTATATATACAACAGCCATGACAATGCTGCTCAAATCGTACCTTAGCGGAAGGAGTTTCAAGATCAAAATAGGACATGACCTATCTAGATCTGGAACTCTGGAAGCTGGGGTGCCGCAAGGAGCGGTTTTGTCACCGCTGCTGTATACAATCTACACAGCAGACATACCGAAGACACAGCATACTACCATGTCACTGTACGCGGATGACGCAGCCATAGCAGCATCGAGTACACAGCCCCGCACGATATCCAGGCACCTACAAGAAGCAGCGACAGGAATCCTGGAGTGGTGCATCAAATGGAAGATCAAAATAAATGCCGAGAAGAGTCAAGCTGTGCTATTCAAGAAGAGGACACACACACCAAGCGACGAAATTCAGATGAATGGACACGACATCCCATGGACCACCTCCGCGAAGTACCTCGGAGTGAAGATGGACCAACGGCTGACGTTCACCCCGCACATTGACATGGTAGTAAGCAAAGCCAAACAAGCGAGAGCGCGACTAGGATGCCTAATCGGCAGACGAAGCGCGCTGGTGCTTAGAACGAAGATGAGACTGATACACGCAGTCATCCTGCCAATACTGACATACGCCTCAATAGTATCGGGACAAAGGAAACAGAACATTGAGGATCAAATTTTGTCCAAAACTTCGGCGATACAAGCTTCACCAAAATAAATTCTGTTACATCTACCAATAAGACTGGCCATGGAGTTTTTTATTATAATTGTAGTTTCACTAATTGTAAGTTTAATTGATTCATTTTGAATTATGTTTTTATATTTTCTCATAAAAATAAATCACTTTTAGCACTAGTGCTAAAAGAGATTTACTTTTAACACCAGTGTCATAAAACGGCATTTTAGACACTGACAGCATGCGTTAAAAATTATACTTTTACTGACGTTTGTAGAAAAATATGATCAACCGGATTGAATTCTTCTATCGATTGGCTTAAGTGCAAAATGTCGTAACCCTCAAATTTGTCCAAACCTCGACTTTCGTTCCAGTGGTATCCAGTGGGTGTCTTCCTCTTTCGCCACCTCCTGTTTCACCACCTAGACGTCTTAATTGCTTTCTCGTCCTGTTTCGCCACCCAGAATATTTTGGTGTAATTAGTATTCACTAATATTCCCGGTTGACCACCTGAGATATTGAATCGTCAAAAAGTAATTAAGGGTAAATGACGTCATTATATAGAAATGCTTTATTCTTCGAAAACATAAAACGAAACAATGCCGTAGTTACCATGATCTCTTCAGCTTGTGGAACTCTAGAAATAAGTCAAGCTAAAAGATATTCGCAGCAACAAAAGCGAAACATTATGATTCCTAGACCCAAACTTATAGCCGAATATAATAAATATATGGGGGGTACGGACCAAATGGACCAAAATATAAATTGTTATCGGATTGGAGTCAGAGGAAAAAAATGGTACTGGCCTATACTGACTTGGTTGTTCGATGTAGCCATTCAAACCAGCTGGATCTTGTACAATAAATCTCATTCAACAAACATTTCACAACTAGAGTTTAGAAGGGAAGTTGCCGGTGTTTATTTAAAAAAATACCAAGTCCCACCAAAAGGAGCAGGAAGACCATATTCTGCACCTGGTTCCACAACTGACAGCAGAGTATCAGATGCAGTACGTTTTGATCGGATAGACCATTTGGTTCAGTCAGTCGAGAAGAAAAGAAGATGTGGATACAAGCCTTGCAAATCAACTCCAAGAACAATTTGTTCCAAGTGTAATGTAGGCCTTTGTGTACAATGTTTCAAATTATTTCATACACGTTAATAATTTTGTATTTTGTTCAATAAATTTGTGTTTTATTTCTTATTAAACCATTCTAATTTAATATTTAGTTTATTTCAATCGTCTTTTATTTTTTGACAAAAGTGAATACGTAAGCGCCTAGCACATAAAAAATCTCCATAACCGTAAATTAAAAAAAAAGTTTTAGTTAGAAAAGTCTTAAATTGCCCCCTACATACCTTTTTTGATAGAAAAAACCTCTAATTAAAAAAAAATAATTCCGGCGCTAATGGGTTAAATATTCAAATGTACATTTTCTTATTTATGGTGTAATTATGTATATTCAATAGATTTTGATAAGTTTTAGAATATTTTTATATGACAATGACATACATTAGTTTGTTATTGCAATTAAACGATGTTTTCGAAAAATACTGTATTTCTATATAATGACGTCATTTACCATTAATTACTTTTTGACGATTCAATATCTCAGGTGGTCAACCGGGAATATTAGTGATTACTAATTACACCAAAATATTCTGGGTGGCGAAACAGGACGAAAAAGCAATTAAGACGTCTAGGTGGTGAAACGGGAGGTGGCGAAAGAGGAATGAATCATCCAGTGATCATCAACCGATAACTCAATAGTTAAAACGTCGTAAACCACTTACTTGTGACTAGTACAAGTGAGGGTGATGTGATGTTCTTCTAAAAAGTGAAATTAGTCTAATAGTCTAAGATCCAGTAAACAGCAGAAGTACATATTTTAGGAAAGTCTAAAAATTTTCTCAGTGAGTCACCTATACCTACCGTATATGAGATGGGGGGTTAAGCCCAATCACAGTAGGCTCAGGTAAGACAGGTGTGTTAATTTGGTGAACTAAAAAAGTACTTTAGGAAGGGTGCCGTTTTGGTATGTCCAAATACATTATAATACGTACTCGAAAACAAAATGGCAGATCATTCCCACGGTTATGGCGTTGTGGCAGAAGATTTAAAAATTAAAAAAAAAAATAATTTTTGAAAAGTATTTTAAGAAGGCTTGCCGTTTTGGTATGTCAATATATATTATTTAAAAATCTTTGATTAGCATCTTCAAATAGATTCAGAGCACAAACATTTTTGAATATCTACAAGTTCTAGAAAAAAACCTGTTAGGTGGCTGGTCAATATTAATGCTAGTAGATCGATATTAAGAATTCATTAGTGTCAAGCGCTTAGAACGAATTTATGACTTCTTATGAAACACAGACAGGTAGATAAACCTAGACAATAGATGTCTGCGCGTTGGGTTTTTCCATGTCTGTCTCAAGACGCTAAGGGGCAATAAATTGAATCAGAGATTTTGTTATTTGTTGAGGACTTTATTTTAAGTTTTAAATACTTAATTTTTGGATCACGCCCTTTCTTTCCCTCCTAGAGATAATCAGGTCTCCTTTTTAACCGGTCAGTGTCAATTCATAAAATATTGTGTTGAAACCGAAGATATTTTGTTGAACCGCGCCGATATTTGGGAAGTTTTTAGTACGCTCCTTTTTGACACAGTGCCGATAAAGGTGAGTAGTAGGTGTTTTTTGTACAGGCTCCGGTTGTTGATACCTGTAAGAGAAAAACTATAGACGCTTTTTTCACTCTATCTAAAAAAAAATCTGCTTTAAAATTTTCTATTTATTTAATTTGCAATTTCCAAATGAATCAATTATGCCATGGACTTTCTTAGAAAACCATTTTTTTGATTTAAAAACTAAACATAATCTTTCCAAAGTGTATATTTTATGTGATTACCTCAAAGAAATGAAAAATAAAGAGAATTGAGCTAATATTTGTTGTATTATTTTAAAGTATGAAAGAATTTTGTTAACAATTGTAATCACAATAATTACTAAAATTAATTTTTACAGACCCATTAATACAATCATTAGGGGGCAATTCAGTTATATTACTAATTAATGTGTCTTTTTGATAACATTAATTGGCAATAAAATCTGTAAATATTAATTTTAATACAATATTGTAATTAAAACAATTAACCAAAAGTCTTGAAATTCATTTCCAAAAGTAATAATTAATAATTAATAGGGATCAATTTTATCACACAAGTAATTATATTAATTACGAGTTTATTTATATTAAGCACTGATAATGATTACTTATTGTACTATAAACATTAATACTGATACCTTAATGTATTGTCTTAATCTTTAAGGAGATTGAATTTGGTAGTTCTTGTGCTTAAATCAATTCTTCAATTGTATTTAAATAATTAGAGTAAATAATTGAATTAATAACATTAAATAATTGTATTAATACTTGGTGATTAGTCAATTACATACAAATGTTTGTATTGATTACAAAGCGTATCGGCTGAATTTTAAATATCATAATAATTTAACCAATTACTTTTTCTATTAAATAGTGGCTACTTTTTGGTTCAGTGTATTTCTTTTTTAATTATAATAATTAGCAATTATAAATTCGTTTAAAAAAAGCATTCAATCGTCCTAATGAAAGAGACATTTCGATTGATTGCTTGATTGACCAATTCGTTTTTGTATTTTCCTCCATTTTTTCTTTCCATTCCTAAAATTTTGTTAATGTTTCAATTCTACGTTCCAAGAAATTAGAGGTAGCACACAATCTATACTTTGGTTCAATGGTTTTAAGATATTCAAGATTAAATATATTATTACGTCTGTAACATGCTCTAAAATCAAAACGGCTTAAAAAAACTAAAAAAAAAAAAACGCGTTTTCCTACAAATGCGTAAAAAATTCAATTTTTAACACTTCTATAACGCTTCGCCCAGATAATATAGATATAAAATTTATATCCATCATTTGATAACATTTAGAAAGTTCTGGTAGGGATAGGGACCGGTTTTTTCTTCTTTGACCATTTAGAATCTAAAGCATTTCAAAGATATTATTTACTCAATTTTACGCCGTGTCCAATGTGAATCCGTCACGCGATGAATGCAGTGCGTTACGGCCTAAATTAAAAACGAAGCTATTTCCAACACCACCACTGTGATCAGCATCCTCGAAAATGGGGCGAAAGTGTGTTTTTCTGCAGGGAACCCTTGTAAAGCGCGTAATACCTCTACGGGGTGGCTTTTGTCGTTTTGAGGGGTTGCGCAACCCCAAAGAGAAATTCTAACACCGACATCGTGATCAGCATCCTCGGAAACGGGGGGGGGGGGAGATGTAATCTTGTTCCGGCTGACTCACACACGTCACTGTATTAACATCGATTAACAACTCAAACATGTATGGTGGCAACAATAAGCTTAATTCTTAAAAGTTTAATAACTAAGCATAAACTTAATTATTATTAATGCTACTTACTTCTACTTCCTCTTTATTCTTAAACTTTCATCGCAATAAATTATTTGTTTCTAAATAACGTATTCATCTAGTAAGCACTAATTATGTTGTGGAATTTCCTTCAATCACTTAACTATATTGTAACATTACCTTCATTATTCTAATGTATACTAGTTATTAATGACATCCTTTTTAGATAACACTCTTTATATAAATATAAGTTTTAGCCTAGGTTAGTTACATTTAGTTTACCGAAGATTGTAGTGCGTACGTCTTGTATTTCTAAATTATGTAAATTAGTAAATAAAATCTTTTTAAAAAGGTTATTGTTAATTCAAAACCTTTAATTGGCGCCGTCAGTAGGATCCAGGCAGTGAAAACAAGTGCTCACCGTTAGTTTCAACTATTTACCTGAAAAAAGGAAGAAAATAAAACTCTGAAGACTTCGAGCTCATATATTTTCCTTTCTTACCTTACACCCACTGTATGAATTTTAAATAACGAATATTAACTAACAAATTAGAAGCAATTAAAACTATTATCATTTTTATATATAAACTCTTATAAAAACTAAAAGTAGATTCATTCTACATAGTAGAAAGTGAACTTCTTAAAAGTTATCATATAAGTGTTGAAAATTTAGCAGACTTGCTTAGCAATTTATCTTTAGAAAGTAAAATGACAACTATTCAAGCCGCGAAAGAAATCGCACATACACTGCGTAACTTTTCAGGTAGAATCATTTATTAAATCAGTAGACAAATTTTTCAATAGATATGGCACAACTACGGACAACAGCCTCAGTGAATTCGTGTTTGCAGCTATCTGTTCGAAAATTGTCGATGAAGCAGGTGATTTTCTGTTAAAATCGCCTTACGCGAAAAGTTCGGTGACAAAGTAGACCGACACGTCTTGCAGCAACAGTTTATTTTCTTAACGAAACATAAAAATGAAAACATTGTTGAATTTTTAGAAAAACTTAAGATAATAAAAATGAGACTTAAAAATCAACGCGGATACAGATATTGACGCCGCGACCAAATTAGTTTTAATAAATCAAAATCAAATAACCGCAGTTACCGTTCTAATTTCCAACGCAAATTCGGAATTAAGAACTTTACTTATGTTGAAGAAGCGACTTCTCTAGTTGTAAACCACTCGCTACTAGAACAACAAGTCAACGTTAGATCAAAATCCTAGACCCCAACAAAAACCAATATATCAATCTAACAAACCCAACCAGAACAATTACTCATAGACAAAATTACTTCTCTAGACCTTTTGCAAATAACGTAACTCAATTTCCGAATTATAATTTTAATAATCAGTCAAATAATCATCAAAGACCTGATGTATTTTCTAACTCAAGACAGACATTTCCTAGCCAACCAATAAAAGTTGAATCTCGACCGATTCAACGAAAATTCTTTACTAACGACCAATTATTTGAAAAGCCGATAAATGTTTTCTCACCGAAAAATTCCCACAAACCTCAAGGAAATCCCGAACATTCGGTCTACAACAAGTAGATTAACTTCTGCACGAAACTTCAACCAAAATTATCGACCCCGGAATCATTTCCAAAATTCCCCACATACTAATAAACCAAATTTCACCTTTGAAGAATTGACCAATTTAGAAACTAATGATTACCCAAATTTTCCAAACGACCCCGATGATTATGAAAATTATTACATAGAAAGTGACCAACACCAGCAATACGATTATCATAATGACACTCATTACATTAGCCAGTACCGGATGACACCAAAGAAAAAGACTGCAATGAAAATTGAAAAGGAAAATGCAAATAAGAGTAGGGATGAATGGGCTAATCTTCTTAATAATATTAACGAAGAAATAGTATAAGCTGCACCTGATCATGATTACTGTCAACATAGTAAGTAAAGACATATCAGACAATATATTTTTGTTTACTTACCTTTGCTCTGGATATTCCAATTGATCTTCGATTAAATTTATTGTGCAAAGTTGTTTCTTTTGTTAAACGGAACCTCGCAAAAACCTTTTCTCACACAAACTCTCAAAATAATTGTTGCGATTATAAATATGACGCGAAATTTGTATCATATTATCATTCACTACATGTCTACAGCATCTTCAATTTCAAACATGTTGAATTAAAAAACCGTAAAAAGGTAACTGATTACTAAACACCAATTTTATATGACAGATGACGCACAAACGTCAAATTTTCGTCTTAAATCGAAACAATCCGTGACTGAAATTTAAAGTCGACGTTAAGCCATTTTAGACTCAAAATAGAGTGGTGCAACATAATTTTATACTAATGTCGACTTAAGTTCAATATTAATATTAAGTTTCACTGGAGGAACCCGACATTAATGTTTATTATTTTGATTGACGTTACCATTATATAAATAATCTTAAATAATACTTCTAGATAGGCAACTTGTACTACGTTGGTATACAATCAATTGCATCAAGTGGTCGCTGTATTTAAATATATAACACATCAATATTTGAAGTTTAAATTTAAAAAATGGAGGCGAGTAGATTTAGTGAAATTGATAAAGAAACTATTGAAAATTTATTAAATAATTCTGTATATGTTAATACTGCTACAAGAAAAAAATCTATTTGGGCTCAATTTGAACAGTTTTGCATAACAAGAAATTACTTATTAGAAAATAATATTACCATAAAAGAGATCGCGAAAGGGTGAAAACTACAAAGAATATTCTGTAAAAATTGTTAGATTCCGACACTCTGATGAAGGGAGACATCGATCATATGATTGTTAGTAAGGAGTGACGTTAGGTGGCGTTGATTCTACGTATGCTACCGATATAGATGGCGCTGATTATATATTCCGACACTCATTGGCACTGTTACCGACACTCATTGACAGTATAGATTCCGACACTTATTAACAAGTGGCACTCATACCACCATATGGCGACACGTTGTGAAATGTTAGGTTGAGCCTCTCATACGTTGGCAACCCTGTTGACAGCTGTCATTTGTCAACAAGTGTAATTTATAATATTTTAAACTACTTTATTCTATTCTGCTAAAACGGTCTTGTAGTACGCGCGACTGCAGAAACTGCGTATGCTTGATGAAGTTTCGAGAAAAACGAAAAATGATTCAATTCGATGTTATCCCCGAGCAATGACGCATGACCTTGAAATCACCAATTTTTGCCAGATCGAACGTTAGCGATTTCTTATGGGATTTAACATGGGAAAATTTGCAGAACCCGTGTTGCCCCTTTACTAATGTAACCGCCAAAATAATTCAAGAAAAATATTATCATAAATTCAATATTACTTTTAATCTATTTGCTGATATTGAATTAAAAAAAGCTAGGGATGTGCGAAACGCAAAAAACAAATACAAAGATTACCTGAAAAAAAGGAAGCAAAGTGTTTGTAGTCTTAAAAGAAACGGAATATAAATGTATAGTAGATTCTTGTGATGAAAATACGCCAATAGGTCTGGAGAAAAATTTTAGCGTGGCGTGGAAGTGAAGGAGTCATTGTTGCCTATATTATTTAAAAAAAAAACTAATAATATGGATGAAAAACAGGGAGGATTGAATATAACCCAATATTCACAAAAAACATGCTAGGGTGGCAACAAAAAGTGCTCCAATTCTAAATGGTCAACTCCTAATAAAGAAAACCCCAACAGATCTACAATAAGAGTGTTCCAAAAATATATTGAAAGTCGCGGTAAAAATATAACAACTGACAGATTTTTTCTCCAAATCCATTTTGAAAACTGGAAATGTGTGATATAAAAATTCGCCGATCGGGCAAAATGAAATGGCTAAATGGTTAAAGTCACCGGCCAAAAATTATGGACTAGATGTAAAAAACCGCAAAATAACGAACCATTCTAGCCGTTCCTATGTTGTGTCTCATCTGGTAAAGCAGGAATTCAGAAGCAAGAGGCAATAAAAATTACAGAACATACAGCAGCTACTTCACCAAAGTCATACTTGCAGATTAATGAAGAGCACCATAAAAATATTATTCAAAATATCAAAACTACCGCATCTAGTTCGGTTGCCAGTACATCAAGAGAAACTGTAATATCAAACCAAATAACTTAAAAACAAATAAGCTGTTAAAACTGTGCTTCAATACATACATTTCAGTAATCTATCTGTCACCAAAACCATTTTATTTAGAGCATCATGTACTTCTTGCAAGCTTTTTGATATTGCGGTTGCATTCATCTTTATTCTGTTGCGGCTCATACAGGTTCGAATATACTTCAAATCTATCGTTAAATTTTCTTTTATATTGTGCTGTCGAAATTTCCATATGAAGAATTTTTGATGGCCGTTCGCAAATATCAGTGACTGCTTTCCTTTTACAGGCATTACTTATAAATTCAAATTAACAAGAATTAAAGGGAAGTATTAAGTCATTAAGTGCTGAATTGATATATCTACGACGGGTCCAATAGTTTATCTGAGGGTAATAAAGTGCTGAGTTGATGCCTGTTCATTTATTTGACGCACTTAACAGTACCCGCTATAATAATAGCAATCCTCATAAACGTGCTTTAAGTTACAAAAATCCAGAAGTTTTAAATGCCATTAATACAGGGTATAATTTAATAAAATATCTTTTCAAGGTAGATAGTAAAGGAAACTTATACATACCTCCCAGTTTTGATGGTTTTTTACAAACGATTAATGCAGTGTTTTTTAATGAACAAAAGGTAAAGGGCCAACCGTTTTTATTCACAGGAAGGTTAATTCAAGATCCTCTTGAAAATCAATTTTCTATTTATTGGCAAAGAGGTGGATACAACAGAAATCCTACTGTAAAATCATTTCAGGCTGCTTTTAAAATAAACATAGTTTCAAATTTAATGAAACCTGCTAATACCGCAAATTCAGCATCAAATGCTGATGATGATCAAAATCTATTAGAATTTGAGGAAGTAGGCACTATTACTATTAAAGAAAGACTGTCAAGAAAGTGAGGTAGATATAATGTGCATGTCCCCAGCCCCCCCATAACACAAATAACAAACTATAAGCAGCCGATGCACCGCATCTCCCAGGTTTTAATCTTATCAAAAGATTTGACGATTTCACCAAAAGAACAATGCGTGGCGTTTTAGTTTTTGCCAAACCATCAGTCGAAGTTGAGTTCAAGCTACATGATATCTCGGAATACGGAAAAAATCATTCAATCATTCAACGTTTTGTTACGGTAAAAATTACTTTTTACCGTTCCCTCGTATGAACTACAAATTTAAATTTGCCCAAATAAGTACGCAATTATTTTACCGGACAGGTAGGGGTCAACCGAGCTTCCTTGTTTCGTTTCAAGAGACCATTCTTTCTTTTCTGTTCAAGTGTCTAGTGAATAACATTGGGTAAGCCACTAATATTTTATTTTTAACTGCTTCTGCTAAAATTTGTTAGGCTTTTATTGCTATTTAATTTGCTTTTGCAAATATACTCGAATATTTTTGATTATTATTAGGTAAAATCCGACATGGTAGATGTGTTTTGTTTTTTTTATAGAGTTTTTTTAGCCAGCTGGTGTAGAAAAGTGATACTCTTTTTTTTCGTTTTTTTGGAATACCGATACCTATTAACATCTTAATAAATATGTTTTAAATTTTTAGAGTTTACGTTACCATAAAATAACTTCTATTAAATTCATATTTTCGATCTTTGGTTAAATTGTTTTTTTTATATACTACTTTTTTTTTATCGATCTTCATTTGTGGAATGTAATTTTATACCGATAAAATTAATATCATTATTATTAATGAATAAATAGATCATTTTTTAATTAAACCTTAAGTCACTTTAAAAATCAATATCAGCAATAGTTATCAATTTGGAATCTTAGTGAATTCTCATTATGGGCAATGGAACCCTGAGATATTTTATGTTTTATACCCTTTTTTTATATTTGTTTTGAGTAAGAGAGCAATATTTCTCGGTTTTCTTTCTTCCCAAATCGATTTGCATGTTCCCCTTTTTTTTACTTCTTACGCTGTTTGTTGGGTACTGACCCCTGGAATGTTTGCAGGCCAAACACCAACTTGGGCCCACTTAGGCAGACCTAAGCATACCTAGACACACCCAGCCACTCAAATAAGGAACGCCGTAGCTGAATTATTCCCCGTCTTCCTGCAGGAACGACATAGAAATACCAAAACACCGGCCCAAGACCAGGCACTGCAAACATCTAGAGAAGCTGCCCGGCTGTCGTCGTGGGAAGTTAGAAAAGGGGAGTTTTGTGGAATTTAAGCTAACATAACCTTACGGGAATTATTATTTTATAATTAAGGATCGAGAAATAAATTAATATTTATTAACTTTTCTTCTTATTTTACCTGTTGAACCCATTTGTTGTACACCTTAATTTTTCAGGTTCACAGTAGGTACAGTTGGTATTTTCTGTATCTAAAATACCTGGTGCCCTTATTTTGTTGTCGTTTCCTTTTTTATATACTAATTTACTGGTAGAAAAAAAATCCTCTGTGAATCCGGAGCAGTGAGAACCCACCCCCTCTGAGTTAGTTCGTGAGCCATAGTTCATCTCCTTTTCATTTTTTTTTTCTTGTAACAGTTTGCTGTATTCAAAGTAAATGATTTCGAGTTGATTATAGGATACAAATTACCTGGCTTCCCTGCATCGTTATTCAGCCAACAAATCGCCAAGCTCATAAAAGCAGATAATTCAAAAAACAAAGTTCTCATCGGCGATTTCAATTTCAACGTTTTAACAAGGATCATGAAACAGTATAACTGCACTAGTATGTTGCCATCTCGAGAGATCACCACCAGTTATAACACAAATTAATGTAGTCTTTTCTAATGTTTAAGTGAATTAAAAGCGGAGAACAGACCAAGATCGGTAAACCAATCATCACCATCTGAGCCTGTTGAGATCTCAAGTGATGGTGACACATCCATTCCTGACGAAATTGAATGTGTTAACGAAAAAAATGATTCGACTGAAAGTGAATGTGATGAACAATACCTAGAGCAATCGTCATCCCTATCATGTGAACCTATTGAGATTTCAAGTGGTAGCGACACGCACATTTCTGAAAAAAATTCAACATGCAGCAAACCAAGAATTACTAAATGAAATTTGCAGAGAACACGAATATCTGACCGGTGATGCAATAACTAAATTCACGGATATGGTTTCGGATTTGACTAATTTCACAATGTTTACACCATACAAGTGGAGCTATAAGAACAAGCTGAAAATTTCCAACATCTTGTTTAAATTTTGTAGCAAGGTGACCAGGGACCAGATATTGTGGGTCACTATATTTGCATTCATTACAAAGCTCTGTTTCATTTATGTCGGTCTATCTCGTGGACACTTAAGCGAAAGAACGAAAAGAATCATTGGAATAAGATATCCACTCACCATGAATCTACTTCATATTGTGAACCAAGAAGCAAACAGCCAGATTTATATTGTGGCATTTGCACCTGTGGCAGGTAATTATCGAAACTGCGATCTTTAACAGAGTTTGATTTTTTTTAAGAATGTCGGGTAATAATCCCGAGTAGATTATTTTACATGTATGGGGTTTCATACACCCCAAGCTTTATTCGGTTCGGACATGCATTTTTTAATTTTTTTATTGGATTCCACAGATACGAATTTGTGTGCAAATTTTTTTCCTACGGTTGTTTGAGAAATAGTTTTTAAGATACAGCGGTTTAAAAAGCGCTCCGGCCCAAAACGCATTGGTGACAGTAAAGTCAAATGATTTATTTCTCAATTACAACAAAGTGATTAAAAATTAACGTAAATTCTTGCTTTATGCAACATTTGAGTGTAGGCAGTAGTGACGTTACGTTGGCACTCGGTCAGCCGTGACTTAGGTAATATCGATAATTGGGTTGGGACATGATGTTGAAACTTGCCTTTTTTTATTTTCATCGTGATTATTAAGCTAGAATATTGTTTATAACAAAAAGAGGTCTCAAAGTTACGGCTGGTTATACTGAACTTTCTGAGCATTGTACTAAGCAAATAAAACTTGTAGTCAAAGGGTCGTCAGTAGAATTAAGAAAATTAATTGATTCAGTCAAACAGCATATTAGATCGCTAAAGGCGTGGGGGAGCCCACAGATTCGTGGGATAGGCTTCTAATCAAAATTATTAAAGTAAAGTTAGATACTAACACCAGGGACAAATAGCAAGATTTTTCGCAATCGCAAGTTCAAAAGTCCAGTTCAACATTGAACGAATTTCTAAGCTTTCTTGTCACTAGGTGCGAGTATCTGAAAAGTATCGAGAAAAAGCATTCATTGCAAACAGTCAAACAAACGTACACACAACGCAATCAAAACCTTTCGAAGACAAAAGGTCCATATTCGAAATAGAAAAATCAATACGAGCAAACTACTTTTGACGAGAATAGTAACCTTGCAAACACGCAATGCACCTACTGCAAAGGCAATAATTTCATATACTCTTGCAAAACGTTCCTAGAGCTTTCAGTCGTCGAATGACTGAAGGAAATAAATGGTCTCAAATTATGTTTCAATTGTTTAAGACCAGACCATAAAGCTGACACCTGCACCAGAGGATGTTGCAGAGTTTGTCAGAAAAAAGATAACACTTTAATTCATTCAGAAAAAAATAAAACACGTACTAATACTAGTGATTCGCATATCACGCATGTAGCGTTAGAACACAACTCGGAGATTGACAATTCATTGAGCACAACATTAACGGCCCACTCTGTATCAAAGGAACATAATCAAAATGTACTTTTATCTACGGCATTCAAAATACAAATAATATGACACATCGAAATCAACAAGCGGCGAAACTCGATTGTTATATATGTGGAAAAACAGGGATACTAAACATAATTGTAAATACAATACGGATAAAACTCAATATTGTAACAAAATGGGAAATTTTGAAAAAGAAGAAAAACATACTAAAACATACTAAACAGAAAGTTTTGGCACCAGAAAATAAACTAAAACTAGGTGTAGAGATAAATTCTTAAGAGATACTTATATAAATGAAACCAAAGTGTCTGGTTTTGTTGATTTCGATAGCGATTGCTATATGTTGGAAAAAAGAATTGCGGATCATTTAAATTTGGAACCGATAAGCTAGTTAGGCCTGTAAGTTTATCTGGGGTTTTCGATGTCGAACATTTAATGGAAGCCGCTATACTGCCCTACTAAGCGCGAAGGGGGTGCCTGCATTTAAGCTAAAACTGAGAAAATGAGGTTCAAAGTTCTAACTTAATTATTTTTAGTTTTTTGAAGTTTAAGGATTTTGAAAATATTATTATCATTAATGTAATTTTATTCTACATATAAATTAATGCATAAAAGCGCAAAAACACTTTATTTGTATTTGTAGCGGCAGTTATATCTATCTGTGATGGGGTGTCTATGTAGCGGCAGTTACAACCAATAAAAAAAAACAATGATATACTATTTGGCCGTAAGTACAAATTATTAGACGTTGTTAGTGGTATCCAAATAGACTAAATTAGTCTAGTAAAAGACAGTTAAAGCTTAGTAATTTCATTAGTTAATAAACTTGAATTATGTAACTTATATGATTATTATTATTTATTAATTTTTCTCTAATTTTTTTTAAGTAATATTTGATTCTAGGTTCATAAATATTATACGTTATTTTATAGGCATAAATTTGGAACTAGAGTTTTAGAAATGAATCATAGCCTCGAAAAGGCTGGTCATTATTCTTTTGTAGAGCCCCAGAAGGTCTAGTAAAAACCAAAATAATTTAGTGGAACTAAAAAAAATCAAACATTTTCAAGAACAGTTTTAATTTTATAAGAAAAATGTAGGTACATTAAAAGCAAACGAACGAATTATAAAAACACAACTAAAATAAAAAAAGAGTAGCTGAACCTAAAAATTTGTTTTCTTTTTTTTTTATTAATTATGCTACTACCGGCAGTTTCGAGATTATGTATTTAGCTATAACAAAGTTTATATAAAAATGAAAAGTGATCAAACGCATGGAGAATAAAATGGTAGACATAAAAAAAATTACGTTGTTTTTACTATTTTGGCTAAGTACACTGCGCGTCATATAAAACTGGTACACTTTTTTTCCCAATGTAATTCTAACTTAACTAATCAATCAAAATAACAGTGACATTTGTCAAAACGCATATCCACATATTAGACGACTGGCCCAAGAGTTTAATAGAAGCAAAACCACGATTCAAAGCATTAAAAAAAGGTGGGATAACGAACAAAATGTTATCAGAAAAAGAGGAACAGGAAGACCAGTTATAACTACAGCGGAGCAAGACGAAGCATTAGCTGATTACTTAAGACATCCCTTTAAAACGGTAAGACATGCAAAAGTTGCAGTAAATTTTAATGCCTACAAGATTACAAGAAGTTATTAATAGTAATGCAGCTATGACAAGTTATTAATTATTGAATGTAAACCAAATTCTAAATTTAAGCTAGTGACTCTTTTTGTATAAATGTTATAATAAATTTTTAATTTTTCCATCTCGTTTTATTGCTTTAAAAAATTTAATTTTATCGTTTACATCTACTAAAATTTTTGTTGAGCTGGCATCACTGCCCTAGAAATTATAACATAAAAACTAGTTTAGTATTGACACATTTTAAAAGATCCATTTACACACCTAGAAAAACACTATTTTCGATTATAAGAGTTGTACCAGTTTTATATGACGCGCAGTGTACTACCGATGTTCTGACATAAAAAAATGTATAATATAAAAATTAAAAGAAATGCAACTAAACTAATTAAAGAAAAGCAACTTAGATAAAACGGCATTACCGCGTGGTTTTGACCGGCAGTTCTTTCCAGAAAGAAAATCTACTCAGGAATGATGCCCTTTTGTGATTCAAGAAGATTTTTCAATATTGAGTCTTTTCTTGCAACTGAAACTCCTACTGGTTTTTCGTGACGTATGTTAAACTGACACAGCCGTTTCGGCACAATCAGCCGAAAATATTACAGTATTTTCTAACACAAACTAGAATTTTCTAACTCAAGTGGTTCGCGAGAAAATGGTGTTGTGCTAGCTTAACTGTTAAGCTGACACAACCTTTTATAACTTTTTCCCCGAAATAGTTATGAAGATGATTCTAACGCCCAATTTTTTAACTTTTTAATACCTCTCGAATTCGAGCAAATTTTAAGTTTTTAAGGGTGCCGAATCCGCCGAGAATTTTTTTATGGCCATGAAATTGCAAAATATTGATTCGAAATGCGTTTTCGTCGACATACTATTTAATAACTCCAGCACAATCGTTCCAAATAGAAATAATTCTCAAGGGCTATTTCCTATCACAACTGTACTATTGTTGGAAAATGCATCGTAAAAAACTAAATTATTTCTATTTAAAACGATTGTGCTAGAGTTATTAAATAGTATGTTGACAAAAACGCATTTGGAATCAATATTTTGCAATTTAATGTCAAAAAAGATTCTCCAGGGCTATTTCCTATCGCAACTGTACTATTGTTGGAAAATAAAAAACGAAATTATTTCTATTTGGGACGATTGTGCCGGAGTTATTAAATAGTATGTCGACGAAAACGCATTTCGAATCAATATTTTGCAATTTCATGGCCATACAAAAATTCTCGGCGGACTCGGCACCCTTATTATACAGGGTGTTTCATAGTTAAACCGACATACGTTAACTGTAAATAGAGGGTACTTAGGTGATTACAAATAACCTTGGTTAATGGGTCTAACGCCTTTAATAACCGAGATACGGGGTGTTTCATCCATTTCGGCCAATATTTTGATAGGCCGTAGCTTTAGAACCACCCTGTAGATATCTCTCATACTTGGTACAGGTATAGTGTGTTAATAGCCCAATCCTATAGTGTAAGAACTATAATTAAAATCCAGATCCGGATTAAGAATAATTTGCAAAATTTGAAAATCCCCAAAACAACACCCTGTATATCAGATTTTTTAAAATTGGGATCGATATTTGAAAAGAACGAAAAAAAAATGAGTTAAAGTGAAAAAATTTTTTAAGTGCACATCCCATTCTACTACTGGAGTTTTAACGTCCAATTACATCAAATGCATTTTTTTCATTTTCACAAGCAGTAACTTTCGAAATACCTGGTAGATTTCTTTCATATTTGGTACAGGTATCATTTTTTAGTAGCCCAATCGTATAATGTAAGGACTATACTACAGTTAAAATCCAGATACGGATTAAGAAAAATTTGTAAAATTTGAAAATCCCCAACGCAACACGCTGTACATCAGATATTTTTTAAATTGGATCAGACATTCGAAACGAATGGAAAAAACTGAGATATTCTGACATATTTGTATAAATGCACATCTCGTTCTACATATTACTAAACTTTTAAAATAAATTCGATTAATGCAATACGTATTGTTATTTTCATAAGCCATAACTTTGGAAACACCCTGTAGATTTCTTTCATATTTGGTACAGGTAGATTGTTTAAATAGCCCAATCGTACAATATAAGAACTAAAGTTAAAATTCAGATCCGGATTAAGCAAAATTTGTAAAAGTTGGTAATCTCTAAAATAGCATCCTGTATATCAGATTTTGTTAAATGTAATCGGATACCTATTTAAAAAAAGACAAAAGATGTGTTATACTAAAATATTTTTATAAGTGCACAAGGGCGTTCTACAAAAAAAAATACAGATTTAATTTTTCGGATTAATTCTGGATACAAAACTCATTAAACTATCAAGTAAGCTTCGGCAATAACACATCCTTTTTTTTTTCTTTTTTCAAATAGGTATCCGATTACATTTTAAAGAATCTGATATACAGGGTGTTATTTTAGAAATTATCAATTTTTACAAATTTTTCTTAATCCGGATCTGAATTTTAACTTTAGTTCTTGTATTGTACAATTGGGCTATTTAAACAATTTACCTGTACCAAATATGAAAGAAATCTACCAGGTATTTCGAAAGTTACTGCTTGTGAAAATGAAAAAAATGCATTTGATGTAATTGGACGTTAAAACTCCAGTAGTAGAATGGGATGTGCACTTAAAAAATTTTTTCACTTTAACTCATTTTTTTCCGTTCTTTTCAAATATCCATCCCAATTCTGATATACCGGATGTTGTTTTGCGGATTTTCAAATTTTGCAAATTCTTCTTAATTAATTTTAATTGTAGTTATTACACTATAAGATTGGGCTATGAAGGGAATTTATTCTGTTGAATACGAACACGGGTTGGTTTTACCTTGATTTTGTATTTATTTTCTAGTGTTATAATCAAAATGGAAGTGAAGTGTGATATTTGTGAAAAAATATTTTTTAGTGCGCAGAGGTCTCTAACTAGACATATAAAAGAAATGCATAATATAACTACAGAACCAACTTCTTATGAAAGTTCTAAAGAAACTAGAGGAAACGTTTATAATAGTCGTTGCCTTGAATCGCAGTGTAATATTTTATTTAAAACTAATAAAGACTTAGTTACACATTTACAAAACACCCATTTAATGCCATTTTTAACGGAATCTCATTTAATGAATAATATGAATGGTAAAAGTTAAAAATATATTATTTTATATAATAATCGTAATACTATTTATATTTTTTAGAATTTGAAAGTTGGAAGTTGTCGATTGAAAACAACAATTTTTCTTATGATTAAAAAAGTAAAAAAAATAGTACAATTGGTGAAATAATATATTACAAATGTAACCGTAGCAAGACAAGTAAGTTATTTTTTCATTAATTTTGAACAATCAAAATTTATAAAGCCTGGGGTCCTGCAAATTAGATTATTCCTGCACCAGTTACATAAAAGTGACAAATGAAAAAGATAAAATTTTGGTGGAGTGGCAAAAAAATCATTATGGTTATAATATGTTCATATTATAACCATCATTCAGCATATTAGGTTACAAAAAAAAGAAAAACAAAAAAAAGAAAAACAAAAAATTGTCACTAAAATGTTAAATGGAGTAACAAATCAAAGTTATATAAAAAATACCAAAACTAATTCACTTTTATAGATCATTCATTTATTTGATAGATTTTTTTTTTTAGAATATTAGAATCTACTCATAATAACATAGGTAAAAATTTAAAACGAGTAGATCTCCTAACTAATGAAGATTGTCGATGTGTTATATGGAAAGAGAAACTCTAATGATGCATTTTCTGTTGCATTATGGGTGGAGGAATGTCAAAAACAAGAAGAAAATCCAATCTTGTTCTATAAAGATGACTTTTGTTTAATTCTAATGAATACATATCAAAAGAAAATGGCTAAAAAACTTCCATCTATAATAACCGTTGATAGCACGCATGGTTTAAATAGTTATGATTTTGAAATGACAACGGTGATGATATTAGATGAATATTCACATGGCTTTCCAATTGCAGAAATATTTACAAACCGAAAAGATACTGTAGCCCAAGTTGAATTTTTCTCTGCAATTAAAAATGCTGTAGGTAAGGTTTCAATATTTTAGATATTTTTTAAATACTTGTTTGGGTTGTGGTGTGTGGTTGGATCTTATGGGTTGTAGTGGGCCTAGTTCTTTTTCATTCATACATTGGGTTATTACGTGTAGTAAAAAGCAGTACTTAATTTATCATTTTTAAATTTTGGCCTTTTTTTTAATGGCATTGGTGGTGGGATGATCTCATTATACATTAATTAATCTTTTAGGTGTACTCAATTGTAAGTATTTTATGTCGGATATGGCAGCGGTGTTTTTTAATGGTATTTATTGGTAATGGGTGAACCTTATCCTCAACATTTATTTTGCTCTTGGCATGTTGATAGAGCTTGGAAGAGTAATTTACAAATCAATAATTTACAGGGTGAGGTCAGGTAAGATAAGAGTACCAAAAAATTTGTTTCAACCTCTGATTAAGGGAAAAAAATTCAAGCTTGTTATGATGACTCATTCTAACAAAGGCAAAAAATAGAAAACAGTTTAATGCGTTACTACAATATAGAAAAATATAATGATCTATCTATTCACAGCCTTGCTATTAATTTTAAAAGTTCCGGACAAGAGAAGTATGCAAATAATTTTGTTAAATTTTGTAAAACCAAAATGAACCCCAATTTAATTTTAGAAGTAGAAAAAGATACTCGAGGACAAAGTGATAGTAACATTTGGCAGGAAATGAGGTATGAACGTATTACCGCATCAAAAACTTTTGAAGTAACAAGATGTACGAACAAATTTCTAATAGACTTGCTTCACTGGAAGCGTTAGGTGAGCAAGTACAGTCTTGGGACAGATTGATTCTCATCCAGCCTTCAACCTTCGAAGGGTTGAAAAGGACCTCTCGGCAGTAGCTGTGCTAACCGGCAGAGTTGCAAAAATCTTCATTAGTTCATATATTGCAGGATAAACCTCTTTGTCACACTTTATGAGAGTTTCAATGCCTGTTACTGGAATTTCTTCATTTTTTGTGTTTCGTTGCTGTATTAACCATTTGTTTTGCCACAGGGCAATTTCACTGCTAAAAATAGCTCCACTGTGACTCGAAATGTTCCCCAGATCAAGCTGAAATCTGGAAAACAAGACCTTAGCTGAATCTCTTAGGTTTGTTGGGGATATTTTAACAATCGAAGTGGGTATCAGGATTGATAAGTCAAGAAGTTTCATAATCTATCTTTGATATCTTGAAGCATACTGTCTAATATAGGAATGTAAATTCTTACTCTGTAGAATTCCTCAAGGTCGACAATGTTGGGTTTTTTGTCTTTGAGCAATACGAGGCAAAGACACCTCCGTACGCATATCTTCAGCTAAACCTGTTGCTACAAGATATACGTCATGGAAAAACTCTTCACACTCTGATCTTCTCTGTTCCAAGTAGATTGAAAAGCTTCACTGGCTTCTTTTTGGTCAATGTTCTTTTTTTGGAAGAGGAAGAGTGCTAGCTAATATGTCTGCTAGAGACGCTATGGAAACTATAAAAGAACTGATACTTATATTATTTAAAAGAGACAGTGCCTTGGTAGCTGCTTGGGTTTCATTGAAAGTACTTACAACTTCAAGTACTTTATGAATTTTTGGAATGCTTGAACAAAACAAATGAATACTATCGTGACGTTCCACCCATCTTGTTTGGCAGAGCCCTATAAGCTGTCTGCCTAATTTTTCTTTTGAGAGAGTTTCTCTTTGGGCTTGCTATAAAAAAAATTACTGTTTTCATAGTGTCGATTGCACTTCGGACCTCTTGATTCTTAGACGCCTTTGTCAGTGTCAAATTCAAGGCATGGTTTAAACACGGGTAATGGGTGGCGAAGACAGCACAATGTTTCACAGCATTTAGTGTTCCCTTTACACCACAGACATCCATTCCAACACAGTTTTCTGGATCCAAATTATTTTTTTAATTAGTCCAATCACACTACTTCCTATCCCTTCACCAGTCAAGGAGGGTTCACTTAAATAAGTTGAGTCTTCTTGTTGAACGGCTTTTCTGGGATCCACAAAGTACAGGAAATCTTCATAAACATTTCCTTCGAAACAGTAGCGTGTGGAAACTGTCAATTGTGAATCATGAGCAGCATCTGTTGTTTCATCAAATAATATGCTATAGTATTTTGCAGCTTTGATTCTTTTATTTTGAATCGTTTTACTACAGTACATTGCATTATCGCATGCTGACTGGAGGTGTTTGCTGAGATTCTCATCTTCTGATTCCATATGAAAACGCACCAGTTCTCTGAAATTTCCTTCGTTTTGGGTTTGAATTTCCTTTATTAAGCTGCCTTCATCGCGGTGGCCTCTTAGTGAAATATTTTGTTTCCCCAGAAACAAAATACACTTGACCATGGAAGGCAACATTTTTCTGTTTTCTTCCACTTGCTTGAGGTGGCACAAACAGAAAACGACTATATTGCCGGATATCAGCTAATTAAAAATAGCACACCCAATTCATTCTGTGGAGAAGGATATCCTAGAATTTACATGACAGACGATAGTGACGCAGAAAGGAACGTCCTAAACTTTATTTGGCTGAAAAGTAAAACACTTTTGTGTCGCTTTGTGTCAATTTGGCGTTGACTTTGGGAAAAGAAAAATAATTTTCCAAAAGAACGCCGTCAATCACTTTATACAGAATATTGGAAGCCTCGACCAATGAAACAGCATTAAAAGCATTTAAAAGTGCTATTGTCAATAATAAGGACTATCCAGAATGGGCAATATATGTTACAAATTGTTGGAATAAAAAAGAACATTGAGCATTAGCACATGGAAACCAAACAAACAATTTTAGTGAGATTACAGTAAGATTGTTCAAAGATGTTGTCTTAAACAGGAATAAAGCATATAATGCAATATCATTAGTAGACTTTTCCTGTACAGTTTTGGAATAATATTATCAGCGTCGGCTTAGAAATTTCATTAATAACCGAGATATTTCCAATCGTTTGTTTTTAAACAAACAGATTAAGAAAATTGATTATCTACAAACGGAAGATATTAAAAAAATGTCCTATTTTCTTTATGCAGTTCCGAGCAGTGAAAATAACGGAACTTACTATGATGTGGACATTCAAGTTGTGAAGCTGGCAGGCTGGGAAGGTTCTATAAACATCAAACTGCTGTTTTGCATTTCTTCGGAACCCGTTGCACTAACTCGTCGACTGCCTCTTCAGAAACTAAATTTAGTCCCTATAAATGGCAATGATAATAAAGAGGAAGGAAGACTTTTAGGGTCAACTGAAATGACGACAAGTGCTGAGGATTCCATCGATTTTCAGAATGTCGTCGCCAAAAATAGCCAATTTGGTACCAGCACTTCAACCGTTAAAATGTTTTGCCAACGATTGAAGAAAGTGAAGACAAGTACAGCTTGGAAAAATCCAAGATTCGTTACCTGTCACGATGTCATAGACATGTTTTGAAGTACCGCGACTAGATTTTTTGAGCATTTCTTTCGACCATTTGACACGAGCATTTTTTTGAGCGATTGTCAAATTATGTGAACAAATTTTTTTGACACTCAAATTTTCATCAATATTGAATGTATGCAGGTCCCACTATTGCCCAAGGATGCCTGAATCTCACGGTAAGTCACATGGCGATCTTTCATTATCAGTTGATGCACAGCATCAATTTTTTTCGGAACAACAACCGATTTTGGACGACCTTCACGAAATTCGTCGTTGAGCGAACTGCGGCCACAATTTTTTGCTCCTTTTTATTGATCATTGACCTGTAAATAGATAAATTAACAACAGTGTGCACGACTATTTGTCCGGAAAATAAAGTATTTTCGGAGTAGGAATATGTAATAAATAGTTTAAATTTATATAAAAATGCGTGTTTTTCATCGACCTATTACTGTGAACTGATAACAAAAGTGTAAATTGAACAATAGAGCCATAATCGATATAAATAGGTATGATTATCAATCTGTAAAGTGAAGTGGAAAAAAGCCGATCTAAACAAGGACATCAGGGTAAATCCAGTGCCAGTGGCGTATACAGAACAATATTCTCCACTATGGGTGAATCGGAATAAGAAGTGTCAATAAAAGACGTTTATATGCTCCTGAAAGAAGTTAACAAGAATTTCAGTCACAGAATCGAGAACATAGAAGAATCAACGAATAACCTGGCGAAAGTATTATATTCAGAAGTTGAAACTATTGGAAAAAAAGCGGACAAACTGGAAGAACAAAAATACTGAAACAACAACTTAACAAAGCCGAAAGAAAAATTATTACCAACAATCTTGTGCTGTGCGGTTTACAAGAAACATCGGAAGAAAGCAAAGAAAATCTGGTTTCATCCATCACACATTTATTCAGAAGTAAATTGGAAGTCCACCTGGAAAACAGTCAAATTAATAATACATTTAGATTAGGTAAGAGAAACAACCATAATAGACCAATTTTATTATCACTCATTACATACTTAAAACAAGTGAAATCCTGAGAAATTGTTCAAAATTGAAAGGTTCTGGGGTAGTAGTGAGTGAAGACTGACAACTAAGACCTGGAGGACAGAAAAACACGACTGGAACGCTTAAAAGAAGCAAGAGCCAAAAATAAGCACGCAGTTATAAGAGGCAGAACACTGATTATAGGAGGAGAGGCCTATACAGTAGATGACCTAAAGAATTTCGATAAAGGAAACGATTATCCTACCTTTCCCAATATCGAAAGAAAAGCACAAAGCGAACCATCCACCCCTTCTTCTAAAGAAGTAGATTTCGAAGAAGATCCAGCAATCCAACCAACTATAAATCCGAACAAGACAAAGCAACCAATTCTAGAGAAGGAAGGAGCTCCAAAATCAGTCAAAAATCACCATCAAGACACGTAGCAACTCATCAAACGAAACTCCCAAGAAAACAACAGAAATACATAGTGCCTTGAGGAACCAGCAGAAAAAAAATAGAACTTGCTAGCTACCAAACACTAAGTATACATATTTTTTGTTTCTTAAAAAAAATAGGCAGCCTGGCATTTGCTAATATCAGTAAAATTTCAATTAACTTTGATAAAACTGTATACTTACCATTTAGCAGCCTTGAAACATCTTTACCAGATTACAGCCTAAATATACAAAAAAATTTCTCCATAAAACCAGCCAATTTAGGAATATATATAGACAATCATCTTAGGTGGAACTCTCATATGTCTCAAAAGTCGAATTAAGTTCATCAATGCACTGTTGTTGAGTCAATCCACGTCGAAAGTTGTAAAAAATAATCGCTTGAAAATGTTCACGTTTTAATTCCATTTTTGCACTGATATGAAATTTTGAAATAACTATAACAATTGAAAATAGCAATCGTATAAAAAAACTTTTTCAGTAAATGTATCTTCTAAAACGTCAGTCTACGATAGAGTTGTCAGTTCCCAGATAGCAGCACCAGTGTTGCCAAATCCCGTATGTGTACTATTGTAAAATCTAAATAAAAAAACAAAATTTAAGAGTAAAATTTTAACTTCACTATTAATTCCAAAGCTCCTCTCCTTCGACGACGTGCTCTCTACTCTAGTAAGTTGTGAAACATTTTTATCCAGTCTAAAATGTTTAATAAAAAGTTTGTTTGATTTTGACATGTGCTTTCAAAAGAAATAGGTAGTGTTTTATTTAACATTGAATTTTAAGAAAATAACAGCAAATTAAAAAGATAAATCAAAATGATATTGAGAAAAAAAGAAAGAAGTTCGTAATATTCACAAAAACAAACACTAAAAGTAGCTTGATCGCATAAAACACCTAATATTTCAATTGTACTGATAGAATAACTGGATAGCAATTAAGCTAAAAATCCTACTATGGTATTAAATTAAATAACTTTTATACACATGAATTAAAATTGAGAAACCCAAATCCAAAAGCAGATCTACATGACAAACTCAAGTCGTCGGGTTTTGCATTTATAAAAGCGGTAAATAATTTTCTCAATCTCAAGATCAATGTCCTTTTGGACGAGTAACAAGCACAGTCCAGTCAAACGTTCTTCAGTCATTCTTGAGCCACGTCCTCACTCGACGCAAGGTGGAGAACGAACGCTCAGCCAATACAACACTAACAGGGAAAGTGGCAAGAATATTTAGCAGAAATGTTATCGTAGGAAAAAGATCCTCATCGCAAGAGTTTATGAGGCCCATAGATTTTTACGACAATATATTCAGAATGTATCAAAACTAAAAGTAGATTATGACGATGAATTCATTTCTATAACTCATAGTGGCTTGGTACTTCTCTACTACTCTTCTTAACGGATAGTAAAACCACTTATTTTATTAAAAAGTTTTTTAATTTTGACGTTTCGACTTTCAGTTTTCTTATCTTTAACCTTAATATTAACTTGTAAAATAAATATATTTATATTTAGAATCTTAACCTTGGTTTTGACCTTGGCCTTGGATTTGACCTTTATCTTATTAATGACAGTTCACTTCCGTTCCAGAAACGGCTTTGCTTCACTACTATCATCTCTATGACTTACAGCGCATATTTGACAGATTAATCTTATTCCGATTGAAATTAAATCGGATAAAATGTACTTGTGCGTTTACCTCCGTACGTTACCTTGGTCATGTCATCACAAAAGAGGAAGTAGAGCCAGACCCGCCAAAGTGTCTGCTATTCTGGAAATGAAATTTTCACATAATGTTAAACAGCTACTAACATTTCTTCATACTCGCTCATGGTTTCGCAGGTTTATGGAAAATTTTGCAGAAATTTCCAGGCCTCTGAATAATCTCACCAAAAAAAGAGCCCAGTGGGAATGGACATCTAGACAGGAAGATGCTTTTGACAAACTCAAGGGATTGTTAACTAGCGCTCCCAATCTATGACAAACGGACTGGAACCTACCACACATTTTAAGGACCAACGCAAGTTATGTACTAGGAGCGGTTCTCCTTCAGGGGGAGGGTGCCGATGAGAGGACGATCGAATATGCAAGCAGCCTAACAGCTGCTTAGAGAAATTATCATACAACGGAAAGAGAAGCACTCGCTGTCGTGTGGACCGTCGATAAATTCCGTGGGTACGTCGAGGATACTACGATTATTGTTCAAAGTGATCACCAACCATTAAAATGACTAATAAGTCTAAAATCATCTTCTGGTCGACTTGCTCGATGGAGTATATTACTGCAATCGTATGACCTACGAATTAAGTATACCCCAGGACGGGTCAATGTAGTTGCAGACCTGCTGTTTCGCTCACCCATCACGAATGCCGAGGTCAACCTTGTTTCAGTTGACATACCCCGGATGTCAGCTGTTAAAGTGCGGAGTCTACAACATGAGGAATTGCAGAAAATTATTAACTTTTTCAAGTGTCCAGATAAAGATAAAGTTGATCTAAAACGATGGTTGGAAAGAGGTCACATAATGAATAATGGAATATTATATAGATATGTACCTGAAGCAGACTAAGAAGAACCACAGCAAGTGGCAGTTGTCAGATTTTAGGAGAGTTTAACAAAGCTCGGCCTTATCTAAAAATTGGTAGGTTGGTAGTCTGTACTCAGATGCATTACCTGACAATTGAGGCGAATGCGTTCCATTCAAATTCAAATACTTTATTTTCTGTATAAAATTAGCCAAGCCAAGTTAAATACTAACAATATAAAGAAACACTCTAAAATACTTAGCCTAAAGCAAAATAAAACAAAAAGAGAGACATAAAATTGGAAAAATTCTTCAATACAATATTTTTTTATAAATTTTAGCGGCACCCTGTATATGTTGAGATATTTAAGATGTGACGTTGAACCGCTCTGAGTTTACCGGTAATCCGCTAAACTAGCCGGTCAAATCCCAAACAAGACTAATTAAAATCTATTAGATAGGGATCATTCGTCTCTTCGTACAGGCAGCGACGTCTCATCCATTCTCCCACCTCTCCTGTCAGTTCACCCTCGTCAGCGCTTTCGACCTAACCCTCTTCTCCTGTGCGGTTCCCTCGTTGTCCGTGTAACACCTCTTCCTCTCCTCTGCGGGTCTGTGGTAAACTTAACTTCTCTTTTTTGTTATCTTGTTTGTTAAAAACTACTCCTCAAGATCGTATTTCCTAAAAAAAATGTATTATGGGACTGCCTTTTGCCAATATTTAACAAAAAAACTACCTTGGTCCAGGAGTAAAGTTTCAGTATTAAGAGCTGGTCGTTAAAGTAAAACAACATTAGAGATTAGAGTAAGTCTATAGTTTTTACCATTCTTACCATTTTTTTTTAAAAATATGAAATGAAAACATTTCATAAAATTAAATGTTATGGCAACATCGGATATGGAAATTGAAGGAAAGTCGCTACCTAACCTACCTTTTGTAGCATTTGTTTCATCCTGGTTTTTGCCTATGTGTATTTTCGTTTGTTTTAAAAGCTTGTGTTTTCATAGATTGGTTTGTACATTTTCGTTTGTTTTAAAGACTTGTGTTTCAAAGATTTGTTTTTGTATCTTCGTTAGTTTCAAAGACTTCTGTTTCAAAGATTTGATTTTTATCATTTTAATTTAAAAATGGAAATACCAAAGAAGAGGTTGAGGTTTGGAGAATTCGACGAAATTATTCTTTTACGGGAGGTATTAAGTTTAAATCTGTTCGAAACTTCCAAAGAGTGGGATACAATACAGGAGAATGTCTTTTTAATGACCCAAAAAAGTTTATGGCCAGGGCTTTAGAAGATCATTGTGAAAGAATAATTAAACTTTGGTTGGAAAAAACAAAGATTATAAAAAGCAAGTAAGTAGAATAAATATTTGACAAAGCCAAAAAAAAATGTTTTTATTCAGTCAAATCGCAATTAATAAATTCCTGTGATATTTGTAGATCGGGTATCGAAGAACCGCACAGTGAAAAACACGACTTACGTCAAAATATTTACAACATAATGAAATCCAACAAAAAGGAAAAGTGAAGGAAAACATCACATGCAACTGGTGAGGCTATGTCTAAAAAACAAAACTTTTATGTCGATGTGGATGCTTCAACTTCAAAATAAATATCAGTTGAAGATACTGAAGACAACAGAAGTAAAACATCAATCTCAATTTCAACCCCAGCAAAATTCTCAAAAATATTAGGTAAACTTTTCAATTCACTGGCTTGTTAACTGTGTAGTGAATATGACTAAAACTTATTTCATATCTAATTAAGTAACTTTATTTTTAGCTCCTGGGTGTCGATTCTTGAAATCACATGATGTGATAGATCTTTAGGGGATGTGATAAATCACATCCTCGTTTTTGGTCACCGGTGAATCAAGAGGTTAATTCCTGAATATAAGGGATACGGGAAAATTAGTGTCCATTGTTGTCACATTGTATAAGATACATTTGAACTATTTTGCTGATGAAATTCTGACTTTTTTGCTGTCAGCTGTCAATAATTTTGACGAATCTTTTGTTGAGTGATAAATACGGAATTTTTTAATTTTATTTATAATAATGGAAATGGAAACCCCTGAAAGAAGAAAAATTAGTGTGAACGAGGTTCAAAAAAAAGGCTAACAGAATTTATGGCCAAACATCAATATTTAAATGCTGGGAAATCTTCACAAGAATTCACCCAAACAAAAGCAAAGCAATTGTGGCAGGAATATTAAACGGAGTTGCAAATGGTTCGCGAAAAGATTGGAAGGAATGGAGAAAAGTAGGTTTTCACGTTTGAGTATAATGTATAGCCAAAGTCTATTTAAACTTTGGGTAATATAAATTTTTGTTTTTAGACATGGCAAGATTTAAAAAAAAAACTAAACATAAAATGGTACAAAATAAAAATTTTGCGAACCAAACTGGGGGAGGACCATTAGAACAAATGGAAATCTCTAAAACGGAACAAACCATATTAGACATTATCACACCCACTGTGGTTGAAGGAATAAAAGAAATTGATGACCAACCGTTGTTATTCAATTTTGATAACAATATGGATCCTGAGGTTAGCCAATTACCTACTCTAATTGTTCTTAGCTGTTTCACAACTAACTGTTTTTAGGAAATTGTATCGGACTAAACCAACAAAGAAAATGAAACGACCAACATTGAACATACTTATAATTTAACTATGCCTGGAACATCAGGTGAATGCAAGGGATCTACCCCCAAAAAAAGATTATCAAAAACTAGAAAGATGGAGACTGCCTTAAAACTATCACAACAAGCCAATGCTGGGATAGATAAAAGAACCAATATTTTAGAAAGTTACTATTTAAAAAAGGAACAATACATTGATCATAAAATTAATTATGATAATAATATTTTGAAAGAGTTACAAAATATGAATAATTTCAATCTTGCCATATTAGAAACTTTGAAAACAATAAAATGTTGCCATAAATGTCAAAATGATTCTAAATAGATTTACTATATTTTAATTCAGTGGCTTATTTTTATTGTTGTTGCACTAGTTTTTTTATTTTTTGTGTTGTTTTATTTAAAATGTATACCTAGTTAGCATAGGCATTTATTTTTGTGTTGTTTTATCTAAAACTTATATATCTAGTTAGTAGTTAGTAAAGGCGTTCTTGTTAAAATATATTGGGAGTTAAATAAAATATTTTTAAAGAGGTTTTATTTATTATCATGTATAATTTATCTGTAATGTGCATTAATAATTAGCTGCCTCAAATGTCTACCTTCCGCCAGTAAGGGGTTCACTGCTAGTTCCATTTAATTAGGATTTATATTATGTTTAAATTCATATCACCATCATATTCATCATCTGGTTCAGGTAAATTGTTAGTGATACATAGATTATGTAAAACTGCACAAGTTATTGCAGCTGCTTTTATGGGGCTGTAATGTAGAGTTCTGTATCGAAGTAAACATCTAAAACCTCTCCTCAGGAGACCCTGGAAGAGCGTCTTCAATAGCAGTAAGAAGCCAAGGTCTCAAGGGATAGCCTAAAAAGTTTTTAAGTTAAAATTAATACAGAACATGAACCGATATAATCATGTCCAATAACATTTTTCTGTACCTGAATCACCAATCAAAAAAAATGGTTCATCAAAATGTTCGTGAATTTGCTCCATTAATATACGAATATTTGACTGCCTCCAAATATGGGCATCGTGACAACTTCCAGGAAACCGGGAATTTATATTCATAATTTTAAGGTTCTCATCGCAAATCTAAAATTAATAACCAATATATTTAAACACTTTTTTATATAAAAAGCTACATATTCACTAACCACTTGAACATTTAATGAATGGAAATTTTTTCTGTTGACATATATGTGTTCATCTTCTGCTGGCATGTTAATTGCTATGTGACTGCCATCAATACAACCAATTACTCCCGGAAAATCGTATCTTTGGTAAAATCTGAAAAAAGTTGAGTCATTTTAATGTAGTATTACCGCAATTGTAGTACAGACAAAAATATAAATGTGTAAACATATTTAATGAAGACCTTACCTATTTTGCACCTGCCTCAATTCTTGTAAATTATTTGGGAACGTTATGTACCTTTGCAAGATATCATCGTTATTTAAGGCAACACATACCTCTTCAACACACCTGCTCACTGATGCTTGACTTACAGCGTTAAATATGTGTTTCCCTATATTTTCCTGGTAACCCCCTTGCGCAAAAAAATTCAAAGCTACAAGAACCTGCAACAAGAATTGCTCTTACTGATTTATCTAAATATTCGCCTGATCTAACATAGGTATATTTAAATAGATTTACCTTCGTTTCCAGACTAATGGCAGATCTCCTAGATGGAGGATTTAGAAATGGAGCCAAATCTTCTACTAAACTTCTTGTAACATTTTTAGTGAGTCTAAAATTTTTAATAAAATTTTGTTCTGTCACCTCAAAAGGATTAATTTTTAACCATATTTGTCTAGGTATTCTAGGTAGTATTTGTTCTTCTTCAACATTTTGAATAATTTGTCTAATTACTAAATCTTCATCATAATCCCAATTTGCGAAGAATGCCATTGTGTTGTTTTTCAAGTATAATCAAGTAAAATTGCAAATGTCTGTTTTTATAAGGTTCATACGTCGTTTCAATCTATCAATATGAGCATGCGCGTAAAAGGATTTCAAACGATGGGACCCACATCTCTTACTTTAAATCAAGCGACCGATATACGCTTGATTTTTAAGAGAAGTGATAATTTCAAGAATACGTCTAAATGACTGATCCACTAAAAAAGTAATCCCTTCTCTTGAAATGATAGATCGCACGTTTCAAGAATCGACACCCAGTAAGAAGCAGAATAAGGAAAGCAGGTGCCCAGAGACAAGGACTGGCATACCTTCAAAAATACGATAGAGATCAATTAGATATACTGCAATGAAATAATCACCTGATATATTGAAAAAGGGTAACCAGGAAACGCAGAAAAAAAAAGAGGAAGGTGACAGATGGGTTACTAAAAAGAAATAATGTCAAAGGTTTATTTTTGGAGATAAAAGTTTTTTTGAAAAATAAAGGTATAAATCAGATTGCAGAAAATTGTAATAATGCAAAACATATGAATCCGCTACCTTGTAACGTTTAAATTCGGCATTAAGACCTTACTACATTAATTAGTTTTTCGTACCTTGTAGATGTGAGCCACTGTAGGGATCGAAATATATTATTTAGGAACCATATATCACATAAGATAGCCTCAATTTTTTTTTGACTCAATTTATATCCATTTGAACGAGCTAGTTAGTTTCAGATAAAGTATTTCGAACATTAAAATAGATCGTAAAATTGATTGTTTACTTTATTCTTATCGATGTCATGTTTCGAACTGTCGGTTCGTTCATTTCTTCTGTTGACTTTAAGGTGTTGTACGGCTGTGTTAGCCAGTCACCAGTTATTTCATTGGTCACATCACAAGTCGTATTCAGTGACCCGTGGCGATTATTAGGTGAATCTCTTTCTGGTCTTGCGTGGTGAGATTCGTTCGAGAAGGATTTCGAAGGAAATTTTGGGACGGGCTTTGTCTTTTCTTTCTTGTGGGTGTTAAGTATAACGTGGTTTAGACAAAATTTTGAGGAGTCGCCCGGTGCTTATGAAGATTATTTCGTACCATTGATTGGGATAGACGAGCGATTCCCGTATTTGTTGGACGTACAGGGTGCCTATTTGATTTGGTGTGTTTACCTTGGTCCGAATCTCGTGAAGAGGAATTGATATTTTGTGCCGAACCACGCCACGATAGTAACGTCGCCATCTTGTCAGGGGTAGTATCATCCACGTTAGACGATCCGAGGATTGATTCACCTTATACGGAAGCATCTGTCAGGGAAGTTTGCCGAGAATTCCCCTTCACTGTAAAAAGGGGTTCTCGTGTTGGGCTATCATCCAGATTTCTCGTGTTGGGCTATCATCCAGATTTCTCGTGTTGGGCTATCATCCAGATTTCTCGTGTTGGGCTATCATCCAGATTTCTCGTGTTGGGCTGACAACCAGATTTCCGGGTTGAGCTGACCTGACCGGACGGATTAGTGGCAGCAAGTTGCCGCCATTTAACTTTGGACAACCGCAAGTTTTTTTCCTTTTTTTTTGTTTTATATCGGTACATAGACATTATTCGTCAATTTGTAATTTTTTTCTTATAGGTCTTTAAATTAGCACTTATAGATATTTTCTCTAATTTTTATTTGGTACTTGTAAGCGACTTATAGGGGCGAGTGGTATTTTATTTTACGCCCAATACCAACGACCTTGAGAGCTCTCGCGGACGGTGTAACACCCCTATTATTCGTGATTTAATCAATTATTTGAATAATTTTTTTTTTAATTAGCGAAACTTTAGTGGGATCGTTTGGATCCCTTGTTTCTTTTTTTATTCTTTTTATGTGACCTTGAAAGTTTGTATAAGTAACGTTATTAAACCGATATTGAGAAAATTAATTACTTTTCTTTCTATCACTAATAATCTTGACCCGAACGAAGGTAAGCAAATTTTTGATTGCGACGTAGTTTATTTTTTTTTATTAGTGGGCTCAATTTAGATCCATTCTGGAGGTTGAGTGACTAAATTGACTGAATTTGGATGAGGGTAAAACAATCTCCTGGCGCCCATTTTCTTTTTAGTTAACACCATATATCAATCCACACCCCACTTCACTGTGGTTAGCCGGCATCCAAAGCGGATTACGTAATCCCACGGAGGAAAATCGTTAAACGAGATTAACGCGTGGCATTATTTTTTAGTAAAATAAAATACCACTCACCCCTATAAGTCGCTTACAAGTACCAAATAAAAATTAGAGAAAATATCTATAAGTGCTAATTTAAAGACCTATAAGAAAAAAATTACAAATTGACGAATAATGTCTATGTACCGATATAAAACAAAAAAAAAAAGGAAAAAAACTTGCGGTTGTCCAAAGTTAAATGGCGGCAACTTGCGGCCACTAATCCGTCCGGTCAGGTCAGCTCAACCCGGAAATCTGGTTGTCAGCCCAACACGAGAAATCTGGATGATAGCCCAACACGAGAAATCTGGATGATAGCCCAACACGAGAAATCTGGATGATAGCCCAACACGAGAACCCCTTTTTACAGTGAAGGGGAATTCTCGGCAAACTTCCCTGACAGATGCTTCCGTATAAGGTGAATCAATCTTCGGATCGTCTAACGTGGATGATACTACCCCTGACAAGATGGCGACGTTATTATCGTGGCGTGGTTCGGCACAAAATATCAATTCCTCTTCACGAGATTCGGACCAAGGTAAACACACCAAATCAAATAGGCACCCTGTACGTCCAACAAATACGGGAATCGCTCGTCTATCCCAATCAATGGTACGAAATAATCTTCATAAGCACCGGGCGACTCCTCAAAATTTTGTCTAAACCACGTTATACTTAACACCCACAAGAAAGAAAAGACAAAGCCCGTCCCAAAATTTCCTTCGAAATCCTTCTCGAACGAATCTCACCACGCAAGACCAGAAAGAGATTCACCTAATAATCGCCACGGGTCACTGAATACGACTTGTGATATGACCAATGAAATAACTGGTGACTGGCTAACACAGCCGTACAACACCTTAAAGTCAACAGAAGAAATGAACGAACCGACAGTTCGAAACATGACATCGATAAGAATAAAGTAAACAATCAATTTTACGATCTATTTTAATGTTCGAAATACTTTATCTGAAACTAACTAGCTCGTTCAAATGGATATAAATTGAGTAAAAAAAAAATTGAGGCTATCTTATGTGATATATGGTTCCTAAATAATATATTTCGATCCCTACAGTGGCTCACATCTACAAGGTACGAAAAACTAATTAATGTAGTAAGGTCTTAATGCCGAATTTAAACGTTACAACCTCTGGATTTTTGTGTGGTTTGAGATAGGAATCACAAAGTATTTTTTCCAGTTTTCTGGGTAAACTCCGCTTTCCCATGTATTATTTATTATTTTCAGCAGACCGATTTTGCATGAGATAGGTAGGTTAGATAACATTATATAATGGATATTATCTACTCCTGATGCCGTATTTTTGTGTGAGCTGTAAGTTGTTTTATAGAAAATTTTCTACATAACTGATCGTTTGTATCATCGACAATGTTTCCATTATTGTAGTATACTGTCCACATCTTCTTCTACCCAATCCGGGGTTACCTTGGTTATAAAATGAGTTGATCATTCTCCAGGACTTATTCTACTTATCGGTTCGGCATAAGCGTTTTTCAGTTTTCTGACTTCTGTCCAGATTTCCTTAATAGGTGTATTTTTATTTAATTTTGAACAAAATAATCTCCAAGATTCCCGTTTGCATTTTTTTATAACTTTTTTCGTAATTGCAGTCATTTTTGGAATTGAATGTAATTTTCCAAATTTGAAATTTGTGCGAATCGCAAAAGGGCTTCTTTTTGATTTTTAATAGAAGTATCACATTCTTGATTCAATCAATGTTTATTAAATTTTGGTTTAACCACTTTTTTCTTTTTTGGTATACAATATTCTGCTGCTTTATTTAATTCATTTATAAACTCAGTATAAGATGCAATATTATTTTGAGAGGTATCGTATTCCATACTTTCAGAAAAAAGTGGCCAACTTGCTTTGTTTAGATTCCATCTTTGTGACTCCATGGTTTTATTAGGTAACTCCATCTGTACTTCGATAAGTATAGGAAAGTGGTTTGATCCCAATGTTATTTGATGTGTTGGCCAATTGCATAACGTAGCTATATCTGGTGTTACCATTGTTAGATCAATAGCAGATTGATTTATCTGGTTAGGTGTTGGAATTAAAGTTTGGTCACCATTATTAAGAAAAACTAAATTTTCATTTTCTATTGCTGAGAGTAAATTAACTCCTGCCCTATCAGTAACATCACACCCCCGCCCATTATGATGACAATTTAAGTCACCTGCTACTACAAATGGTTTTTCCAAGCTATCAAAAAAGTTTGTCCATTCTCTTTCAGATATATTAAGTCTTGGTTTTGCATATAATGAATAAAAATTTATTTTTATTGATTTATTTATTTTAACACTCAAAGATGTGCACATTACTTCTCTTAAATTATAAAAAGGTTTTGTTCTAGAAAAGGGAAAGTTTTTTTAAGTAGTATACCTACCCCTCCATATCCATCTCCTCCATCTAAATAAATGGTACCCACTAAAAGATGTTTTAATATTTGCCTTAAACCATGTTTCGCTAATTAAGCTGAGATGAATATTTTTATCAAACAAATATTTTTCTAATGCCCCTTTATTATGTATAATTGATCTTATATTATATTGTAAAATATTGAACTTAATGGTCATCGAAAAATTCATTTAATTTTTTTTTAATAATTCCCCTCTCAATTTGTTGACCTTTAATGAATCTGTATGATTTTTATAATTCTCTAATAGCATTTATTATAAGTATCGCATACATTTTTAGCGGTTATTGTTTGTTGTATAATATTAAGGTTATCTTGATAATGATAATTTGAAATATTTGTCTATTTTTCATATTCTTGATAATGATAATTTGGAATATTTGTGTATTTTTCATAAACTGGTTGAGACTGAACCCTCGGCATTTTTATTATATCTCTATGTTCCTCCGAAAACCCTGAAGGTGACATTTGAGAGCTAGACGTATGTCCCTTACCGCGTTGTTTAATAATTGTGTAATAATTGTTGTTTGTATTATTTTTATTTACATTAGCATAACTTTTATCTTGCTTATTTTTTGCTTCAACATATGAGATGTTTTCAGTTACCATCATGTTTTTTTATATATTTTTGTTTATCGAACTCCGCGCATAAAATACAAGTAGTCTCACTCGTTTTTTGACAATTTTCCGTGTCGTGCTCGTCACCACAATGCCTGCAACGTGTTTTTCCCCTCCATATCTCAGGCACTTTAAGCATTGCATTACTTTTGGAATATACAATTCCACATCGTAAACAAGTTTTTCGATTACTACTTGGCTAGGTATCATTTGACCCCTAAAGGTTGATAATAGTTGATGTAGGAACCAACTCTTCTTCGTATCTAGGTTTAATAATATTTTTTAGTTATTCATCTGATAAATCTAAATCTGAGTGTAAAAAACGGGAATTTAGAATTGTTAAATCAATTACGAAACATGTTATCAAAAATTATTGTATTATATGAATAAAAAATTATCTACTTTTAGCGATACAATTTATATTCGACAACACTCAATCTACTCTACTACTTTAGTGAAAGAACATTTGGAACTTATCCATTCAGCAGGTCTAACAGTCACATCAATTACTTTTGATGGAACACAAGCCAATTTCCGCATGTGTGCTGATTTTCATGATGTTACAAATTTAGTTACATACTTTCCACATCCTGTTACGCATAAGCCTGTATATATTTTTTTTGATTCGTGCCACAGTTGAAGTTGTGGTGAAATTGTTTGGGGACATATAAAGTTTTTTGAAGATTTGGTTGAACTTCAGCAGACAGAAGGTTTACATGCTGCTACCAAAATAAGAAATCAGCATATTCGATGGAAAAACGAGAGACAAAAAGTTAAAATTGCTGCCCAAACTTTCAGCAACAGTGTCTAAGATGCCTTAACTTTTTTAGAAAAAGATTTAAAGCTAGAGCAATTTCAAAATGTAGAGTTCTGTAATTCTGCAGACACGTTTAAAGACATTTATACTAATATAGCCGTAGTAAGAGATTCAACAGACACTCCAAGTTTGAAGGCGAAATTAGAAGAATCAGAGAATGATATTCCCCATTGTGGATGCACACGTACACAAATAAACTAGGTATTCAATTAACAAAAGTTCCTGAATAAACTTTTTTAGAAAAAGATTTAAAGCAATTTCAAAATGTAGAGTTCTGAAATTCTGCAGACACGTTTAAAGACATTTATACTAATATAGCCGTAGTAAGAGATTCAACAGACACTCCAAGTTTGAAGGCGAAATTAGAAGAATCAGAGAATGATGGATGCACACGTACACAAATTAACAAAAGTTGCTGAATAAACTTTTTTAGAAAAAGATTTAAAGCTAGAGCAATTTCAAAATACAGAGACAACTGCAGAGTTCTGTACAACTGCTAACAAACTTTTTGATATTTTCAATTCTATGACACAATTTGCAAAATATGATTTTAGAAAATGTTTATGACCACAAAATTCAATTAAGATTTTTGAATATTTGAATCAATGCAAAACATATTTTAGGTCTCAAATTTGGTGAAATTTCTATTCTACCTACAAACAGAAAAACTGGTCACCTAATTTCCTCACACAGAAATAAAGGGTAGTAGTTTTGCGAATGCAATTGCTTTGGATAGTACCACTGTTCTTAGTGTAAGCTCTGTTACCAAGAGTAGTATAGGGGAAAACCATATATATTATAATGGTATCGAAGTTCACCCATATAAAATCTTAAACCAAAGATAATTTTAAATAAAGAAAAAATAAAACCAAACAAATAGTTGTCACATTTTGTTAAGTTTATGAATTAATAGGCTCTAAAAAGTGATGCTAGGAAAGAATATAATTAAAATATAATAATTTACACACAAACCGTTTTAAAACTTGAAATCCAAATACACTAGCAATAAACTTGCGACACTTATTGTGCAATCAACTTGCTTACCTGTTTACACTATATGCCATATTTGTTTTGGCCTATCCTCTCATGGAGCTAAAGCTATGTCTTCGAGCGTGTGTTAAAGAGGTATCGCCCCATGTAAGCTGGACCCATTGTTGTATTCATGCAAAGTCTTGCCTGCAAAGATCTGCCCTGTAAATTGAAAAATGTTCTTGATGAGTCAGTAAAAATCGTCAATTTTATTAAATCACCGGCCTTACATTCAAGGCTTTTCAAATCAGTTTGTGAAGAAATGGACAGACAGCCTTCATACCATACAGATGTTAGGTGGCTTTCCCGTGGAAAAATTCTCCAAAGATTGTTTGAACTTCGCTTTGAAGTGCAGTTGTTTTTTCAAGATAACCCGTTCCGTTTGTCATCCAGGTTACGTGTCGGTGATTGGCTGCAATGTTTGGCCTACTTATCAGACATTTTCAAACAAATAAACAAGGTAAATCTGAGCCTCCAGGTGAGCTCTATCACGGTGTTCAAAGTGTCAGAAAAAATAGAATCGATGACTGTTGGTGGTCTTGCATTGATAAGGGACAGACGGAAGTTTTTGAAACATTGAACGATTTTCTGAAAGATAATGAACTGCAGCTTTCTGGTGATATTAAAAAGCAAATATCTGAACACTTAAGGGATTAACGTCATCATTTGTAAAGTACTTTCCAAAGCAAAGTATTCGTTGGATCCAAAATCCTTTCTCTGAAGAAAATTTCCAGTCAGCAAAATTGGATATTGCAGAAAAAGAAAGTTTAATTGATGTTTCTACTGATGACACGTTGAAATCAGCTTTTAAGGAAAAACCACTCATAAAATTTTGGTTGGACCTTGGTTGTGAGTATGAAAGACTGTCTGATATGGCAATGCAAGTTTTGTTGCCTTTCCCATCAACTGTATTAGTAGAAAGATCATTATCTTCCTATGCTTTTATAAAAAACAAATACAGGAACAAGCTGGATGCTGCCCAGGATATGAGGCTCTACTTGTCTTCTTTTGAGCCAAACTTCAAAAAACTTTGTTGTGCAGCAAAGCAAGGACAAGGTTCCCATTGAGTGAAAGCAAATGATAAAAGTGTTCAAAAAATGAAATTTCTAAAACAAAAACGAATCAAATGGATAAATTATATTTAAATTTGAAAATTTTCTCTTTTTACTTTTTTTTAAGTTGTACAGTTGCTAAAATGTACTATAAGCCTGAAAATAATAAGTTACTAATTATAATAAAATTTGTGTGCTTTCTTAACCTAGGTCCTAGGTTACTACAAATTCTATTTGTTTATTATTTGTTAATAGCGAAAATTAGGGTGGTGTAGGCGTAGGGGTTACAATTAATGAAAATACTTTTGTAAGGGGTTCGTAACTAGTTAAAGGTTGAGAACCGCTCTTATAGTATATTGATTGTATGATACACGGAAGTTTCGTTAGCTGAAGAATTTGCCAAGGCGTGAGAAACGTTAGAACTTTTTGACAAGAAGAGAAGTTCAATAGGAATTGGAAGGACCTTGATGTGCAGTTCAAAAGGTAGTTTCAGTGTTAGAATTCGAGTATTTTTGTCGTTTTCTTTTTATTGTTCAATATTAGATTTAGTGAGTGAATGAGTGCGAGTGTTTGATTAGTAATTATATTTTGCAATTTTCGACAATTAATTTTTTGGTATTACTTTAATAAAATTATAGAAAATTTATGACATTTCGTCATATATATTGTTATAATATTTGTGATTATAATTTTTATTTTTGATTTAATTTTAAATAAAATTTTTAATAAATTTATTAGACTATTATTTGAATTTTAAATTTTTAAATAATGTTCTATAATTTTAATTTGTTATTTAAAGTTGATAATTTTGTTAATACCACCACGACTATGCTCAAATTGATATCCTTTAATCTTTCTAATCTCAGGGATTCTTTAATTGTGAGTTCATGTTCTTATAACTTCCCCTTAATCTACGCTACTGATAATCTCTGTATTTGGCACAAAATAAAATGTTTCAAAATTTAGAATGAGTTTATTTTAATAGAAATTCAAAAAAAATTATACACACAGATCAGACTATTGACTAAAATGAGTTACTTTCACCCCCACACACTCAATGATACCTTATATCTACAAAATTTTTAAATTTCAACTTAACTAAGGTTGGCACACCCGAAATTCTAAACAGTGATTAATATGTCAATCTTAACCACACAAATGCATACCTCAGTCTTTGTTTTTGGTCTGCAGTATGTGATAATTGATTATAATGAATTGATACCTTTGAATATCCTTATTTCTTCTTCTTCTCCCTCGTACAAACAGTGATGTGTTATAACCAGATTTCTAGTTATGTGATGTTTCCACTTTCTGTTGGTTTTTATCAATTTATAATTTAGTTACTCAAGTTGGTATCCTGACATTTCATTTTAAATAGTTGTCACAACCCTTATTTTATTTCGCCATACAGGTTGTCTTGATATTATAATTTGTTATAAAGATTGTCCCAAAATAAATTGTTAATAAAATTTTGAATTTTATTTAATTTTGGTTTTAAATTTTTAGATTACTATCAGAGCTTTTTAAAAAAAAGGATTTTTTTAATAATAAGGATCTCACATTAAATCAATCCCTTAGGTAAGTTCACCTTTAACGTTTTATTTTACTTGACACGTTAATTTTAAGGAGAAATCTCGGATTGGGCGTAGTCTGCGTATTTATTTTCTTCAATTTTAATTTAATTTTATCTAAATATTATAATTTTGATAATGTTAAAATTCCATTTCATTTGATAATATTAAATTCCATTTCAAAATATATATATATAGATTTTTATCAGTCGTTTGTATTTTCTCATCCGTCGTTTGTATATTCTTATCAGTCGTCAAAAAAGTCGTTCATTGAGATTATAGCGTAAAAATAAATAAAGAATATTTGTCATTTTTCTAAAAAAGAGCTGTTTTAAGAAAAACTAGTGAACTTAGCCATAGGGAATACTTGATAAAATTTGTATTGATAATTGATAATATACAGGGTGACAATATATGGCAAGCTACTTTTCATACCCTGTGTATCACAGGTCGATTTCAGATACATCGTTTGAGAGAGTCACCAATGTAGAATATTTGACCAAATATAAATTTTAATGGGACTTGGCATAACTTCATAATTTCAAATATTCTGAGTGATGAATATTGGCAAAAAAAATTTGTCATGCTAAAAATCTCGAAAACCGTCAATATTTTCGAAATATAAACATATTTTTCATGTAGAAACCAAAAAAGTGATAAAAAATACAGGTTGCCTGTCATTTGAAAAAACAAAGTTGGGACCCGCCCAGAAAAAATTGAACACCCTGTGTGACTAATTTTTTTTTATTTTGTCGGGCTCGATCAATAAGGTAACCTTATAGAAAATTGTATTTCTATCTCTTTCCTAAATAGAGATATGGAGCACGGCGCCACTGTTGCAGGACCCTGTATATTATTGAAAAAATGCAGTTATTTAAAATACAAAAAATGACATTTTCCATTAGTTTTGATAAATAAAAATAAAAAACTATTAGTTATAAAAGTCTTAATTTATATGTCATTTATTTCTATTTCTTGCTTTGTTTTTTGCTTTCGCATGGATCTTATAAGAGTCTTTTCTTTTGTGAACTTCCTGGTTCCCCGTTTTGATTGTTGAAAAATTATTAAATCAACAGTTATGAATGAAAACTAGGTTTTTTTAGAATTAAAATTCGCATAACATTAAAAAATAATCTGTTTTTTAGATAATATAGCTTACCTGTATACACTAAAATTAGTATTATAAAAATAGACCTTGTTTAAACTACTTGCAGCGGGCGAAAACTATAAATTCTCTTTTCGAACAAATATTTTATTTAATCTTGAAAATAGAGTGAATTTCAGCTAATATATTTTCTTGTTTTATATTTCCAAGTTGAGTTTATCAATATTTCCAGTTTTGTAGAGTGAGTCTGGTAAGATATAATATTTTTATATATTTTCTTATTTTTATATAATATTATATAATACCATTTTATTTTCAAGAGTGCATTGTGTCGATTTTGTAGCGAGTTTGTGAAGCACTTGAAGCAGAGAACATTCATAAAATAATTATTTTGGGACGCAGTTGTGACAATGAAATTGAGCTTGTTGGAAAAATGTGCAACAAAGTTTAAATTCCATTAGTGGAAAACATTTTTCACTGAGGGCCATAAAAAGTCAAGCAAACAATCTTGTCCTCAAATGGATAAAGATAAAGGAAGAGAGGAAAAATAGAGCTAAGTACGTTTGTTGTGCACATAATTTTCACAAAGAACATAGAATTATTGTTTGCTTTATTTTATTTTTAGGTCAGGTATTGAAGAAATTCTTACTGAAAAGGATGATTTGTTGCAAAATATATTTGATTTGATGCTGCAATTTCGCCATATTAATAAAGAAGTATTCTTCTGTGAAAGTTAGATAGGGATCTCTCAGCAACAAACCATGATCATGATTATGATGGTAAGTGTAAGTAGCTGTTTATATGTTTATTTAAGCTATTATAAATAGTAGATATTTAGAAATTAATTAAAAATATAAATTAATTTTTACTATGATAAACTTTTATTCTAGATTCATCAGAATGTTATAATTGAGGAAGTTGTTGAGAGTAATTATGATGTGGTTGAAGAAAACCAAGAAATAATAGAACATTTTGATGACGATCCTCTTAGAAAAGTTTCCTTTACCCCAACAACAAAGGTCATTCCTAAGAGAAATATTTTAGGTAAACAATATCGTCCCCTGCAAGGCAGAGTATCGTAAGCGCCTCTTTTTGTGAAAATAAGTTATGGTGCTTACGATATTCAGCTGTGCCATTTGCATCTTGTGATAAAGTATCTTAACCGCCAAAAATCTTCTTAATAGCTTAAAATCGTTTTAACCCAACTAATAAATATCGTATCCACCATAGAAAATAACGTAAGTGCCACTGGTCTGCCTACAAGAGACAACTTCAAAGGTAGTCGTCTGAGTACAGAAGATCTTTGGAATCGCAAGGGAACTGAAATTGAACTGTTTTGGTTGACAATGTCATTACAACGATTTCGCGCATTTCGAATGGACGACAAAGAAACAAGACCTCAAAGACAACAAACAGATAAATTAGCTGCAATTAGAGACATATTTCAATCGTTTATTCAAAACTGTCAAAAACATTATCATATTTCTAAGTATAGCACAGTTGACGAAAAACTGTAAGCCTTTCGCGGAAGGTGCAGTTTCAAACAGTATTGATAACTCCACCAATAATTGATAACCCAGAGACATCTATAAATAGTCCTATGTCAGAATTTAATGAGGCGTTTATTGAAGATATGCAAATGGACGATAATTTACATTCAGGGAGTGGTGCACATGTGAATGCTATAACTAATACCAGTAATCGTGAGAAAAAATTAAAAATACCAAAATCAATAACATGTAGAAAGCAGACTTTCACATTTACTAAAAGTAGAATATTTTATTCTTATGGATATAGTTTTCAAACAATTATAGAAAAACAAACTAGTAATACTAGTATAGATCAAGGAGATAATGTATATCATACTACACCACTATCAGTTTTACCAAATGATGTACTTGGGTTTTATTTAAATAATTACGAGATGAGTTTATTTACTAATAGAGGTTTAGCAAAAGTATTACATTGTAATGTTACAGTAGTACCACAAGGTTTAAGAACAGCTTTTGATACAAATACAACTTTATCTGGAACAGCAACTAGTGAACATTGTGCAATTGGAATGGCTGCAATCGGTTTAAATCAAAAAATGTATTGTTCTTTCCATAATTATTCAGCTGATGATACTACACCAATGGTTCCAAAAAGTGATACTAGTCCTGATTTAGATGGTATATTTAAAAAATATTATGGAACTGCTGATTTTATTAATAATGGTCCAATGTGTTTAGGTGTACCAAGACACTCTGATATGTATTTATGTTTACGTACAAATTCAAATAGAGCATTAGGCGGTTATATTACACATGATGAAGGTCACTATAATTTAGACAGACATATTGATCGATTTAATTTTATGCCTCATATTGGTGAAAAAATTATTGATTGGGAATATAAACCAGTTAATGGTTTTTTTAATGTTAACAAATCACGATATTCCATATACAGTAAAAGCAAGTGATGCTATTTTTGCTCAAGGTTTAACTCAAAAAATTCCTCATTATTTAACTGTAAATCAAGTTAAAGATGGCGTAGCAAATGTTGTATTTAATAATAATAATTATAATTTTCAAAGTAATAATTCTAATGTATCAGATAATATGAAATATAGTATTGACGGTACTAAAGTTTTTGATATACATGGTAAAATAAAAAATTATACTAAAAAATGTATACCAAATATTTTTTTTGGAATAATTCCTACTCCTCAATTAAATCCGTCTAATGATACAACAAATTTTCAAAATACTGCAGCATATTTTAGTGTTAAAGCTACTATTTCAATTGAATTAGATACTATATCTTCCTTTGGCATTGGAAGTGGTATTATTTCCTTCTAGAGGTAAAGTCATTTACGAGGGTTTTGAACCTTTAGGTTTAGAATCGTATGGTAATTAAAACACATTGTAAATTTTATAATATATTATGTAATTTAAATAAATTATATAAACATAAAGGAAATGGTTTTTTATTATAATTTTTCAAATACGGTGCTGATCTCCAATTATATGTTATTACACGATGTTTAAAAGCATCATCATTACTTAGCCATGATTTATTCGTTAAAACTATTATTGGCGTCCTCGAAATAACTGCATCACTTTGATGTTTTATTTTTCCATTTACATTATCTCATCCGAATAACATTTTTAATGTATCCATGGCACCTGGTTCTGCATTAGGCTCATTCCAAAGATTAACTCTTCTATTGGCAGCTTCCATTAATGGAAATTGTTGATATTTATTAAAATTTCCAATTAATCCAAAATTAAAAAAAAATTAATTACACAATCAAAAAAAAAATTTTTTCCGCTAGAAGCTGGAGCTATTATTTGTAAACAATTTACTTTTGGTATTTTTTTATCTAAAATATTTAAAAGATCTTGTAAAAAAGTTTTAATTATATCTTCATTATCATAAAATTGATAATATAATAGTTCATTTAAAATATTTATAGATTCTTCAATACTATAATAAAAATCATTTACATTTCCTTTAAAAGATGAATATAAAGGATTACAATTAATGCTATATTCATATATTTCTTCCACCGATTTATCTATAAAAAAATGATTAAAAACATTAAATACAGATTTTAACAATGGATGACTAGACAACAAAAATTTATAATTACTATTCATCCAACATCTAGAACCAATAATTCCTAATAAGGGGCTTGACGGAAATTGTTTGAGCCATTGTAACAATTCTTCTTCCGAATTTCCTTTTTTATATTTTCTAAAATAGTTATTCTTTTCATTGCTGTTTGAACAGTTTTGTTTACTAGCATTTGAAGGGGGTCTACTGGACTCCCCGTCAGAAAATTCATCCTCACTTGACCCTGCCTCCACCATTGGCTCTTGTCCAAGTTGGCAATATCTTTGGTACGATAAATTTCTAATTTCACTAGGTACTCTCCTCTTTCTCCCTCCGACTTCCATGTGACAAAATTGTCGCGGTGGTTTACAACAATACTTTGTGAGATTAAAGATGTATCTGGCACAGAAGTTATAGAATCGATGAAACCGTCTAGTCCTAATTTTGATAGGAATGCATTGGATTCTTGAACATCTGCATTTACCTCCTGCATACATGCAGTCATGGATGATGTGGGCATGATCGGTATGGAATACCCAGAAGAATAATCCTCCTTGAAATTTTTTTGATAAACATCTGTTAAGGAGATATGTGTTTGCTCTTTCATCAATGTTTGGCACAACGTCATGTATAATTCTTGTTCCTCTAATGCTATTTTGAATTCCTCGAAGGTAACTGTTGATCCCTGTAATGTCGATATTTTCTTCAATTGTTTCAAAATTTTGTTCCAAGTCGTTAATAATGTCTTCAATTCCCTCTTCTCCTCCAAATCTTTTTTGTGAATGGTGTGCGCTATTGTTAGTTCTAACAGACTGGTTATTACTTCTAATGCTATCCCCGATTGAGGCCAAATCAATTCCATCAATTTCAATAGACAAATTTGTTGACATGTTTCTGTTGTCTGTTGATCCATTTTTATTATCTATAAACTAATTTTAAAAAAAAATATAAAAATTATGCTTGCATCGTACAATAAATAGTTTTAGTATTTAAATTAAATATTTGAGTTTGAAAACATGTACCACTTATTTCAACGTCGTTACGGCAAATCATACAATGTAAATGGTATAAAGAATGTAAATGAACTATATCTACTAAAATAATTTCAGGAAAACGCCATTCCATACATAAAATATTTCTTCTGTGGAAACAATTATGACAAACAATTAATTCTCGTCCTGATGTAAACCCAGATAAATGATAAAACTGGTTACAATTAACAAAAATATCGTCACAGCGATAAAAATTATTCCATTCGGAATGAATGAAGTTCCAAACAGACGCCTCTGGAGTGGATCCATCATAAAACGATATATTATTAGATTCTTTTGGGCCAATTCTCTCTAGCATATATAAATTTTTTGTTGTTAAATAATCTTGATAATTATCTTCGAATTCTAATCGACATTTTCCAATTACATTTGATGCAGATAAAAAATCAACTTTTTATATGCTCGTGGTAATTTATATAAGACTTTCGTCTTAACAGACGACCCAGCAGGCGCAAATCGGAAAGTGGGGGGGAAACGAATCATGCAGCATAATCATGCCCTTCGGGCGATTGCTTCGATTGATATTACTATTTCAATTGAATTAGATACTATATCTTCCTTTGGCATTGGAAAAGCTTGTCACGCAGCTAATGATGAAGTGGTATTATTTCCTTCTAGAGGTAAAGTCATTTACGAGGATTTTGAACCTTTAGGTTTAGAATCGTATGGTAATTAAAACACATTGTAAATTTTATAATATATTATGTAATTTAAATAAATTATATAAACATAAAGGAAATGGTTTTTTATTATAATTTTTCAAATACGGTGCTGATCTCCAATTATATGTTATTACACGATGTTTAAAAGCATCATCATTACTTAGCCATGATTTATTCGTTAAAACTATTATTGGCGTCCTTGAAATAACTGCATCACTTTGATGTTTTATTTTTGCATTTACATTATCTCCTCCGAATAACATTTTTAATGTATCCATGGCACCTGGTTCTGCATTAGGCTCATTCCAAAGATTAACTCTTCTATTGGCAGCTTCCATTAATGGAAATTGTTGATATTTATTAAAATTTCCAATTAATCCAAAATTAAAAAAAAAATTAATTACACAATCAAAAAAAAATTTTTTTCCGCTAGAAGCTGGAGCTATTATTTGTAAACAATTTACTTTTGGTATTTTTTTATCTAAAATATTTAAAAGATCTTGTCAAAAAGTTTTAATTATATCTTCATTATCATAAAATTGATAATATAATAGTTCATTTAAAATATTTATAGATTCTTCAATACTATAATAAAAATCATTTACATTTCCTTTAAAAGATGAATATAAAGGATTACAATTAATGCTATATTCATATATTTCTTCCACCGATTTATCTATAAAAAAATGATTAAAAACATTAAATACAGATTTTAACAATGGATCACTAGACAACAAAAATTTATAATTACTATTCATCCAACATCTAGAACCAATAATTCCTAATAAGGGGCTTGACGGAAATTGTTTGAGCCATTGTAACAATTCTTCTTCCGAATTTCCTTTTTTTTTTCCAATGTAAATGGTATAAAGAATGTAAATGAACTATATCTACTAAAATAATTTCAGGAAAACGCCATTCCATACATAAAATATTTCTTCTGTGGAAACAATTATGACAAACAATTAATTCTCGTCCTGATGTAAACCCAGATAAATGATAAAACTGGTTACAATTAACAAAAATATCGTCACAGCGATAAAAATTATTCCATTCGGAATGAATGAATGAATTTCCAAACAGACGCCTCTGGAATGGATCCATCATAAAACGATATATTATTAGATTCTTTTGGGCCAATTCTCTCTAGCATATATAAATTTTTTGTTGTTAAATAATCTTGATAATTATCTTCGAATTTAATAATAAAAATGTCTAAACTACAAGTTGTTAATGAACTTCATAAACCAGCTAGAGTAAATTTTTATATTTTCCATAACCCAAATACTGTATTTGATCCCATAGAAATCCAAGTATGGCCATCGGTTATCTTTAGTATAGGACCATAACCTTGTTGTTTAGCTTCCAAAAATAATTTTCCACTACTTACTATATCCTCATAAATGGTGGAAGCCATCATTTCATCAATTCTGCCATTGCAAGTTAAAAACATTTCCCATTCTTCACAAGCGCTATAGAAAATCCTTTGTGTTAACCAGAGCTATGTACAACTTGAAGAAGAGCAGTTGTGCTACTCTTGCTATTTTGAGGTGGCGGAAGTATTTAATGAAAACACACAACACATAGTTCAAGATTTTAGTGGCTCAGCTACCCATCTACCAGGACATTGCCATAATTGTTCAGCGTGTGAAGAACCACTGTATAATTTATGTTTAACAAAGTATTGTACAAAATGTAATAATCAATAAAAATATTTATAGTTTCTTAAATCTTTTATTTATACAGGGGTACGTGCTTGCTCCATAACTAAACATTAAACTTAATTTTTTCTGTATTGCTTGTGTTATTAACCTAAAAGTCACTGTAATTTCTTTGATCATTATCGAAAAATATGATTACATTTACCGTTGAATAGAGAATTCAAAAACCTTTCAAAAGAAGTGTTTCACACATTTTTAAATTTAATAAGTAAGGGTTGGTTACCCCTTTTTAATAAAGGGTGGTCTTTAGAAAACATTTTTTTCTATTCAAATAGAGTGGAAGATGTATAATATCCATCTACAAAAAATCTTTTCTTAATTTTCATTAATAAACCTAAAACAATTTTTTAACTATCTAATAGATTAAGTTAGAATTAAATTGCTCATTGGTCACTATCCATCCGCTGTCACTTTTCTTGCGAACGTCAAAGGAATTTTCGCCGCACAGGATTTATATGTTGACGTGTTTACGTACACAACGCACACAAATAAATCGACAATTGAATAAATCTCTATGTATGCTGTTTGCCTGCATTGTTGAAGTTTTTACATTGTTTATTATTATTTTAGTATTTTAACAGTTTTTACTTAGTTAAGTTATTTAGTGAACCTTCTTTATGAGTATGTCACAACATTTGATATTAAAGAAAAGGTGTGCTGCTAATACTGAGCACTTTAATTAAGGACCATCAAAAAAAAACGATTGTGGATAAAACATTTATACCAAAGCAGAAATGGAAGTAAAGGTTATAAAATGTATTATCCCTAGATGAAAGTACCGGACACTTTAAATTTTTTTTAAGAATGTCTGCCCAAGATTTTGAACTTTTGTTAAATCTGATTGGACCAAAGATTCAGAAGATATTTTGAGGACATAATTTTGTTTGGTTTTCAGATTTCCGTTTTGTTATAATAATATTGATAAAGCCAGAAAAATGATGTTATCTCTAAATAATTGTTGTCATAGCACTAATTGGAATTGATATGAAATTTATATCGATACTTGATAAAAAAACCAACCAACAGCCCACGCACAAACGGTGCAAGGACACAACTCGCACAACAAAAATGTTTATTGATGTGGACTTAGCTTTATATTAATTTGTTTTCTTTATCATAAAATTTGTGTTATTAGAAATATGGATACCCTTCTAAGTCGAAAAAGAAAAAATGGTAAGAAAAGTTTTTTTTATTAAATAAAACAAATAAACAAAAAAATTATTTTAAACATTTAAATGTATTCGCCGTCTCTAATGCCTTTTCTTTTTTATTAATTTTTCTGTTTGAAATTACCTTTTTCCTATATATTTTTAATTTTTGGTTTAAAACCTCTTTTTTCTTCAAATTATCGTTCACAAATTTAGATGTATATTTTAAAAAATTTAGAATAGGCATTATAAAAATATTTAATGCTGTTGTCCTCTTCGAATAACGTTCGATCTAGTTCTTCATTCGTATCCAGGTCTTCCTTGTTATTTTCATTGCATTCTTGCATTTCTTCCTCCACTTCTCCGTTTTCAGCCTGTAGTGAATTTTAATATGGTATGAAATAATAAAAACTATTTAAAAACCATATTACTTACTTTTCTTTCAGAACTTTCCATGTCAATATTCTCTTCGTTAAGAAGCACCTCTAGGGAATCTTCCTCTTTTATTCGTGGTGTTGGCATTTTTGACACCCTCAGCGAATCTTGGGTAACCAATGGGCTTGTGGTCATCTATTTTAGATGCCATGGGTTTTCAATTATCCCTACCACTATTTATTTAAATAACTCATAATTTTTGCAGATTTTTTAGTTTTTTTTTTGAACGTTATACTTCATTTCGAAAATTTTTAGATTTTTAAAAATGTATAATTTTTTTTATACATTTCTACATATTTATAGTATTTATCCCACAATCATTAAAAAGAAAAAGGGGTTATAGCCAATCACAACTTAAAAAGATATTAATAAATTAATTTTAAAACCAATAACTTAACAAAACAAGTAAGGAGAGGGGGAAGTGGGTGTGGTAATTTATTTAATTTTTAATGCCAAATATTAGGCATATGATACTTTTAAAATTTATGCGGTATTTTTTATTAATCTGAAGATCAAGTCTGTTGATAAGTTTATTTTTATATTTTATATCCCTCTAGATTATTAATTATTTTCTGTGGGATTAAAGGTTTAATATTTGATTTTTTAATTATAAAAATAATATAACTTGTATAATAATATTTAATTTTGAGCTATACACTACCTGTACCAAGAAAGAATACTCTAATACTAATAAATTATCTCATTGCCTCATTTTCAAGTAATTGTGTAATTATATGTTGGGCTACACAATGCACAATGTGGCCTTTATCCCCCTCATCCTTACTTTCTGCAAAATGTGCGCCTGCACAATGTGTAGCCGATGACCTCGATTAACTTCCTCCTTATCCCTATCCTTGCTACACAATGTGCAGCAAGGATATATCACTACTGCTATGTGAATTTTGTTTCTTAAAGAATTGTCTACGTATCCTTCTGCTACATTGGTTGATTTCCAACCTCCGTGTCTCTTCAAGTTGGTTATACTATCACCACTATCACTGAGTAAAGTGGCTGAGCTCCTGCGTAAATAGTGTCCGGTGTATTCTTTGGGATTAGGTAATTTAAGAAATTCAGCAATTGTGCAGGCGATTTTTCCAAAAGTGCGAATACCAATGGGTTGTATAGAACATTTGCCGTTTTTATAATAAACAAATAATCTACGATGTGGCGTGTTTGCTTGACGTAATGACAAATATTATTTTCTCCAATGGCGACAAATGTTCTTTCCATATTCGTTTTAGAATTAATAATTTTAATCAAATATGATTTATCATCCAAATTCATTTTACAAAGCGTTTAACGACGAGTGCCTGCCAAACCAATTATTAATGCATACTTAGATACCAAAATCGTTCCGAAAGTAACAAGAATCGTTCCGAAAGTGAAAAAAATCGTCCCGAAAATAGCTACTTTCGGTGATTTGTGTAAATTGGTACTTTCGATTTAATAAATCATACCTACCGAAAATTTTGTTTTCGAGACGGCTGCAGAAAAAATATATTTTGTTTTCAATACAATTAAATATATTTCATCAATGTTGCAGTCTTGTATAATTTGCAACAAATTGGGCTCTCATCCTATTCCCCTCTAACTAAATGAGGGTTTCTTCTCACTCTTGGATCGACATCCCGGTCTACATGAAACATCTCAAAATCCACATTATGTGATTCTTGGTCTGCCGGTGGCAAGTCAATATTATTTTCGACCCAAAATTGCACAAGCATTTATTATTTTTGAGGCTTTTGTAGGACTATGTTTTAATAAACACCAAAATCTCGCCTTTAACACACCATTGCAACGCTCAAATTGAACATCAAGCAGTTTTAAATGCAGCATTGCATAATGCTTTTAGTGAATTGGGTACAGGGTACAGGATAATAAGAGAAAAAACTCGGGACGCGCTAATATCTGTTCTGAACACTCAACAGCTTTTGGAACTCAAAGCTTCAGATATAATTGCTACAATTGAGGAAGAATCGGACATAAGAGAAGTGAATGTCGCAGTAAACCTAAAAATATAGATTCTAAAACTCAGAATAAACAACCGAGAAATACAAACCAGTATCAAAACGCCAATCAATATCAGGCAACAGGCATAGACCAATGTCAAGCAGTCATTATATAGCAAATATGGAAGAATCTGAAGAAGAAACAATTAGCTATGTAGCAGGAAGTGTTTCAGAACATACCGTTGATAACCATATCAAGGATATGGTCCGTATATACACTTGGTTACTGGTTACTTGGTTGGACAAAAAGCAGTGACCATTTCCTGAAACTTCGGTGAATTATCTGTCACCAGAGCAACCGTACTTTTAATTCATTTCTATAACTCATAGTGGCTTTGTACTTACAATACTCTTCTTTATTAAAAAACTTTAACAAAATAAGTGGTTTTAATATCGATAAACAAGAGTATTTAACCGTAACCACTCACAACTTTTCTTGTCATTTGTCATTTCAGATTATTGTTTATGATCAAGGCTGATATGTTTATGTGCTTAAGATTAACATTTTTAGTGATTATAAAGAGTATAAATTATTAATCAAAAAATGTCCTTATGAAAGAAAAATATATATTACTGTTACGGGTTGATTTGGCCACTCAGCCGCAACATTGAAATTCTATCGCCCTGTACACGGTTTTGATCGGATATGTTGCCGCTATCAGGACGTCTGTTTTTTTGATTGCAAAATTACTTGAAGGAAAAACGTCATTTTTGGAGTTTCGGGAATAATTTGGAAAATTGATATTATAGACCTGGAAGTAGTTCCCTATTAATTTAGAGTTCCTTATTGAATTTAGTTCAGGAAGAGCGGAGTGTCGGTTATTGGATTTATCCTTGATCAGCTTGAGGACCCCCGAAGGAGGTAAAAATAATTTTAAAAGAGTAAATAATTTAAAAAAGCTAAGTCATATTAAATCTATAAATTTATAGGGTTCCAGCTAGGGGTACGTTCGGCCCATTTAGAGTTCCAGTTAATGCTCGTCCAGACATGTGACCAAGGCAACCGAAGGCACATATCACCGCATTCGGCGTTGGCCTGTGCTCAGATTTGGCATACTGTCCAAACTCATTCCGAACTCGTTGTTAGTTTGCGTTTGGAACCCTTCGTTGGTACATGTCGCATGCATAGGGGAAGGCGGGGCGTAATGTATCGATATATCGGAGATTTATGCACTAAAACTTATAGCATTCGGTGGAAGAACAGCGATTGTATCAATCGTTTGTCCGAGCTAGTCGTCGCTGATACTTAAAAAGTATATGTTGTGTTCTCAGATTTTTCTTATTTTTTCAAGTAATTTTATAGATATCGTGTGTTTTTATTCTAAGGTAAGTCATTTTCTATTAATTGCACTTGATTGAAAATTGGATGGTATGCAGACTTATGAATGCTTTTTAGAATAACGTACACGTGGTCTCGTTCTGCCCGACGTCTGATTCTGCCCCTTCAGTCTAGTTTTGACTGTGATATTTGTTAATTTTAGATGGTTCGTAACTATATTAGAAAAACAAATCGGCAGGAGTGGTCCCTCGACGCTATGAAGCAGGCAATATCGGCAGTTATAAATGAGGAACTGGGTTTAGATATAGAGCTTCATCTCAATTCAGTGTACCGAAATCAACTTTGGACAGGTATGTTAAGAAAAGGCGAGAAAATCATGTCATGAAAATAGATAAAAAAGCCGGAGAATTTAGATGTATCTTCACAGATGAGCAGGAACTCGAGTTAGCAACATACCTCAATGATATGGAGAAACGGTTATTCGGTTTATGTATGAAAGATTAGCGTATCAGTTGGCAATGCGTAATAATATTTCTAACAAGTTCAACAAAGACAGGGAAATGTCCGGGAAGATTGGATGGCTGGTTTTTTAAGGAGACTACATTTCTGACTGAATGTATTGACAAATATAAATTAACAGCCGACAAGATTTTCAACTGCGATCACAGTTAATCCCAAGAGTCATTCGAAAATACTTGCAACAAAGGGAAAGCGGCAAGTTGGAGTAATCACGTCCAGTGAGAGAGGTCAAACGGTGACAGTCGAGATATGTGTTTCAGCTAGTGGAGCTTATATGTCCCCTATGCTTATCTTACTTATTTTAGTTCGAACGCGGATGAGGTCTAATCCCGGAAAAGTAGTGACCTTATTCCAAATTTCCACTTTATTTAGGGCTGCATTTATTCATGCATGTACAATGCAGAGCGCTTTAAAAGGATTCAAAAAAATGGGGATTTGGCCTCCAGATAAAACTGTTTTTACTGATGACGATTTTCTTCCATCAGCGACAAAAGATATTCAAATAGCCGATTCAGGGAGTAGCACCAATCAAGTTATTAATGAGGAAGTCAATGAACGAAATTCTGAAATAGTTCATCCACAAGTAATAAGTGAAAAAACTTCTGTAATAAGTAACACCAATAGGTCCAATCTACCGCAATGTTCTTGGATGCCATTTCCAACAGCATCACCGAAAGATGTGATGTTTTGGCCGTTCCAAAAGTTCAACAGAACAAGCAAAGAACGGCTAGAAAAAAGGAAAAACCAATTTTTCAAACAAAACAATTTCATTGGCATCACAAATTAGTGCCCCAACAAATATAATGAAAGAGAAAGTAGTGCCAAAAAAGAAAATGTGTAGGTCTGTCTAGAAGAAAACCTGATTCCCCCGATACAGATACGGACGCAGAATGCTTGTATTGTATGGACTTCGATTCAAAGTCTACCGAAGGATGGAGATCCTGTTCATTCTGTCAAAAGTGGGCACATAACTCCTGTGTCGATGTAGAGAGTGACGACGATGAAGCCGTTTTTATGTGTAAACTGTGTGTCGTATAATAAATATTTTTCTCTTACTTTTTGTATTATTTACAACTATCAACTCACCATATCAACTAATACTCATTCCGCCCCACGTGCGGGGCAGAATGAGAAAAATGCAATATTTTAAATATGTCAAATTTACTATCATCTTATACGATTATTTAAATTTTTCTTGATTCTTAATATTTTCAAAGTTACTTTGAAGTTAGCCGTCTCAATCCGCTCCACCTTCCCCTACATAATTTAAATAAAATGTCAAGTGACGATGACTTATTAACACGTATGATTAAAAAAGAGGACACACGTTTCAGAAAGGCTATACCACCTCAAGAGCGATTAGCCTTAACATTATCAATTTTTTTTGCTTTATTTATATTCGATATTAGTTGGATCCTATAGTATGGGATGATATCGATATAAACTAATGAATTGTATGCATTTATATTATCATTCCATTCCATTATAAATATAACAATTATTTTTAAAAATTTTATGTAATTATAACTGTTGGGATCAAATGTCGACGAACGAATAAAATGCCAACAAACTCTGTCAAAACTTGATAACGAATTTCTTTGATGGACCGCTCCCCGAGCGAAGGCACATTTGCCCGTTGCCGTTCGTTCAGTCGCCGCTGTCTACACCTAGACCAACATCATCGAATATGGTTTTCACATGTGCCTTCTTTTGCGTCCGGTCGCATGTCTGGACGCACCTTTAGGGGCACGTTCGGCCCATTTATAGAGTTCCACTTAGGGGCACGAAGGATAAGAAAAAGAAACCAATAAATGAAGACCTAAACGCAACTCTCGATGAGTTTGAGAAAATACGTGAGGAACACCAAGACGCCATTATAGATGCGCTAAGGAAGGAAAATGAGACACTAAATAAGCAGATAGCAAGGCTTATGAAGCAAATGACAGAGCAGGCACAGCAATTGTCACAACTAATGACATTGATGAAACAAAAGGAAAGCGAGACGCCCATGAACGTTACCAATGTTCCACTCCCAATTGCCTAAAACGAGGACCCTGACTACCAAAAGTCAAAAAATCAACTAAAAAAAGAGAGAAGAAAAAGACGCATCCAAGAAACCACACTAGGAAGCGCCGGATGCGCCACTTCCTCGTGGACGACAACGCCCGAGGGCAACAAACGGCCTAAAACCGTTCACCCAGAGGCAGTCGTAAGAGGAGGGTTCTCTCAAACGTAGAGAAAAGGTACCTCCGATTCATATCAGCTACGGTCCACTAAACTGGACACAGATAAAAGCCAAGATTATAGAAAAAGACATCCACTACGAAAATGCCGCAATTCGCAACCGCGAAATCAGGGTGTGACCAAAGACGACCACCACAAATTATTAAGATTTTTGGACCCAATAGATGCCAAATACCACACCTACCAACTCGAGGGAGAAAAATGCCACAAAGTAGTACTCCGAGGAGCCCCAGAAGATACCGACCCGACAGAAATCGGACTAGACCTACAGGGACAAGGATTAAGCCCAATAAGAGTGCAACAGATGCGCTCTAAGAGAGGAGAAAAAAGCAACTAGCTCTCGTTCTAATCAACGTGTCTCCTGCAGAACGGGAAGCGATGATGAGGGTAACATGATGCGTAGGACTGTCGTACGCATCGAAAAGTTATGTACATCAGCGGCCCCCTCACAATGCTACAGGTGCCAAGGCTTCCACCCAGATACAATTTATAAGAGACTGATTGAAGGGTAGGCGGTATAAGGCATAACGTTTCTGAGCAACTAACCCGCGCATCGAGTCGATGCAGTCGCGCGTACTACAAGACTGTTTTACATAAGCAGAATAGAATAAAATAGTTTAAAATATTATAAATTACATTACACTTTAACATATCGCCTTTAATGTCGAAAAATATTATAAAATAACCTAGTATATTAACGTTTAAGTCATTAAAAATGAAAATATACAAAATCATTCATACATTGGTTGGTGTGAATCTGGCTTGTGTTTGTCAAAGTCAAAGCCAAGTGAAAGTGTCAAAAATTAGTATTGCGCGTGAGGGCGAGGGTGAGTAGGATTTAGGATAGTTTTAAATTTATTTAGGATTTTAGTTCTAATAAAGGAAATAAAAGTAAGTGAACCTTTAAAATGTCATCACCAGGTATAATTCTTCATAGTTGTATTGCAAAATTGTAATAGTAAATATTTTTGGCCACTTCGCAATTTGGAGTTTAAGAACGAAACATTTTTCAAATTTCCATCTGATATTAATCAAAGGGAACAGTGGTACAAAATTTTAGAACTTCCTTATACATCCAAAGATCAAAGGTTGTGTGAAGATCATTTTGATGATAATGCATTACGCAAAATACTTAATAAATTTGCTTTACCTTTGGAACCCTTGCATCACACACCACCAAAAGTAGTTGAACGTAATAATAATAATAATACCCAAGCAGTTGAAACTACCGTATTGCCTGTAAAAAAAAAAACTTATTTTTTCTAACAATAATGATAGTCAAACTCAATTTGCACATGTACCTAAAAAACAATGTTTGGAATCTAGTATTTTAAGTAAAATAAATGAAACTAGAGTCAGTAATTTATCTCCCAAGAAGAAGAAAATGTATTATATTAATAAAGATAAGAGAAATAGAATTTGTAAATTAAAAAAGGCATTTCTCAGTAGTAATAACAAAATTAAAAAAGCTGTTAAATGTGAAGTTATTTCAAAATTTTAATTCAAAATTAGATCCAGCAGACATGGATTTTTTAAAAAGTAGTACTGCTAACTGCAAGAAACATAAACCTTCATGGTCAATAACAGATAAGGCCCATTCATTAGTCATTTATAAAAATGGACCACGAGCACATAATTTTTAAAACGTTTTATAGCTTTGCCCAGTAAATCTACTTTACAGTCACTTCTAAGATCAGTGCCATTTGAAACTGGAATTAATAAAGCAATTTTTGATAGGCTTAAAGAAAAGGTTGTGAAAATGAAGCACATTGATAAAAATTGTGTCTCATTTGATGAAATAGCTTTAAAAGAACAATTGACTTTGGATGTGGCTAGCGACAAAATTGTAGGATTTGTAGATCAGGGTAGCAATTTAGACAGAAAGTTAGAAACTGCATTGGTGTTTGTAATTAATGGATTGCATAAAGCTTGGAAGCAGCCAGTGGCTTATTATTTTACTAGGGATCAGGTTAAAACTCCAGATTTGAAATTGATTATTGTAGAGGTAATTTCAGCACTACAAGATGTAGGATTAAATGTAATGGCAACTGTTTGTGATCTAGGGAATACCAGTCGAGCAGCTCTGAGACAATTAAGTAGACATTGGAAAATTGAAAAACCTGGTCCTTATTTTTTTGTAAATGGAAAGAAAATAATAACTTTATATGACCCTCCTCATCTTTTGAAATGTACGAGAAATGCTTTTCATATTGATAAAACAAAAAAATTTGAGGCTTTGCACAAAATTACAGAATCATTTTTTGATCTTCGTAGAAACAGTAAAATTAAAATTTCAGCTGCTGCAAAAATAATGAGCCGCCACACTATGGCTGCTACCATTGAAAGTTTAATTGTTCCTGGTAAATTACCATCTGAGGCTATCTATACTGCTGAATTTATTGAGGGCCTTTCACAAGTTATTTGACAGTTTTAATGGTAGGAAACCAACCTTTGATGCTGGTAAGGCCCTTAGACGGTGTGTTTCAAAAAAGTCAAACCTCTGCGTTTTTGGAATTCTATGTTGCCAAAAATAAAATCTTGGAAGTTTTTACCGAAAAATGGGAAGGCTACGAAAACCAAAATGCCTTTTAAAACATCTTGGTTTAACTACTATTAGATTGTTAACAAGAAAATGTTGGAAATTAGGATTCAAATTTATTAGAACGCGTTCTTTAAATCAGGACCCACTTGAAAATATGTTTGGGGCAATTCGGCAGTATGGTGCTGCCAATACCTCTCCAAATTGTTACCAATTTATATCAGCTTTAAAAACGTCAATTTTAAATAGTTTAGTTTCTGCCAACACAAATTGTGAAGCAGATTAGATAACTTAAATTCTTTTTTAAATGTTCATAATTAACCAAAACCATTAAATTCTATTACAATTAATGAATTGGAAAATATTGAATTCCCGTTTTTAGATTCAGAATTAAATGATTCAAATTTTGTTGTTAAAAAAATTACAACTTTTAATTGCGAAGAATGTAAGGCTAATTTGCAGACATACATTTTAGACGTTCACCATATTTTCACTTCCTTCAAAGAAAAGCACGTCTGATTTATGTTCAAAGGCAAGTCATTAAATTTCTTTCAATGCTGCATGACATTGTATACCATATTTTACCACTTTTAGGTCATGTAGAGAATATTTTTGAAAAAACGGAACTCTTTGCAAAAGGTCATATTAATTTTGATTGGTTCACCTGTCAAGAACATAAATCATACGTATTTTCTCAGCAAAAGTTTGCGTCCCCTTATTAATTAAAAAATATTATAATGAAGGTAAGAGGACTAACAAATAAAAATAATTCTTTTTTTTTGTAACTTAGTGTACTGCGTTTAATTTTTTTTTCTTTTCTTTTGTCTTCATGGAACTGGAGAATCTTGTTATTTCCTTTTTATTAAAATATGTTGTTTTTGTCAATAATTTTAAAATAATGTGCAATTTGATGTGATTAGCTTTCTTAAATATAATGTAATTTTAGTAAAAATATGTAATTTTGTGATTAATAATATATAAATGTTTGATAAATTGATAATATAAATGTAGATTATTTTTTTAAATTTTGTGATACTAATTTACATTTTCTAGTTAGGATAGAATATTTATGTTAAACTGGTTAACAGATAGATTATAGAATAAGAATTTAACTAATGTACAATTTTAAGTGATATTAGAATAATTTTTTTAATAGCAGGAAATATTGATGAAAATTTTTTTTAATAATGTAACTGTAATAATTTAATCCAAAGATAGAATAAGAATTTTAAAGTCCTGGTGCGCTGCTGTCAACGCGATGCCAACATGCGTCTTTAATGAAAACTATCTCCACTCTAAGTAACTTTTCACCCCTTGACCCCTAAGTCTAAAAGTCTAAAAGTTTTGTACCAACTTAGTATACCCAAGTAGATTGTCGGAATCGAATAAATTGTTCCAGTACGACAAGAAAGTCGAAGTTCGCCCCAGGTTCTTCTATTAAACAGAATAGTTCTGCTGTTACTTCCACAGTTGTAGTTCCCAGGAAAGGAAAATTTCGAACACTCGTTCCATGTACCAGTCAACAAAAAGAAGTTGTTAAAAAATATTTTAAAAGGCATACAGAATCAAAGACACCCCCGAAACGTAAAGAATTTGAAGAGCTTAAGGAACATAAAGAATTGCTTAATAACAAAGATTGGCTTAAAATAAATGTATTTATACAAAAAGAAACAATAAGGAGTAAAATAGAAATTTAAATGTAAAAAAGGTCCCGGTCAGAAAGGTTTGAAGAATTTTACACTGAATTTTTAGTCAATTTGACCGGGATTTTTTTTACATTTAAATGGTGCGGGATTCTTTTTCACCCGATTTTATATGATGTTTGTGTTATTTATGTTTATTTTTACTGACAATAAAAGAGATAAAATTATACCTCATCGTTAGTAATAAACCATCCAAAGTTTCGTTCCAGCACCTGCTATACTCATGTATATTTACCCATATAAATTTCCTCTATTATTTTGTCAAGAAATTTGAGAACATTACATGGACACAACAATGTATAATATACACCAAAAAGGAGTCAAGAAGGTTGCTTTATGAAAAGAGACAATGAAGTACTGAAAATATGTAGAAATTCATATACTTGAAAACCTGTTGGAAGTAAATATTAAAATGACAACCATTCTTTAAAAAACATTTTAAACCAATATTCGCGCCAAAAATTGATCTAACCTTACTGGAGACGAAAAGTTTATCTGAGGAAGAACTTATATAAAATTGAAGTATATCACCACTAGTTATAGAATTTGAATTTAATATGTCTATATGATCAGTCTTTGTTTTATATAAAACATTGAGGTTGGTTGGATGACATTGAATCTTTTCAACTTGACCAGTAATTGGTATTTTATATTTATTTGTGTTATTATCTAGTCGATAAAAACCATCATTACCTTTCTGTCCACGAATAGTAAGTACGCATTTAATGTGATAATTGGTGGGTTGACAAATATAAAATGAAGATGTTGGGATAGATGAAACAATCTCAGTCGAAGAAGGTGTAGGTGATAAATAATGTTGATTGAACTTGTTGAGAGGCATGTTTAATAATGAGTGTTAATTTATAACATTAAGTATTTATAAGATTATTCCGCCCTCCCGTAGTTCTTCTATAATTGAAACAATTTCGTTATGGTGTCCTGTATTTCCAGCTGCTTGAGAAGCCAGAAGCAAGTTTAATCTGTCAACCAATTCATTAAAGTCATCAAAATATTTATAATCAATAGAATCATTTGTATACTTCATCATTGTTAAATGGCCACCTTTTTTTTTCATATTTCGAGTAGTTACACCGCGTAATAATGATGATGGTATTGAACCGCTTCGTTGTCTCATTCCGTATTTTTCCTTATATAACTATATATTATTGAATTATACTTAATTCTAATATCATCTGGGAAAATTCTTATAGGTAATTCGGGATTATTTTTTCGGCGATGTGCATTTGTTCGCTTTATTATGTCTACATAATTTTTAACATCATTTGCTGTATATGTAACAGGTTCTTTTTTGAATAATAATTCATAGATGCCTACTGTTCCCGGGTATTTAATATTTTTAATTGTAATATTCGGTCCAGAAATTTGTTTCCCATTTTTCGCAATGTTTTCAAAATCGACAATTGAATCACCAATATAAAATTTATCTTCTAAAGGATTATGAAACAATCCCAAAATATGATCAAATTCTCCATCAGTATCCCGTATCATTGACTCAATATGCTCTCTAGGTAATGGTGTTTCATACTGATCAAAATACTCCCGCAAAACTTGTGGATTATTCATGCTTTGATAAAAGTCACTAAGGGTTTGATCAATAAACTCATCTTGTATTGTTCGATCTGGCAGTTCTCCACTCTCATTTTTTGATTCATAAGTCTCACCATCATTAATAAATTGTGTGCTATTGAGTAATGGTTGTGTATTTTGATCTGGGGTGTTATATGTATGCTAATTGATAATAAGGTTTAACGGACTTTAACGGTGTTAAATTAAATGAACTGCTTGGCTGTTCTGGATCTTCTTGTTTAATTGGTTTTCCTAGAGAAGAAACCAATTATTTAAGTGGTTGGTATGATCTATCCAATTTTGTTTGCGATTCATGTCTTTGACGTTTAAAAAGTTTATATTTTTTTTTAATAGCTTTTCGTGATTCGAGAAGTTGTTTTCCCAATTGCTCATTCATTGTTACTAATATATTCTGTATTGTCACAGTTTTATATAGGAATCAAACCCTTTTCGATATCTACCAGAGGATAAATCACAATCTTTATCAATTACCAGAAAACCAAACTTATCAATCCAACAAGAAGTACCAATATCTTTGAACTGCTGGAAACTCATATCGATGTTGGCATGATCATCATATATGTGTTTCAAATTTGTTATGTCTTGCATGAAAATAATTAAAAGGTTGGTATTGTCTCGAATTAATTGTTTAGGAATAGCTGAATAGGTCTGGCATATGTAGAAACAGTCTGTATTTCTATGCCGACTGAAACTAAAGTAATTTTTGATAATGCTTTGATCACAAGATGTCACATCATCAAATATAATAGTTGAATTATTTCTGATGTTTTCAGGAGGAGGTATATCATCACTGTTGTTGTATTCATGATACTGAATTTCTCGAATAGGCTCCAGCAAAGCCTTTAAATATTGATATTTTGGTTGCTGAAGGGATTTTGAATAAAGGTAAACATTTTCAAATCTTATCCCATTAGGGTGTTCTAGAAGAGTTAGCATGACGTTGGTTTTCCCAGATCCGCTAGGACCAACAATAAGACCTCTTTTCGCATCTCCACCAAAAATTTTATGTTTTGTGGAAGTCTGACTTGCGATATCATAATTTTTTACAGGTAGAGAAGTTTTCTATTTTTCAATCTTCATTATGCATATGTTATGATTAAACTGAGGGTATTAGATAGTTGTAAACATATATAAAGGGTGAATTATATATAAATAGCTTAATGGCGAAACACAAGCGGATTAGTTCACTTCGAAGAGGAAAGGGGATAGTAAATTCTTTAATAAACAAACTTCCTGTGGAAATCCACATTCCTGGTGGCTATCAGTATTGCGGTCGTAAGTACCTACTTATACATAATTTTTGTTTTTCTGCAACTTGTGGTTTTTCTTTGCTGGAACAAAACTACAAAAGCTCTTGACGCGTGGTGATCCTGGCATTAATCCATTAGACGAGGCCTGCAAAGAACACGACGTTTCTTATTCCCAAAATAAAAAACTTGAAGAGAGACACATTGCTGATCAAATTTTAGAAAATAAAGCCTAGGAAAGAGTTAAAGCCAAAGACGCAAAGTTTGGTGAAAAAGTAGCGGCTTGGTTAGTTACCACAGGAATGAAGGCAAAACGTAAACATGGTATGGGTATCAGATCGAAGAAAACGGGGAAAAACGGAAATTAAAAAAAGGTGGAGCTTTAAAGAAAAAACGAGTTATTCGCTCACCAAAAAAGGGTTGTTTTTTACCATTTCTTCTACCTCTATTAGGAGCGCTCGGAGCAGTTGGTGGAGGAGCCGCTGGGATAGCGAAAGCAGTTAATGATGCCAAATCTAACCGTGAACAGTTGGCTGAACAACAAAGACATAATTTAGCAATAGAGCACGCTGCAAAAACTGGAAAAGGATTTTATTTAAGATCTTATAAAGGCTATGGCTTACACCGTAAAGGAATGGGGTTTTATTTAAAACCGTATTCAAAAAACTCCCATTGAAATTACCTCAGCACATAATGACCAACATTGATCTCAGCAAATATGCACGTTTATTAAAAATTCCTTATTTTCGCGGTGTTTATATGCGCGATTCACTACCTCAGAGAATTAAATTAGATGAGTCTAGTATCATTAATCTTGACAGTAAAGAAAAGCAAGGAACCCACTGGGTTGCATACATTAAAAACCACAGCAATGTTACTTATTTTGATAGTTATGGAAATTTACCACCTCCAAAAGAATTAGTACAATACTTTAAAAGTCGAGGTGCGGTTCGAATTAAATATAATTATGATGTAGTACAAAAATATAATTCCTACCACTGTGGGCAGTACTGCCTTAAATTTTTATATAATCAATACAATAGTAATAAATGATTCATTTTGTTTTCGACCACTATGTCGTATACATTTACTCTAAGCGGTAAATCATCTGTTCTAAGTGATGATTTTAATCCACCAATATATTTGGATGAGGGTGAGTATGAGATAGGATTAGCAAATTTTGATACTTTCAACAACATACCAAATATTGTTGAAAAAAATAATGTCTTGGTTTGGGGTAAAAATAGTGAATTTCGATATGAGATCACAGTAGGTGCATACGAAATATCGGATATAATACAAATTATAGAACGAGAAATGTTTAAAATTGGTATCACAACAACACAAATTATACCTGATGAAAAAACATCGAAAGTAACTATAAAGAGTACCGAATGGATAAATTTCGAAGTTGATAACTCCATAGGAAGTTTATTTGGATTTCCTAAAATGAAGCTGGAACCAAACATTATCCACACTTCTGTATACTTAGTAAATATTCTAAAAGTAAACACAATTTGTATTGATTGCAATATTGCAATCGGATCGTTTTTAAATGGAGATCCTGTACATATTATACATCAATTTTTTCCTCAAGTTCCAAATGGGTATAAAATAGTCGAACAACCCCTGACAATACTTTATTATCCAGTTAACATTAAAACGATAAACAACATAACTGTCAGAGTTTTAGATCAAGACCTTGCTTTAGTAAATTTTAACAACGAAACTATTACTATTCGCCTACATTTACGAAAAAGTGAATAATGTTTTGGTATTTTCATCCCTATAAAAGCAGCTACTATAGAGAAACAATTAGTAGAAGAAAACCCATTGCACTGTTAACTTCAAAAAACCGCAACTTTTTAATATCACTGGGATTTAAAGTTTTAGTATAATGGAAATTCTTAATGTAACAGGTCAGCCATTTAGTGATAATACGATTGAGGATTATCAATTTCATTCTTACCAGCCTTTTGCATCTTCCAATTTAAATTATAACGATGGAATAAGAATTCCAGTTCAAGATTTAGAAGCATATACTTTTCCAGGCAACAGCTTTTTATATATCGAGGGAAAAATATTAACTGATCAAGATAAAGTTCCCACTAAATTTAAGTTTATTAATAACGGGATCGCTTATTTGTTTAGAGAATTAAGATATGAATTAAATGCCGTTACAATAGACTCTGTACGAAATGTAGGTCTAGTTTCTACCCTGAAAAATGATCTTTCTCTTAATGAAAACGAAAGTAAACTTATGCAGAATGCCGGATGGTGTCCTAAAGACAGTGTTCATATTGATGGAAAGGGTAATTTCAATTTTTCTATTCCCTTAAAACTTTGGTCAGGGTTTTTCGAGGATTTTAGAAAAATAATCATAAACATGAGACAGGAGCTTGTTTTAATTCGGGAAAAAGATGACATTGATGGAGTTATTGCTACAGATCAGACGGAAAAACCAAAAATAGATATAACCAAAGTATGTTGGAATGTTCCTAGTATTATAGAACAAGTTAGGATAAATAAAATAATTAAAAGTAATGTTGATTTACCTTTAAAGTTTAGAAGTTGGGAGTTAATTGAATATCCTGCTTTGAGTAGTACAACAAGACATACTTGGCCTGTTAAAACTTCTTCAAAGGTTGAAAGCCCTAGGCATATCATTATAGCATTCCAAAATGGCCGAAAAGGAAATCTTTTAAAAGATATGAGTAAATTCGATCATGTCAATTTAACAAATATACGTGCTTTTTTGAATTCCGAGCGATACCCTTATCAGGACTTACATCTTGATTTTAATACTGACCGTTTTGCAACTTTATATGATATGTTTGCCAATTTCCAAGAAAGTTATTACCACATTCAAACGAATCAACCCATATATACACCTAAAGAATTTCGAGATAATTCTCCGATTGTTCACATAAATTGTGCACATCAGAAAGAGATTTTACAAAGTTGATCAGTTGTTCTTAGAATTGAATTTGAAACCAGCAATAATGTAGGTAATGATGTATCTGCTCACTGCCTAATTTTACATGAAAAATAATATTCATATAATTCACTAACTAAAATTGTTAAGCAGTTTTAAAGCGCATGTACAAAAATGCAATATAAATTCTCAAATAGATAATCTCACTTGTTAGTCTTCAAGATGCGTTTAATAATAGATGTTCAGGGTTTTATCATTGAGAAAAACAAATTTATTGCAAAGGAGCTGGCTACTTATGACGGGGAAAAAATTACGCATCATTTCTTCAAAGCACCTTTCCCAATGCGTTTGCTAATTGAAGAGTTCCATAGACAAGCTCTTTGGTTATTGAACAATCACCACGGATTGAATTGGAATCATGGCTTTACACCATTACATGAAGTACATAATATATAGAAAATGTGACAAAGAAAGCAGATGTGGTTTATGTAAAAGGACGCGAGAAGGCGCAGTATATTAAAAAATATAGTTTAGCACCAGTTATCGAACTGGGTGAGCACCCAGGCCTGCAAAAATTAGATCCAAAATGTCCACATCATTTAAATTACAAGAGCATATGTGCATTATCTAATGTATTTTACTTATATAATAACTTTATCATGCAATAAATATATATTTTTTAACATGTGTTTTATTTTAGAAATAAAAAACGATATAAAAATAATTCTTTATTAGTTTATCTTAGTACTGACATACATGAATGACAGTTTGATTGTGCTGGTGCTGGGCCGTCCACATGGGTCTGCCACTCTGGTCTGTTGTAGTGTACAAAACAGGGAAGGCGGGTCCCCACCTCGAAATCGGCTCTGGCTTCAATGGGCAATTTCCACCATGACATTAGCAACTCCCAAGGACTGACACGTTTCCTTAAATATTCAACGCTAAAATTCTCCAATTCTTCTTGTGTGAACATATGGTTTCCACGCATGTTGTGCGATTACAGCACCTTTCTTGCAACAGTCCATCTTTGAAACGGTTAATATTTTTAAACACCAAATCGATCGATCCACTTCTTTTCTTCCTCACGAGAAATAAAAAATAGTCTCTCCTCTTTTGGTTCATAAACTTTACCACAACGTAAGCGCATCACTTAAAGAAAGCCTCGAAAAGTTTTTAAACATCATTTGCTTCACTTCTTAACTTTATAATACATTTCTTCAACTTTCTGATGTTTGTTCTACTTTCATAAAGAACTATATCATATTTCACCTTTTTAATACTCTGATTAAACCTTTTGAGCTTTTCACGGAGCTCCAGCATACTGTTTATTTAAATCAGCAGTTAATGCTTTTATAGCTGCTCCCCATGAACTTGTTGAAACATGTCTCCGTCGGACTCACCGGCTCATGTGATCATATTCTTTGTTGATAGCCATTTGCATCTGGCGCACACCTGTCCAGACACCTGGTCCACCTGGCGAGCAGGTGGTTGCACCGCTGTACATGTGTTAATGATGAAACAAGGTCACCTGGCGCACACCTGTCCAGGCACCTGGCCAGCTGGTCAGCCAGGCTTGCACCTGGCGAGCAGGTGGTTGCACCGCTGTACATGTGTTAATGATGGAACAAGATGGTTTGCACCTGCACCGCACCTGGCGAGCAGCAACTTACCACCACCACATTGTCTGCGCCATCTGCGATAGTGGGTTATATAAATGAAAATCGCTAATAATTTTAGTTTAGTAATGTCGAGCGAAGATTTTAGTGATTTATTGGATATATATTATCGACCTGATAAATATAAACTTAAGCGAAAAATATGTTTGGTTTGCCGTTCAGTGAGATCTAAGCTGATTGCAGAAACAAAGTTGATTGCAGAAACAGAGAAGGAAAGGAAAATATTAGCATTCTGCCCAAAATGTATGCAAATAAGACCGGTTTCTATTAGTTATGAAGACTTAGTCGATCCATATAAAGTGTGTAAAATTATATACAAATATAGGCAGTTTCCTCCTCTATTTAGTTTGAAGAAGCCGCTACAAGAAATAGGAATTTGTTGTGATTGTGCCAAGTCATATCAAGTTGGAGCAGAGAGAATAAATTTCCATGAAGGAAGGGGAGCATACCATCCAATTCAATTTAAATATTTGTAACTATTACCTGATTTTAATGACACATGAACATCGGCAAGAAAGTGTGTGACCTCGTGCTATGGGTTATACTGCTACATTATTATATATTATTTGAGTTATAACATGGACAACCTAGAAGATATTGACAGTGATGAGAGTGGTATCGACTTGGATTGCAGTGTTTTAGACTTTAAAGTGGAAGAAACTCAAGTGGTTCAAAGTCATAAATTTTTACAATATACTTCATCAAAAACATTATGTGTCACTCAAAATTATATATTATATGAGAACCAGAGGCTTTGTTACGCTTGTTACTTTCAAACAGTGGCGCAATTTGAAGAAAACTTTCAGAACGTGCATGTCACACAACACTTTAGTGCAGCAGGGTACAACTTACCTGGTAATTGTTTTAATTGCAGCGGATGTAGTGAAAATCTGTACACAATATGCATCATAGATTTTTGTAAGACTTGCTCTTAATGTTTTTATAAATAAAATTTGCTTTATAAATAATTTTCTTTGATTTAAAACCTGAACTATTATATAACAGATCAGGTGGATATTGCTATTCTGCCCTACTAAGCACAAAGGGGGCATTTGAGCTAAAACTGAGAAAATGAGGTTCAAAGTTCTAACTTAATTCTTTTGAGTTCTTGAAGTTTACAGATTTAAAAAATATTACTACTCTTAATGTAATTTTATTATGCATATAAATTAATGTATAAAAGCGCATAAACACTTTATTTGTATTTATTTATTGTATAGCAGTAGTTACAACCAATAAAATAGTGAAAACCAATGACATATTTGGTCATAATAATATACGTAATGCTTAGGTATGAGGTCGTATCTACAAAAGATATGACAAATATAACTTAGTATTGTCACTTACAACCAGAAGCCTTAGCGAAAGGTACAATTTGTGCAGATACGGCTAACAAGATAAAGGTAAAGACATTCACAACACAAAAACCTTAGTAAAACAAGCAGAAAATAACAACAAATAATCTGGTAATATCTCAATATGACCGAAAAATGTAGATACGGCAGTATTCTCCGATGGACCGATAAAAATAAGAAATTTGCAACACATAATTAAACACGAACTTATAAATATAATTTGTTTGTTAAAAATCAATTTTTATTATAATTCATATTTATTCTAAATTTTCCTGGGCTATCAACTCTCATACATCGCCCCCCGGCAGAGTGGTCTTATCCGAACCTGAATCGGACTGTAGGCTTATGTATCAATCGGTACAAGGTCTCTGACCCAAAGATGTCGCTAGAATGAAGTTTAAATATATCATAAGAATTTGTTACCTGTTGCCTTTTAAAAATATAATATCATATGTGCGGATTAGCGAGAAATTTTGTTTCAGTGCATTACTTAAAATTTAATTGTAAGTCTAACCAATTTTTAAAACATTAAAGCATGTACCTTTCCGAAAGGATATATTTTTGTAGACTTTGTACACCTTTGTAAAGGTAATTAAACACTAATTAAACTATAAACTTCTACTCAGTATGAGTTTATAGGTTGATATATCTGAAAAATATGATGTATAATTGAAACAGTAGCTACTTAAAAATTATTTATTTACATCTTTATACATTTCTTTTAATTTTAGCGCTAAATCATTATATTTATTTAATTTATTAATTCTTTTTTTAATAGAGGAAACTTTACCTTCATATTTTTTTAGTCTTTTTTTAGATTAATTAACGTATTTGGAGAAAGCTCACAAAACGTATTATTCGTTTCCAAAAATGTCTCTAATTCTCGCTTATATTTATAAATTCCTTCTTCGGGGGTGGTATCTCTTGGGGTCGTTATACTTTCTAGATATTCATCCATGGAAGTAGACGCTCGGTACTGGTCGGGGGTGGTAGCTCTTGGGGTGTTTGTACTTCCTAGATATTCATCCATGGAAGTAGACGCTTGGTACTGGTCGGGGGTGGTTGTACTTTTTGATAAATCATGGTCGGTCTGGATCAAATCACTGCGTGGGCCCTCTTCCATCCTGGTCGGTGCTTCGATCATTGGTTGATTGAAGATTTCATCTGTAGAAATATCTTCAAATCGAGCATTCAGAAGTGGGCCCTCTTCCATCCTGGTCGGTGCTTCGATCATTGGTTGATTGAAGATTTCATCTGTAGAAATATCTTCAAATCGAGCATTCAGAAGGTTTGGGGTTGATGTTACTCGGGCTTCTCTCATCCCAATTGGCATCGGGAATTCATCACCATAAAACACGATGGAGTTATCCAAATCGAGCGGATAAAAATCTCCATCCTTCTCACAACGAAAATGGCTCAGAATGTTTGCGGTATTCATTTTGGACTAACTAAAATAATACAGGCTAGTTATATTTAAAGGATAAACCCTACTCCCCACAGACCAATGAAAATGGTAGTAATATTAAAATAAAAAATCTAACCAACGTCTAAACGCACTGAAATAATTTCTCATGTAAATCGCCCTCATGTCTCAAGTTTCAATATTTTAAAAAATATATACATTAAAACAAATTCTCATGTGTCTTGTCTTGCATTTCTTTTATGACTTTCATGAGGGTAATTCAAATATTACAGCTGAAACATTGAAAATATGTGTAGATCCTCATCAGCTGTCTTAAATATCAGCTGTTGTTCTAATTAAATAAAAATTTGCAGCATCTGTTTAACACGAATAGGTTATTATTTCAGCGTTTCACTAGCACGGTATTATTTATTTTTACAAATTTGTCTTTTTAATCGCATTATGGCGTATAAATTTAGTTGTTTTTTTATATATTAGGGTATCACAAACGTTTCATCACTTATTCCAATAATTTCTGGATTTCTGTCTTTAACACTCCAATATAACGCATTTGCCGAAAGATCTTGAAGGGATGATACTATAAACTTCAATTCATTATTTGTATACATCAATTCTGGAGTGACACACTTGAAGTTCATATTGCTGACACTTATTGTTGCACATGTATTCATTTTTACTGAACTGGGCGATGCTTTAAATAAGAAAATAAAAGTGGTGGGGAGATGCTCGGGGCATATGGCATTCTTTTTCACCTGGCTGGATGCAGCTGGCAACCACCTGTCCAGACACCTGGCCGGATGCAGGTGTTAATGGCAGATGCCGGCATTCTTTTTCACCTGGCTGGATGCAGCTGTCCAGACACCTGGCCGGATGCAGGTGACCTTGCACCTGGTCAGATGCAAATGACCTTAGGTGACCTTGCACCGCACCGCATACAAATATATACTACTCACCAATAGGCCAAAAGCGGTATTTAAACCAATTTGGTGATGTGGTGGTTACGACAAATTCACCTAACAATTGCGTAGTTACGACAATATGTTCTAACAACCCTAATTTATAACCTTACTTTTCAGTGACATTTCTAACGTAAAATAATAGACCTGTAAACGTTTATTTAGTGCGTAATCGTTGTGCAATTAACAGCTCTTTGCACCGCTTCCACTTAACATAAGGGTCCAGTTTAGTTAAGGTTAGCCTTAAGTGTAAGATTAGTTTGCACGGCTGTCAATGCTAGCTAAGGGTAAGAAACATTTGGCAACAGTGTATTTTTTTTTAAAAATGCTATCTTCACACCACTAATGATCGAGCATCGACCAAAAACCTAACCAAAAAGTTTGAGTGATTATTTCAAGTGGCATATTTAATAAAATTCAATATGCTAAAAAACAACGGGAAAAGATTGCTCTGTTGAATATAATATATAATAATATAATTTAAAATATTATTGAAAATAAACAAACAAACGCCACAACTTGGCACCTCAAAACTGAATGTTGGGAAAACATTAAAATGCAGTTCAATGAAGCATCAGAAGAAGGTATATATCGAGATACTCCTTCTTTGAGCAAATACTACGAAAATGTAAAAAAAAAGTCAGAAGAACTGTCGCGGAATAAAAAAAAAGATGCTTGCAAAACAGGAGGAGGGAGCAGGAGTTTCTGATGGTGTAACAGAATTGGCATTGGAAATCATGAATAGAAAAACTGTTTATGGATTAAAAACAGTTTCGATAGTGACAATCATAAATCTTCAACGGCTATGAGTTCATCGAACAAGAATAATTCAGATCACACATAGGGTGAATTGCCCAGTGAATGAACAGTGACCAGTAAATGAACGAAAACCACTTTTTTTCGTTGAAATAAGGAATCGGTTACGTTTGAATAATCCACGAATGATTGAAGTGATAATTGCGCATGCCCATTATTTTGTACATTTACGGGTTGAATTTTAACATTCAACACCACCTTATGGAAAGTTCTCAAAAGTACTGTGACCGTGTCGAAGGCAGGATCGAAGCCATTTTGTTTAAGGTAAGCCGCATGAACTCATTTTGAATATCATATTTGAACGCTGAATTAGAATAAAATAATAACAATTTATTTTATTAAAGAACAGTTTATTTCGTATAAATTTGCAATATTGCGGCATGTTCCATAACTGGCTCTGTACAGTTTCCATCGACCAGACGAAATGAATTATTTCCAAAACCCAAACTAGTCGATAATGATTTGACTTCTCAAGACTACGAGTCGTGCTTGAAACTAATGAATCACTTTTTTGGTTCAGAAAAACTTACTGAATACGAGACAGTAGAAGAAAAAGCTACAAGTGAAGATAGTACTTATGCATTATGGAAGTTTTGTACACATTTTAAGAACACAACTGAAAATGTCTCTACAAAAATAAATCGAAATCTAATTTTGACAATACTTCGATTGTTGAGCAAGTACCTACCTAAGATGCTCTCACCGAATCATTCTTAAATGAGTTGCAGTTTGAAATCGATGGAATTATATATACGACACTAGACAATAAAGACGATTGCAAAAATGACTACGAGACGTTGAATGGGCTCGATACTCAGCTAGATGTAAACCAAATCGTCTTTCATGACAATGCACAGTAGGCTGAAGCATGAAAAAAGTTGGACAAAACAGGAAAATGTATAATAATCTATCCAAAAATGTCTCCTATAAGGTTTTTTAGGTCGCTGATTACGAATTTGACGTCAAAAGTTCAAAATTCAAAATGGCTCATCCAATATGGCGGATCAAATTTTCAAAAACCTGTACATAAACAGTAAATGTCGATAATAAGCTTCCAAAACGTCTGCATTAAGGTTTTAGCGGTCACTGATTACGAATTTGATGTCAAAAGTTCAAAATTCAAAATGGCTGATCCACTATGACGGATCAAATTTTCAAAAACCTGTACATAAATAGTAAATGTCGATAATAAGCTTCCAAAACGTGTGCATTAAGGTTTTAGCGGTCACTGATTACGAATTTGATGTCACAAGTTCAAAATTCAAAATGGCTGATCCAATTTTCAAAAACCTGTACATAAATAGTAAATGTCGATAATAAGCTTCCAAAACGTGTGCATTAAGGTTTTTGAGGTCACTGATTACGAATTTGATTTCAAAATTCAAAATGGCGGATCAAATTTTCAAAAATGAGTTTGTCAAATGCCTGACTTACATCTAGAAATGCAGCTGTGCAATACTGAAGGTTTTCAAGGATGGATTTTGAGATGAGCCCTGCGTGATACCGTCGCAGTATACCAGATTGCGTTCGAACAAAATGTTACTAACCATCCTAATAATTTCAGCCCTTCAATTTCATTCTTTGACTGTCCTCCGTTCAGGTTGTTTCGACTCCGAATCTTTTAATAGTGCAGTACATTTTGTTTCCTTTTTAGTTCCTTATAGTTTAGTTAAGATTTTTGCAGACAATAATTTGTGAAAATATTTTGTGTAGTGAATTAATTTACTTGACAGTAAGGTATGTATTAATTTATTTTATTACATTTTTAAAATTAAAAGTTTGATTTTGGGCATTTTATTACATAATCAAAAAGAATGTTATTTTTACATGGGACATTAGGCAGAAAATTTCAATTGATGCATATGTAAAACTTAAAACTATAATTTATATTCATATATCTTTATTTTGTGTATTAATTTTTAAAATCTTTTGTTCTAGAATAAACCTGGAAACATGAGTGATTCCAAAAAAGTTATACATAGTCAAGGTCGACAAATAATATACAGTGTATATAAATTTATGAAGGCAAAAAAAGAACAGAAAGCCACAGATGTCCCTCTGTTCAATTTGAATGAAAGAGTACCTAAGGCTTGTGATGTTTCTAAGGCCACAGTGAAACGTATTGTGAGCGAAGCTAATTAAAGATCACCTGGTGAACGCTTCAAATCACCTAGGAAAAGCGTCAACAAACCTTCAACTTCCAAAGGATCCGTTAATGAATTTGAGGAAGAAATAATTCGAAGAATTATTTATTCTTATAGTGCTATTCATAAAAAAAGGCCTACCATGAAAAGAATTTTTGAAGGAGTGAGAAATGAAGAAGGGGTGAACTTTACTGGTAAAATTGATAGTTTCAGAAAATTGGTTAAGAGAATGGGATTTAGATGGAGAAAAACTGAAGATAAAAGGAAAGTTTTAATGGAGACATATGCCATTAAAGCTAAAAGAACTGAATACTTAAGAAAGTTAAAAAAATACAAAGAAGATGGACGGCCGATTGTATATTGTGATGAAACCTATATCCACAGTTCACATACCGTACCAAAAGCATGGAACGATGGTACAAATGACTGTTTAAAATCACCCGTAGCTAAAGGTAAACGGCTAATTATTTTACATGCTGGGGGTGAAGCAGGATTCGTACCCGAGGCACTTACGATTTTTAAATCGGGAATGAAAACCGGAGACTATCACGATGAAATGAATAATACAAATTTTGTCAAATGGTTAAAAGAAAAATTCATTCCTAATGCACCGAAAAAATGCGTACACTCCTAGAACCCATTCCAAATTTTTCATGGAAAAAAGATGCAATGCTGAAGTGGCTTGCTGAAAGAAATATATTCTTTCCTGAAAAATCAACTAAAGCAGAACTATTCACAATTATAAAAATCCACAGGCCAGTTTCTAAAAGATATGTAATAGACCAAATTCTAGCAGAACATGACATTTTAACATTGCGTCTACCACCCTATCATCCAGAGCTAAACCCGATAGAAAAAATATGGGCATTGGTGAAGAACGAAGTAGCTGCCTGCAACATAACTTTTAAAATGGATGATGTATGAAAGTTAACGGAGAAAAAATTTAGTGAGGTAACGGTAGAAAACTGGAAAACCATTTGCGCCAATGTAATAAAAGTTGAAAAGGACTATATGGTAAGAGAACATGTCATGGATCAAGTGGCGGATTTAATAATAAACGTAGGAGAGGATAGCCACAGTGAAAGTGAATTTTCGGATGATGAAGACGATGACGACTTAGGTTGCGAGCCACTCGCTAAATTATAAATATTTTGACGAATAAAATTATTTACATGCGATAAACACAATATATGTATATAAATTTATATAGTTGATAATAAATGCTTATATTTAAGAGCTTTTCATATAATTTCCCCAGTTATATTACATAGGGTTTTTCTAATTTTGATTTTATTATTAAGATCAGGTAAAACATGGTATTATTTCTTTAAGGGGCTAGGACTCCTAAATGGTATTTAATAGCTTCTAATCCATAAGCTGTCTAGGTCATTAACCCATTCAGGACGGGCCGATTCGTCGCGCGCTTCCGTGTAGGACGGCACTGGGAACCTAACGGCGAGGGACGGTTGACGTACTGGTACGTCACTTGATATTGGCGCGTAAAACCTTTTTACTTGCCGTCTGCGCCGTCAGTATCTCGTTTGTTTCATGAGCGAATGCACGTTTGGTTGTTTAATGCACCTGAATTTTATCAGAACAGTGAAAACAATTGATAACAAAGATGTATTTGCGACGAAGGCTTAAGGCAAGTGAATTAGAACGTGAAGCGCAAAGAATAATGGACGGTGAGTCTGACAGTGATAATGACGATATTGATATTGATAGTGATAACTCATTAGAGTATGAACCCAGTGGAAGTGAACACTACACTTCTTCCGATGAAGAAGAGCCTTATGTTCTGGAAGGAACGTCAAACAAAGCTAATAATGACAGTGTCGTCGGTGAAGGGCCACGTTCTAAGAAAATGAGAGAAACACCTACTAAATTTGACTGGAAATTCAAGGAAGAATTCACTCCAAAAAGTTTTGAGTTCGATACCACAAATTCAGGTGTAACCGACAATACTTTATTAAATGGAACCTGTAATGAACTAGATTTTTTTGGCCCACTTCTTTGATGAAACCCTAATGAGTTTGATTGTTAAAGAAACAAACATTTATGGCAAGAAACGAAATGAACAACATGAAGGGGAATCAACTTGGAAGGATGTAAAATTAGCGGAGCTTTATCGTTTCTTTGGGTTGTGCATTCTTATGGGTATTGTTGAAAAACCAAGTCTTAAAGATTATTGGTCAACAAACCATCTTATTATATCACCATTTTTCTCAGCAGCGTTTCCCAGAGATCGTTTTCTAGACATTCTGTATTCCCTCCATTTTTCTAGTGACGAAAAGCCAGAAGATGCATCTTTGAAAAAAATCAAGTCAGTAGTAGATCTAATAAAAGCAAAATTCAGTTCTACTTTTTATCCATTCCAAGATCTGTGTATAAATGAAAGTCTCATTTTATGGAAGGGTCGACTTTCTTTTAAACAATATATTCCAACAAAAAGAAGTAGATTTGGAATTAAACTGTTTGAAATTTGTGACGTAGAAAGTGGTTACATTTTGGGTTTTATAATATATACTGGTTCAAGTACTATCTTACGTCAGAAGATGAAAAATCTGGGAAAATCTGGTCAGATTGTTGATACTCTTATGAAAGAATATTACAATAAAAAACATATTTTGTATGTAGATAACTGGTACACAAGTCCAAAGTTATTTGAGTATCTACTAAAACAGGATACGGGAGGTTGTGGAACTGTAAAAGCTACCAGAAAAGGGATGCCACAATTTCGTAAACCATTAAAAATAGGAGAAGTGGAAATTGCATGCACTGACAACTTGTTAGCCGTGGTTAGATAAGAAATTTGTTCACATGTTAACTTCAGTATCAACACCATACCTCAAGGAAACTGGAAAAGTAAATCGGCAGACTGGTGATCGTGTTTTGAAACCACAATGCGTTTTAGACTATAATCAAAAGATGGGAGCAGTTGACAAAATAGACATGCAAATTAGTTTTGTGGATTGTGCAAGAAAATCCCTAAAATGGTATAAGAAATTGTTTTTCCATTTGTTAGACTTATGTTTGTACAATGCCTATGTGTTGTTTCAAGTGGTAACCGGAAAAAAGCCAGCTTTTTTCGCCTAAAAGTTGTTGCTCAAATTTTCGAAAAATACCCTAGTTCTTTGAAGATGCGAAGCACCGCATGCAGTGTGGATAATCCACTTCGACTGATCGAGAGACATTTCCCATGCCCCGTCCAGCAAACTGCAGCTCAAGGAAGCAGAACACAAAGAAGATGTCATGTTTGCGCCACAACACAACTTGGAAATAAAAAACGCTCAGACACCCGCTTCATGTGTAAAGAATGCAATGTTGCATTATGTGTGTACCCATGTTTTGAAAAATTTCATACTGTTTTCATTTTCCTTATTTGTCAATCACATTTGGTTTCGTTTCTAGAATTATATCGTTTGTTTAATAATAAAACTATATTCTAATTCAATAAAATGACTATTATTCAGTCGCCTAAGAAAAGAAATGCCGTTCCTGTTACTAAGTCTTATATCCATTGCCGTACACGTACGGCGTCAGTCCGTGTAAGACGATATCTCGGTCGTACTTATACGGCAGTCGTATCAGTTTTATGTCTAATAGCGTAGTATATGTACGGCAGCCGGCCAGTAAAAACCTAGAAGTACAGAGTCACGTACTGCACCCGTCTAAGGCATTGCATAGAGTAGTAGTACATGTACGGCACCCGGCCCTCAATGTCCTCTTTCGAAATCGTACATGTACGTCATCCGTCCTGAATGGGTTAAAATATCAATTAACTGATTACTTTGTAATTATATATCATTAGTTTAACACTCTGTATTACTTTGATTTTATTTATCTCTAGACATTAACGCAATTTTTATGACCTATAATAAATGTAATTCCGTTGAGTATGTATCATGTTTTAAATTATATTTTACAATAACATTATAATGTTATTTTCAACATACTTCGCCTGGGCTATAAGAATACTACAATCAGCCGAAGCGGACTTTTTCAGTTTTCACTTTACGAATTTATTGCATTGTTGCCTTTTATACCTACGCAACTATTTACAAGGTTAGGGCTCATCTCAAAATCCATTACCTCTATCCAGTTCCGCTGCTCCATTGTACATAAGGAAAAGACAACTGTATGTTGTAAAGTCGGAACGGCAGTATGCTGCGATTAAAAGATACGCGACGATGTATTGATACACTATATTTGTTGACACGCCGTATCTTCAATGCGTAACAAACACATGTTACGCGACGGAGTTACGATACGAAGTTTTGTTACATGTCTGTACGCACCTTTAGACGACATTATTCATGTTGAAATCGATAGATCGGAATAAAAAACAAATATACAAAAACAGGAGACTTACGAAAAAGAAAAAACATACAGCAAGTTTAAATATAAGAAAGCAAAGGAAACTATTGGTTGTTATTGCGAAGCATTGTGTAAAAGCCTCTTATGATAAAGTCTTGTAAAAAAAAGTGTTCCGCTAAAATTTCCCAGAAGAGCCAAATAGAAATAAATGCACAATTTTGGAAGTTACATAAAGAAGAACAGACAAATTTTTTGGGAGAGGTTACCAACTTCAATTGATCCTCGAGGCTTGGACGATGACTGTTAATATTTAATTACACAATGTTCTTTATTTTTCTACGTTTTCTCATATTAAACTTAAGGATTCTTAGATATGTTTCTTGGGTTAAGAATAAGAAAATCATAGTATCCTGTGGCTTACTGACAGTAGGTAAATACTACGATTGACTTTAGTGCGTTATTTTTATTGAATATAATTAAATTTTTGAAAAATTGAGAGCAATTCAAGTGACTTTGAATTTTCAAATACGCCTGCTAATATTAAGGAACAAGCCAACATAGCATCATTAACATTACTATCATACAAATCTAAAGAAACTGGTTTGAAGAAGGAGATATAGCAACAGTAGATAGAGGCTACAGTGACGCCATTCCTACATTTGAAGAATTAGGTGTCATATGCCACCTTTACTTCGTCGCAAAGACTAAACAATATGCATGTTCCTGAATTTCCTCGACTAAATATTAATTATTTAAAAGACCTAGTAGGCTCTAATCACCTTTATTTAAGTCCATCATATATACAAGACAAACTACAAAGAGAGGAACTTAATATTTTAGAAATCGATGAGTTGAGAGAAGAACCTAATTTTTTACGTTTTAGAATCTACTCTAGATTCAGAAACGCCACTAAATATATGTTGTGGTTGGCATACGAGGAGGCACCTATCGAAGACAATCCTCCAGTTTTGTACCACTACTGCACATGTCCATTACCAGAAGAAATTGTTCTTGGTCCCATAGTGGAGCAAAGGTGAAAGCTGCTATCCGGGCAAAAGAGAAACCAACCGAAAACTGGAAAAGCACACCAGTCGAAATTTTGAGTAGTTCGACAACAAATTACAATTTTTATGTGGCAACTAAAAAAGCTGAGATGGCCAAGTATACCAGTGAGTTGGATACTGAGAGTGAATTTTCAAGAGAAGACATTTTGAATAAAAGGAAAAAGAAGAAGAATTTACGTTATATTTCTTCTGAAGATGACACATCCCCCCCAGAAAAAATTGTTAGGAGATCACCGCGGTTCAAATTACCAACACCTCCTGGTAAGATGAATTTAGTATTTCCTAACTAATATTACTCCTTCTATTTTTGTTGCATATCAAAAGTTTCAAAGTCTTTTCTGTTTGTAGTTTTCATTGGTTTTATATCAAATAATATATTTTTCCAGGTAATACATTAGCAGTGGTAAAACGAAATTTAAACTTGGAAAAGGAAGTGACAACACAATTAATAATTTCAAACACCAACTCGGATCTGTCGCCCCCAAGAACTGCCTCTTTCACTGCAGCAAACCAGAAAACGTCAGTAAATCTCATATATTTACAAATTTTTGATTTTCAACTTTTCTTTGTTTTTTATAGATTCTACTGAAATTATAAGACTTCTTCATATAATAAATGGAAAGGTCACGCAAAATGCAGATCTGATAACGGCTGTACTAAATTCGATGAGAAATGAAAATAATATGCAAGATAATCCAAAAGCAGCAATAGATATTGATATCCCAGCGAAGTCTTACATAGACTTAATTGAATTAGACAAAAAACTGGGTGAAGAAAACATTAGAGATTTTATGGTAATTTTTACTTCCTTCAGAAATAATTTGATCAATTCACAGAGCATTGATAATTTTATTTATAAGTGGCCAAGCTTGTTCATATTGGAGGCATTGATATCAAAGATGTTATCAAAAGATGTATGCCTCATTTAGTGGATGACGATATTTTGAGGCAGTTTAGCTGGGTTGGAGGAAAGGGGAAGAAAACTTTTTCTACTCTGGCCATGGCTACTTTGATCAAAGGTAAAAATATACTCCAGTAGTCAATGTTAATTCCAGTTTCTCTTTGTAATTTTTATTCTTGGTTTTCTCATTTTCGATATGGATATATCATATTTATTTTGTAGTTTTTCTTGTGCTGATTTCATCAATAAGTCAACTTGTTGTCTTGATTGACATTTAATGAACATACCACCATTATTTGTCGTCTTTATATTTTCAATCTAACGACGGTGGATTTTTTTTTAACCATAAAAATACCAAAAAAGGACCATGGGCGTACCAAAACTACCTAAGGTTGTTAAATAAATCACACTTGTTCCCAAGAACAAAGACATTAAATGTCCTACACTGCACCAGCGTCTGGACTTCAACAACTACTCCTTGGGCTATATGCCCCCCCCAGGTATTGAATTACGAAAGTCCAGACGTGGTTTGGCGCCCGACCAAGTCGGGGCTTTAAACCAAAATCTTTGATTTTATTATTAAAGGAGCTTGCCATTCTTAGACCGGTTTCGGAATTATTGTTCCTCTTCAGTAAGAAGCAGGCTAGCTCGAATTTCTATCTCTAAAGAAATTCTGAAGATCGCTTTGAACCCACCAACTCTTAGTACAAACGGTTAAGTCGAGAAAGAGGAGGTGAGTGCAACGCCATCTCTTCACTTTCATAATAAAATCAAAGCTTGCAAAACTATAGAAAACTCTAACGACGGTGGAATTTTTTGTAACCATAAAATACCAAAAAAGGACCATGGGCGTACCAAAACTACCTAAGGTTGTGAAATAAATCACACTTGTTCCCAAGAACAAAGACATTAAATGTCCTACACTGCACCAGCGTCTGGACTTCAACAACTACTCCTTGGGCTATATGCCCCCCCAGCTATTGAATTACGAAAGTCCAGACGTGGTTTGGCGCCCGACCAAGTCGGGGCTTTAAACCAAAAACTTTGATTTTATTATTAAAGGAGCTTGCCATTCTTAGACCGGTTTCGGAATTATTGTTCCTCTTCAGGGTTGTGGAGGGTGAATTCTTGCCCGACAAAATCCGTAGATGTATAGGTCCCATAAAGCACTCTACAGAGCATATATTTGTTAAAAAAAATACCACCCTCATGCATTTTGAGAAACAAAATTTATTTTTATAGTTTTCATCACTGTAAAACGACCGATGCCGGCCGGGCGCACGCCTTACACTTTCCGCGTACTCATGGCTGGAACGCGTGGCTGTCTTCACACTAATCTAATTTTTAATTCTTCATTTTCCAAGAATACATATTGCATAGCCACAATTTTGCAACTATTAGTAAGAAACCATTTGTCTTGATATTTTGAAGATAAAGAGAAGTCGTCAGTAAATGGAATCATTTGGGAACGCCCATTACATATATGTTTTAATTGTGGAAAAACGGCATCTAATTTGCGAGAAACAAAAAAATCACTTTCGCTTTGGATTAATTCGCTTAACCTTTTTGCGACCTGTGCTAACGGTAAATTACCATTTCTTAGTAAATCTTTAATTTGGTATAGTCTACTTTCAAAAGGATATGCACTAAATGTATGTAATAGTCCAAGTTTTCTAACATCGTCTACTAAATGGGTTAAATTAAATGTACATTACTTGTAATATAATCTTCTCCATAATAATCTCTGTAAAGTTCCACATAATTATTTAATAATTCTTCTGCCAAATTAAGAAAATTTTTGTAGAAAAAATGTTAAAAAATTAACGTAGACTTCCGCAGGCAATATTTCTTTTATAATAACATATCCCAAATAATGTAAAAAAGTTCGAAACTCTGAACCTTTCCAGTGCCGAAGGTGGTCCAAACCTCTGACACCTCTATGGATTTCACATGGTAGTTTACAGCTTTCAAGAAATTTAGATACCTGGATGATATCTCTTGCGCACCATTTTGTTCTGTATGTGCCAAAACTTCCAACTCTCCATCCCAATAAACACCTTTTCATCACACCCAAATCAATTTTGTATATGAATGCCCAATCAATGAGAAATAAATTAAATGATATAGAAGTGTTGGTTAATACTCTGATGCTCCCAGATGCTATTGTCATTGCTGAGACTTGGCTGGCCCCGGACGAACAGAAGTATCACGGAATCACTGGTTATAGCTCGGTTTATGTTAGCAGAGACAAGAGAGGTGGCGGAATAGGGATTTTACTTAGAGAAAATTATACTTTCAAGGAACTAGCAAGACATGAATCAAACTGTTCAATGATTTTTGTTGCTGTCGAGGAATGTGATGCTATAATTGAAGCTTTTTATAGATCACCAGATTTTGACCACAACTTATTTTTACAGACATTAGAGGAGAAAATGAATATTATTGGTAATAAAGGCAAAACTTCCTGGATATTTGGTGATTTTAACATAAACTTTCTAAATGTTAATGTGCAGCAGGAACTACTTCAGTATACATGTGAGTCAAGTAGTTTTTCAATTGTTAATAAAGCAATACTACTATGGTAAAAGTCATTCGAACACACTGATTGACTATGCAATAACAAATAATATCAAGTATGATTTTGAAGTGTCCTTGATAGATAGTGCCATATCTGACCACAGGTTACAAATTTTAACGTGTAATCTCAACAAGAATAAAATTACAAGCACTAATCGATATTATACTGTCACTTCTTTAAACCGAGATGCATTTAAAAGAAGTTTGTCTGAAATCCACAATCAACTGGACTGATCCTGACCTTTTCTGTGACCAAATAATTCGTTCCTACCTTGAACACAAACAATATAAAAACAGATTTCGATGCAATAGTGCTCCGTGGTTTAACCTAGAACTATACAATTTGTTGAAGACCCGTGACTTTCATTACAAGAAACATAAAATGTTTCCCCAGAGTCTACATTTACGTGACGTGTACAAAACTGCTCAAAAACAATTTAAAACAGCTCTGGACAATACTAGAAAGAAGTATTATAATGATGCAATTAATAAAACAAAAGGTGACAAGAAAAAACTCTGGGACATTTTAAATACAATAATATACAATTACAAGCCTAGAGCAAACCACAGTACTATACCAAGCCTGTTGCATGCCGATGAGTTAGTTCAAGAACCAAAAGATGCTGCCAACATATTAAATACATTTTTTACTGGAATCGCATCGAGCCTTGCAAAGGATATTAAAACAACTAGTTTTTCTCCCCACTTACCACCAGAAAAAGCAAATTTGTATCAATGGGAGCCAGTGACAAGTGAAGAGATTCTGGGGGTAATTGGTCTGTTAAAAGCTGGTAAATCCCCTGGAACATATAAACTTAGCATAGACACAATTAAGGAGTGGAAAAATGAGATGGCACCTATTTTATGTAAACTTATCAATCTTATATTCACCTCAGCAACTATACCTAATTCGTTAAAAATGGCCAGGGTTATCCCACTATTTAAAGGCGGAGACCGTGCATCTGTGAACAATTACATACCAATCTCGTTGCTTTCAGCAATCACCAAAGTATTGGAAACGTGTGTGAATAATAGACTTAAAAACTTTCTCAGCGCAACGGACTTTTGGTATAAGGGTCAATATGGTTTCAGAAAGGGTAGCAATACATCTTCGGCTACAACAGACCTGATTATAAATATATATGATTAAATTGACAAACAATTTAAATGTGTATTAGTATCATTGGATCTAAGAAAGGCTTTTGATACGGTCAACCATAGCATCTTGTTATCTGTCCTTGAGAGCACTGGAATCGGCGGTCTAGCCTTATTGTGGTTCAGAGATTATCTAGCTGGTAGAACACAATTTGTTGAGTGTGGTGGCAACAGGAGTGCTGTGGAAAACATTCAGCAGGGGTCAATTTTAGGACCAACCTTTTTTTTGGTGTATATTAACTCTATCTCATATCTCACAATTCAAGGGACCCTTAATTTGTATGCAGACGATACCTGTATGGTGTATTTCGGCAAAGATATTATGGAAACGAAAACAATGATTGAAAACGATTTAACAATAGCTTTTCAGAATATACCCCTAACACGCACAGACTGCATCAAGTATCTAGGCCTGTATATCGATTCTAAACTTACTTGGGAGAGACATATTTCATACATCTGTAAAAAGATTACACCAGCAATAGGTATACTCGGCAGAACTGCTCATTGTCTAACTGTAACTCATCGCAAAATGATTTATAATTCTTTAATACATTCCCATCTATCGTACCTCACTTTGCTTTGGGACAATGCATCCCTCAGTAAATTACATCCTTTGTGTGTCCTACAAAATCGTGCAGTCAAGAGAGTCTTTCAGCTGCCTTAACTTTTTCCTACCAAAGATCTCTCTTACCCTAACAAAATCCTCGATATTCGATCTCTACATATTTACCAATCCTGTATTTTCATTCATGGTTGTAAGGTCTCTGGAATTAACTCAACCATAACTCTCACCACTGCCAATATGATACACATCCACAACACAAGAGCAAATGAAAACCTTAGAACTTCCGCCATGAGTACTTCGACCGGACAACGCAGCATCTTATCAAAGTGAATTATATAGGGTAGAGGCACTACTTATGGCCAGTGCCCCACTTATGGCCAGTTATTTATAATTTGCTCAAATTTAGCAGGTGGTTTCACTGTCCAATCCGATTTGCCGCGCACAAAGGTCGGTCCATTTGCCACGCGTAGGTGAGGAAGCATGCAAACACTTAAAAACAAATGACAGTCTTAAAATAAAAGTGAAACGTGACGCATGTTTAGTAAACCGAACAGTGTTAACATTTTAAGTAAATATTGTATTCACCTATATTTCTCGACATAGTTATAATTAACATGTTTTTAGAGAAAAAAATACCAATGGCCATTAGTGGCAACTTAAAATCAATAAGTTTCTACTTATGGCCAGTGAGGTGGCCATTAGTAGAATTGCCTAATCCACTTATGACCATACCTTTCTAAAGTAGGTCATACCTTTCTAAAGTAGGTAATTAGGTAGTAAGTGTTATTTTTAGCTCAATATGGAAAATCCTGTTCAAAGAAGAAGAATACAGAAACAACATAAGTTTCAGTATTCTCCAATAAAAATCAACTTGGCCCTTGACGCAATATCTGAGGGGATGCCTGTTGCAAGAGCAAGCACAGTTTTTAAAGTACCACGCACAACTTTAAGAAATAAAATAAGTGGAAAATCTCCCAGAGATTCAACTGGAAAGTGCGGCTATGACTCGATTCTCGGAAAAGACTGTGAGAAAACTCTAGTAGAATGGATTTTAAATTGTGCAAAAATGGGATTTCCCATTGATAAAGATGGACTCTTAACATCTGTCCAAAAACTAGTGACAGAGCTGCAGATAAAAACTCCTTTCTTAAACAACAGACCAGGAAAAAAATGCTACTATTCATTTTTGCGCAGACATAAAGAGGTATCCCAGAAAAAACCAGAGTACATTCACGGTGGAAGGGGAGCTGTAACAGAACAAAAAATTCGTACGTGGTTTGATGAAATACACAAGTACCTAACTGAAATTAATGCTTTAGATATTTTGTCTGAACCACAACGAATATTTAATATGGATTTCCTCTTGCTCCTAAAAGTGGCGCTGTGCTTGTACCTCGCGGAAAACATGTATTTGACGAAAGAACATCTTCAGACAAAGAAAATGTGACAACCCTTTTCACAGTAGATGCCTGCGGAAATTTCGCGACACCTCTGACGTTGTATAAGTATGATCGCTTGCCTGCAGCAATAATAAAAGTGAAAATGGCTGGATGACGGCTGAATGCTTTTTTGAATATTTTTCGAATGTTTTCGTTCCGTTTCTTCATCAGACTAAGGTAAAATTGCCCCTTGTAGTATTTCTGGATGGACACAGGTCCCATTTGACCCTTCACTTAAGTAGATTTTGTCGTGAAAATCAAATAATTTTAATAGCACTTGTACCAAATGCGACCCATATTATCCAACCGTTGGATGTTGCTGTGTTCGGTCCTATTAAAAAAAAGTGGCAAAAGATTTCCAGACAGTTCAAAATCAATAATCTTGAACAGGAAATAACTAAAGCTCAGTTGCCAACAGTTTTATCAGACATTATAACTGACAAGAAAATGGTTGATAATATTAAAGCTGGATTTCGTGCCTCTGGATTATATCCTTTTAACGTTGATAAAGTGGATTATTCAAAAATTATATTAAGGCAAGCCGAATTAGATCCAGCACCTGCAATCAATAACCAAGATGTGGCGAAGCATTTAAAATATATGGAACAAAAACTTGATCCCGTTTTGTTAGATGAGTTCAAAATGACCAAGCGAAGATCTCATGAATGGGAAGGTGAAAAAGAAGCCTTACTTTTGTATAAAGTTGAGTATAACAAACGAACTTCTCTAATGAAGAACAAGATGAACAAGCAAATGATGATGGCACTATTAATAATGAAAGTAACCCAGTAACAATACTGAATTCTCCTGCTCTCTCTAACAATGAAGATAACCTGGGGGATAGCCCTATACAAGAACATGTTGAGAAAGACCAAAATACAGAACCAAATTTGGACATAAACAAAGAAAATGAAAGTGTCCAGCCAAGTACTAGCACGGGTTTAAGAAATGTTACTCATCTAGAAAATATTGAGTCTGTCAAACGGAATATATTTGTAACACGAAAGTCTGATATATCCACAGTTCTAAAAAGCCTTCTTCCATATATAAAAAAATCAAAATTAGAACTCAACAAAAACAACAAGACCCTTGCAGTGTAATAACATCGGCTAAATGGGTATAGAAGACAAAAAAAAATTAAAATGCAGAAGGAGCAAGAAAAACAAGACAGGAAGAAAGCTAGGGAGCTTAAGAAACAACAAGTAGAAGAAAAAACAAAAAAGATGAAAATGATAAAAAAAAGAAAACCAGTTATTGAAGCCATACCGGATGGAAAACAACAAGTAGAAGAAAAAACAAAAAAGATGAAAATGATAAAAAAAAGAAAACGCGTTATTGAAGCCATACCGGATGAAACCAGTTCTGAAGAAGAATGGGAAGATTCTGGAAACAGTGATGATGATGTGGATTTTCTGGAAGGGACGGTGCCAGAAATTGAAATTGCAACGCCAGAAAATCTTAAGCCTGGTAGTTTCATTTTAGCACAGTTTAAAGGAACAGGTAAAAGGTTGGCAATGACATTTAGATATGTGGCAACCATTATGAAAGTTTTTTCTGAAGATGAATACCAAATTAAATGTTTAAAAAGTGTAGACGAAACCAAAACAACATTTAATTATTTAGAAACTGACGTATCACTCATCAGTAAAGACAGCATAATTAGCCAACTTCCAGAACCAATCTAGAGCAAGATGGAAGAAGATTAATAACAAAATTTCCAGGTTCTATTGACGTTTTCGAAAAAAAATAAATCTAGTGTAACTTTTATACCTACTTGAGACTACTCGTATGTGCATATGGAAACATTATTCTTAAATTGTTCTTAATAAAAATATTTTAGTTGATATGTTTGTCTTAAAATCCTATTTATTTACCTGGCCATAACAGGGCAGAATTTGTGGCGAAAAGTGGGTGATAGCTGGCCAAAAGGGGCAACATTTGCACCATTTTGTTAAAAAATTTATTTGACACAACGTTTTTGACTAACATATTTTTTAGCAATCTAACCATAAATGGTAGGCTCTAAGGTATCTAAATATATTTTTTTAGTTTATTTCAGTGCCTATACCCTATACCATGACATCTTTCGTACCAAAAAAAAGTAGAAGTGTTGTGTTGATTTCTTCGATGCACCACAGTAACAGCGTCGAAGAAAACGGAAAGCCCGAAATAATCAACTTCTACAACAGCACTAAAGGTGGGGTTGATGCTCTTGACCAGAAATGCGCTACCTACTCATGCCAAAGACGAACTAGAAGATGGCCCATGGCAGTATTTGGAGCAATGTTAGACATCTCCAGAGTGAATAGCTACATACTTCTTCTGTCAACTACAGTAGATCTAGGCACTAATTCAGGACCATTTAAATGTTAGATCTAATATAAAACAACCTTCACAGGATCTACAATCTATTATAAATAATTTGCTGGGACACAAACCGAGGTTACAACCACCAAACGAAGTGGGACCTGCTACATACAAAAGATTCCATCTGTGTTCCAGAGAAAGAGACCGTTTTTGACTAACATATTTTTTAGCAATCTAACCATAAATGGTAGACTCTAAGCTATCTAAATATATTTTTTTAGTTTATTTCAGTCATATATTAACATATTTACAGCTAAGTACATAATTTTATTTTCTTAATCTGGCGATAAGTGGTGCCTCTACCCTACTGCAATCAAATTCCAGAACATATCAGAGTGACAAACCTTAAACATTTTAAATTGGGAATTAAGAGACTTATCTTCGACGGACTATTTTTCAGCCAAGCAAGCTAATGATTTTTGTTTTTTTCTTTGAATTTTCTGCAGTGCTTACCTAACTCATCTTTCCTTGAAATAGCAGATTTCTTTTATATTTTGCAATGTATTTCTTCTTCTAGCTTGAAATTTTTTAATTTTGTATATATTGTATGACCCAAATAGCTACTTAGCTCAGGGTCTCTAATTTCTTTGATTATTGTTGTATACTTACTCATGTTAAATGTTTAAATAAAGAGGAATAATAATAATTAGATAAAGCGAATCTGCAACGGGAAACTGATCAATCATGTTAATTGGTAACAAAGTTAAAGGAGTATCTTGTTTGTGATGTGATCCATATATTTTATTTCGAAAACCTTGGTTTGTGCGTTTTTCACAACCAGATCTGGGAAAATAAACGGTATGAGAATACAGTGGTGCATTTAGTGCATCCTTGTTTACCATTGAAATTGGTGATTAAAGGCTAGGTATACTGTTGATGATATGGAAACGTATTTTTATTTTGTTAATTGTCTACAAACTTACCTTTAATAAATGCCCTAGCCAGGGAGTCGCACACAAAATATCTTATGTTTAAATTAACTTTAAAGTCGTTGATAATCAATCACTCCAAAAGCATTAATTTTGCTTCTTCTACGAAAAGTAGTAAATATGCTGTCAAATCTGCTGTGATAAATTGGTAACCCATTGATATTTACATTAAGGGACACTGTTCTTGGTAGATTAGACAGTCCGGTCAACACGTGCCGAAGAGAAACTTCCAGACCATGATACCAATAACTTCCGTTACCAGCTTTTGTTATGGTCACAGAATTATATGTCTTCAGTAATGTCCGGGGATCTTGAGGAAGTAAATTAGGAAAACGCATATTTTCAATTTTAAAAAGTTCTTTGAGTGCCAAATGGGAGATATTAAATTTGACTGCCCAATGCCTAATATTTGTCCTATACTCTAAATTTTTTTCCTCTGCAGATTTCTCATTTGTTTCCTCAGTAGATTCTTCCGTATATTTAACAAAATTATGCTCTGTTAAGGTATTATTTAACTCTTCTTCGAATTTGTTAAAATTATCATGATCATCAGATATAACCTCTTTTTTGACATTCTCCGCCAAATGAATATTGGGTGCATCTAATAATAAATCACAATTATTTAATTGCTTTAAATATTTTTTAACCTTTCTACGGAAAAAACCATTTTTTTTTCTTTTTCCAAATATTTAAATTGGACGGCATAAATGTGAGATATAAACTTATAGCTTAACCAATCTATCACATCAAACAAAACAACTGTAAATTGATTATAAAATAGAATCATTAACGTAAAAATATATTGACTCAGTAATAGTAATACAATTGTTTATTTATTTATTTATTTATTAAATTACGTACTCTACAGAATATCAAATTCTAAATGGTACGAAAACTACAACTAATACTTAACATTAAAATATACACGAAATCGTACAATATAAATATAAAAAAAAATACAAAAATGAGACAAGTATATTCATATAAAAAGACAAAAGGAGCACTTGGAGAACTTAAGTTGGTTCTTTAGAGCGACTAGAGAAATATTAAATAAGTCACAGACTGAATAAAATTTATTGTAATTATGAGATATCCAATCTATATTAGCTCTCTGTCCATAGTTCGTTCTATGTCTCCCAATAAAAAGTAGGGCTGTATGGCGTGTTCGTCGTGAAGGTGTTTGAAAACTGATTAACTGTAAGAGGGCACTACAGTCGATCATCCCGCTAATTAGTTTGAAGAGAAATAGAAGCAGAGCATGCTTTCTTCGAGTTTCAAGGCTTTTCATGCCACATAGAAGTCTAGTTTCATAGCTGATATTTTGGTACGGAAAGTGGTGTTTAAATAGTAAGAAATTTACAAATTTACGTTGGACTCGTTCTATCCTATCTATGTGGCAAGTGTAAATAGGATGCCATATAATGAAGCAATATTCCAATAGGCTTCTTACCAGACTGTTAAATAATGTTAAAATTGCATTAGTATCATGCATATGTTGGGTATTACGTTTAATGAATCCTAGCATGCGAAAAGCTTTACATATAATTGAGTCCATATGTTCCCGAAACGATAATTTTGAGTCGAAAATCACGCCTAAGTCATTTACCGAGGTAACACTTTGCAGTGCAATATCGCCAATTTTATAATTATTTTGTAGGGGGGTTAGTGCTCGAGAAAAGTGCATGGTTTTACATTTTTTAACATTTAGCGATAGATGGTTTAAGCTGCACCACTCCACCAGTCTGTCTAAATCACTTTGTAGGGCTGTATTATTTGTAACTTTACTATAAAATTTTAAATCATCAGCAAACATTAACTCATAACTATTTACAAAACATGATGTTACGTCGTTGATGAATAGGGAAAAAAGTATGGGACCCAAGTGGGAGCCTTGTGGAACTCCTGAAAGAACTGATACTTTCTGAGATGTGGTGTTTTGTATTTTAACTCGTTGAAAGCGGTTTGTTAGGTATGATTTAATCCAGTTTAGGTAGTTACCAGCAATACCAATTTCAGATAGTTTTTTTAAAAGCAATTGATGAGAAACACTATCGAAAGCTTTGGACAGATCAGTGTAAATTACATCAACCTGTTGGCCGGCTTCAATAGAGGTTACTAGATAGTCTTGAAAGCAACAAAGATTGGTAGCAGTAGAGCATCCTTGATAAAAACCGTGTTGAGAGGGGGATATATAAAATTTGAAAGAGTTAACTATTTTGTCTGTAAGAATTGATTCAAATATCTTTAGAATACAAGACATAATAGATATACCTCTATAGTTCTTTATATCAGATTTATCACCGGTCTTGAGAATTGGAATTAGATTAGAAAATTTCCAGATGTCTGGAAAAGTTCCCTGATCAAAAGATTTTTGGAATAGTAGACTAAGTGGGACAGATAAAACATCAGAGCATTTCTTTAGCAAAATAGGAGGAATGCCATCAAGACCGGCGTTCTTATTTGGATCTAGACTATTTAATTTAGAGACAACTGTCTCTACAGAAGTTATAAAGCTCATGTATTATGGACTTGTACAATCAAGGCTACAGTATGGATTGATTTTCTGTGGTAACTCTGCACATATTAACCGCATTTTCAAGGTTCAGAATAAAGTCATTCGCTGCATGAACAAGGCTCGCCCGATGGACTCTTGTAAACCGTTATTTAAAAAATATATCATCCTACCATTGCCATGTCTCTACATATAACAACTAGTTCTATTATACAGTATATATTATATCTATTATTAGATAAAATCGTTGTTAGGGATCAATAAAACTATAATTGCATTCAGAAATGAAGTACATGGGTTCTTGCTAGATAATTGCATCTACAGTATGGATGAATTTCTTGCTTTCAATGGTTAGAATCATTTTGAAATGTTGAAATTTGATGTTTTTCTTTTTTCAATAAGTTTATTCATGTATTAAACTTTGTAATTGTGTATGTGTAAAAACAAATTTAGTGATGAATAAATCTTATCTTATAAGTAACAATTTTAATTTTCTTAAAAATCTTGTATTGTTTTGTTAATAATCATTTAGATTTGTTTTTTGTAAAAATGTTTATATACCATTAAGAAATGAAAAACTTGTGTTCTTGCTAGATAGTTGCTTCCACAGTTTGGATGAATTTCTTGCTTCCAATGTTTAGAATCATTTTGTAATTGTGTATGTGTAAAAAAATTTTATGATGAATAAATTATCTTATCTATCTTAAAAAACTCACCCAATCTTCCTTATATCCTAATTATATTGTGCTGCTGCAATTCTTCTCCCTCAGATGGTATTTGTTGTTGTCCAAAATTCCCTTATTTAGGCGATTTTGGCTTTTCACGTGGTTTGGATAAATACATTTATCATTTTTCAACCAATGCCAATCCATCAGAAACTCAACTACTGAATACTTTTTTATATTTGCTCTGCATATAATTTAATCTATGTATGAAAAGCGTCAAAAACTAACTTAATATCAATAATGTCTCAGTGAGTCGATTAAGATGTAAAATCTAAAAATTCAAATGAACTTTTGTACCAATGATACCTATAAACTTTAGTGCTATTACCTTGTTTAATCAAATTAGCTAATCACTGTTTTTTATTATTTATATTTATAGCCATTAAACTCACAAGATCTCCGAAAGGTTTGGCGTCATTTTGTGACCATGTCAATGTCAATTAGAGATGGGCGTTTTTACAATAACGATATTGGCATCGGATGCCACTATTCGATACCCGCATCGGATATCGATATTGAAATTAACGATGCGACGGGTTTTATGTTTATGTTATTTCATGTTAGTATTTTTTTTATTTATTTGTTAGAATGTTAGTTATCAGTTATCATTAACAGAATAACTGTAACTGATTTTATATTTTTTTTCTTTTACTTGCAAAATGCTTCCAAATTATTGGCTTCGCATGAAGTTGTCATTTATTAAATTTTTAAATCTTCGATCTGATAACGATGCCGAGTAACGATGCCAAAAACCGATGCGAAATTTTAAATATCGATGAGCATCGATACTAAAAAAATCGGAAAACGCCCATCTCTAATGTCAATAGTCAAAAATTCGAGTTTGGTTCTTTCGCAGTGTTGCCGGACTCAAAATCATATCAAAATAACCCACACGATTTTACTTTTTTTACCCCACGAACAAGCGAAAATACCCGCACGAAAATTTTATTAATCTTGACTGGCCTGGAGCGCGTTCAGATGAATTTACACGAGAGTAGAGTAATTTTCTTAGACCGTTTGTCCAGGTTCGTCTAGAGTAATTATTATTTGCCCAAAATTTCTGAACAGGTACAAAAGACAAAAGTAAATGTCAACGAAGGTAAACGTCAAAATACAATAATTTTTAAGGTTAAATATTTTACACCAAAGTATTACGTATTATGTAGTCTTAAAACGATCTCCTCACCAAAATATGGTCACAATTTTGTTGAAATGGAACATTTAAATTTTGTATTTGAAGAAAATTTAGTTACATAATGGCCTCGCTTAAAGTACACCCATAAACTTTTGAGTTACAGATACAGAAACATCAATTAAATTGTAAATTTTAATTTTAACAGCAGATATTGCTTATCCAATGCAAGTGTTAATCCTGTATTTTGATTAGTTTATGATATGTTTAGCTATTAATTTACTTGGCTTTATCTATAAAAAAATTTTCTGTGATTCCGCCCGGGCCTAGATTTTCTCTCGTCGGCCCTGTCTTTAATTCATGTTGTAAACACAAACGATATATTTGATAACTTTATAGGAAATTCATGTGGACAGATCAGCTTTTTATTCTAGTGGAGTAGGATTCCTACTCAAGTACTGCGAGTACTTATACTGTATAGTATTTTTTAACAATAAAAAAAAAACAACAAACCATAAAACAATATGCAAACGACTTGTGTGAAATTTACGTTCTGTCAAGTTTACTCTTTTTTACCCAGTCCAAACTGGGTAAAAAAGAGCGAACTCTGATTAATTTGACTCAACGAGAGAGACTAATGTCAAAATTGAACGCTTTGCTGTTCTTGAACGATCCAAGAGTGAATTTGTCACATTCTTTTTAGTCGGAGCGTGTTTCCTGTTGGCTTATTGCCAGTGACATTAGGTTTGTTCCAACAACAATTTTGTGACTGTACGTAAACTTGTCCACAACTTATTGTCGACGACATGTCAACGACTGTTAGTCGATGACCTGTCGAGGATCGGGCATTCAATTCGAAAGTGTTCCAACAAATTTTTTGTCAAATTTATACTGTCAATAACGTCACAACCAATGTCAAATTTTGAATTTGGGAAATAACAAAAACTAATGAAAATATTTATAAATTTGGATGTCTACAATCCTAAATAATAATTATGTATTTACACAAGTGTACCTATTAAATAATATGAATGTTTACATAATAAAAATACAATCATAAAATTTTCAGGTTAGGATGACGTTAACTGACGTTTTACAAACTCGTTTTGCGCAAGTCTTGACAATTTGTACCTACTCAAACCCAGGAACAGATTTGACAGTACATAAACTGGTTTGTGATTAGTTTTGGTTGTGTTGGAACACTACATTTTTGTACAGGTTTGAGTCCGAAGTTTGTTGGAACACCAAATCTAGACTGCGCAGAATCCCGACAGTACGCAAACTGGTTTTGTGTTATGTTGGAACAAACCTATTAACTCTCAAGTTACGTCCTCACCAATAAAATTTTGCGTGCGTATGTGTATTTGTTGTGCGTGCGCGGCAGTGTGGACGCCCTGACGCACAAGGTCACACACAAATATTTTCGGCGAACAGAACGCACGCTATCCATCCGCTGTCGGTTTTCTTGCGAACGTCAAAGGAATTTTCGCCGCACAGGATTTATATAGAGAGTTGAAGTTGTGCCAAGTACGTAAACGTTAGGAGCCGAATTGACATCTACGCATGCGCATTTGTCTGGGAATAGCGTTTACGTGAAAAATAGGATTACGTACGTACGTAACCTTGCGTTCTCTCACGGATACCTTAAAAATCTACGTACGTTAACCGAAGATTATACGAGTGACACCGATAAATGGCGAATGTCCCAATTTTGAATTTTGACTTAAAGTAAATTATTCATAGCTTCAAAATGACTTTCTTTATTTTTTTTTGTTAGATTACATTCAGTTATAATATAATATAATATATAATAATAGTTGAGAAATTCCTATAGAAGTAATAATAATAATAATCCTTTAATTTCTCTCTCTCTCTTTCCACTGAATTAAAACCACTTAGTTGTTAAAAAAGTTTTTTTATTGACAATAAAAAAACTTTTTTAACAACTAAGTGGTTTTAATACAGTGGAAAGAGAGATAGAAATTAAAATACAAACCACTATGAGCTTCCGAAATGAATAATCCTTTAATTTAGCTCTTGGCTAGTATTATTTTTACATTTAGGTTTACAAAAAAAAATAAATTGTAAAGGTAGGGTTCTTGGAGATATTTCCACTCACACAATAAAATTAACGCCGTGAAAATAGGAGAAACTTTTATTAAAAGCACTTTAAAACATAAACAAAAGCAAAATGAAAAGTATTGAAAAGAAACTGTTAACACAACGTGTCACGAACGTTCGCATAACCAAGCTCACTTGTTAGGTTAATCCCGCGTCTTATTCCGTCTCCTGGTGGCGAAGTCAATCAACACCGCGGTAAAGTGGGTTGCATAATTAGTAGTACGCTACAACCTCCCCCTTTGCTTCTCGATACGTCCCGGGAGATGAAGCAAGAATGATCTATATATATTTTGTTATTCACAGCACGCGCATCTCTTGGGTTTATGGACTGCTCTCTTGCTGTGAGTTCGAGTTGTTGGGGGAAATGACTCATCGGCATCCCGGTCGTCGTCAGTATGCTGAGTATCACAAGTTGACTCAGTATCCTCTTCCTGCATGGTAGGCTCTTCATCATTCTCCACGCTTTGTGATACCTTCTTCGGTCGCCCTCTTTTTTTAATTGGCCGTAGTGGACTAGGGTCGGAGTTATCTTGAGCTCGAAATGGGGTCAAAGCAGAAACATGGTACTTACCCATGACCTCTGTAGGGTTTTGAGGTAAAGCAACTTCATACGATGTTGGAGTGACCTCCTTTATTATTACGTAGGGTCCATCGCGTCTAGGAGCGAACTTACTGGTAAACTGATTCTTACTTTTACTTAGAGCATGGACATCAACTAGGACCTTATCTCCCTCTTTAAATTTCGCTACCCGGTAGCGTTTATCTGCCCCTCTTTTGGATATGTCTTGCGAGGCTTCATGCTTTTCTCTCGCTTCCTGTAGGGTTCTACTCATCAACTTTAAATAGGGTGTGATTTGTGGAACGAAATTATCTCTTTCAATAATTGATCGAATATCCCTTTGAACATCGTCAGGAGTTCGTAACTCACGTCCAAACATGAGATATGATGGGGTATAGCCCGTTGAGGAACACTGAACTGTATTTATGGCAAATCTGATAGATGATAGTTGATCTTCCCATGATGTGTGGTCGGAAGTCGATAGAATTGCCAATTGGACTTTTAAATCTCTGTTCTTGCGTTCAACTGGGTTGCTGGCCGGATGATATACAGGAATAAGAGATTGAGTAAACCCGAGACAGTGAGCAACTTGTTGCATCACGCTACTGACAAACCTGCTATCATTATCGCTAATTACTCTTCTGGGTACGCCATATCGCAATATCACCTCACCTATTAGGGTTCGGGCACAGTTTTCAGCACTGGCTTGCTTTAAGGGGAAGAGTTCAGTCCAGCGTGTACAGGTATCTTCTATCACAAAGACCCAATGGTTACCAGCAGGTGTTTCTGGTAAAGGGCCAAATAAATCAATGGTTATAACTTCAAACCGTGCAGCCATTATGGGAGTTTGGATTAAACCTGCAGGTTTCACATTGCTTGGCTTAAAACGTTGGCACTCTATGCATTGAGAAACGTGTTTTGTTATAGTAGCACGCATTCCTATCCAGTAATACCTACTTGCGATTCGTTTATATGTTCGATCTACTCCGTAATGGCCGGCCGTCTCAGAATTATGATATTCTTGTAAAATATCTGGTATTTGGGATTTAGGAACGACTTGCTGTGGTTCTTCTTCGTCTGCTTCAGGTACATATCTATATAATATTCCATTATTCATTATGTAACCTCTTTCCAGCCATCGTTTTAGGTCCACTTCATCTTTATCTGGATTCTCGAAAGACTGAATAATTTTCAGTAATCCCTCATCTTCTAGCTGTAGACGCCGCACTTCATCAGCTGACATCCGGGGCATGTCGACTGTAACAAGGTTGACCTCAGCATCCGTGATGGGTGGGCGAGATAACAGGTCTGCAACTACATTTAGCCGTCCTGGGGTATATTCAATTCGTAGGTCATACGATTGTAGTAATAGACTCCATCGAGCAAGTCGACCAGAAGGTGATTTTAAAGTCATTAGCCATTTTAACGGTTGGTGGTCACTTTGAACAATAATAGTAGCATCCTCGACGTACCCACGGAATTTATCGACAGCCCACACGATAGCGAGTGCTTCTCTCTCCGTCGTATGGTAATTTCTCTCAGCAGCTGTTAGTAGGCGGCTTGCATATTCTATTGGCCTCTCATCAGCACCCTCCCCCTGAAGGAGAACCGCTCCTAGTGCATAAGAACTTGCGTCGGTCCTTAGAATGTATGGTAGGTTCCAGTCCGCTTGTCGTAGAATAGGAGCGCTAGTTAACAATCCCTTGAGTTTGTCAAAAGCATCTTCCTGTCTAGCTGTCCATTCCCACTGAGCTCTTTTTTTGGTGAGATTACTCAGAGGCCTGGAAATTTCTGCAAAATTTTCCATGAACCTGCGAAACCATGAGCAAGTTTGAAGAAACGTCAGTAGCTGTTTAACATTTTGTGGAGGCTTCATTTCCAGTATAGCAGACACTTTGGCGGGGTCTGGCTCTATTCCCTCTTTAGTGATGACATGACCAAGGTAACGTACTGAGGTACACGCAAAAGTACATTTAATTCGATTTAGTTTCAATCGGAATAAGATTAACCGGTCAAATATGCGCTGTAAGTCTCGAAGGTGGTCTTCATAGGATGGAGATAGGATTATCAGATCATCAAGATAAGCCAATATTAATATATCTTGTAGTCCGGCCCGGAATCTATCGATTAGTCGCTGAAAGGTTGATGGAGCGTTGCGTAAGCCAAACGGCATACGATTGTAACGGAATAGTCCATATGGCGTTATAAATGCCGTTTTGTCTCGATCAGCTGGTCGAACTGAGATCTGATGGTATCCTGATTTCAGGTCTAGTGTAGACATAAATTTTGTTCTTTTGGCTGAATGTAGTAAATCATCCATTCGTGGAAGCGGATACCTATCAGCTTCCGTGATTGAGTTTAATTTCTGATAATTGACACATAGTCTCATTCGTCCATCCTTCTTTGGGACAAGTACGACATTGGCCGAGTATGAAGATTCACATTCCTCGATTATATCATCTTCCAAAAGGCGGTCTAGTTCTTCCTTTAAAATCTTCTTTTTTGGTTCAGACATTCTGTATGGTGGCACTGATATAGGAACATCGTCTTTCAGTTTTATTATGTGTTCGGCAAATGGCGTAGCTTCTGAATGTGGCGAGAAAACTTCGTGATTTTTAATGATCAGTTCATTGAATTGTTCTCTCTCCCCCTGGTTCAGAGAACTACCTTCGTTTTCGCGAAGGTATAGCGGTTCAAATTGTGCACTAGCTAACGAGGTGGATGGGGTACATCTTTCTTCTTCTACGAAAGGGTAACCTACACTAGGGTTCTCCTTGAAATACCAGAGGTTCGATGAAACATCTAAAACCATTTGGGTGGCTTTAATGAAGTCTACTCCTAGTAGAGTTCTGCTGTTGGTATGCTTATCGACAGATATTAGTTTTATTGGTACTTGTTTCTTCTCAATACCAATGTGTACAGAAAAGACCGAGGCGTCCACCAAGTGCATCTTTCCATCAGCCAGTGTCATTTTCATTTTCTGAATCTGGTAAGGAATATTCTTTTTCATAAGTATTTTCCTAAGTGAAGCGCCAGCAATACTAGATTTAGCGCCCGTGTCAATGAATGCCATTCCTGACGAGCCAGTAATCTCTACTCTGACTAACGGTCGGCTTTGCGGATCATCCGTGAATGATTGACAGTAAAATTCGCTATCTAAAGCAGAAGTCGAAGTTGACGGCTTGCATTGAGGACAATTGCTTCGAATATATCCAGGTTTACCACATCCATAACAAATTAGCTTATTAATTTCAGGATTTGCACTACTTGACTGAGATGGTTTCTCGGTGGCTCTGACCTCATAGCTATTATCGTTTTGAGCGCTTTGGTCTTGACGAGTTTTCGCCAATTTTCTACACTCTTCTCTACTGTGACCGAAGTTCTTGCAGTAGTTGCATATTAAAGACTTTGACTTTTTTTGATTGGTTTCAGTGTTTGAAGCACTGATAGAAGACATCTTTTTCTTTTCAAATAACGTCTGTTCAATTATTCGAGCAGTCTCGATTAGTTCTTTGAACGTCTTAATTTTCTCCCGTTGCATTCTTTCTCGGATTTTATAATTAAGGAGACCATACACCAGATCTAGCTGTATTTCTTCGCAGACGACAGGCTGAGCGGGTAATTGTGCGAATAGCGCGCGAGCGTTACTAATGAAGATGTCTGTCGGTTCGTCTTTGCCTTGTTCCTTCGAAAATAATTCTTTATATATTTGGTAAGCAGGTTTGGCATACCCAAATGCGTGGCGTAGTGCTACAATCGCTTCATCAAACGATTGCACGGACGTCTTTATGCCAAGCCACCAAGTAGCAGCACTATCAGTAAGGAGCATCGACAATCCTTTCAGAGCATTCTCAGATGTGATATTAACACATTCTTTGTAAACTGTTATAGAATCTATGAAAGCTTCGACATTCTCGCCAGCTTTCCCAGAAAAACGAGTTGTACACTGTGAAAAGTTTGCATTTTTATCTGCAGAGGGTGCAGTGTTTGTTGTAAGACTTGCAATGAGGCCTTGTAGTATTTCAGGAGTCAGTACTAGCTGATTAACTACCGGTTCACTTTGGGCAATGGGTTTGTTTGGTGCCATAACTGTTTGATTTTAAAGTTCAATAAAACACTCGCGATAAAATAACGACTCTGACCTACTTAGTTCAGCCAGAAAAGTTCATTAAAACACTCACGGTACGATATCGGGTCTGACCTACTTAGTTCAGCCAGAAAAGTTTATATATACGCGATCACGAAATTAAATGTCCAATATTTTAAGTGTTATGGTCCAAACAACGGAAACAACAGTACCATCTACCAACACTTATGGTCCAAACAACGGAAACAACAGTTATGGAGCAAATAACGTAGAATGTCCAATAACCGAAATCTAAATATATTTTAATGTACTGAAGAAGCATAAAACAAACTGAGCACAACTAATGATGGCTAATTGAAAACATGCAAATAATTAAATAGTAGTTACTGAGACCGGCAAGTCTATTTAAACGAAATAACTACAATTTGGCATGTCTGAATCTGTTTTGCTTGTACGGGAACCTGAACAGTTTTTCCTTTTTATAATATATATGAGTACTTTTCACTGACGATTGGCAACTACAGCCAATCGTAAAACAAAGTTTATGGTTTTTAGAACTAAAGATACCTGTTAAATGTAAAATACTCTCCTTTTCATCGGCTTCACGTCGGGCCGCCAGTTGTAAAGGTAGGGTTCTTGGAGATATTTCCACTCACACAATAAAATTAACGCCGTGAAAATAGGAGAAACTTTTATTAAAAGCACTTTAAAACATAAACAAAAGCAAAATGAAAAGTATTGAAAAGAAACTGTTAACACAACGTGTCACGAACGTTCGCATAACCAAGCTCACTTGTTAGGTTAATCCCGCGTCTTATTCCGTCTCCTGGTGGCGAAGTCAATCAACACCGCGGTAAAGTGGGTTGCATAATTAGTAGTACGCTACACATTTACAAAGTGTAGAAATGTTCAACTAAATTTAGTTGATGGCGCTTTTTGCATCTTGAAACTAGCAAACAAAATATTGGTAATAAAACAAACATTAAAGTTGTTTTTGCTTGATAAAAGGTATGCTACTTTAATATTGCGATACTAACTTTACAAAAATCAATCTAGGTGCATTTACTAAAATTTAATCCGCATGATGGATTTTGAAAATATGTGTGTGCTGAACAGAACATTAAATTTCCCAAATATTGTTCCAGTTGTGTGGATGCTCAATCGCCCATAAAGCTCTGCTCGATTCCCAACAGGATCATTGTTGAATATATATAGCAAGATTACCTCATCCATTTCATCTTCTTCGAAATCTGAATCCCCAAGTTGTGCTGCATCAAGAATACCTTCCACCTTAAATGAAATAAATAGGGCCTAATTGAACATGTATAAAGACGTGCTTACCATAAAAATGTAACTTCTATTTTAGTAGAATTTCAAGAAATCCAATTCCAATATATATTTTTTGTTTTTCATTTCTATAACTCATTAGTGGCTTTGTACTTCAAATACTCTTCTTAATGGATATAATAAAACCTCTTATTTTATTAAAATTTTTTTTAATTTTGACTTTTCGACTTTCTGCTCACATAAAACAACATAACAGCAAAATACAGACCAATTAATTAAAGGTTGACAGTTGACATCCATTTTACGTACGTACATGAACACTTCAACTCAAATTTCATACAACTTTATTACGTTATATTTCGTACGGTATTTTCTACGTAAAGGGTTACGTACTGTGTTTACTTCAACTCTCTTATGAGGACGTGTTTACGTACACAACGCACACAAATAAATCGATAATCGAATAACTTCTTGAAGTTTTTCATTAATTTCTTCCTTGTTGTCATCTCTACGTATGTTGTTTGCCTTGTTGAAGATTTTATTTTTTATTATGATTTATTTTAATAGTTTTAGTGTTATTTTAATAGTTTTAGTCGCACGGAACATATTCGATACCTAGGAAAGGATATCGATACTTTCAATATCTATTGATTTCGATAAATTAAATTATTTTTTTATAAAGATATTTTGAGGAAATAATTTTGTTTGGTTTTCAGAGTTCCGTTTTGTTATAAAAATATTGATAAACCCTGAAAAATGAATCATATAGCACTAATTGGAATCGATATGAAATTTATATCGATACTTGATAACAAACCAACCAACAGCCCACGCACAGACGGAGCAAGGACACACAACGCGCACAACAAAAATATTTATTGACTGTGTGTTGTAATTTTGCGTCGAAAATATTTTCGCCGCACAACACATTTATTGGTGAGGACTTACCTTCAGAGTAATAATAGAGAGTTATTGCAAAGCCAAACTTTATTAAAGGATCCTGTAATAAAGTATCCTGTATTACGAAATGTCACGATTGGTTTATGAGAGTTATTGCAACGTTCCTCATCGGCATACTTTATTTTGACAGTCCTTTATTCTGACAATGACATGAATCGTATTTCTAACCTACAATATTTTGTAACTTAACCCCTTACCGCATGAATTTTTTGTTTTTGGTAAAAAAATGCACTATGTGGAAAAAAAATTCAGGATTTCGGTAAAAATATTTAAAAAAATCTTTATTAACTTTTTTTAATTTTTTTTTGTATTTTTTTTTTGCCATATGTGGCACAATATGCAATAATACAACAAAACATCAAAATAATGTATAAGCAAATCAATCAACTAAAAGTCATTCAGTATGGAACTTATAAAAGCAGTTTCTGTCTTTGTTCAAGCAAAGATGAACATCACATTTTTCACACTTTACAAAAGATTTTTTACCACAGAAATATTTGCACCTTTGCCGATTATCACACCATACTGGAAGATGGCCATATTGATCTCTTCGAACCTCTTGGATGGGAAAATCTGATGTCGGGCCCCTTTTTTTCTTGTTTTGCAAGTTATCCATGACTCCACTGGGACGGCCTCTTTTCTTTGTCGAGCTGGCTTTATTCAATGTACACAAGCACTCTGCAATGGCCATTTTGAAATCTGCCAGAGCTAAATCTTTGAACTCGTTTTCACTTCTTCTCCAAAGTATCCATGCATTGACAACCATCAAATCAATAATATGAAAAAATATCCTCATATACCATTTTTTTGACCTAAGTTTGATTCTATAGTATCCTAGCATGGAATCCAGGAGATCTACTCCTCCCATATATTTGTTGTAGATTGTTACAGCCTTTGGACACGGAACCGTTATATGTTTGTTATCCTTCTTCGAAAATCTTCGAACCTCAACTGTTGGTGTACTTCCAGCATATGTAGACAACATGTTGACCAATTTGTTGTCATACCATGAGACAACAGATATTTTTGTTCCATCAATTGTGGCGACTTTCTCTAGCATCGCTCCACGGCCATTCTTTTTCAGTTCAGCCTCTTTTGGCATATTGCTATTTGGCACTCTGTTTATTCTAACAGTTCCGAGCGGTAACATACCATTTTGTGCCAAGTAAATTTGTAATGGGACGCTATTGAACCAGTTATCAAAAAATAGCTTGTGATTTATGTGCCTTGGAACAGTTTCTGTTAGCCGAAGAACTACGTTTGAACTCATTCCCAGGTCAGGAAAACCATTGGGGAGAATATTGGTTTGCTTTCCTGCAAAAATTTCATAATCGTAGGAAAATCCGCTTACACCACTAAGAACAAACGCCTTATACCCCCATTTATGAGGTTTTTTTGGATTGTATTGTTTGATGGACGAACGTGCTTTCGTTGGAATAATCTGTTCGTCTATAGCCAAGTACTCTTCCTTTGGAACTTTTAGTAGTTGCTCCCTCAGTTTTCTAAGTACAGGTCGTATTTTGAATAGTTTATCATGAGCAGGATTTCCGGCTGCAACAGCATCGTCATTATTCGCAAAGTGCAAAAACCGTTTTATTTCTTCCCATCTGTTGCATGACATAACATCTGAGATCAAGCGGTGATTTAGGTTCAGGATCCAATAACTTCTGGAACTAGGTAACTGGACTATTGACATATAAATACAGGTCCCTATAAACTGTTCGAGCTCCTTTTCAGTAAGATCCAAAGGTTTTTGTGGTCTCGTTTGAGCAGAATATAAGATACTTTGGTAAACTATATCAGTAATCATCTCATTTGTTAGAAAAAAGTTAAAAAATGCATAAGGAGAGTCTGCATTTTCCAATTCAGGTGGCATGTCAGTAGAACCAAGAAATGTTAGGTTCTCATCCGATGTAACTAAATTACCCCGTTTCCAAGTAGGATGATTCTTGTTTCTATTCTTATTTAGTTTACGAAACCGTTCGAGCAGAGGTAGATCGTCGTCGCTATCGGAACTGAATTCTAAATCCGTTTCTGGGATGATAATATCTGATTGGTTATCGTCCATATCATTTTCGTCTTTGTAATCAGAATCTGGAGCTAATTTACCAGGCGGTTCTTCATCTTCTGAAAGTCTCTCGTCTTCACTACCATCTGGTACATCCATTGGCACATATCTACTGGCACCATAAAACGTTTGTGTATCCATTTTCTGAAATAAATTTAGTGTCCGGAGTGCATATTGTGCCATATATGTCCACGAGAGTTTTGGCGAATGTGCATACAGTTCCACATATGACACAACAATATTTCTCATCAAAAACAGTCAAAAAATAAAGAATTACATGGGTCTACTTACAGCAATTCCTTCGAAAAACTCTAGTCTTTACGTGGCTATTTTTTTTGTACCAAAATCTGCTACAGAAACTCGGATGATCGTGGATCAAAATTTATAAAAACTGATAACACCTGTTCACACGACGGCCATTTGCAAAATTGTATGAAACTTCACCAAACTGTTAAGAGATGTCGCTACACTACCAGAATTATGAAATATATACCACATATGGCCACCTATGCAAAAATAGTTTGGTCTGCGGCTTTATTTATAATAGTTATGTATGAAAATATTAATTGTGCCAAATATGACCCATGATGCGGTAAGGGGTTAATAATAAACAACCTGGAGGAACAATTGGAAATAGCTATTTTAGCGGATGTTAATAACGAAGAAATTGAAAACTTACTTCTACACAACATAATTATTGGTGTTGCCGTTGAAGCTAGTGAGGAAAATAATGTAATAGAACCCGCGGAATTTTCGTTTTCATAGTGACGATATACCGCGATTGAGAAATGCTTTGCTGATTCCACAGCACATTATCACTAACACCAGGAACAATGTGAATGGTAGGTAACTTGCAAAATGAATTTTTTTTTTAAATATTTCAAATGTGACTTTACAGTGATGACGGCACTATGTATATTAAAAAGACGAAGCTATCCTTATGCCACATTATTACAACAACTGCAAATTTTATTGGGGAAAATCATGGACATTGTCGATAACCAACATGGGAGCAACTGTCCCAAACTGGAATTTATTGATGGTACAGTTCGACCTAATATATGCAGACCATCTAATGACCAGGAAGACTGCTACTAATAATTTATTATTATATCTTTTGTTATATCAATTTTTTGATTTATACTTACACATATATATTGTCTTTGTATTTTAATTATAATTTAAAATTGTAATTTATATCTTAAATGGGCCCATAAATATCTAAATATCTTAACAAAAAGTATGTATTACTTATATATGTACATATATTTATTGTGAATGAAAAATATATACAATATGTACTACATCAAATATGTTTTTGAACTATTTCTAGTAATTTATTAATGACTGTCTGATAATCGAACACTTTTTGTTGCTGTTCGGACTCCAAACGAAACTTTTTCTCTGCTAGGGCAACATTCTGTTCTGCCTCACCTACTTTTCTTCCTTCAATGTTTAACCTTTTCTGTTCCAATGCCATCTCTTTCTCATTTTTTCCTTTGAGATAGTCCAAGCCGCTTCTTCGTAGATAATTTGTATTTTTTGCTTGGTTAATTATCTACTACTTTTTGCGATAGGATATGTATATTTCTAATTTCTCTCTCTCTTTCCACTGGATTAAAACCACTTAGTTAAAAAACTTTTAGGGTTTGATATAGGATTTATATGATTACATTCATTTCGGAAGCTCATAGTGGTTTGTATTTTAATTTCTCTCTCTCTTTCCACTGGATTAAAACCACTTAGTTGTAAAAAAGTTTTTTTATTGACGGTTCGGCTTTCTTAACAACTAACTTAACTTTTTTAACAACTAAGTGGTTTTAATCCAGTGGAAAGAGAGAGAGAAATTAAAATACAAACCACTATGAGCTTCCGAAATGAATGTATATTTCTGCCACAAATCGTATAAATCCTATATCAAACCCTAAAAGCATATATTTACGTACCCCCACACCCCTTCTGGAACTTTTACTCTGTCACTTGATTTTTTTTAATTTACCCTAAATTTTCCGACCATCCACATAGTGCTAATAATTTTTTTATTTTACAAATTATTGATGGCCCTGCTCTATACTTACAAGTTTTTTTTTATTTTATTTGGTGCCTGTTGATTTTTAACAGTTTGAATTTCATTAAGTTGGCAGAACCGCCCTTCATAAGTCAAAATAAAGTTTCTTTAATTAAAAGTAACCTGTCCTGTATTTAAATTAAATACAGGACGCCTGTATTTTAATAAAAGCAAAACTTAAGGAACTGTTCACTGCGCATGCGTACATGTCAAAATAAGGGATCTTTTATTAAAAGATCGGCCAAAAAGAGGTTGCAATAACTCTCTAGTATAGATAGAGATGCCTTTCTATCCTTGTTTTTGAAGCCAACATCAATTTGTTTATGTTTACATCAGTCCTCTGGGGAACAAAATAGATAATACCGGTTCGTGTTTCATCGAGTTCTGATGTAACTGGGTTTTCGTGATCCATCGGAATTATATTATTTGTTCTCATTGTTTGTGCTTGTTGATGGCGTCCTGGTTATTATTCATTGTATATTTTTTGGAAGTTTTTGGTGATTTGAGTTCTTATTGACTGAGATATTGACTCTTTAGTGTAAAAAACAATATTATTATTATACAACAGTATTGTTTGTGGATTTTTGCAATCGTCTGATGTTGATGTAACATTTCACAAGTAAACAACCATAGATCATGGGCGTAACCCAGAATTTTGGATGGAATTATTATTTGATAGTCATACGAGTTTTTGATCGTGAAACTATTGTTTACATCTCTGATAAGAATGTATGTCAATGTTATGTATAATACCTTATATTTACAACAACATTTTGTCTTTGGGTAAATAAATATTATTATTATCTACGATGTGTAAACAATTGTTATTCAGCATCAATGATAACATTTATGTTGTATATGTATTCTAATAAAGTTTTGTTTTGAAAAAGTTTTTTAATTATATATTTAATCAATTTCAGAACCCTCCATTCACTAATATTCAATATATTAGGATTATACCTAGTCACAAAATTAGTAATTACGCTTTTCTGAATTCTTGAATAATGTCAAAACATTAATTGTCTGTTGCCCTTGATGGTAACAATATTCAATACATTTGGATTACAATAATATTCTGATATACCTACTTTATTTTTCTCATTTTATAAAAATGATAATATACCCCAGAAAACCCCCAGACACAATTTCCATGTAAGACCTAATCACTTAATTTTTCCGCGATCTTAAATTAATGAAAATTTACGAAAAAACTCACTCTTCGACCATGAAAACACCTTGATTTATTTTTTTAATAGAATCTGACCATAAATAACAAAATCCTCATCTTACATTTTGATAAAAAAATTAATAATCTCGTACCTTACAGCCTTAGATACCAATTTTTAATAGAATTGGAACATGAATTACAAAACTCGTTAGCTATTTTAAATTTTGATAAAATTTAATAATCTCCAAGGAAACAAACTAAAAATATTTATTAATATATAACTACATTTTCTAAATTTCTTAAAATTCATATTTTCCGTACGCCTCTGGTGACACGGTCCTCTGGAGTGTTTGTAAACAATCCCCGCGGTCCCCTTGCCAACATTCTATTAGAGAGAGACAACCAGATCTTGGTTGTCTACAAATCTATTGTTTTTGAATAAGCAGGGCATCTCTATGTATATTATTAGAAAAAACAGAGTAAATAATTTTAGTATATAAATCAATACGACCTTTCATCGATATCTACAAAAAAGTATCGATATTAGGATATACCGAAGATGTAAATATCGATATTATTAAAAATATCGAATATCGAAGCCTGAAATATCGATACCTTAAAATATCGTATCGCCCATCTCTAGTTCAGACGTTCTGACTTCTAACCTAACTTTAAACTAACTGGATCACGTATTTTTATAAGAGCATTTTTAATTTTTAATAGATTAAAATTGATCACTACAATTTTATTTACCCTAGTTTCCATTTGTATGAATTGAGTAAAGTGTAAATAAACATGGAGAAACAAAGCAGAATAAAGGATGGGATGAAGGTAAGCCGGCATTTTTTTTTGTATTTTATATATGTGTAGCTTATAGTTAAAGATTGGATTGTACAGTCATAATTAAACATAACTACACGCCACTGGATCTAGATATGAAACATGATTTTTTACTAAAATATGTTTTTTTACATTTAAAAACGACCTACTAAATTTCAAAATAATATATTAATCCGTTTTAAAGTTTTTAAATAAAAACATTTATTTTTTTTTAACTTTAACGCCCTGTATTTCGAAAAGTAATCGAGTTGGACCCCTCATTCCTTACATCATTTTGTCCAATTTTACGAGAGGTATCTACAGACAGACGTTGTAAGTGTCATTTGGAAACACCCTGTATATCTCAAAATAAATCTAAAATGTGGACGTCAAACTCCTATCATTTTTCTTAATAACATTTTTAACCAGGAATATGTCAAATATTAATTTTTATATTACTGGAGCTCCAGGGAATGCACAGAGCCGAGAAAATAAGAATTTTTAGATGTGCTGCCATCTATGATTAGAAGAGAGTATTGACAATTTTTAAAGCAAATAATTCCCGATGTATTGGGGTTGCATACACAATTTGCATTGTGTGTTGCAAAGCTTTTATTTGACTGATTCTAGTCAAAATGTCACTCTCTTCTTTCGTATCCCTTTCAGAGATTAATACAAAGTTAGAAAACGAGTAAGGAATTTAATTTATCAGATTCGACATCCTAAGACCGGTTTCTGCCTTTCTGTCGAATCTGATATATTAAATTCCTTACTCGTTTTCTAACTTTGTATTAATCTCTGAAAGGGATACGAAAGAAGAGAGTGACATTTTGACTAGAATCAGTCAAATAAAAGCTTTGCAACACACAATGCAAATTGTGTATGCAACCCCAATACATCGGGACTTATTTGCTTTAAAAATTGTCAATACTCTCTTCTAATCATAGATGGCAGCACATCTAAAAATTTTATCTTATAGCGGATATAGCTATTGACTTGTACGAGTTTGGAATTTTATTTATTGGATTCGAAAAGCCTAACTGACGAAGCCGAAAGGCAGAAACCGGTCTTAGGATGTCGAATCTGATAAATTAAATTCCTTACTCGTTTTCTAAAATAAGAATTGTTTAGAAGATATGGGACAAACGTATAGAAGAGCTCTGCAAAAAAACTATTATTATATGAAAAAGATAACAATCAATTGTATGTTCAAAATTTAGAAAATGAGGTAAATTATTTTTATTTGTATGTATTTTTTAAACTTTTACTATTCTATTAAAAAAATAGGTAAAATTTTACTATCGGGGCTCAGCTCAAAAACTAATAGTGATAAAGCAATTGCTTTAAATGAAAAATCACAGAAACTCTTACAGCAATTACGCGAGTGTGATAAATTAATTAATGATTTAGAAGATAATCTAGCAAATGAATGTAGTAAACTAAAACATGAGCTGCACACAATTCAAGAACTAATTGCAACTGTTGCTGATCAAGAACGTAATCTGCCAAACAGCTTTCTTCAGCTTTCAGCGAAAGATAATACTTCTACGAAATTACAAGAAGAGATCAAAGCGTTAAAAGAAAATGAAGATAAAGATAATAAAGAAGGATATGGAGATTCGACTCTTGACTCGGGCCAATGACCTAAGTTTTCTTCTGGTACAGATGGATTTTGAAATCTTCTGTTGCTGTGTCTGCTTGTTTTCACTAAGTTCTTTGTCTCGATGTTTTCGGGCAGGTTTATAAGGCTCTTGATCAAATTATCCCTTAATTGAAGATAGGAGTATTTTCTGTTAGCGCCTTTGAAATACTTTCTATAAAGATAAAATGCATTCCAAACTGACACGTCCAATAGATGGAACATAACTTTTTTGTACCATCTAAGCGTCTTTCGTGGGGAAGAGTATGTTGAAGTCATTTGATCGCATCTATCGATCCCGGATATGTGATTATTATAGGTAACGACTTCTTCAGGCTACACATATTCTTTTCCGAACTTGTTTGCCGCTGTCACCAAGCTTGGATGGTTTCGAGTTGTTATCACGAGAACATCTCTCTTGTCCTTCCATTTGGAGACATTTATGTTTCCTCTACGTTGCCAGATATGTTCTCCCTTTTTAAGTTTAGATGCCACAACTTTGTGGGGATTGTTCTTTCGATTAGCCCTTAGAGTTCCATTTGTGTGTGTTCTCAACTTCAAACGCTTCTTTGATAACTCGTAGCTATTGTAGTAGTTGTCCATGAAAATGTGACCCTTTCATAAGATAGGGCTTCAGCAGTCTTAGTACGAGAGCGGTAGTCTTAGTACGAGAGCGGTAGTTTTACTGCCACTATTCTCAAGTACTGCAGCTTGAGCACCACTATACATTTCCACGTTGAGAAGATATCCATCTGAAGTGGTTACCTCGAAGAACTTGATGCCATATCTACTTTTCTTGTTCTTTATATAAACTCGAAATCACAATCTTCCACGAAAATGTAAGAGACTTTCATCCAGAGAAAGTTTCATACTTGGACTGTAGAAGTGGGCTCTGGAATTGGGCGATAAGCAAATCGAGAAGGGGTTGAACTTTGTCTTTGGATCTCGAACCAGGAGGGCAACAGCACAACATTCTGAGGATTTGGTGGTAGCGCTTTCCAGACATGGTGAAACTGAAGACTGAATGATAATAGAGCGGATCAGAATATGAAAAGTAGCGTTTCATATTTTTTGTAGATATCTGACCTTGAAGCAAGCATAGGCCAAAAAATTGCTTCATTTTATAAATGGAAATGGGGCGGAAATTTGCGTCTATATAATGTCTAGTTTTTGGTCTATTGATGTTGAGTAAGCTATTTCCATAGTCATTTGAGCATTGTAGGATATATTCTTGTATTTCAGGAGTGAAAAGTTTTTCAAATACCTGAAGTGGACTATAGTTGCCATCATGGATGATTTTCAAACAGTTGCTGGTTTCGTCGAAGTCAAACTCGGGTATATCTGTTGTTGTGTCATCCCAATCGCTTTCCCCATTGTTTTGAGCCCCCTGAACAAACACTGTCGGTGATGAACTTGGAGAAAGGTCTTGATTACTATTATGGTCATTGTCAGCCTCCGAATCGGCCTTCAAATCTGCTTTATCATTCTCCACATCTGACTGAAGAATTTTCACTTGGTACATAGTCCTGATCCGATCCATACTCTCCATCATCTTCATCTGGATCTGATTCTTCATGTTCAGATCCAGAAGATACGTCGTCAAACAAAAGTTTCAATCTTCGTTGCTCAATCTCATAAGGATCGCTTATATAGTGATCTTCATCCATCTGGAAATAAAATAAGTATTGTTCTATTCATAAAATTGTAATGCAAATTTATTTTATAAAATAAAATATTTATTGTGAATTGCCAACAGTCAGCTGGCTCCTGTTCATCTAGTTTCTGCCTTAGAATATTTTTAAAAATTGTAAGGGACTGAGCCGATTTAATATTTGTGTCGAGGTTGTTGTACAACTCAACCGCATTGTATGAAAAGCTGCGTTTATATACAAAAATATACTTGAATTTAATTATCATTTTCATCAAATTAAAAAGATTGTTGTAAGGTGCCAGACTTCAGAGTTTGACTTATAAAAATTTACACTAGATTAAATTATTAAAAACGAAAGAACTTGGGCTAAAATGAAAAAAGTAAATTATGTAATTTTCAATATTCTTCATAAAAATTTAAAGCAGAGAAGCTATGGATAGGCCACATTTAAAAAAATGGTTTTTACTCACATTTTTATGTCAAAAGATTTTAAATCTTGAAATTTTGATGTATTCGTCATCATAAAACTGTTTTTTTTTTTAAATTATGAATAAACTGAACTTTTACTTATATTAACGACTATTCACAAATTGGCCGCTTGCTTACGGCCCACTAGGCAAATATCACTAAAAGCTCGGACGCGTTCGGCTCTTCGATTGATGTTAAACACATAGACTTGACGCGGGAGAAGCTAATTTGAAATTTGAATTTGGTAGGTTATTTTGAAGTTCCGCATTTGCGTTGGTTTTAATTTTAGTCGAGGAAATTTAACACAAGTAAGTCGGATTGAGATGTATAACTTTGTTAATAATAAAACGTATAATATTCAGAAAACTAATATTTATTAAACTTGATACAGGAAGGCACTGTAGTGGTACGTTCGGGGGAGTGGTACTTAAGAAAATCGAGAACAGTTACACAAACAACTATATTTATTAGGTTTATAATTTTACAGTAAATACGCTTAACACAAAATACAAAAATGGTAGTCGCCGTCCTTCGCTCTTCGCTGCCAAGGACCGACTGCCGACTTTACCGTTACATCTCTGTTCGATTTCCGCACACGCGCATTTCTGTTGCCCCAGTAGCGTCTCGCCACGACCACTTCAGCACGTTCTTCTTCACTCACAACGCCAGCTGTCATAAACTAATGTACTGTGTGTTGCATATCCTTTAGATACATAATATATTAACCATATTACACATGAGATGCGGTTTTTTTGCATTCGCTTCGTTAGCTCGTCTAGAAATGTGCCATATTTTGATCTTGAATCTACTTTTTTACGTTTATATGTAGCAGTGGCATGGACAATTTGAGTCTGTTTCTAATGTTAACATTGTGCATAGTGGTCATAAAGGCGGAGATAGAGAAAGAGGTATTGAAGTAAGGAAAATTTTAAAAATCATAGAAAGAAATAAATATTTAAATTGATTTTGAACGTCTAGCCATCCTATTTTTGTTGTAATTTTATGTGTTTTTTGTTTTTAGTTTCTTCTGTCTTTTTTAGTCGTTTTCTTCGGTTTTCCTCCACTTTTCTCTCTTTTTCTTTTTTGACTTCTTCTTTTTCCTCCAATTCTTTTTTATATTGAGAGGATGTTACCACATAGGATGAATTTTTCCTGTGGTGATAAAATTCTTGGAACATAATCTGATAAAAGAGATTTTAGAGTCGACATTTGGAGAAATATCTTGTTCATTTAATATTTTCTTAATATATTCATCATTTGTCGACTTGTTAACATTAGTAATGTCGTGAAATAATTTAATTTCAGACATTGAAACTTCCGCTGTAACATTTACTTCTGTAAAAATTTCTTGAATATCAGCTTCGCCTTGAAATATGTTGTTTGTATTTTTTATTGGAACATCTGTAACCATACTCTCTGCCTGACTATTTGTTAATTCACTAACATTACAAATTTCATTTGTAGGATACTTTTCCTGAATTATTACATTTTGTAGTACCTTCTGTTATATGCAGATTACATTGATAATTAAAACTGACTAGGTGAAGAAAATATGTTTAAACCCAAGAAATACGAGGTTGCAGTCAAAAAACTGGGTTAGGTCAGAATACTCTTTGTTATATGGTCGAGCTTTCGGAAATGTTTATTTCCTTTATCAAGACATCTACAAAAGATTACAAAAGTGATACACTGCATCCTCAAGATTAATCCTCGTATTTCTTGGATTTAAATCTTTTTTCTATATTTATATTATATATATTGTTTTTTAATAAATCATCATAATCGCCGCCGCTTACAATCAAAGTTATATTCGTAATTTCCCTCACAATTTTCATCGCTTCAATAGTCTGTACTCGCTGAATCTATATCAATATCTATATCTGGCATAAAAAAAGAAAATGTATGTCATTCATCTTCAGGCGCAATTTTGACAATTACTCCCTTTGCAATTCTTACAGAATGCACTACAAGATAAGCCTATTTTTACGCAACTACATCGTTTGTTACATTCTTTTTTTGCAACCACAATTATATTCCTTAAAAAAAAGTCCGGCACCAGATTTTTCTCAGAATATTTAGGTACCAAAACGTCTTGGTTTAGCGTCCATCCCCATTCTGTGAGTTTAAAGTCATTACCTAACCAGGTTTGACACTGCAAATATACTAGGAAAGCATGTTGTTGGATAGCTTCTTCAGTGGGGGGTAACATTTTGACAGTTGTATATTTTTTTATTGATTGCAAATATTTCCATCTAATTAAAATCGTCGAGTTTATTTTTAAATAGACTCTTACCAATTTTAAAGCTAATTTCAGTAAGTCAGATGGCGACGCATTTGCTTTAAAAAATATTTCGCTCTCTCCGCACAAGATCGGATCTTTCAAGGTATTGATGAATTTAATTTTCCCTTGATTGAAAAATGATGACGTTGTGTCATACCCGTCGAACGCATTGGGAAACATAAGTATTCGTCGTAAAGCAGGTATTTTAAAACTACTTGGAGCGTATTTTTTCTCCGGAATTCTTTCTTTCTGTGGTTTTCTTAAATATATGGGTTGATTTTCACAGGTGGATTGTGTGAGTAGGACAAGTAAATCAACATCTTCCCCGAAAATTACGCTGCTGCCATAATCGCGAGCTTTATCTATCGCCGTTTTGACTATGAGAATGTCAGCGTCTTCCCTGGCTTGTAATACTTCGATCCCTGCGTTACGAAAAGCTTCCGATAATTTATTGATTACCAGAATTTTATTGTTATTATTGCTTAAAAAGTTTATTTGGACCATGTGTGCTATCTATTGCTACAATATTCTTTCCGAAAGCAACGATGCTTTTACCTCGTTCATAAAAATAAGACAAAAATCGGACTCCAAAAAATTGTCATATGATTGGCCCATAAATCTATACTAATAGCATCATTTTTATGTTTTACCCCATCTCGTTGGCTAATATTGTAACTTCCTTTTATATTTTCCAAATCCTGTTTTGTGATAAGATCAACCCTACTTAAATTACTTAAAAATACAGAAGAGAAAATGTTAATTTTTTAAAGTTAAAATAAAGATACAAAATATTATACTTAGGTAGGGTGTGCGTACTTTCTAAAACATACTTTGTTCACTATCGTCGACCACTCAACCAAAACACAATTTTAACACACTCTACGCGCTTTTCACCAACTATGTTGGCATCATTAGGAGTTAATGATAGACTATCAGTTGGCGAAACGCGCGTAGAGTGTGTTAAAATTGTATTTTGGTTGAGTGCTCGACGATAGTGTTTCAACTTTGAGCATAGTGTGACATAAACCTATTAACATAATATATATTGTCACGTTTCCTTAAAGTAATTCTACTTATACAAGCAAAATTTAATTTCTATCTATCTATACAGGGTGATTCATTAGTGCGATAAAGTCCAATATCTTCTAAATCATTAAAGGTATAAAAACAAAATTTTGAAAGATTGTAGCCAGCCTTAAGGCTCATATTTTAAAATTAGTTGCAAATGTACAGGATGTTCCAGAACACCGCGCCAGATCAAAGGTACATTTTTTTAAATGGGACACCCTGTATATTACTTTAAATTTGAATTCTGATTGACGTCGCAATTGCAACAATATGAAGTCGTAATAAGTTATACAGGGTATTTAAAAAGTTCTGACCACTTTTTCATGAGAATCGTAATGAGTTCAACGCTCTGTATCCTTTAAACAACACAAATGCAAATTAATCTTTTTACATTCATACGACTGTAATAATTCACTAGACCTCCTTCCATATTTTGAAAACCGTATACAGGGCGAGTCCAAACTGGAATACATTATTTTAACACCATTTTTAAATGGATCACCCTGTATTTTATGTCGGCAACTGAAAGCTATTTTACTATACTTTAAGTTTTATTAAGTATTCCCTATACCCAAATGGAATAGTTTTTGAGATATTTCAAATTTATTATTAAAAATTGTACTTCCATTAAAAACCACCTAAGTATACAGAATTTATTTACATCAATTAACATATAAATACCCTTTTAAATTAATAAACAATCATATCTAAAATTATAAAAGATGCTCAAAGAGACCACCCTCTACATCGATGCAGTGTTGAAGACGGTCGTCAATAGATCGACTTGCGTTTAAAAGCATTTGCACATTAACACTTTGAAAAGCTTGCCTTATTCTCTCTTTCATATCATTTCGTGTAGTGACAGGTACTTTGTACACCTGGTCTTTAACATAACCCCAGAAGAAAAAATCTACTTTATTTAACATGTGAAATTCATTGTTAAATCACTACCGGTGAAGGACTATTTTCTAGAAAAAATTATTTCAGCTCAATCAACTGATTTTATTTGCAAAAAGTTAAAACAATTTTCTATATCACAATGGCCTGAAAGACATCGGATACCACCTGAACTTACTCCTTACTTTCAGTATCGTCATGAAATAACGATTGCAGATAACATTCTGATTAAAGGGACTCGAATAGTAATACCTACAGCTTTGCAATTAGAAGTTCTCAATTTCATTCATGCTGGACATCAGGGTATAGTTAAATGTAGTTAAATTGCCGTTGATCTTTTCAAATATAAGATGTATTTAATTATAATCGATTACTACTCTCGGTTTATAGAAAGTACTTCCTTTAAGTAAGTTAACAGAACAGGGATCATTACTAATCTAAAGTCCGTTTTTTCTCGATTTGGGATTCCGGACTGTTGCCGTACTGATAACGGTCCGCAGTTCAAATCAGAGTTTAAAAATTTTGCAAGCGTTTACCACTTTAAACATGTTACCAGCAGCCCCTACTATTCCCAATCAAATGGAGCTATAGAGACTGCTGTAAAAACAGCAAAAAATTTGTTAAAGAAAAATGAGGATCTAGATTTGGCCCTTATGGCATACAGATCCACTCCTTTAGAATGTGGCTTCAGTCCTGCTGAGCTCCTGATGAACAGGAGAATAAAAACTATATTACCTATTTTTCCTAAGAAGTTAGAGGAAGTTGTAGATGCTAGGGAGTCCTGTTTGAAAACAGAAGTAGAAAGGGGAGCTAGAAATGGGGGCGTCGGAGTGGGTCACAGATCTTCGGTCCTATGGAATTATTGAAAAGTTAGGAGAGGAGCCAAGATCTTATGTAGTAAAACCATCTAAGGGTTCTTATAGAAGAAACCGATGGATGCTTATTGAAGCACCGTATTTTGAAAATGTGCCCTATACCGGCGTGCTTAGCTTTCCTAAGGGGGTAGATTTTGGTAAGGAGAATAACTTTGAAAATCCTAATGTATCTCATGATGTAGCACCCTCGAATGTAACATTAAATACTCAGGTAGATGTTGGAAATGAAAATGGCTCTGAGATTCAGCCAGCTGCATTATTAAAATTAAATTTGTCAGGAGGCGCTACCATTGTTACGGCTTCGGCCATGATTAACAATAATTATTATCAAATATCAAATTTGCTGCTTGTACAAAAATTTCGGACAATCTTTACGTGGTTTCCATCTTATCAAAGCACACACAAATTTGTTTTCCTTTTCATACGTTTTTACATGCTGCCACCATACTACTAAATAAGTTTAGCTTATAGTAGTTTATTATAAGATTGTTATTAAACAGGTATAAAAGATTAATTTCAGAGAGGTCAAGCAACCCCTTACGAAAAGCCCAGCTGATCTCTCGTCTTCTGGCCACTTACCGTGGTAGCTGTTGTCAAGCCACCTGAACAATATAGGATAACACAACAGTAACATGGTGATTTTTATTAAAATACGAGGTTAAATTGGCAAAACTGATTAAATTGAAGACTAGAAGAAGAGGTTTCCTCCTAACCTAATGAACTTTGACACATGTCTAATCTAAATAAACAATGTTTTTATTTTTATTTAATAAATTATTTTAGTTGTGTTAAATTATTTTATTTTTATTAAAGTTCTGTTTCTAATTTTAAAGAAAATGGTAAGAAATATTTTATTAAATTATTAATTAGATTGATTTAAAAAGATTGATTAATCTGAATCTGTTCAACAGAATGATAACTACAGTTATTTTTAATAACGAACCGTAACAATCTGCTCAACTGCTGTTAACTTTTCTAGATTATAGTACTCGGTTATATCCCCTTCTAGCTTAATTGTGCTATAGTAATGCTCTATATCTTCACGAGCATCTCGATCTGCTATTCGCAATGTCTCTTGTCCATTGCACACTAACGTAGACTTGTCACCATGGGGCTAAATCCTATTGGACTAGTGAAGTACTTAGGGTCTTTCTTGTTTAAAAAGCTGAGCTTTGCCCTTAAATCAGATATGTCGTCTGCTAAATTCTCTAATGTATAGTGCTCTGATATCACGTCATCTGGATTGACAAGACGCGGATTGTCAGTGATACCTTCCCAGATAATTCCTAGAATCGGGTTGTTCCTGTAAAATCTTCTTCTGTATTGAATGGGTGTATTTTGATCAGCTAAGCTGACAACAATATTCCGAAGATTTTCAAGCACCAATTGCTCATCCTGAGGGATGAGAACGTTACCACGGGAGTAATGATCTGCTTCAATCTGTGCTACGTATAGATGGTCATCCACTTTTACCTTGCCAATTGAGTTAGCAAGCGAAGAAATCTGGTCAGGCATAACAGTAATTTCTTTAACTATAGAAATCATATCTTCTTGGACACTTAACTTGCGATAGTCCTCTTCATTATCTAAGATAGCGATTACCCCACGTTGCGCTAGGGCTACTTTTGTCTGCACGATTGCCAAACTTACACAATCCATCTGGTAGATGCTGCCGCGCACTGGTACGTTATTGAATTCAAATAATGCACGAAATATATTCACTGTACCAAATCCTATTTCTCGGGTTGTAATGCATAAAGTAGTTGCCTTAAAAGTATGTACACGGCCTCGAGTCTCTCCATCGCTGACTCTCCATTTTCCACACCCGAAAAAAGTTTCTTTCTTAAATCTTCACTTAAATCGTTCTCAGTAATTAAAGATTGTGTTGTTCTGTAATCTTCAACTCGCTTCTTGTTGTATTCTTGCCTACCTTTTTCTCTGCGTCTAGATCCTCTAAAAGTAAATGCTCAACCGCGTGCGACGACCTCACGCTGTGCCTCATACATGTCGTTATGACTATCAAAATGGTTTCCCATTTGAAAGTCATCTCTGTCTCGTTGCTTGTTCGCGGTAAATTTTCCTGCCATGCTAGTCTACTTTCAAAGGGCTGAAATCAGTTACCCAAAAAATCATCTTGATCTATACATATTTCAATTGCGATATCGAGTTCGGAAGTTTGTAGGACATACTAATATTTTTGGTTGGGTAATACACTGCACATCCTACACCTTTTGTATATTTATGTGTAAATTTTGCCTGGTGTTGTGATTATGGATGCCATTATTTCTTGTATATGAGCCGAGGTTTTCTCTAACATGCTTTAGTTATATTGTTAGTTTAGTTACGATCTGTTACTTTAGTCTGGATAGTGAAACAAATCGAGAGAAATACTTAACTTATATTTAATATTTTAGTTTGACTTTGGTTTACTTAAGTTAAGATTTAATTTCTTGTAAGCACTTTATAAAAAAATTATTAATTTTATTATTGTGAGATTTAATAAGTATCTTTTAATCTTGACTTTAATTTTTTTTTAAATTATATTAAATAGTTTTTTATTTATTTATTTCTTTTCGTAATCTTAGTCAGAATGTATTGTTGAGCGTCATCTATCAATCAGTAGAAAGATTTGAGACTTTAACCTCAGTCGTGCTTCAGTAATTGACCGTGAAACCTTTTAAATAGATAATAATGAACAGTAGGTAAATGCAGAAATTTTTATTAACAATTAATAATAAAATAAAAAAAATGGTTGACGTTATAATTATTGTGAAAATTTATTGAAAAGAAAAAAGGTAAGTGTAATGTTTTTTATTGTTTATGAAATTAATAATAATACTAATGCTATAATTATACTCTTACCTTATTCTAATCTGAACTTAGTTTGTTAAAATGAAACCTAACCTAATTAAATAAAATGCTATTGGCCTTGTTTATTTTTATAGACGTCTCTAATCTTTTAAATATCGATATTTATTATTAAATGATTGGTACCTTTTTTAACGAATCATCAATTTTTAGTTACTACTGGTTACTTTCTTTCTAACCTCCAGAATAACGGATATAATATTCTTCAAAATCAATCAGGAACACAAGACAAAACTACATGATACTGTTGGATATGGATAATAAACAGGATCTGGATTTTCCTTCAGGAACAAAAGCAGGAATCAATGATTGGAGTTCTTTTCTTAATTAACTTCTTTTATTCTTGGATTGTACAAATCTAACCTCACTTAAATTTGACAGGTAAAATTTTCTTAACTTCTTTATATTAATCGTTGTAGTTTTGATTTGAAGATTCTTTTGTTTTTACGACGAGCTCTAATGTGAACAGTTTAAGAGTCTTTTGGCAAAAGCCTCGCTTGACAGCGAAATTTGGTTTTTATGAACGATCATCTCTAGGCCAACTCGATTTAGATTTGACAGAATTTTAAATTAAAATTATTATAAAATCAAAAATTATTGATTTTTAAACACTTTTTCACTATCAAAACATGATTCTCGAGATAAAAAGAATGATTTTGATATAATTAATAATAATAATAATAATAATAATCCATCTGGTAGAATTATTGTGGGTGTTTGTGTCCGCACAAACTCTTTTGTTAAAATGGCTGTAGAATGGTGCTGGTGATTTTGTAAAAATAACACAACTTCAAGAGGTATTTGTTGCTTTATTATTGTCACTTGTACACTTATTTTATTAGTACAAATGGTATGGTTGTTTGTTGCTTTCTTGATGAATTAATTGAAAAGAAAAGTGGTAAAAAATTATGAACAAAACGTTTTTCGTAAGATCTGTTTAAAAGTCGAAGTGAGAAAGCGTTGATTTCGGTAGTAAATATTCATCAATGAATTTTTTGTATTCTAAAAATAAAGTAGGGTTGTTATGAAGTTTCTTCTCTAACGATAGAAATCTATGTCTTGCTCGTTGAAACGAGTCCCCTAATTGTTTGTGAATGTTATGACTTTTAAAAGGAAGATTAACTTGAAATTTTCCATTTGGAAGTATTGTGGTTGAATTTTTAAATATAGTTTCAGCTAGCGCGTCTTCCTCTGATAAGATTGATTGACGATGCACTTCTTCTTTAAGCCAAAATTTCTCTAGTAAAGATTCGATAGAATTTTCTATGCTATGATTGTTATAAGATAAGTTTGATAAATTGTCATGAGACAACGGATACGCTCCTAATGAGCTCGTTAAAGATGCAACATGATATGATACTGATGTATATGTGCTAATTGCGGGCACAACCCGTGATACTATCCACCCCAGATATGTGTTTATAAGTGACGGTAATCCTTTGCCTAATTTGTGAATACCTGGTTGCAATAATTCGTAATACAGATCTGCTCCTAATAAAATATCTATATTTGATGGACTATGAAATTCTTTATCTGCTAAATGTTGTTCAAATTGTATAGGAATGTTTAAATGATCTTTGTTTAACTGAAATTGAGGTAGCCTGTAAGTTATAGTTTCTACTACTGCACATTCAGCTCTAAAAAAATGAAATGGAGAATTGATTGATGTAAATTTCAACTTTCCTACTTGACTAATGTCCTTTTCCTTTTGACATATTCCGGAAATGTTTATAACGCTATTTTGTAAATCAACTCCAAGCTTATTTACGAAGTCTTTTGTAACCAATGAAATTTGACTGCCATTATCTAATAAAACTTTTGCTATAATGGGAGGCCCATGAGGGGTTGTAACTTGAATTTGAGCAGTAGCTAATAATATATATGAATTGATGGTAGATAATGCAAATAAAGAATTTTTTACTAGTCAACTGGAACTATTTTTATTTTGATCGTCCTCCCTAGTGAATGAATTAGTGGAAGGCAACTCAGGGGGAGGAACAGTAAAATCTGGAAATGCTTTACTGTTGTTTTGCTTATTGTCTATATAGGACTGGTACTGTTGTTGCTCATGAATTAATGAGTGATATCTCTGATTACATACTGAGCAATTAGATTGTGATAGACAGATTTTTGCTGAGTGGTTCCTACCTAAACAATTCATACAGAGATTGTTGGTTTGTACGACTTTCTTCCTTTGTGTAGGCGAGGAAGAAAGAAATGAAGGGCATGAATAAATTTTATGATTTTTATCATTACAATTAGAACACATTAAAAATGGTGATTGATTGGTATTTTCCTTTTTGGAAGAATAAAATGATACGCGTGGTGACCTTACATGCTGACCTGAAGATGGTCGAGTTTTATTTGTCTCCGGTTTGATTTGCGACGTTTGAACTGATTACATGACCATACACCGTTTATTTAAAAATTCGAAAAGTTTTTTATAAGTTGTAAGATGGTTTGAATCCGCTTGTTCTTCGAACGCTTTTTTGGAATGATAATCTAATTTTTGCTCAATGATTTGTGATAGCAAGGCTTCAAACAAATGTTCCGGGGTATGATTGAGAGTTGATAACGAATCTAACGTCGACTGCGCGACAATTATAAAATTCCTCAAGCAAGCAACTGTACATTTTGTTATGTCAGGCATATTTAACAATTGCTGAAAATGATGTTACTATTTGCCTAGTGTTATTATATCTTGATTCTAAAAGATCTAATGCTATTCTGAAATTATCCTCAGCAATTGGTAACGATTGAATGAGTTGGAGAGGTTCTCCAATTAGATGAGATCTTAAATAAAACAGTTTTTCTGATTCAGAACCCATTTGCGGGTTATTTTTTATAAGCGCATTAAACAAATTTATGAAAGAGGTATATTCTAAGAAATTGCCAGAGAACACTGGGATTTTAATTTCAGGTAATTTAAGTCGTGAGTGAGATGATTGTTTTTGATTAAGTTTAGTTAAATTTTCAATCATGTTTGTTAATTTAGAATATGTTAAAACAGATGTGTTCTCTGTCAATTCCCGATCTGAGCAGTCTGAGTCCTCTTCTTCAATTTTATCTTGGATTTCTAAATATTTATCATAATACTTTTTACCTTGTTCAAGTTTACACATGATTTGATTTTTCTCCGCACAGTTCAAATTTGCGTCAGCCCAGTTACTGACTCTAGTTATTTGAGCTTTGCAAGTAGCTCTTGTCTTTTTTAGAGCATCCATAATATTCTTTTATACAAAACGATATTCAAGTTATAACTATCAAAGAAAAATTTGAACAGCGGTTCACTTCAAATTTGCACAAGTAACTTTGTAAAAATAAGATTAAAAATATTTTATAAAAAATGAAACAAGGCCTTTCTAACTACAATGTTTATAACAAATCACTTTGCTCGATATATAAAGAAAATTTTAAATACCTGGTGATTGCTTGTTACCTGGTGCAGGTACTGGGCGGCTTTCACCCTGTAGATGTTGGCGACAATAGCTTGATTGACCTGGTGTAGCTATCAGATGGCTTCCACCTTGACGATGCTGATGAAGATTCTCGAAGGACCGTATGAAAAATCTGGATTTAATCTTGAAATCTTTAGAATCCGGCTCGCTTGGACCATGTAGAAATGAAGGTCCATCAAACCGCAGGGAGTGTTTTGATGGAGGGAATTCCCCTCGCGACAACAAGTCTGCAGGGTTTTGACCTGACCTAACATGACGCCAGTGAGCATCCTTTGTTAGTTCTTGTATCTGTGATACGCGATTGCTTACGTATACTGACCAACGAGATGGATGCCCTTTTAACCATGATAACGCAACATTTGAATCAGACCAAAGATTGATTGAATTAAAGTGAAATTGATCTTTTAATATGTCCAAAACTCGGGTAACTAATAAAGATAATAAAGACATCGCTGCTAATTCCAATTTGGGAATTGTTAATATTTTGCTGATTGGAGCAACTCTTGATTTCGATATGATTAATGTACAATGTACTGAGTTGTCAGAATAAATGGATCTTAAATAAATATTACACTCATAAGCTTTTGAACTAGCATCACAAAATGCATGAATTTCAACAGATACCAGTTCTTTGTCTAATAGTAAGTGTCGAGGTATGTTAAGATTATTTAAAATTGATAAATTGGTGCAAAATTCGACCCAATCTTTCCGTAGTTTAGGATCAATGATTATGTCATCCCAGTTTAATTTCTGTATCCATATCTGTTGCATAATTAACTTTCACTGTACTATGAACGGATTAACTAAACCTAGAGAATCAAAACAGCTGGATATAACTGACAATGCTACTCGTTTAGTAATATTTTCCAATGGGAGAACAGATGGTGTTGAAATTTGAAACCCATCGGTAGCTGGGTTCCACTTTACTCCTAATATTTTACAAGGAACGTTTTCTAAATTGAGATCTTTATTTCCGTGTAGTTGCTGTGAATACTGTAAATTAACATTTGAACCGAGTTTGTGTAATGAAAAACCGTGAGTACTTAAACATTGAATTAATTCATTTTGTAAGTCCAGTAGCCCATCGATAGTGTTTGATCCTGATAAAATATCATCCACATAAGTTTGTGACAGTATCGCTTTTGATGCTAATGGAAATTGTGGATTAATATAAGCTATTTCATTTAATACTCTACAGGCCACATAAGGTGCACTTTTTTGACCAAAACTAACGGTGTGTAACTCTATGCATTGAAGCGGTTCATCTGGAGCATTCCGCCACAGAATATTTTGCAAAAAATTGTGTTCTGGATTCATAACAACTTAAAAGATCTAAACCTACATAAAATGTCAAGTAACTCTGGTTGAACTCGAGGACCTGTCAATAAAATATCATTAAGTGATAAGTTTGATGTTGTTTGACATGAGAAATCAAAAACAACCCTTAATTTTGTTGAAACACTCTGATCTCTGATGACACATAAACAAGGCACGAAATATTTATGATCATTCTCTTGATTAATTAGTTGTAACGGGGTGAGTTTATTTACTATTTCTACTTACATTAAGGTTACATGACAACTTTTACTTTCATCATTATCGATTTCTTAAATTGTATTAAACATTATTATTACTGCCTTTTTTTACAGTAATACTTTAATTTTAGAAGTCCCAACACTCAATTTTCCCTATTTATTGTATTTCCCCTAAATTTAAATTGACCATATTGATAAATCAAGACATTGCATTGCAAGTTTAAAATTTATTTCTCTTATAACAATTAAAATAAAATGTAGTGTTTAGTGTATTTAGATCTTTGCTAAGTTATTTGTAAATATACTAAAATTGTCGATGAATATCCCTTATGGGATTTCCATGTTAAAATTTGATATCTAAAATTTTATATTTTATTATGTAATTACTACTCTAAAATTAGTTTCAAACTTTATTTTCTACATTTAATTCTTCGCATTAGTCAACCGTTACAATATATACAAAGAAGGAAAAGTAAGAAGCTTATTTTCGTAAAATACCCCTGCAACATCTTCCCTATATCCCATCCTGAACATGACACGAAGTACCCTTCGTTGCAATTTAAAAATCCTATCAGCATGAGGAGAGTGACCCATTGCTAGAATTCCATATTTACAGTGGGAAAGAAATATAGAGTGGTAAGCTGTCAAGATTGATTTTCTCGGCACAAAAATATTTCTTGTAAGCTTTGCAGCCAGAAAATCCACGTGATGATGCCATGACAGTATGGGATCGACACAAAAACCCAAAAACTTTGGACTCTCTTGAAAGTATTCTTTGAGAAAGACTCTGCTCAATTTTATTTGGTATATTCCTCAGATGAAGTAATAAGTTATCTTCATTATTTTTGTTACTTTTTTGTATTAGCTGTTTTGCTATTTTAACAGATACCTCTGCCTTGCCATTTGATTGGGGGTAATGCGGTGAGGATGTAACATGTTTACAGTCTCACGTTTTAGCAAGTCCTTCTGTGCGAAATTTGTATCATTATCTGTACATATGACTTGGGGTATGCTAAGACGGCTAAAGTTTTAAACTTTTATCACTGTTGCAGCGCTTAAATCTTTTAATATATCAAGTTCATAAAAATCTGAATAATGATCCACGCTTGCTAGAAAGTAGATTTGTTTTTTGTTATGTTCGATTTCAAAAACATCCATATTTTTAACTTTAATGTACCATTCATTTACTGACTCCTGATCCTGCCTTAAGGTCTCAAAAATAATACGTTGATCTCTTAATTGTGTCAAAAGCTCATTAAATGACTTTTCACTAGGTTTCTGTGGACTACACAAATCTCTTATGATTTTGTAAACTCCCTCACTTAAAAATGTAAGTAAAACATTAACTTGCCTTGCTGCCTCGTATCATATTTGCTGCAATATATTGTTCCAACCTCTCCTCGAAGACTTCAAAATCATCTTCTTGCTTGAACACACCCAAAGATGCTGACACATTTCCGGCATTAATAATATTCACTGTTGGCTGCTGCATAACGTTGCTGCTTTTCCCTGAATTGTTACCAGCTTGTGTATTTCCATGGGTATCCAACTTCGGAGGCATGTTAAACAATCGACCCGGTTTTTACACTTCTAGTACTTAACCTCAAATTGTGTCGTCCGTTTTTCCAAACAATAAAATTTACTGCAACCTCGGTCTTATAAATATTGACCCCGGTGTTTATCTCGTCGCCAATTATTGTAGTAACGCAAATAAGGAACGTAATTAACGAACAATAATTTTATTTGCTAAGACAAAAACCCGCTAACAATGCGTGCAGTTAAAATATACATAAACTCTCTACATGTCAACTGTCAGCAGTGCCAACCTATAAAGGTCAAGATAGTACAGAAACATACTGGAATGGGTAATCCGGAGTTTCATGTGATTGCAAGGGTGGTTTACACTGAGAACTGGATAATTGTATTCAAACTGAGCATTCTTTTATTTTGTCACGTATTTCATTTGACATGTCAGGCCAAAATATATTTTTTCTTGCTAACTTAAGAGTAGCTTCCATTCCGCTATGGCTGGTATGTAATTTTCTATGTATTATTTTGTTTTGAAGACATAATTCATGTTTGTAGTGATTATATCTCTTAACATCAACAGGAAGTAGGAAGTAAGTAGTAGTAGTAGTAGTAGTACAGTAGTAATGTTCCGAAGTAGGTAAATAAAACACGTTAAAATCTTAATTTTCAATGGACTGTAATTTATTGATGCTACTCTAACGATAACAACAGATGAACTGGCTGCACACATGCAGGGCCGACTTTGAGACAATTTTATATAAATGGTAGCGAACGGTTTCGTCTCTTATTTCTTCTAATCTTTCTCTGAAATACTGACTGAGTTGTGTATAATAACATACATTTACTATTTACTGTTTTCGTTTAATTTTGACTTAAATAAAAAGGGGTAGAACAGCTAGATGGAGAGAGCAACACATGTATTTTGTATTACTAAACTTAATTATAATATATAATGATAATTGTATGTTTATTTAAAATACATAAACATTACGACAATCCAGACCTTCAATTTGTCCGCATTCCAGTTACGGATACAGAAACAACTCAAGGAAAGGGCGCTAAAGGTATCTTGAGCTACCTTTACTTTTATCGTAATAAAAAAATAATCAAGTCTCAAGTTTTATTTAAACTGATTATACACATTATACAGATCTTATCACAATTGTGGTGCTCTTCCTTAAATGATGCATTCTACGCGCCCTATTCTTCCTGGTAAATTGGTTAATTACATCGTCAATAGGACGATCAATGTCAGGGTGAGTGTTCAACAGAGCTAAGCCATTAAGTCGATCCTCCTTCATTGTCGACCTCAGCCATGTCTTCGTACGCCGCAATGTTGAAAAACTTCTTTCTACTGTACATTTTCTTGGGATAGTGTTTCCTGTCTCTACGTGGCGTACCACATGCAAATAGCTGTTTTTCAAGAAGAGTATCGAGTAGAGTTATGCTGCAGAAATAATTATCAAAATACAAACAGTAATTTTTTCCGGCAAATTCTTTGGAGATCTTCACAACAAATTTTGCCCCTAAAGCCTTTTCGACTTTTCCATCGTCTTGTTTTCCGGTATAAACATAAAATTACAGCAACAAGCCCAAACTTCATGGGTACATACTGCTTCATGCTAGATCGTCCTTTATAACCTATCATGGATTCGTCAATAGAAAGGTTTCTTGAAGGACTGTACATTTTCTTAAAAGTTTTTTCAATTCATCGATAAGAGGACGTAATTTGTAAAGTTTATCGGACTCAACTGTGCCTCTAGCAGGCATTTTTGTGTTGTCATTTAGGTGCAAGTGTCGTAGAATAAATAAAAAGCGTTTTACCGTCATGATTCTCGCAATTCTCTCGACATGGAAATTTTCGTCTTCTGACCAATACAGTTTCATACTAGGCAAAGAATGCATACCCATAATTACTCATATTCCTAAAAATGCTTTTAGTTCGGATAGGGTAATTTTTTCGAAATCTTCGTTATTATGTAATTGTTGGGCATACAAATTACTTTGGTCTACTATATCCGTTAGAAAAGAATCCGGAAGAAACTTTAGAAAACAGATATATTTTTTCAGGTTTTTGTTTCTCTTTTTTCTTAGCTCTGTCCTTTGTTTCGGTAACTTCTTCTATAACTTCTTCGTTTTCACTTTCTGAATTATTGTGAAAATCAGCGTTCATGGATTGTAGTTCTATGACATGTAGCTTACTTCTCTTAGCTGCTTGCTCAACTTCGTAATCCGGATCTGCAACAGTCATCTGAATCCTCGGTCAAATTTTCATTTATTTCATAGTGACATAATATTGCTTTTATAACCAGTTAAAGTCATTTTTTTTTCCTCTTCAAAACAATCAATGTCATCATCGTCAGATTCATCCTGCAGCACAACTTCTTCTTCGTCTTCTGAATCGCTTTGCAATACTTTACGAGCACTGCCTTTTTTTCCTTTCATTTATTTTCTTCTTTTAGCAGCCTCCCTTTCGACTGCAATTGCTGCTTTTTCCGGTGTATCCGTAGCTATTAAACTTCGTCCTAACTTTCTTGGTTTTCTTTTCCCAGTTCTTGGCTTTGCTTTTAGCGGCTGTCTAAATTGGTCAGGAGTTAATATTTGGCAATATTTTGATGGGCCTGCTGAAGTCGAGGGAGCTAAATTAATTTTGTTCTCCAGTAGTACTTCAGCAGTTTGATGTTCTTCAGTAGCTTGTAGTATATCTGGGTTTTGCCTATCTGTTACCGTACTAGGCAAAAAGTCGTCGTCCTTAAATTTGTGTCTGTCGAATGGTACTAATCCTGTCTTGTTAAATCCTTTACGTATATTGGATGGTGTCATGAATATTTCGAATGCCAGTCCAACATCATAAATAGTAATAGTTTGTCCTGGATTACGCATCATCCAAGAATCCATGACAGAATGATCATAATTCTTAAATGGTGCAAAAATTGATACATCTAGAGGCTGCAATGGTTTTCGATTAACTGTTTAAGCCTCTTTATGTCTTTTAAAACTTCCTCTTGAATCGTAATGGGGAAGTAGGGACTTTTTTTAATTACAACTTTAGTTGCAATGTCGCACACTTGTTTTAAGTTTGTTCCCATATGCAAAGTCAAACTACTGGCTTTGAATGTGTTGATCTGTTGATTATAACCGCTAATAATTTTCGCTGCTGAAACGAAGTTGTCAAAAAATTGCGGCTTTAATATATCAAAAAGCTTTTAGACACTGTTATTTTTACCGGCATTTTCGGTAATTTATGGTCTGTTTTGTGTAGAGCCATCCTTAGTGGGATTTAACCGACATTTGCCAAATAGTTTGGAGAAAATTGGCTGGATATTGTTTCACTGGTATTTTTGAGATTAGTTCTCCAGATTTGGGATTATAAAAATCTAACCTCGCCTCACACGTTGACGACGTCTTTCGAATTTTTCTAATCTTTCATAACTGAAGAACCCCTATTAGGGTATGTAACATTTTTATTTGTAGTTCAGTCTGTGTAGATTTTTCGCTTTTTTTTCTAATTTATTCACTCGTAGGGGAAGACCAGTAACCTATGTGTTAGGTTAGGATTGTAATTGTGGGATTTTTGACTGGCCTAAGTTATGTCTAAAGATACACTTATACTGGCTTTACAGGTGATAGCCCTTGACCAATGATGAAAAATAAGCTAGCTACATAAGCCCCCAAGATTCTTAGTTTACGAGATACAGGGTGTTAAAGTTGAGAAATTAAAATTATTTTTTTGCATATATTTTTTGTTGAAACTTGGCAGTCGATTTACTTTTTAGAAGCTTGAAAATTTAACAAAAAATATGCTTGGCGTACTTCATCCAGTGGCGCACGATAATGGGTAGCGCTAACTTCGGCCCCCCTATTTTTTACGACACTGTATAAATCGATTTTTTTTTAATTTTATTTAAATCTTTGCTTATTTATGTTACAAAAAGTTATTAACTTTTATTGCGCTAAAATTAACAATTTTGGAGATATTTGACTTTGAAGAGAAGTCTACAATTCATCTTTTCTATCGTCGATGTTAAATCTGGATTTTTTCATTTACAATAAACAGATGTCTGGACCTAAATACACAATACAAATATTTGGAAAATAGTTCATCATTGGGCAGAAATTTTTGACAGTACCATATCTTAAATATACAGGACCGTATTCTATTATTTGACAGGAAATTTCAGTACCTGTTTTTTGACATAAATACATATTTTAATTAAAGGAAATTTTATTATTATTAGTGAGGAATAAGAATACAAAGAAACGATATACGTCACGATATTTTTTAGAAATTACTTGTCACTGATCCAATATGCAGATTATTATTTAGACAATCTAGTAATTTTACAGATTATTTGCTTATTGTCGTGTATTTTATTTTTCCATTGAATTTTGAACAATTACTATAAATTTAATATGTAACAGTTTTTTAATGCACCCAACATGATGCAAGTGCCATAAAATAGGTTATGAGATATAAAAATTAAAATGTGTTAATTTTATGCATAAACAAACTCTAGATATTAAAATTTTTATTCAAAAAAACCATCAATCAAACAATTGTGCAGTCAAACTGAAGACACTCTCGCTTTCTGAGGAGGTGGCTGAAAATAACTTTCAAGCAACATGATTCATGGGTTCCAGATCTTCTCCAGCTACCTGAAAACTATTAATTAGAAAATATTATCTATTATTCCTTATATACCTTCCAAAATAAAAGTAGATCGACATTAGCATTTGAATTTATTGTATTTTTATATAAATCCTTATTATATTTGTTAACTTTCTTTATTTATTTGTTACTATACATACATTTTTTACGCTATATCATTATTTCAATACGTCATTGACGGTAATGCCAACTTACCTTTTTATAACATGAAAAAACTAACTAAATAAATTCTTTTCTCAATAAGACAAGGGAAGCATTACAAGTTAGGCAACTCAACTTACAACACCCTCTCTTAATGCTTGCCTTGTTTGGTTATATTTAAACACAAATCCTTCATAACAAAATTAAAACATTTTACAATTTGAAATTGATTACTGATTAAAATATAAACTAAATTAAGACCCTCTCTTGCTAAAATACTTTAGAAGTTTTAACATAAAGTATATCAATATATAACACAAAATACATTACATTTATTCTTAAACTAAATATATAATTAACATTCTAATATTTCGATTAACCCTAATCCTGCTTTATTTAAACAAAATTGATTTTTGTTTTGTGCTTTTGTTAAAATGTCAGCTAACTGGCTTTTTGTATTAATATATTCTAAAATCATATGTCCTTTATTAACAATGTCACATACAAAATTGTACTTCAGATCTATATGCTTTACTCTTTTATTGTTTTCAGGGTTATTTATTAACGCTATACAACCCAAATTATCTTCATATACCTTGAAATTTTCACTCACTACATTAAAATCTATTAATAACCTTTCAAAATATAAACAATCACGAACTGCATCACACAAAGCAATCAATTCTGCTTCAGAACTGGAAAGTGATACACAGTTTTGTTTTCTTGTGACCCATGCAACTACATTTCCAAATATTTTAATCACAAATCCTGTAACTGATTTTCGATCAGATATGTCACCTCCCCAATCCGAATCTACAAAACAGACTAAAGGTATTTCACTACATTTTCTTTCATATTTTAAATACACACTTATAGTACCCTTGAGATATCTTAACAATCTTTTCAACCCAATCCATGTTTCATTAATATTCTTGTCTTGGTATCTGCTAAAATAATTAACTGAGAAACAAATATCAGGACGCGAGCCTAACATTAAATACATCAGACACCCAATTAGTGGTTTAACAGGTTTAGCATCTAATACATTATTTTCACATATGCTCATTTTAAAATTTGTGTCCATTGGAGTTGCACATTCTTAAAATTAAAACGATTTAGAATTCCTTTTAAATATGTTTCTTGGCTCAACTTTAAAATTCCCTTTTCCTTATCGTAATCAATTTCAAGTCCTAGAAAATTCTTCACTTCTCCTTTGTCTTTCATATCAAATTCATCCATAAACTTACTTTTATATTCTTCCAAAATTTTTAAATCTGGTCCCGCAAATAAAATGTCGTCTACGTATATTAATAGATATAATGAACTATCACCATCCCCTTTTATGTATAGGCAATAGTCAACTTCTGATCTTCTAAATCCTAAATTTATTAAATAATCGTTAATCTTTTGATTCCAACACTTACTTGCTTGCCTAAGACCATAAAGTGCCTTATTCAGCTTAAAAACATTATTCTTATCACATTTTACTCCCTCTGGTGGTATTATATAAATGTCTTCTTTCAATTCACCGTTCAAAAATGCCGTTTTAACGTCAAGTTGTTTAATAAAATATTGATATTGATTAACAATAGAAAAAAACGTTCTAATAGTAAACATCTTGGCAACTGGAGAATAAATTCCATTGTAATCGAAAGTGTTCTTCTGTGCAAAACCACGCACAACCAATCTGGCTTTGTATTTGTCTTGAATCTTTTCTTCTAGTGGTTTCTTCGTAAAAATCCATTTTGTGTTCAATATTTCTGCTTCTTCCGGTGCTGTAACCTCTTTCCATGTCTAATTTTTATTTATAGAATCTATTTCTCGCTTCATTGCTCTCATTCATTGCCTCTACCCACATTTATTTCCTCAACACTTTGAGGTACATTTTCTATATATGATACAGCATCAAATGCCATGTACATTTCAAATTCTGAATACTTCTCTGGTAACTTTGTTTCTCTTTTTTCTCTTCTATCACTGAGATTATCTATTTCTAATTCAAATTCTTCATCTATTTGATTATTTTCCTTCATATGTTGCTTGCTGATTTCTTGAGAGTTGTCTTGATTATTTTCTTCATTATCCATATATATGCTCACTCCATTTGTTTTAAAATAAAAGTCATTTTCATTAAATCTCACATTTCTTGATACAATCATTTTCTTTCTTGAAATGCTCCATAAACGATATCCAGTGTTGGTATATCCAATCATTATACACTTTTCTGCTTTGCCTTCAAATTTATCTCTAAACTGTTCAGGGATGTGAGAAAATGCTGTGCATCCAAACACTTTCATATTTTCAATGTTTGGTTTTGTACCATTCCAAATTTCTGCTGGTGTTGTGTCTAAATTACTATGTGGACTTCGATTTAACACGTACGCTGCCACTCTAACTGCCTCATTCCAAAAACTTTTTGATACACTAGCTTCTTCTAACATGGCTCTAGCTTTTTCTACCAAACTTCTATTGTACCTTTCACTTTTTCCATTTTGTTGTGGACAATATGGTGTAGAATAGTCTATTACTGTCCCATTTTCACGACAAAAATCCTTAAAATCACCTGAAATATATTCACCCCCATTGTCACACCTGAGGACAGACAATTTTACATTAAACTTAGATTGTGCAACATTAACAAATTCCTTAAAACATTTAAACACTTCATATTTACTTTTTAACATAAAAACTTGTACAAAATCGGAATAGTCATCTATAAACGTAACGAAATATTTTTCACCTTCGTGACTAATTGGTGTTATAGGACCTACCACATCAGATTGCACAATACCTAATATTCTATTTGCCTTATTTAGTGAATTATATGTTAGCCTTGTCATTTTACCTTGTATACAGGGTTCGCAAAAATCAATTTTCAAATTTTCTAAACCTATAACCATATTTTCTTTTATCAGTTTTTCTAAATTTTTATTACAAATATGTGCTAATCGTTTATGCCATAATTTTAATTCATCATTTTCTACCTCAGTACTTAAACATTCATTAAAATTTACTTCAAAATTAATTTCATATAATTTATTTCTTTTTCCAATGCTTATTAACTTATCATTACTATATAAAAATACTTCACCGTTTTCAAAGACTACCTTAATGTTATTAAGTTCTAACTGTTTAACAGACATCAGATTTTGTCGCAGGGTTGGTACATAAAATACATTTTTAATCGTACATTCAACTTTTTTATCATATACATTGCTAAATACTTTAATGTTGCCTACACCTATTGCTTCTATATAATCATTATTTTTTGCAACTGCTATCTTAATAGGTTTATTTAGTAACAAAATCAGAAAAATAATCCTTATTATTTACTAAATGATTTGTACAACTGCTGTCTATGTAAAACAAAATATTTTGTTTACTTACGGTTTCAACTTCAGTTTCATTTTGAGTCATAAAACATATATACCTGTTTCAGTATATTCTTCATTTTCCGCTAGGTTACCTCTAGGTTCCTCTGTTTCTCTTAGATTAATATGTCCACCTCGACTACCACTTGCACCTCCTCTGTATCCATTTCCATGATTGTTAAAATTCGCTCTATAGTTTCCCCTTTGATTATTGTTATTGTATCTGCCTCTGTAACTTCCTCTTTGATATGTAGAAAATCCTCTGTAACCACCTCTTCCCCTGTTTAAATTGTTATTTTTCCTGCAATCTCTTTTATAATGTCCTTTTTCTCCACATGTATAACATACTCCAACATTGGTTACTGAAAATGCTGCTGGTTTTAAATACTCTCTTCCATTTTTATTCCTTTCTGTCTCAGTGCTTGCTTTTCTTTCAACTTCAGCACGTAATTTTGTTTTTACTAAGTCCAAATTTAATTCTTCGGGTTTTATGTTTTCTAAAATGGTAACTACCGTCTCAAGTGTATTAGGCATTGCCATTAATAATGTGCAAATGAGATCTTCTTCTTTTAACTCTGCTCCTGTAACTTTTAATTGACGTACTACTTCATCAAATTCTGTTAAAAATATTTCTAGATTTTTCGCTTCAGTTAGTTTCATTCCTATAAGTTTTTTCTTAAAACCATTTGTCCTGGAATGCCTTTCTTCTCATATCTCTTTTCTAAATTCGACCACATGCTAAAAGCAGTATTTTGTTCTCTAATTAAATCAATTTGAGCATCACTCATGCACTGTACTATATAGGATTTACATCTGTTGTCACGTTTTCTAGCCTCGTCCTTTTTTCTATCATCGGTGTAATCCTCTGGTTTATACTCTGTTTTTATACATTCTATAACTTCTTTTTCCATAAATAATGTCTGCATTCTAAATTTCCAAGTACGATAGTTATCAGTACTCAGTGGTTCAATATTAAAACTATTCTTAAATGTTCCATTATCTGCCATTTTGAGATCCAATACTTTTTCTTTCTTTATTTCTTGAATCCTTTTATATAACACTTGAATTTTCGTTTTATAATTAACTTACAGAATTCCTGGGCCCATAACCTATTGTATTTTTATATAAATCCTTATTATATTTGTTAACTTTCTTTATTTATTTGTTACTATACATACATTTTTTACGCTATATCATTATTTCAATACGTCATTGACGGTAATGCCAACTTACCTTTTTATAACATGAAAAAACTAACTAAATAAATTCTTTTCTCAATAAGACAAGGGAAGCATTACAAGTTAGGCAACTCAACTTACAACAGAATTTGGTTTTTCAAGATACTGCCTTTTTGTTATTATCACATTTGCTGTGGTTGATTTTTTATTTGCCTTTAATCTATCACTAAACAGTCCGAACAAAGTTGAACTTTTTTGGGTTTCTCTGAAAAAGTCTCTGTAACATCCAAAAAGTCGTGTTTTTAATGTATCAGCATTTTCAGCACTACGAAAACCTTTTTTTGTAAACGAGCATCCAAAATCGTACTAAATCTGACCACTGAACGTGTTTCATATGGAAATAATGTGTCCATAGCCACTTAACTATTTTTGAAATATGTAACAATAGTCTCTTTTAAGAATACTACTAACATTAGGTAAACAGTGTTGTACAACAAGATTCAGAGAGTGTGCGAAACATGGCATTTGACGTTTCTGTAAAAGATTGCATGTGGAAGTCATATTATTTGCATTGTCACTCCCTACGTAGTTATTTTGTCAGTTATTTCCCACTCACTGAAAATTACGTTCAAAGCTTCAGACAAATTGTGGGCAATGTGATTTACTTCTGGCAATGCTTTCATAGATAAAACAGCTGATTTAAGTTGGAAATCCATATCCACATAGTCGCAAGTTACTGTCACATATGATTCTGTGGCCGCAGATGTCCAAGCCACACCGAGAGAAATTTCATTTCGCCGTTATACGATATCTTATAACTCTTAAGCCTTTTCTGTATTAAATAGGCACCAGCATAGCTATAGTATTATAAAGGTCTTTTTATCAAAAAACTTGTGTCGCTATAATACAGCACTCGTTACCATTAAGTTTGGGAAACACTGGCCTAAATGATTCGAATCATTATTAGAATTTATTGAATAGAACGTCCGATCTAAAAAAAATTATGTTTTTAAATTATGATATACTCGTAGGGCATCCTATACGCATCGGTCCATAGAGACCATATCAAGTGATTTTTAAAAAAAAATCATTTTATACAGTAACAGGTATATCGATTGGAGCTATAACTCAAAAATATTTTGGAATATACAGTACTTTTCCAAATTTAATTTTTATTATAAAAAAATACATTTTGTAAAAACTAAAGCCTATGATTATAATTCCTGAAACAATTTGGCATACACAGTGCTGGTTTATTAGGACACAAATTGCAAAAGTATCTAGTATCACGTCGAATGTTCAATGTTGCACATATAACACACCTACGTCGCGGACGATGACGGCGAGGAGTAGGTGCAAATGTTGAAGGGGTATGTACGACAGGCTGACCTCGAAATTGAAGTGGATGCCTTTGATGTCTTCTAGAAACTGGTTCGCCTAAGTCCAGCCTTTCTATATCTTCAGTGCGCCCGTCCACTAAATAATCAATGACATCATTTAAATATGTTAACAAAGTCACGTTGCTGTTATTCTTTTCTTTATATATAAAATGAGCGTTTATCAAGGCACGCTGAAGGAAGTGTATTCCAAGTTTTTACTTGAAGTTTATAATTGATGTTAATTAATAATATGGCTTTTTAATATCCACTTTTCTTTCTTTCTTAGGCTCATGATGATGATGACCACAACTAGTGATACTAAACAGCCTATTATTAATAATTCTTTAGGGAGTTGGAAAAGATACCCAATGCCCAGTGGCCATGCTGTAAGAAACTTCTCCTGATTCCCAGCCTCTTATACTAGGTATCCATTCTGGTATTACGAAAGTTGAACATTTCCTACTGTATGAGCGCGTTCAGATGAATTTACACGAAAGTAGAGTAATTTTCTTAGACCGTTTGTCCAGGTTCGTCTAGAGTAATTATTATTTGCCCAAAATTTTTGAACAGGTACAAAAGACAAAAGTAAATGTCAACGAAGGTAAACGTCAAAATACAATAATTTTTTAGGTTAAATATTTTACACCAAAGTATTATGTATTATGTAGTCTTAAAACGATCTCCTCGCCACAATATGGTCTCAATTTTGTTGAAATGGAACATTTAAATTTTGTATTTGAAGAAAACTTAGTTACATAATGGCCTCGCTTAAAGTACACACCCATAGACTTTTGAGTTCCACATACAGAAACATCAATTAAATTGTAAATTTTAACAGCAGATATTGCTTATCCAATGCAAGTGTTAATCCTGTATTTTGTTTAGTTATTTTTATATTATGTATAGCTATTAATTTACTTGGCTTTATCTATAAAAAAATTTTCTGTGATTCCGCCCGGGCCTAGATTTTCTCTCGACGGCCCTGTCTTTAATTCGTGTTGTAAACACAAAGGATATATTTGATAACTTTATAGGAAATTCATGTGGACTGATCAGCTTTTTATTCTAGTGGAGTAGGATAGTATTTTTTAACAGAATTACCTTGTTTTATAAATAGTACGCAAACGACTTGTGAGAAATTTACGTTCTGTCAAGTTTACTCTTTTGTGGCATAACATTGCTAAAGAAACTGGCCATTTGCGCGAACATCTGCTGAAATTGGCTGATTTGTTTCATAAATTCAGCCACATTTGGTTGTTGAGGTTCTTGTGGTCTGATTTGCTGTTGGCTTCGTTGTTGCATTTGCGGTTGGCTTCGTTGTTGCTGCTGCGCTTTCGTTTCCGCTGCTCTAGCGAAACTCATGGTTGGCGTCACTTTTCTTGTGATTCTGGGGCATCCCTTGTAGTTTGCGGGGTGTTCCCCCCCGCAGTTCGCGCATGTTGCTTTTTCTGTTTTCGGTCTTTTGCATTCGGCGGCGCGGTGTTCTTCACCGCATCTAACACAAAGCAATTAGATTGTGCGTGGTGAAAACCTTGACACTGGAAACAGTGTCGGTTTTTTCTTTGGTCTCTGTTGTTCTACTGAAACAACTAAACCTGCGCATCTTGTTACTTTAAGTATATCTTCTTTTTTATTTTTAGGTACGTCTACTAAAAATAATGACAAACTTTTCTTTGTGTATCTTGACGTCATATTTTGTACTTTAATTGGTTCTAATCCTGGTTCTGTTAATTCTTCCTTTATTTCTTCGGTAGGGGTATTTCCCGGAATTCCCCTAATTACCGCTTTAAACGGTCTGTTCTCGGGCAGGTCATAAACTACCCAATTAACGTCTTTATCAGTTTTCTTCATTTCGTCGAAGTACTTACATATGCGCCTATAATCATTAATTGTTGATGGTATTATTTTTAGCGAGTAACCACCCTTAGCTAATACGGCCTGATTAACACTAATCTTCCTTGATTGTAAACCTGCTTTCAGGGAATTCCACTTGTTTGTTGATTTGAATATAATGGGGCTAATCTTCTCGGGTTCTTCCTGAGCTGGCTGTTCTTGGGCGGGATTTTCCGTTGTTTTTTCTTCTTCTTTTTGTTTTTAGGTCCTTGCTTCATTCCTTATTGCTATTATTCTTCGTTTGTTTCCGTTTGGCCTCAATCTTTTCGGCTTTACTTCCGTGTATTCGTCATCACTTGTGTTTTCTTCTGCTGAGGCTACTGTATCCATGCTTTCCTCTTCTTCTTGTGTTGTTTTGTCTTCATCTCCTTTTTTGTTCGCGGTTTGCGAGAATTCCCCTAATTGTTGCTCAAACAATTTTCCCTCTAGTTCTTTTCTTATTTTTCTTTCTTCTAACTGCGTTGTTAGACTAAGCACAGCCTCACCCATTTTTTTAACTTCTTGCAGTAGTTGTTCCTGCATTTTCATTAAACCCTCATTCATTTTTTTTGCTCTCTTAACTCTCTTTTTAACATTTTCATATCGTCCTCGTCACCTATACGCGATCGCGATCTGTTTATAAATACTAGAAAATAACCCAAAACTAAAAATCACATTTTTTAGGAACAAATAACAGAAATATGGCCTAATGTCTACATATATATAAGTACTACTTTCTACTTATACTTAAATATTTAAAAAAATATGCGGATACTTCTGATAACAAATACCTAGGTAACTTCGTTATAAAATCAATAGCTAGGTACAATAGAAAAATAAAAAATAGCTATTGTAGTAGCGAAATAATAATTCCACAAATAAATTTAAAATTTTGTACAGACGTTAAGAGGGAACTGGCTTTATGTCTTGCATCAGTGTGAAAGGAATTATCTTCAGCTACTTCTAGAAGACTTTCGCAAACCTTAATTAAATAAAGTTTAAGGGGCTTTATTGCATCAATTCTGCTGGACCATCTTGTGTCACTTAGAGGCTTTAAACTTAACCCGGGGACATTTTTTCTCATAACATCCCACCTTTTTGTGGATGACGAAAAAAATTTATATAACTCTTGCACAAGATTAAAAAAGTTTATTGTAGCATCTGACACCTTAGAAGCGTCATTTACTGATAAGTTCAAAGTATGAGCCGCACAAGATACTCGGATTCGCATCAAGAATGCGTTTTTGATGCCCAATATGCTTTCCCTTCATGTTTGCCCCATTATCATAACCTTGTCCCCTAATATTTTTTATATCTAAATTTAATTTTTTCAAAATTTCTTCCGGCCAGATGTTGCTCCTCCATTTCCGGTCAGGTGGTCTCCAGATGTTCCGGATAGACAGCTTCCGGCCAGATGGTTGCACTGCACCGCCCGCTAATACACCCTACTATTGAGTTCCTACCTATTTTTAAGGTAATGACCAAAAATGTGTTTTTATTTTATATTTTTGAAGTTTGTTTTTTGTTATGTCATGAAAAATGATATGTTCAGTTCCTACCTATTTTTAAGTTAATGCCCAAAAATGTGTTTTTATTTTCTATTTTTGAAGTTTGTGTTTTTGTAATATGTTTTTGTTTATTTCAAATAAATTATGTATTTGAAATTTTTTTAGAAATAAAACAAAATGTGATAGCAACATGGTTTTAATAAATTGTTTATAAAGAAATTCTTAATTATCTGTATTTTCGCTGTTGCCCACCTCATCCACTTCCACCATGAAATCTCCACCTTCATCATTACATTGCATTGTGATATGGTGCAGAATACAATATGAAATAATTAAATTGACTATTAAAGGTAAATCTTCATTTTGGAAATAATTTAATCTTCTAATTCTACCCTAATAGATGAATGTAGTTTGTTGTACTCCCTATCTTCATCAGTCAATAAACCATTATCTTTTCTAGGTGTCATTAATCAACTTTTAGCAGGATATGCCGAATCACCTAACAGTATTTGTTATAATTTGTTTCTGCATTTTGGATTAAAAAAGAATTTCTTAGATGCCTACCATCGTGAGTTGAACCAGAGCATCTATAAAAATCTTTTTTATGATTAACGACACCCTGGAGAAGTATACTAGGATATCCTTTTCTGTTTATAAAATCATCTCCATGTTCACGAGGTTTATTAATTCGGATGTGGCATCCATCAATAAAACCCAATACATTTGAAATTTTATTATTATAAACAGATGCAGTAGCTTCAGCTTCTTCTTGTGTTGGCCATTTTATCCAATGATTTGAATTTGAACTCAATACTTGCGAAAATTTATATATAAAATCATGATCACTACTTTTTGCCACATTGAACCGATCAGCAAGCTGTCGATACGTCTAATTATTGGCTAAATACCAAACAAACATCAGTTCCCATTTCTCTCTAGTGATTTCTAGCCATCCACCTCTGTAACTCTTTTTTACAAATATATCATAGATACAACTTGTTATTGGAAGAAATCAAAATTATCATCAGCACCGACTACCAAAAAATATGTCTCAACCTCTGATTTTGGGAAAAAAATTCAAGCTTCTCATGATGACTCACTCTTACAAGAATATGTACGCGAAGCTAAAAGGCAAAAAATAGAAAACAGTTTAATGCGTTACTACAATACAGAAAAATATAATGATCTATCTATTCCCAGCCTTGCTATTAATTTTAAAAGTTCCGGACAAAAGAAAAATCCAAATAATTTTGTTGAATTTTGTAAAACCAAAATGAACCCCAATTTAATTTTAGAAGTAGAACAAGATACTCGAGGACAAAGTGATAGTAACATTTGGCAGGAAATGAGGTATGGACGTATTACCGCATCAAAAGCTTTAGCGGTTGTTTAGTAGAAGGCATCTTAGGAGCAAAATTGTTTCAGACGAACGCAAGGATTAAAGCTATAAAATGGCATCCTAAAATCGCTAGAAATGAAAACTGGACAAAAATTTTTTAAATCAGGAATCTTTCTTTCGCAACAAAATCCACTAGTTGGTGCTTCCCCTGACGCCATTAACGAAGAATTTATTGTTCAGATTAAAAGCCCAACAACCGAAAAATCATGTTTAAATTATATAAATTTAGATGGTAACATAAAGGAAAAATGTGTATATCAACTTCAACTTCAAATGTATCCCAGTAAAAGAAAACGTGCAATTTTTGTTATGTCACATTCGCATTTTGAAACTTCAAAAGAAATTAGGTACAATAAAATATTGCAGATATGATGAAGAACTTGTTGATTTTATTATGCAAAAGTTTTGGTACGAAAACATTTTTAATAAAATAATGTAAAATATATTTTTGGTTTTATTTAATTAGATAAGCTTGTATGTTGATTATTCCAGACTATTTGCACTATTAGGTCCAAGTATTTCACTAAATTTAAGTTAATCGTTGCATGTGGTTGAAGGATGGCAAACTCCCTTACTCTGGATATTACTCGTTCTACGTGAATTCTCAAGCTTGCAATTCGTTTTGCTTCCTTAACTTCTTCCTTAGAACTTTTTTGTCCAGATGAAACAGATGGCGGCCTAACTAGTTTATTTTTAGTAGATGCAAGTTGATCTTCAAGATGCTTAAAGCCTCTATCTGCCATTACCTGAGCGCCTGGTTCTAATAAATTTAAAAATGTCGATTCTTCAACAATCATCTTGTCTGTAGTTCTACCACCAACACCAAAAGAAATATAAGATATTAAGCCATCTGGTGAACATGCAATTAAATATTTCATTGTATTCCAACCTTTATATTCTGACCATGTGAGACTCTGTAATATCGGATCACTTGGTTTTTGAATCGAAATTTCAAAAAAAATATCAAGTTTGTCCAGCTCACATTTTTTAGTTAACAAGTTTACAACAAATAATGAATGATTCGGAACTCTCAAATAAAGCTTTGGATTTTTTTCTATCAAATAAAATGTTCTCTGTTGTATTTCTTCTGACCTATTAGTATCTAGATAAAATGAGTTATTCGGATCTGTCAAACTTAGTCCTGACGAAGTAAATGTAAAAGTAGAACCGCTAGTGGATATTGAAATATCTTCGTTAATGGGTTTTCCGACTTTTTCCATTCGCGATTTCTTTGGAGCCATCTCATTGCTAGTGGATTTTCTCTTTTTAGCCATTTTTGGTATAGAAAAATCCTCGCCTCCGCATTGAATCGCTTTAGAACGTACATAAGCCTTAATGCAGGCCTGAACTCCTATTTCCTTAGATATAGGTTCCATTCGTCTTATATCCATTTGATTTTCTTCCTCTACTTGATTCTCTTCGCAGGTTATATTTTTTGAACTTAACAATAAATTCTTAATGACAGATTGCTGCGCTTTAGTTTGTAAAAACTGTGACCGTGGGTTTGAACTATGCGTCGTAACTCTATTTTTTTGGCAGTCAAAAAATTTTGGTACTACTCCAGGTTTTAGTCTAACTTTTCCACTGTTCATTGTTTTAATGTCCATACAATTTTCTATATCTTCCTCTACCTAAAACAAGTTATTTGTATTAAACAGTAGAGCTTATAAGTTATCACTAATTTTAAAACTATACAAATCACGAGCTTTCGTAAAATAAGAATTTTGGTAGAATATCTTTTTTATTTACGGGAGAGTAAGTCTTTAATTAGATTATGTTTCGGAAATATTATTAATATTTTTACAATGATCTTATTGTGTAAAGGCACCATAACTTACTTTAAAATGATCTTCACAGCAATGATTTGTTGTTAGATACAAGAACTTAACGACGCATTGCTTTATGCCAAAGTTTTCTTATTTTAATGTCAGATGGTACCTTTTTTCTGGGGCATTCTTGGATGTGTTAGGACAGTCGGGAACCAAATAATATTTATTTGCCACTTTTTTCTCACTCACTATGCAATAAAATAACGAAACAGTCCAGCGTTTTGCTTTTTACACGGTACTTACAATATACACAGTCGATTCTCGACTCGCGGCCGGCGTTTCAAATGTTAGAGCGGGTCTACACTATGCGTATTCAGCAGATGCGTATTTTCGGCAAGAGAATTGTTGCGTACACATATTGTGCTGATTCTCGGCGTCTATGTCACGTGTTTTGTATCAACGAATCGGTTAATTGCGCTCGGGACCAGCATGCGGAGGTACGTATTTTCGGCGGTATACTGCGTGGTTGTGTATTCTACGCATATATGTGAATGTTTCAATTTCAAACAATGTGTTGTCACCTTGCCGAAAATACGCATCTGCTGAATAGTGTAGACCCGCGCTTAGGTATAGCATATGCAGTGTGACGTCGCAGGTAACCACGCCCCGTTTTCGTTCGGTCCAATTTCTTTAATTAATTTGAGAGTTTAAACGTTCGCGGAAAATCTAAAATTTTGGGGAATTCGTTTAAAATAAGTTTTAGTTTCGATTATTAAATTAATAATTTTTTTTCGAACGAGCTCATTGCCACTATCTGTGCCATCATGAGTACTTTCCACTTCCACAATATCATTCCAAATTTTCTCGACTATTTGTAGTCGAGGTACTACTATTAATTGTATTTTATATTGTTTGTGTTTATATAAATTATTATATTACTGGAAAAGGTTTATTACAAATTGGATGAATTTTTCTGTAATCAATTAAGTTAAATAACGTTCATTTAATTTTTCGGAAAAATAATTAAGAAAAATAAAAGTGAAATCTTAATGAAAATTCTATATTGAGAACTTAAATAACTCTCCTTCTAAAATTAAAATAGTTACGGATCCCCAAAATGAATAAACTATTCCCAAATTACTAAGTGATAAACCGGATTTAAAAAAATTCAGAAAAAACAAAACGTAAATAAATAGTTCGTTTCGGTATATTAATAAGTTACAAAATTAAACGGCGTTTTCTGAGCAAAATACAACGATTTTATTAACACGGCAAATATGGGGATAATTTAAATACGAAAATTACGGAAAATTAATGTTAAGAATTTTGTACCTCGGCTATCTCTAACGGAATCAAAAACGGCTAGCTAAATTGGGCCGTGTTATGCAAAAAGCGACCAACCTATATTTCTCTTCTTTTGAGTAAAAGCCCTTTAAAGTTATGGAGCATCTGTAAAATCGCCCGGGAGTATTTTCGAATATTTATATAAACACTAAGCTAGGATGATATAAATGATTTCTAATGGGAACATAATGTTCCACTTATACATGACAGTTTTCATACAATTGACAGATTTTGTGGGTTGGTAGCTTTTTGCATTATCGAAATAAGATTAAAAAGGTGTTTAAAAAATACTATGTGTGTTGGTCGCTTTTAACAGTATAGAAATAAAACAAAAAGTATTCATACAATAATACATTTTTATTACTTAATTTATATCTTCATCTACTTCTATGTCAAAATCGATATTCGCAACATCAAATCCATCAATATCTTCTTAAATACGTGCATCACCAGATAAGTTTTCACAAAAATGAAGGGCATCGGATGGTATCAGGTGTTCTGTGATCCCCGACCTGCTGAATTTTCCATCCAAACGTAACAAAAACCCCGCCCAGTTTTCCCACTATGTACACCAAGGTTATAAACCCACAGTTTACGTTTGTAAAATACAATGTTTGTATGAATACGAGGTAACGGTAAAGGTTGCTCTAAATCAAACGTAAAGCATTCAAATGTAGCATCCCTTTCAACTTTTTTAAAATCTTTCCTGTCCGGCATTTGAGCCTCTTCTGCTAGCTTTAAATGAATACTATGTCGTTCGTGTAAAGCTTCTCTATTTGTTATGTTTATCGCATTATTGATTTGAACGTTTAGGCGATCACAGGTATTACACGTATCGTCCTTATGAGGCTTTAGGATTGGATTCATCTGAGCAATACATATCATACGTACGCTGAAGAGTAGTTCCCTGCGGAAGAAACTTTGCTTCTGTCTTCGCTCTGCAATAATGGGATATGTATCTAGGGATCCTGTTAATTTGATCAACTACTTTTTGGATGGTCGTCTCAGGTAGTTTATTTGCCCCTCCAGAATGAAGACCTCGTTGATCTGTTAAAGGTATATTATGTCCATGAAACTTTTTCAAAGCGGTATTAACTCGGCCTGAAGTTAGTCCAAAAGTTTTTAAAAACATCTGTTTACATACAACTGTGTCGTGTATTTTATATTTCCGTGAAAACTTCCGTTTTTCTATATTTCTGCCGTATAATCGCTTTTTATGACACTGTATTTCACTAGCAGCAATAAAATTAGTTTGCGCATCGTAGGATTGCAGAGATCAAAACTTTTCAAATACTTTCTTTCTGTTTTCACTTAAAATTTTGTTCATACACTGCAGCGGACATTCACAGTCAAAATTCTGTAATTCTTTTTTAGTCACTTGTATACCTTTATAGTTAAAATAAGACTCATCACTGTTGCGGCTTCTTTTCTTGATAGCCCTTGTTTGAATTGCAAACTTGCATTTTCGCCCTTTTTTCGGTCTTCCAGTACTTGTATTTAAATTATTAACGCTAACTCCATCATTATTAATACTAGCTTCATCAGACTCAGAATCTGCAACGATATGACGGGGTTCCTCTATTTCGTTCTCTGAGTCAGAACTTTCAGCAGTGTATACAGGACCTTTGTCGAAGTCGTGTTCGTTTTCCGATTCTGAAGACATAACAATATTGCTATTTTGCCGACGTAATAGTCTTTCTTGGTTATTGCCAAGGGATCCTGGAAGACTTGTCTCATTGTTTGTTTCTGCCGGTACATTATCTGAAAGGGAACCAATATTGGATCATCCTTTCTGTGGTTATTAACTTTATATTATAAAAAAATAATTAGGCATTAATCATTAGTCAGTTCGTGGGTTATTTGAAAATTTCAAACTACACATAATTTAGTATAATGTATTCTTATTACTGTTTACTAGCTATGATTCGATCCCTATGTACATATATATTAAAAACTAATTGCAAAACAACTAGAAAATCATTATTTTTTAAAAAATACAATCAAATTCTAACCTATAATTCGTAAAAAAATAATAAAACCTTACCGTTCGGATTCAAATTTCTCGCAGCAATCAATATTTTAGCTCTACGGCTTTGAAACATCTTGGAATACATGTAATAAATTATTATTACACGTTTATTTCATCTGTTTAGTGCGTTTAACGTCACAGCAAGTACAATGACATGCGCACTTGTGATTCACCAATAGGAAGAAATGCATTCTGCAGAATGCTACCAACACACTTGGAGCGATATCGATATATTGATACGTTAATCTACGTAAATATATCATGTGGTTTGAGAGCTTTATGCAAATTTTACAATACTAGATTTAAGACAAATTGGTTAGTTTTGATACAAGTTTAAGTTTAGGGAATATGAAAATGAGTTGGTTGTTTTTTGCAGAATAAAGAATACATGATTTTTAGTTTAGTAGTCTTATAGACATAATTTAAGTGAATTTGTGGGTTGGTCGCCTTTTGCATAACACGGCCCAATTTATATTCGACTGTTTATTTCAGATCGCAGTAAAGAATGAATTCTTAATTCAAAATTATTCTTCATCTAAGCTCTGAAGCCTTCCTAAGGTATAAAAATGCGGTTTTTAGGCTTTGACCGCTTTCTTTTCTTCGAGAAGTCTTTTTCTCCACCCAGCCAACGACTGACTCTCAATTCTTTCTCGTCGCAAAGGGTTTCTATAGTCTCCCAATTAGGCAATCTAACATCGATTTTTGTCTCTTTAACTGTCAGCAAAATTTTGCAATGAGACCTGGTTTGATTAAATGTTTATATTTTAAGTTTTCTATTATGTAAATAAGTTTAAACTAATATAATTTTGCTAAATTACATTGTTTTGTTACCTAGTGTTGGACTCAATATCCAACAACCATTAACTTTTAAATTTGTGCGGGAGTGATTCGGTTATGGTCAGATTTGTTCGTTCCGCCATGTTTGCTCCAGCAGGTGTGTGAGTACGGTCCGCTCGCCAGGCAGCCAAGTGTCCAGTCGTTAGCGTTTGGAGTTTTGGTTTTGGAAGAAATACACTTTATTAAAAACACCCTGTTTTGCTCTGCCATCATGGCATCAAAAGAAATTGTATATATATATATATATATATATATATATATATATATATATATATATATATATATATATATATATATATATATATATAGTATATACAGGGTGGACCAAACCTCTGTCGTCGGAGGATTACGTCGTTGTGGTAAGAGATCAAACTTTCAAATTTTGTGTGAGCTAGTACAGTCACTGGGTGCACATTTTGAAAATAGTTTCGATTATACAGGGTGTTCCAAAAACTCGTGGAAACACAAACTTATATTTTTTTAAATGGAGCATACTATATTTTATTCAAGAATCGAAAAGATCTCACAGAGAGCGTTAAAAAAATATAGCCTGTTAATACATTATATGGCTGTTTCAAAAAGATATGGCCAATTATTAGCAAAAATGACCCCATCTTTAACTCTATGTAAAACAGGAAATCAAAATAAATCAACAGGTCTTTGTATTCAAATGTTATTCTCATATCGTTGGCTGTGCTTACTATTAATTACTTTCTTCATCTGTGGCTTCTTTAATACAGGGTGAAACAGAACTCAAATCAAGCAATATCTCAAAATTTTCAAATGGATCACCCTATAAGTCTTTTTACAATTTGTTAGTACAATTAATAAGCTTTCAAACAATATAGTATAGTTAAGGGTATAAGTTAATGGATACTTTACGTACACAAATTATATGGTATTACATTTTTACATGAAACGTACTGTATATTTTAGGGACAGGTGGTTTGGTTGCTTCTTAAAATATTTGTGTTTTTCGAGGTTTTTTCCGACTGACAGAATGCCTCCAGAATATTCTAACAGGTACATAGGATTTCACAGATTAAAAAAATATATTTCGTTAACCCTTTAACTACGCCAATATATTTACAAATCCGTCTGTCTGAACACAAAAAAATTTTTTTTTTAAAGTTGTGTAAAATGTAGATAAATGTATTCTTTATTTATGTGTCATGAGTTATGTACATAGGAATGACAAAATTAGAGGGGGTAGACCGAGTTATGAACTTCCTTCCCCTTCATCAAAAATTATTTGTATATTCTTCCGACTCACAGAATGCACTATCTCCATATATTCGAAAAAAAAAACATTCACTAGGAACATAATGCCGTAAGTTGGAACATATATATTTCCTTATTATAATAACAAATTTTCTTACGAACAATTCTAACAATACGTTGTGTGTGAAATAACATAATGAACGAAAAAAAATAAAAAAGTTAGAAATTTTTTTTGGTGTGATAAATTTTGTAACATTCACCAATACACAGTCCTACTCTACACTCAGCACACCAAGTTGTTACATATTTCCGTTTTTTTACACCATGGTCAGTATTGGAACATACATGACAAATCCTTTGTCCCTTTTGTCTAGTTCCAGTGGGTGGAACATATGAGGGATAATGCCGTTCCATAAAATTCGCCGCAGCTAAGCGATCAATTACTTCCATGCTTTGCCTTCCTGGTCTAGTAGCAGTCAGAGTTCCATGTCTTTCCAAAATTTGTTGAACGACTTTCCTTCCTTCCTTTCTAAATAAATTTAGTCGTAGTGAATTATTTCCTGTTTTTACTAAAAACATGTTATATGCATTTAGCATAGCAACATCAACCAGGTGAAAAAATAGTTTTTTGTACCATTTGATTGATTTCCGGACACATTCCACGGTAGCTAACTGCATGTCACACTTATCAATCAAACGCATGTTTTGCGAATAGTCTATTACACAGTCCGGTTTCAAAATATTTTCACCAGTTTGATGATCTATTTTTCCGCTATTTTCCAAGGTTCCTTTATGAAATGTTGATAGCATCAACACATCACGTTTGTCTTTCCACCTAAGGGCCATAACCTTTTCGCACTTTTTGCGTTCGCACGTTCCACGAGCAACACGATGTAAAAATTTTGGAAAGTGTTTTCTATTTTTCTTCACTGTACCACATAGACCTGTGTTTCGTTCATTTAGATAAATGGCCAGTTTGGGGTTAGTATACCAATTATCAGTATACAACAAATGCCCCTTTTGTTCATAGTTCACCATTAGTTTTTTTATTACCGCACCTGAGACACCTAGTGGATCATTTCGAGGAATGTCAATTTCAGATCCAGTATATACTAACATCTTCAGAACAATTCCGGTTTCACAATCGCACAACACAAACGTTTTTATTCCAAATCGATGTCTTTTTGACGGTATATATTGTTTGAAGTGCAGCCTGCCTTTGAACAATATCAAAGATTCATCAATGACGAGTTTTTGAATGGATGGAAAAATGTTGCACATTTTCTGTTCCACTCTTCAAATATGGTTCTTATTTTCCATAATTTATCATTGTTGCCCGGGGGTGGGGGGTTGTTGTGTGAATCTATCTCTTGTCATGTACTTACTGATGAAATTACTAGCAATAATTGGATCTGTTGACCAATAATCCGAAATTTTGTGTTTTTTTATATGTGGCATCGTCAAAATTATTGCTAGAAAACTATACATTTCATTGATATCAGTTGGGACCCATGGTTTTCTTTTTGGGACAGGATCATTTTCGGGATTGTTTTCATAGTATCTATTAGTTTCACTTACAATTATTGACATCAAATCCTCATCAAAATAATTTACGAAGTACGCATACTCATTATCTTCATTGTCTACTTCAAATGCACCAGATATGCCAGAATTTTCAGCGTCAAAATTATATCTGGTAGGTGTAAAATTAACGCAATTTTTCCAACGCAAATCTCCAACAAGAACTGTTTCTTCATCCGTATCACTGTTTGAGTCACTTTCTCTTTCACTACTATCACTAACACTATCAAAGTCACTAAGTGAAAGAATTTCTTCTTCGTCACTATATATATCAATGTCACTCAATTGTGATATTGATCGCTTTGAACCTCTAGTACCACGAGATGTTGATGGTAAATCCATTTTTTATATAATGCGACCAGCAAAAATTTTGTATATATAAAAAAGTACAACTTCATTCACCGAACGATTCACTAAATTTAAATTTTACGTTTACATACGCCATATAGACCCTAAAAATTTTAAAGAAGGTAGTAAAAACAAATGCGGCAATTAGATGGGTATTTATTGTATGTCATAAATGCAAGATGTGCTTTTTTCATCGACGTATTCTCAAATAAATATGGAAAGAAAAGCAAGGTTATGTTGACATGTTAGCATCACAGAACTCATAGAACTAGAAGGCCAATACCGTGTTGCTGGAAGCACAAGAAACAACTATGAGCATGCGCATTGAAACCGCTGCCATGACACTGAAATAGACTTTCACCGTGAGTACTTTCTAAAGATGGAATAGTGAAGTAAGTACAACTGAAAATGTAGTCAAGGACGAATTAAAGGGAAATTTCGGTGGGATTATGCCTGAATAACTGTAAACTGGTAAATCCTTTCTTGTCAAAGGTATGTCACCAAGTTTTCCATTTGTTGCATACTTTTTGTTTACACACTATAAATAAATAAAATAAAAAAATCATTTAACATAATTTATTGGTTAAAATATTATTGATGAGAAAAAAGGATCAGTTTGGATAATTTCTTCCTTTTCAGTTCTCCCCTTACATTTTCTGTTTACATCCTACCAAAACTATAGTAACGTATTTTACTATAAATTTTTACAATAAATTTGATCAATTTCATTTTATGATTCATTTCGTACATTGAAATTATTTTAGGTAGATTCTATACTAATTCTTGTTTACTGAATTAATTTTCATTTATTTATAATTTATTCATCGATATCACATTTTGTGCGAGGTCAAAGTCTCTGACAACTGGGCTATAATTAATTATTTTTTAGAATAAACGTTTTGTATAAAAAATTTCATTTTTAGCCAGTCCTTATTGACAAATAATGGAGAATATTTTTCTCGCACCTCTTCACATTCGTGTCTTTTTGGGGCTTTTTTCTGTTAATGTGTTTTTTATATTCAGAAAGCATAATGTTTTTCTGCTCTTCTCTCGATTTAATTAATACTCTCTTATTGGCCTTCCTAGGTAGCTCCTCTAGTTGAAGTTTAGGCAATTACTTCAATCAATTATCTTCATCAGATTGATTATTAGCATTATCTTCGTCTAACAAATTATCATCTAATTCGACATTAATTTCGTGTAATGTTTTCCCTTAGTACTTCTTCTCTTTCCATTATCATAAGAAGTATTGATATTTTCGAGGTTTGATAATTATCGTTTGGCAAGCGTTAAGAATTTTTATGCACATTTAAGGTATGTCCCATGAAAGTGGACAGTTGTTCCATTTCGGTTTCATTCATATTGAACATTTGAGTGGCCAAATGTTTTCTCAAACGAGTTGCAGAAATTGCTTCCGGATTTTTGTTCCACAAGCTTTTGCGTACTTTTGTAGAATTTTGTATCCACAAACATAAGTGTTTAATTTAGGTTTTGCGAATGAATAAGGATTGTCGTCTAAGACAAATTTTTTTCTTTTTGATCGAAGAATATTGATGTGCCCCTGTATGTCTGCACTAAATAATACAGGTACACCTCGACCCCTTTTACCTCGAATTACGACTTTTTTAAGGCTATTCAGAAGAATTTTCTCTGTTGGTGTTACAATCGTACCAAACTCTTCATAATTCTGTTTACTAGAATCAGAGGACAAATATATACTTAAATACATTCTTTCTAGCTCTCCTGGGCGTTTTCGATCAAAATCAATACTCTGCAATATGGTATCTAATAATATATTGTAAGCGCTTAAACTATCGGATGAATTTAATTTAACAGTTGCATCGTTGGCATTTGTAAACAAATAGTCCCTTAGAAGTTTAATATCACTAGCAAATGGAACAATTGTTACTTTATTTCAACTGAAGGTTTAAATCATTGTTTTTAAATTAGCCTCCGCTTCAGTAGTTTGAAGATTGGCATAAGCGTATTACTTTTTAAGAGCAAAATTCAAGGCAATATCACAGCATTGCTTTAAGCTTGTGCTTATGTTCATAGCAAATGTGGGAGATTGAAATGTATCTTTCTGATTGTCATATTTTGCAATAACTTTAACAGCTTCAGGCGTAAGACATCAAACAAAGTGGAAATGCTGGGCTCAAGTTTTCTAGTTTCTATTAGAACTCTAGCCAGTTTCCGCATTTTTCTTGATGTGATATTCACATAATGTTTTTCCCTATGAATTTTTAGATAACGTGATCCAAATACGTAAATAGATGATCTTTTTTGCTGCTAATAAAATATCGTCACCTCTCATTGTTGGGAAAACAATTTCTCGCAAATTTTTATCTATTTTTAAATGGGAAAGTAGTTGATTCTGTCCTGACCCCTGTCAATTTTTGCTATTTTTATTACCACTTTTTTTTTTATGTCGATGTAACTGTTGAGCAACATACATTCCCGCAGGGTAACAATTTTTGCTAACGCAGGTTTTCTCATGAGCTTGAAAAAAGGCTCATTTACATTTCGTAAGTAGTTGCCTTTTTTTCGTAACGTAGCAAATACCTGTTTTCTTTCAAGAGAGTTTTTGAAGGATTTTGGCAACTTCTATCTCAAATGAATGCTTGCGTGAAATATGTCTGGCGAAATTTAGAACTTCGTTTTCGCAGAAGTAGCGAAAATCGGAATATCTTACAATTTTTTTTGCATGCGATTTGATATAATTATCTCCATTAAAGATTTGTTCATCTTGTGTTCTTCTTTGAGAAACAGTGGTAAACTGTTTAGAAGAATTGTCCTAAAAGAGTAATCAAAAAGTGAACGATATTGTGTTATAAGTGTAGGCAACGAATCTATAAAACAAAATAATAGTTATTTAAGGCTAGTATTGGTGAATGTGCAACTTATAAGTGAGAAATTCTAAATGATACACAAAGCTAAAAGATGTGCTGGACGTCCAGAGATTCTAGCCATTCCAATTTCATTCAATTGATTGTTGGGCGGAAAAACATTTATTAGTGTATGTATGAAAAAATGCTAAACAAAAAAAAAATCAAATAAACGTTTCGTCTAAAAAATTGGTAGTATTTTGTATACTGAGATGAGAACATATTTTTTTCCTATTGACACCTGTCATCTGTCACCTGTCAACGTGGTTGCCAACATCCCCCCTTTTGACACTTGTCAACAGGGTTGTCTATAAAAATTGACTAAAAAAAAGTTATTCGAAAAAATTTTCTAAAAAAAATAAAATGCAAGAAAAAGAATATCAAATAATCGTTTCATCTGAAAGAATCTTTGGCAAAAGAAATTGTCGAAAAAGTATTTCAAATACTGAAGTAAAAACATAATTTTTTTGACAGATGTCATCTGTCACCTGTCAACATGGTTGCCAACATTCCCCTTTTTGACACCTGTCAACGGGGTTGCCTATAAAAATTGACTAATAGCGGAGATATGTTCCAAAAACGGCATTCTTGGTATTTTTCGAGTGGATTGCTTCTAGTTGGGAATCTGAGGTGATGAATTCGACCACCTCTATACAACTCGCGAACATCCACCTAAAAAACATGTTCGCCCTTTGATCCGGAATTGCGAAATGTGTCAAAACATGACATATTGGAAAAAAAAATTCCTTAAAATAATATTTATTGCAAAATAGTGCTTAACTTTGTTAATTGGTGTCCGATCGTTGTGAATTTTGGATATGATATTTTTCAGTACTTCCCTGGCATAGTGTCATAACAATAAAAAATGTAGAACGTCAAATAAAAGCTACGTCATTTTTTTTTTTCGCTAGATGACACAACATATCGTCATTTTGCAGAGTAAAATGGTAAGTCGAGAAAACTTTTTTATCTTTAGAGATAGTTAACTAGTATAAGCGAGAAAAATGTTGCCAATAGAGCAAGGAAACTTTTTTACTTTAACTTTTTTTTCATACGACGTTTAGTTTGGGTTGTGTACTTTTTTAAAACCGAAGGAAATTGAATCGGCGCGTCGCATCTCTTGGCTTTATCACTGTGGATGCGAATAAAGCGATCAGTGTGTCAAAGAGAGTAAACACCATAGCCTTCTTCATACGCGCAACAAAGATGACGCGCATTACAACATTATTATGACATTATAGGAGGTATAGTGCGATTTATGAGATTGAGAAATTATAGGAATAATAATAATAATTTTTTTACAAGTATAAAACACAATATTATTATTATCTAATTAAAATATTTATTTTACAATGTATTTCCCCTTTACACTGGCAACTTATATTGCATCTTACATTTGCTTTCCTTAGTCTCATTAGGTAAATTATCAGGAGAATCTATGGAAAAGTCTGGAATCTGAAATAATATTTTACGTTATAATTATCATAAAAATAAAAGGTAGATAAACAACAAACTTACGTTTAAATCTTCTAAAGACGGTGCGGGTGAAGAACAATTTAAATTCAATTCGTCATTCACAGGGGTTATTCTACACATTTTTATTTTTGTCGAACTTTGCAATGTATTGTAAATTTTGGGGACTTCGATTTGAACACATTTTCAACTGCCCAATTTTCTTATATACCCTACATTTTTGTTACAAATTATGAAAAACTCGAAATAATAATAATAATATGCGCCTTTCAATTCATTCCGTTACGAGTGAACCCCAGAAAGCAGAGCTTGTGCGGGGGAGGGGCGGCTATTATTATTATTTGCCGTGGCGCACACGGCGACTTACTGTTGATTGATGGCGCAATTGCCTTACAGTTGTGGGAAAACCCAGAAAAACATCACAACACCATCACCGAAATTTCTACAAATGTTTGGTTTTGTCGAATTTTGCAATATATTGTAAATTTTGTGGACTGTCAATAGCCCAGTTGCCAGAGAAGGATATTGAACAAAAGCTTGCACAAAATGTGATATCGTTTTCTACACTCTTTCAAGTATTTAAGTGCAAAGTTTCATCGATATCACATTTTGTGCGAGGTCAAAGTCTCTGACAACTGAGCTACAAGGTATATCAAGTGACCGCAGCCGATAACTTTTTCATGATATCTGTCCAAGTTGTCAGGTTGCTAAGCTAACGTATTATTATAATTTTTTTGTACATTCCGTGAGAGCTTTTTCTCACTGAATTCAATCATATGATAAAATAGTAGGTATATGCTTTAGTAGATGGACATTATGTCAATTTTTCTAAAAAATACTTTTTTGTTATTTGATGTTTATTAAAAATACTTGTGTAAAAATAATAATTTTATTCAATTCACAAGAACTTGAAAATAACTGAAAAATTATGAAACCCCATTCACTTTATTGATATATTGATTCATACAGTGTGACCCATTTAAAATGGAAGCTCCCTTGCAAAACTTTATTTTATAACCGATTAGAATAATTTTTTTCATGGGATAGATATTCCAAAAATCTATCAGAATGCAAAATTTCATATGAGTGTCTACAGTTTCAGGGCCAACTTTAATTATTTTTGGACGTCGAAAATCGTAAAACGTTATTACCGATTTTTTTTTGAAATCTGACTGGATTGACGAAATTTCAAAATGTTTCTGGCAAAAATTTTGTTAAAATGTCTTCATAGATAAAAAAGTTACAATAAAATCAAATTTGAAAGAAAAGTTATTGATTGATCTTGTCAATTCAAGTTTAGAAGTTTTAGTGAAAATTCGATTACACCACTAGGTAGATTCTGAAGGTCTCAAAATATAACTGATGAAAAAAGTTATGAGAATTGAAAATTTTCGAACAATAATCTTACAACATTCCAATAACTTTTTTATTGATGATCACATTCAAATTTTATAATACAGTGTCGTAGTCGGATATCCGCTAAAAACTCTTCAAGCGAATTCGTGGGACAATTCAATGACATTTTTTTCAGATTTCATTTTCTTGTAACTTTTTTATTGATGAAGTCTTTCAACAAAATTTTTATCAGAAGCAATTTAGAACCACGTTAATCCAGTGGTGCAGTCAAAATTTTTTCTAAAAAAATGGCTAATAAAGTTTACCCATTTTTCGACGTCGAAAAATAATTATAGCTGGCCCTGAAAATAGAGACTGGCATATTAAATTTGGCGTTCTGATACACTTTTCGAATATCTACCCCATGAAAAAAAACATTCCAATTGGTTGACAAATATATGTATAAGGATGCTTCCATTTTAAATAGGTCACACTGTATAAAAAAATCTAAAAAGCGTTAAAATAAATCTAAAATAAAAACAAACTTATTTGTAAAATTATTATATGCATAACTCAAACGAAAATTTGGTTCCAAGTGAAATGATTGTACTATTTTCATTTTTTAGACTTATGTATCCAGATTTTTATCTGAGGAGAAGATCGTTGATTAAGTTGGGAACATTTGGATTTAACCTCCTGAATTTCTTTGAATGATGGTAATTTTCCACTTTCTATATTTTTGACAAATTGATTCAATGCCGTTGCAGTCTCATCAGGAGTCCATCTACGCCTTTTAACAGATCCATATGGAGATGCTGGAAAAAAATATAATAGATGAAACAATGAAATTCAACCGTTGATTGTATCTTACTTGATCTTTTTCTTTTTGGCGTCTTTACCGGTTCTTCGTCTTCTCTACTTCCATCGCTGCTATTTGTATCTTCTTCATCCCTCCCTTGAGCAACTTCGAGTAACCTTGACACTCGTAAAATATCGGGTTGCATATATATAGTCTTGTGAATTTTTTCATCATGCCCCATGAAATTAGCCAGATCTTTCACTTCATCTTCTTCTAAATTCAATTTTATGCATGCAGGTGGTTGCGATATGTTTGCGTAATTTTGTTCCTCTTAACCTTTCTGGATGCTCTGCCCCACAGAGTTCTGCATGTTTGCGTATTATATAACAGGCTCTCAAGTATTTCGTATTTTTTACGCCAAGTACCGCAAATACATATTGATTTTTTCCATCGATGTTTGCTTGGCTCCGGTATTTGAGAAGAAGTTCTATACACGGACTTGTTTTCTATCTAAAATTACAGGAACGGTTCGATTCAATTTTCCTCTTATTAGAAACCGTACATAACGCTCAGCAATTTCTCGAGTTTTTTCAGATAACGGTGCATAGGACATATCCTTGTTATCATCGAACGGATAGTTTAACTTAAATTTGTTTTTACAGACTTACAATGGCAAAGCAGTTGTCCGAACTACTTTCTGAACCTTGTGGAGAATTTAAATGCGAAAAGCTGTACCAGCCCGTATACGCCTTGCCATCACATGAAAATTTTTGGCTACAGGAGATAGCTTTTTTATTTAAAGTTTCGCCCCAACTGATTTCAAAAATTATACCTCAAGTATGTACGAATCAAGTATTACAGGATGAAATAAAGGTGATATTATTTCATAAAACTATTTATTATTATATGATTAACAATATACGAGTAATACGTAATATTATTAACTAACACACGGATGTTAGGCGTCGGAAAAGCTTGATGTAGTATATCTGACAACTCTCCTGTGGCAGCATTACCAGGTTCTATGTTTAAAGAAGGTCCTGTTCCGCAATTTGAATTTTCTTCTGATATATAAAGAATCGGAGGTTCAGAATAATGTATGTTTGTATGGTGTGGAATTGGTTGGGAGAGTAGTTGTCGTTAGAGGGAGGTCGACAATGGTGGCCATAGGACGAAACCATATGGGGAGAAGGAGATAAGACATAACTAGCCGAAGATGAGTTATACGTATTAACAGAAGATACAGTACAATTTTGAAACTACATTGATTGTTGACGTAGAAACATTCCGTCTATTTCTAACATGTATTTTAATCGTTCAGTTTCGGATAGTTTTCTTAATTTTTTGCCTAACATTATGCGGAGAATTGGAAACAAACTCTGCATTTTCACCACTTAACAAAGTTTTAATGTTGATTATTTCAGCTTTGGTAGCTTTCTTCTTCTTGCTATTGTTTTTGAGTTTTATTTTTAGTTGAAAAAAACTTTTATTTGATGGTTCTTTTTTCGATTATTCATTTTTACTTTTAAACTGCCGAGACTCATCTTTAATGGTTATTATACTATTGATATTTTTTAATAATCTATGCGCTTCTACTAAAGTTGTTTCATTGTCCACGCTTTGAATCTTATTAATAATGTCTCTGGCTGGATTAGATATCAAACATTTTAAATTTTCTATTAATTAAGGGTACTTAAATGTTCTTTAATTTCTATATTGGTTTTTAATCTTGTGACGCTAAATTGTTTTTTTGATTTAGTTCACTGAACTTTATGCGGTTCGGTAAGTATTTTGTTTTTAAATAAAAGTGATCTTATCAGGGGCAATCAAAATTACCCTTTACAAACCTGCATGCGCGGCTGCTGTTCGTCTGGTGAGCATTAGGTCAATGGTTTAAGATTTCAAAAGTGAATTTAGAAAGTTTGTTAGGCGCCACTTAATTTTTAATCAAAATTAAGAAAAAAAGTATAGATTATAATTAATACATTATTATAACAAAACTCGAACTATTGTGAATTTAAAATTTGCTAATCCTGAAATTAAACAAATACTCAAACAATATAAATTTCTTAACAAATATATTACTGGTTGAGGTGTTTTTTTTTAAATATTAAAAGGCTTCACAAAGAAATTTCAGACATCAATAATTAAGTTTAAAACTAAAAATTACCCTATCAAAAGATACTGGTTGAGATGTTTTAAATTTTACAAAGATTTCACCAGATAATCATACATCAGTATTAACTTAAAATTAAAAAAATGTCCTCACAAAGAGGAGTTTTCGGCAAACATAGGTATCAAAAAAAATCAAAATGATAAAACAAAATTTCTTCAGGATACTGATTTGCGTCCTAGATCTGATATTTCAAAAAAGTAGCTTATCAAAAAAATTACCCAACAAAAAAAAGGCTTTTAAAAGTTATTAAAAGATTATTCAAAGTTCAAAAAGCGAAGAAAAAATAGAACTCATAGTTAAATTTTGAAAGTTGTCCAAAAAAGATATTAAATTAGTTTAAACATCTGACCTGGTAATTTATTTGACTGGTCGCCATCTTGTGGTTTCAAAACAAGGAGTCCAAGAAGGAACTGGAACAACAAATTTTGCAGTACCACATCCGGCAGGCGATTACAGGAAACATCGTTTTCAACATTTCGAAGCGGGCTCGAAATCCACAGCATCGTTTCTCTAAACCCAACAGAGAGTTTCGGTTTCGGACAGGAAAGTGTTCTTCCAAAAAAAATGTCACTATTATGTAGGAATGCTTCAATGGCGTTGTTCCAAACAAATCTACCAAACAAAACAACGTGCCCAAAAGGTTGTTTCAGAACTTCCTTACTTGTTTTTGGAAAAGAAAGCTCACAAAAAGGTATCAAAAATACACGTGGCCGAAATCAAAAGCCAAACCAAAAAAAATAGCTACTTTTTAAAATGACCAACCTCTCTCAACAACGGTCAAAACTAACGAAAATTATCTCGATTCTCGAGTCTAAAATCAATGAATCGATTACTTTAATTTAGTAAAATAGGCAACCAAAAGGTCCCTTAAATGAAATGTGGGTGGTCTATACTTATTAGTTATTAAAAGCGAATACCTAAAATCTTAAATTATTTTAACTGCAAAATTTATAGAACTTATATCAGTATCACTGAAGAAAAAAAAATGTTTATTATGCTTTTTTTAAATATTAAGAAGTAGCGCAACTAAACATCATTATAAGTCAGGAGGAAGCAATTGTTGACATCAACATACAAACCAACTTGTATCAGCTTAAAATTTGTATGTTTCTGCATTTTTTCAAATTTATATTGTTCTAATGCAACATTCTCATGATGTAATCCCCACTCTGTTGCTTGTGACTTAAATAAAACATTTAACGATAGCAAATACTTTTAATTAGTGACAAAGATGGTTTTAAAGCAGAAGTACAACAAACCCTCTTAAAGTTAGATGCTGTTATGCCAATAAAATATTTTTGCATTCACTTATGTTTTGGTCAACTTCAAGTGATAAAGCACATAAAATTTGATAAGTATTTGCTTCATGTTCTTCTTTGATGCATAAGGTTCAACTACACGCATAATTGCTGCATCATTATCACTTACTCTTATTTTCTGTAAATACATCAAAAATTCTTCACCTTTAACTGCAGGAATTGTATCTACTAAGGAAAGCTTTCGGATACGGATGCAGGCTTTCTCAAAAATATGTAGAAACAATAGTCAAAATAGCTTTAAAAATAATTACCTTGCCAAGTATAACAACATATTCTCCAAGTGTGAACTTTTGAGATTCATTGGGAACTGAGTTCTGTTAGTTTTTCTTTTGTAATGCTATTTTCTTGGCAACGGAAAATGTCATAATGTTTAATGTCAATGCGTATTAAAAACGTTTTTCTGCAAGCTAGTGTTTTACTATTTAATATTCAATCATTCTCTGCAAAATATAAAAGGTTATGGGTGCCAGTTACGTGTAATAACATTATAAAGAAGTAGAGAATAAAAAAAATATCAAAGTTAGTGATATTAATATTGTAATGTGAATGTTGTAACAAACAAAACGAAAACTCGTTAGTGTCTTTGGTTAGAAAAAGTTTTTCAATTTGTTTAAAAAGACAGAATGGAGCTTTATAAACACATTAAACCTTTGACAGGTGAGTCAGATTGGCCAGTTTGTAAAATAAGAGATATTTTGGATTATCATGAAGGTGTTCTAGATGTCATAGATGGCAAGTTAGTTAAACCTAAAGAGCTGATAGAAGGAGCTTCAGAAGCCGGAGTAAAAGAGCACAAATCCAAGAGTCCAACAGTTATGCTAAGTCAATGATCGCAAGTTCTGTTACTGAAACAGTGTACCAGAAAATTATGGATCAAGAAACGGCTTTTGATGTTTGGAATATGTTAAAAAATCAATTTGAGGCATCGTCAAAAGACCTGTTTCGACTCCTATGATAAAGTTGGGAGATTCTATTGAGGACGCAATAAAAAGAGACAAAAATCATAATTTTCCATACAGAGAAGCTGTAGGAGCATTAATGTACCTAATGGTAGGTACTAGACCAGATTTAGCCTACAGTGTTAGTGTTTTGTCAAGAACTCTAGACTGCCCAAGTACGCAAGATGTGGCAAGATTAAAATGAGTATTTCGTTATATAGCAGGTACTTGTAGTTTAGGAATACAGTTCAGTGCAGATGGTAGTTGCAAGTTAGACTGTTACAGTGATGCAGATTTCGGAGGCTGCAACAAAACTGGTCGCTCTACGTCAGGAGTTGTAGTGACATATGCAGCAGGGGCCGTATCGTGGCTCAGTCAAAGACAACAATTGACTGCTACGTCAACAACTGAGGCCGAACTGGTAGCGGCAAATGAGGCAGTCAAAGAAATTATATGGCTGTCTAGACTATATAAAGAGATGGGCTGTCCAAAACAAGTTCCTACTCTTCAGATAGACAACCAGGCAATGATTCGTCTTTGCTATAACTCTGAGAATCACCATCGGACAAAACATATAAAAATAAAGTATTTCTTTATAAGAGAAAAGGTGTTGGAAGGTGCTCTTCAAGTCAAGTATATTCCTACTGAAGATCAGATAGCTGACATCATGACCAAGCCACTTCCAAGACCTCGACTAGTGATTTTGAACAATAAGTTGGGTCTTTTACAAAGTGTATAGAAAATATATAATTTTGCATTTATGTAACATTAAGTTTTTTTTTAATTTTCTGTTTGTAGTCAAAAGAAAAAAGGGAAAGTTTTAAGATTCAGTGTGAACTTTTGAGATTCATTGGGAACTGAGTTCTGTTAGTTTTTCTTTTGTAATGCTATTTACTTGGCAACGGAAAATGTCATAATGTTTAATGTCAATGCGTATTAAAAACGTTTTTCTCCAAGCTAGTGTTTTACTATTTAATATTCAATCATTCTCTGCAAAATATAAAATTTATAACCTGTCAAACTTTTGTAGGCTTTCATCTGTTGGTTTGTATAAAAACTGATAGGTAAAACCAAATAGGAAACAATGTCAGTGGCCTTTGTTCTATGAAATGATAGATTTTTAGAAATAGTAGAGGAAATACATCAGCACATACTTTTGTTAAGGTATCCATAAATAAAAATGGCAAATTATTTGTAGCCAACATTGCTGTTAATTTTAACTCTGCATATTTAACACCATCTGAGGTAGATTTGCTAAACATACTATTAATGAATGGTGTATTTTCAATCTGCTTTATTAATTAAGTATTAATAAAAAAATAGTTTTATTTAATCCAAATTTAACAACAAAAGAACAAAAAAGAACAATACTTATACTATACAAACTAAAAATAACACCAACAACTTAACAAATATAGAGATTTTAATTGGTGGGGATCCACATCAAATTATCGATTAAAATGCTGTTCTATAACAGTAGCCATCGTTTTCAATGAGTTTGCCATACTTTCTGCATTTTCACTTATTTTCCTTAAAAGTTGGCATCAATTTGTTTTTGTCCCATTTCTTTTTTAATTTTAGCAGCTTTTGCCTTTGTTTTTGATTTCCTGTCAACTAAGGCCTAAAAGATAATAAAAAACATGTTTATAATAGATATTTCTATTCAAAGTTTAACATGTTTTCAAAAACTTGATGCTGTCGTAGGTAGTAGCTATTTTTAAGGCCACCGTTCGGTGTTGTGTGTTTTTAATGCAAGGTATACTCAGGAACGGACGGTATGACTTAAAGAGCTCAAATTTGGTGGGTAATCTCAAAAAGGGTTGAATTATATATTAAATATATCAAGCTTGATTTTATTCTGAAAATTGAATTTTTTTTTCAATAATTGAGGAAAATAAGGGAATTTATGTTTCTGTCTCATTTCAATGAATATACCCAAGAAAATAGTTCATCTTCCCATTCAAAGCGAATCTCCAGACAATTTAGTTTTAAGGAGATCTGTTGGCATTAAAAAAATGCTATTATTTGACAGAAGACCAGGCACATTCCTTATGGAAAATGGCTTTCGGTTAATTTTTCTGAAAATTTCTACAGGGTGTTACACAAAACGGTGGTGGCAAATAAATGTTAATTTAGAGAAAATTGCAAATATCTTAATTCAATCAATTGTACAGAAAAAAAAACAAACGGCCAGATTTTGCTCAATTTTTAATATATTACTCTCAAAAGCAAACTTATGAATTTCCACTATAGCTTTAGTTCACAAATGTTATACAGGGTGTTTGTTTTGTGCCGGGCAATTATTGTTAATAAAAAATTTTTCACATAAGAATTATAAAGTAATACAAGGAAGGGCATAAATATGACATTATTTGGAATTATATAGGGTGCTCAAAAAAACATAGCGACGAAAAAAAAATTTAAATATAGCATCTTGTATTATATTGCAGATTTAGAATGTCAATAACATTCTAGATGTTTTTATATAATCGTACAGCTTTAAGTTTATCGATTTTAAAGCTATTAATAGTAGAAAATTGACATTTTTCAGCAACAGTCCCATTAATATTAAAACCATGACGACATACGTAAAGCAATTAGTAATTATATATATTCTTAAAAAAAGGATTTTTATGAGTAAATTATCGGTTGCCCAACCATCGAAGCTGTTGCTAATACATTGAATTTGTAACACCTTGTATATATCAATAGACATATGATGAGGTATCGATATCTATCGACCAAGTATTACTTTTGTTATTAAAATAATTATAAAATAGTAAACAATTCAGAATTTAGAGGTAGAGGAATTCAAATAAATGTTGTTTTTTAATCTTAGTTCAGTAATAAACAGTTAAAAAATAAATCAAATATTCAATTAACTCGTGAAAGAATATAACTCCAACTAATAAATCGTTAAAAAAGTGTATTAACAATAGAAAAAGTATTATCGTTATTGAGGAAGATAGAATGTTTAGTGAATCAAAAATCGCATCATGTTAGATATTCCATAAACTTTTGTTTTTATATGTTATAATGTAGTGAAAAATTACCAACAAACTTACATCTATCTACTTAACAAGCAGCTTAAAACTAATATAACTATTGTATGTATTTAAAATTAATAAAAGTAAGAATAGTCCTTATACTTTGAGATAAAACAGCGAGCAAGGTAAAGGAAAGAGTTCGAGATGACTACTTGCTGGTTGTAAATAGGCAATTAAAAATTTCAGTCTAACGATTTCCAGCATCCAAAATTATATCTAGTAATACAGTAGATGCATAGCGAACGTGTTCTTGGTGCCTTGCATATCCCATATACCAAAGAAAACTGGCTATATGAGCACAGCAACCCAATGTTCTGGCACCAGATCGACAGGTGCAATAGTAGCTTGTCAAGGTTATTAAATTCTATCCATAATTGGTATCGAGTTGCATTTCTATGCCGAGAATAGATTCGTAAATGTACCAATTGTGGATCGTCAACTAATATATTTATTTGGAATTCATTGCGTTCCCCTTGTCTTTGTACGGTGTCTTGAATATATGAAGGTGCCAGATTTATTTGATAAGTGCCAACTGTTAAATTAGTTCAATATTCTGTAGTAAGATGTGGAAAATTAGGAAGTTTTTCTACACTGATAGCATTCCATGCAGCATGCCAATGTTCCTGTTCAATGCGAATTTGCAAATTATTAATTTGTCGCAACCTTTCCTACATAATATTTGCAAACTCAACATTAGCATCAGGCATACTGATATACCCATGATATTTGTTTATAATGGCCCCCGCAATTTTTAAAAACTGATGAAAGTTAACAGCATGATGATATGAGAGTGTTTTAGAAAAAAATTTGAACATTGACTTCAAATGACCATTTCGTGCCTCAACTAAGCACCTTGTTTTTGTAATCAGGCGGGACTCATTCGCCTCTTCAGTGGTAAGTTGTTGGCCTCTTGGTAACATAGGAGGCATTCTGTGGTCTATTCCTAACTCACGTAAGAGTGGAATAACATCCCTGTAGCCCCTATCGACAATGAATATATCATCATTTTGAAACCAAGCTCTTAAAACAGCTTAAGTAAAGAGTTTGAAAGGGATATCAAACTCTTTACTTAAAAAAGCAGCATCGTTCTTTTGATTGTCAGAAAAATACGGCCCCTGTATGTCCAAAATATAACCATCTGGTGCAACTATTAGAGACGGTTTCAACAAAAGTTTGCCTTTATGCAAACAGTAAGACTGGCGAAGTACTCTAAAATTACTGCTCCTTTCAATGGTGCTGTATGTTCCGTCTACATAAGCAATTGCTTTTGGTATTTCTGGATTACGGTTGTATAGTTGATTGGAGAAATCTATTACATGTCTGTTAATATATTCTTGTCTCGAAAAGGTTTTGTCGCACTGTTGAAATAGCCATACTTGCATGTTGTCAGTAAGTTTTTTTTGCTCACAGACCTAAAACTTAATATAAAATTAGAAGAAAATCATTATTTTTTGGCCGCTTTATTCGCTGAGTAGAGGTACTCGTACATAGGACTTACCTTTCTGTTACATTTTCGTTAGGAACAAGATGACAACATGTACATAAATCGGTAAAATGTTCTTTACTTAAACCAGTAACACTCCTGAACTCTTCTTCGTTAAGGTCTTTTTCGAAACATTGCCATCTGTTAGCGTCTTTTACAAATGAGCGCATTTCTTGTAAGAAAATCATCGTTTCTGGTCCAGGAACTAAATATGGCTTATAGATAAATTGCAAGGTAGGAAGTAAAAATGACAAAAGTAGTCCATTTTCATCTAAATGATGATTGTAACTTCTAGTCCCAGTAGGAATAAAGATATCCTGACGAATAAAAATGTCTACTCTACATTGTAAAGATAATCGGTGAATATTATCAATTGCGCTGCAAACAAAACAGGTATGTCTTGACCTATTACAGTTTAAACAAAGTCTTGTTTCAGGAGTGATATGTTCTTCAGGCAAACCATCTATTTTTCCTCTTCAATCAATCGCTATTTGTTGTTTAAGTTCATTTCCTTCACCCTACAGGAAAGCCATTTGACGTATATTAAATTGTCCATTGCAAGTGTAACATATTGTATTATTCATGCGAAATGCCATCTTTACGAACGTATTAATTTTCGGTTTTACAATCGTACAAAATGAAACTTCTTTTCAACACTTTAACAAAATATAACTTGTAGATGTCAAAAATTAAAGAAAATTGCTTTTGTTTCGTTGCGCTCAAGAACAGTCTGCGAGCATTACCTTCACTTTAACTAGCCAACTAACTAACTTAATTAAAACAAAATATTAGATTCGACATTTTTTAACAAAAAAATTGTAATACACAGGGTGTTACAAATTCAATGTATTAGCAACAGCTTCGATGGTTGGGCAACCGATAATTTACTCATAAAAATCCTTTTTTTAAGAATATATATAATTACTAATTGCTTTACGTATGTCGTCATGGTTTTAATATTAATGGGACTTTTGCTGAAAAATGTCCATTTTTTACTGTTAATAGCTTTAAAATCGATAAGCTTAAAGCTGTACGATTATATAAAAACATCTAGAATGTTATTGACATTCTAAATCTGCAAGATGCTATATTTAAATTTTTTTTTGAGCACCATATATAATTCCAAATAATGTCATATTTATGCCCTTCCTTGTATTACTTTATAATATTTATGTGAAAAATTTTTTATTAACAATAATGTTAGATATCTGCAGTCTATCCCGTTTTAATGGATCGCCCTGTATATGTATTGTACACCTCTGAACAGCATTATTGCATGAAGAATTCCACCAAGGGACAGTTTTTTGTTCAGAGGAAATGATTGATTTCCCAATATGAGTTTCTTTTAAACTGTTACTTTCTATTAAAATCTACTTTGTTAACATGTTTTAAAGTAAGGTAACTCGAATTTTGATCAAAATTTGAAATCTTTCTTAATTTTCGTTCTTCCTTCGACCTATTCAAAAACTATCTTTGCAACATAGATTCTGATCTATATTAAATAACATTTATTTTTGTTTTAGATTGTACTCCATTGATTACATTTTCCAAATGTTTCAAACTAAAGAAAAACAAATGAACAACTTGAATCCTTTTTCCTTTTCTTCAAATTATTTTTAATTTTTTTATTTATGTTAGACGTAAGTCTTTATTTATTATATCAATATATATACAGAACCAGCATCCTATCATATATGCATACAAGATGTTACAATGAAGTCACTTTTATAACGCATTTTCGACGTTAATTCCTAGTCGATCAATTATTGGAAACCTACCTTCCTAAAATCGACGTTGGATCAACGTTTTTATTATGAGGTCGAGAAGACGTCTACAAACAGACGTCTAATCGATATCGTTTTAAGGTCGATTTAGGATCGACGTATACTCGACTAACCCTTGCTGCTTGGGATGTCCACAGCCCCAGAATCATTTCTTTGGTGTCGATGCGATATCATCATCTATAAAAGTTCGCAACCCCATAAGAGCATCAGTACTATGTTCAATTAATTGCCACAAAAGCGCAAAAATATATATACTTGAGGCCTGCACTTTTGATTTAACGAATATATAATCTATTCCATAATTTATCAAAACACCAGAAATTTTATCCGCTTTATACATTCGATACCCACTGCTATGGAAACTCCTGAATCCATTTTTGCTGCATAATTTTGAATAATGCATTCTTTAAAAGGTTAAAATTTCTCAAAATTTTTAGTCCAGTTTCCTTTGGGTAAGCTGAAAATGAAAAATAATATACCAGTGATCAAAATCAAAATACTGCTGTACTTACTTGTCCATATTATTTATCTTTCGATATTTCTTGAAATCCAAAAGTAACGGAACACCAATCTTACACTTTCAAACAGCCAAACTTAACAAGAATAACTTGATCTTGGAAAATTTGAAATTCTATGACTTTTTACAATGACTAAATCTCCTAAATTTACATTTTATTTTAATTGCCTTATTCATTTTATCTTTATATTTCTCTGCTTTTTTCTTAGTTTATTTTGTACAATTTGGTGCATGTTGTATAGATAGATAGATAATTTATTGATCTCTACAGATTATATACATAAGTCAACATGTGTATATCACAAAAGTTTGGTTTAAAAAAACAAAATATTACATCACAAGTACGTTCTAAAAAACAAAATATTAAAATACATATACTAATACATCACTAATTTAAAATTTCTTAAGATAGGTAAAAATGACCTATGTCACTGCTGAGGTGTACTCATCTAGCGAATAAAATGCATTTTTCATTAAGAATGTTATTAGCTCGGACTTGAATAGTTATCAACATTTATTTTTTTGATATTGGCGGGTAACATGTTATTATTATTAAACTTACTTTTATTTTTAAAAGTGTAGATTAGTAGTGTCTCTACATGATTCCCTATATTCCAATCCAATCCAATCCTTATGAATCTTTGTATTATGAAAACCCTATATCCTTCTGTAGACCTGCCCCACACAATAACATTACCGCGGAACGCAAGTGAATGAATGCTCTAATTGTCGGTTGTCAATACCTGATTAGGGATCATGGCAATCATGATCATGCTTGTAAGATCTCAAAATGAGAATAAATCTTAGAATCAATATAAAGTGTTTAATAAATAATTATTATTATTTAATAGTGCTGTCGCACTAGAACATGGTGTCAGAAGTTTAAACCACTGAGCGTAAGAAATTCTCAATACCTCTCTATGTTCAAGTCTGATGAAATACAGGTTAGGTTAACACGTGCAAGAAAGAAAAATTGTTAAAAAATTGAATTTTAGTTGCCAACTGAGTTTGATGTTAATGAAACCGGCCAATGGCAAAAATGGAGGCAGAAATTTAGCATGTACTTAACAGCCAGTGGCAAAAGTACTGCTGATGAAGGTACCAAAATTGCTTTGCTATTGCATGCTGTAGGAGATTTAGGAATTGACATTTACAATACATTTCCAACTTATAAAATAAAATCTTTAGAGGATGTGCTAGCATGCTTTGATGAACATTTCTTCCCAAAAGTGAACATAGCAATGGAAACATTTAAATTTAATAGTATGCATCAAAGAGAATCCCAGAATATAGATAGTTTTATTACAGACCTAAAAAGTCAGGCATCAAAATGTGGTTTTGTATGCACTAATAATAATTGCAAATTATCCTATGTGGACAGAATGATCAAAGACAGGGTCATCCTAGGGGTCAAGGATCACAAGATTCAACAAAGATTAATTAGAGATTCGGACATGTCTTTAGAGAAAATACAAGAATATTGCAAATCAATTGAACTGTCCAAAGAACAAATTAATATATTAATACCCGAAGAACAATTGAATGCAAATTCTGTGAGTCGTATGATAAAATGTACAAAGTGTGGAACAGAACACATTTATGGAAGATGTTCAGCCTACAATAAAACATGTGTGATGTGTCATCGAAAAAATCATTTTTCTTCAATGTGCTTTATGAAAAAACGACAACCAACCACGTCTAGAGAAGTTGAAACCAAGAGAGAAGAAGAAGCTAATAATATGACCACTCATGGTGCAAAAAGTATTCTGCCTGTAAAGTATGTTAAGTTTTTAGGTCTGGATAGTTCTCATATGGTAATTAAATTGCACATGTAATGAAATCTCTTTTAATGTAAAATAATTGGTTGTTGACCTAGAAGCTGCACCATTATTAGGCTTGAATGAATGTTCGGTTTAATTGCTCGGGTAAATAATGTTATTTTAGAAACACTCCTCCAAAATACATAAAAACAAGGAGGGTCTATATGAAAAATGTAAATAACTTTTTGAGGGTATAGGTTCAATTCCAGGATTAATGGATATCAAATTAAAGAATGACGCAATACCTATAATTCAACCACAGCGTAGAGGCCCATTAGCTTTAAACAATACATTAAAACAAGCTTTGGTCCAGTTAGAAAAGAACAATATTATATCTAAAGTTGACTACCCTACTCACTTGTAATATGGCTTAAAATTAAATGTAACCTTTAAAAAAATATATACTGGTTGAGTTGTTTTAAATTTTTTTTTTAAGATTTCAAAAAATACAAAAAAATATATAGTTGTTAAATCCTAAAAATTTGAAAACTTCTACCTGATAAATCACAAATCCTTCAGGATACTAATTTTGTTCTATATCCAATATTTAGAAGGTGGCTTATCAAAAGAATTTACCAAAAAATGATCTTAAAAAATTTTAAAAATATTTAAATTTATTCAAAGTTCAAAAAAAAAATAATGGGCAGCTCGGGCAGGACAGAACGTCCACTGTCAGAAAACTAATTTGGGTTTACCAAGGGCAAATCCACCTTGGACGCTATCGCGAGAGTCATATCGACAGCCTGCGAGCACAGATGGAAATGGAGTCGTAATACTAATTGATATCAAAAATGCGTTCAATAAATACGGCCAGGTGGAGTAATATTATTAAAGTCCTAGAAAAGGCAAATATAGAGCAGTACTTACTGAACATCGTAGCTGACTATTTCGGAGATAGATCCCTGGTGGTAGAAAGGAGTGATATGGATATGACACAAGGGGTACCGCAGGGTTCAGTGTTGGGCCCCCTGCTATGGAATGTTCTATAAGATGATATCCTTAGGTTAAAACTTCCGGAAGGATGCAGCACAACAGCCTACGCGGATGACCTTGCGGTTGTCATCACGGCGGAGGGGAAAGATGATCTTATACAAAAGGCAAATGAAAGCATAGAACAGATTGTTTACTGGGTAAAGCAGCAGGGGTTACAAGTGGCTCTTGAAAAGGAGGCGATCATCTTTAAAGGCCCAAGAAATAAGGAGGGAGTCAAGTTTAATATAGAAGGCATGGAGACAACGCCAAGTAAGTATGTAAAGTATCTCGGGGTATGGTTGGACGATAAATTAATCTTCAAAGAACACGTACGAAAGACCTGCGAGAAAGCTAGCAGACAAGCCAGTTCGCTGGCCGGAACACCAACATTTGTATACTGATGGTTCAAAAATGAATAACAAAACAGGCTGTGTTATCTATGAATCAAGTTCTAAATATTATGAAAAAATCAAATTGCCAACAGAAGCATCTATCTATACTGCAGAATTAATTGCAATACGTCAAGCTCTTCAGTATATTTTAAACAAAAATACTAGAAACCATATCATTTTAACGGATAGTAAAAATTCGGTAGATAGATGAAAAAGTTTAGGATATACATCAAGACCGAATCACATTGAAGTAGATATATTAAAACAGAACTTTGAAATCTACACAAACAAAACAAGACTGTAACAGTAGCTTAGGTAAAAGGACATTCGGGAATTAAAGGAAATACTATAGCAGATTCTTTAGCTAAATCGGCTATAGCTACAGGAAAAAACCTAAACATAAATTGTATTCCCTACACTGACTTGTATTCTGTATTTAAGGAAGACTTAAAACAAAAATGGCAAGAAGCCTATAACAATACAAAAGTCGGCATAAACTACGTTTCAACTCAAAGAAAAATTGGTAAAAGGAGTTGGTTTCATACAGTCAGTAGAAGAAGCTTCATTGTCACCGTTAACAGAATCAGATCAGAGCATGAATACCTACACAAAATAGGTATCACAGACAGTTCAAACTGTGTGTGTGGGGCAATTGGAGATATGTCACATATCATTTTGGAGTGTCCAAGAAACTTAGAAAGCGTTAACTCTCTGTATAATATTAACATATTAACAACTAAGAAATACTGAGCAATAATAAGTATAAATATACCTGAATATACTAAAGTAGTCTGGCTAATTGTTTCTGTCAAAGCCATAAAACTAGAAAAAAAAAAGCCAGTTCGCTTAGCAGAATACTGCCAAATATTAACGGACCAGGATACTGGAAAAGGAAAATACTCTATGGAGTAGTCCAGTCAGTTCTACTGTATGCCGCCCCATCTGGGAGAAAGTATTAAAGGTAGACAAGTATAAACAATTGCTGTTGTCAACTCAAAGAAAATTTGCCCTCAGAACCATCTGTGCCTACAGGACGGTGTCCTTGGAGGCCGTACAGGTCATTTCAGGAATCCCACCTATAGACCTACTTATAGATGAAAGGAGTAGGAAGAAGCAACATGAGTTATTGACAAAGGAACTGAAAAAAGGTGAGGAAGAAATAACCTTGGAAGAAATAACCATGGAGAAGTGGCAAACAAGATGGAACCAAACGATTAACGTGGGACAACGGACGAAACGCTTGATACCGGATATAGAGCAATGGTGTAAATGCAGATTCAGAGAAACGAGCTACTTCATGACTCAATTTAACAGGGCACGGGATCTTTAAAACATATACCCACAGCATAAAAAAGAGCGATGACGAATTATGCAGATACTATGACGAGGTCGACACAGTGGCCCAGACATACTTTGAATGTCCGCGATGGCAGGAGAACCGAATAATACTGGGATGGGAGGTCGATGCAAACAAGATGATGGAGAGTAGACGGAATTGGAAAGGCTTTAACGGCTCTTATGAAGGAGAAAGAGGTGAAAGAAAGACAATTCCAGAGCGCAGAGAGGAGGGAAGCAGAAGGAAGATAGCTACCAAACCTTGATGTATGTCGGAACGGACGGTCCCGAGGTTTGGTGAGCTAGGGGGCTTTTAGTGGGGATAGCGTCCGACTGGCGTTTGTTTGGAAATGAAATACAGAAAAAAAGTAATTCTGTATTACGTTTGAATATACATTTACCAGGTCAATACAGAATTAACAACTTGCAGCAATTTCAGGAAGATTTTAAAGTAAATGCAATTCTACAATTAAGAAATGCTGATCCAGACAGTTAAATTTTCTATTTTCAAATGCCTGAAAAGTACAGATGGATTGGAATGGACGCTCAGAGTTCGTCATATTCGTGTAATAGGCAGAATACATACTGTTAATTTCGTTGCTCAACCGGAGCTATTCCATTTGCGCTTATTGCTATATCACGTTAAAAATGCCACTAGCTTTGAAGATCTGTTGCAAATGAATGGCGTTCATTATGCTTCATACAAGCAAGCCTGCCTTGCTCGCGGTTTAGTGTTTGATGATCAACAATGGATAGAAAGCTTAAGGGAATCAGCTTTGTCAAAAATGCCGCATACCATTAGAATTTTGTTTGTCCAAATCTTAATTTTTGGTGAACCAGAAAATCCTAAACGTTTGTGGGATATTTTTCATAGAGAGCTTGCTGAAGATTTTGTACGTAACGCATATTCTCTCGGGCAATCAGAAGAAGAAGCCACCAAAAAAGCTTATAGAATTATCGCCAGAAAGCTAAATTTAGAAGCAACAGAAGGGAGAAATTTTCAGTACTGGTACGAACATTCTGCTTTGACGATATTGAAAATTTAAATGCTGAAGAGAAGAAGTGCCTGTTGATTTTAACATAAATATGTCTAATAGAGAACAAACATATTCCCACCTTAATACTAAGCAAAAGGAAATTGTAGATATTATTTTACAGTCAGTTACTAACAATATTACAGAAAAGAAATGCTTCTTTGTAGAAGGAGGTGGTGGGACATGGAAAACTAATATGTATAAAACATTGTTCAATTTGTTAATCGGAAAAAAATACAAAGTACAAAGTATGGCAATTACCGGTATCGCAACAATTCTCTTGCCAAATGGTCAAACAATTCACAAGACATTTGCTCTAAAAATGCCTCCGATTCAAATTCAAATATTAAACCTTATTCACCAAAGGCAAGGGCTTTAACGCAAATTGACCTATTTTTATTGGACGAAGCGTCAATGTCGCCAAAATACGGTTTAGACTGTATTGACCGTCTTTTAAGATCAATTTTAAATTCGCAACTTCCTTTCGGTGGAAAAGTTATTGTGCTTGACGGTGATTTTCGTCAATGTCTACCAATTCAACCAAGAAGCAATAAAATTGAAATATTAGACCTTTCAATACAGAGAAGTTATCTGTGGCAACATTTCATACTATTTTCACTTGATGAGAATGTTCACGTTAACAAGGACGAGGTCGAGTTTTCAAAATTCTTAATTCACTTAGGAAATGGAAAGTTGCCATCGAATTTATTAGATGAAATTCAAATACCGTCAGATATAATATCAAACGGAAATTTGATTGATGAAATATTTGGTAGTTGCTTGCAGAGTCAAAAATATGAAGACATGAAAAGTCGTGCAATTTTAGCGCCTTTAAACAAAGATGTCGATTACACGATTATCACAGTTACGACACTGTCAAAGATCAAGAAGATGGTGCGCTACAATTTATAACAAAATTTTTAAATTCTGTCAATATAGCCGACTTACTACCACACGAGTTGAAACTAAAAGTAAATACAACCATAATGCTTATTAGAAATTTAGACGTTTCAGAAGGTCTGTGCAACGGAACACGACTGAGGTATGTAACAATATTATTAAAGCGAAAATTTTATTCGGTGAACACTGTTGCCGCGACGTTCACATACCCAGAAAGACATTAGAGTCTTCAAAATCTCAACTTGGTTGCACTATGCAAAGACATCAATTCCGAATAAAGCCAGCATTTACAATGACCATTCACAAATCGCAGGGTCAAACTTTTGATTATGTTGGGGTTGACTTAAGAACGCATGTATTTATGCATGGTATGTTGCTTTTTCGCGAGTTAAGACGAAAAACAGCTTGAAAATTTTATTACCTGCAGAAAACGCTAATTGCACACGCAATGTGGTTTGGAAAGATATCGTAAATACGTTACCTGACGTTGCTCAAACACATCCTATGATACTTCCGTTTCAATCAGTAGACACCAGTGCAATTCAGGAAATACGAATACGAATATTATAATTTGTCGCCTGAATGTGAAATTACTTTGGCTGAAATGATCACAAGAAAAATGTACAATCAGAACCTCAATGGTTTAAAACAATATCTGGATGAGCGTGTTAATCTCTGCAATCAAGTTTTGCAACTGCTACGTGATCGCCAACCAATGATAAATCAGAGTTTAGTTTCTAATGTCTTGTATATGTACTAATATACGAAGTGAAACCGTGAGACATGAGCATACTTAAATAATTATTACTTAGTGGATCTGTGTCGTCCAAAATATCAAAGTTTAAATCTCCTATAATGATATCATAATCTTTTTTATTTATGTTGGAAATGAAAGTGTCTAGATCTTCTATAAATAAGTTTCCTTTTGTCGCTGGTGATCTCTAACAGGTTAATATATTAAAAAATGTTTTATCTTTGTTAAAGTTACTTTGGTTAAAGGTAAGATTGTATGTGTGACATTAAAATCAATTTTACTATTAATAAAAATTAACATGCCATCATTCTGGTTTAAATTACTGTTATTAAAAATGGTGTAAACCCCAGGAATCGTAAAATCAGAGGTGGAATGAATGAGTCCAGTTTCACCTAGAGCTGTTACATCAATATCATTACTTAAAAATATTAAAAATTCATCAAAGTTCCTAAAAGCACTTCTTATATTAATGTGTAAAAAGCTAAAAAAAGTACTCTTCTTTATGAGTCCGACTTTTTTAATGGACTGTTCTATATCTTCCGATTTCATTTTTCTTCAATAATTTCATTTTCGAGTTCATTTAAAATATTTTCTTCGTCTATATCCATTAGTTTATATAAAATAAATAGAAATCTATTTGATTGTATTGGTATAGAAAAGCTCATTATTGTTGTATTTATTTTATAAATTATAATTAATTTTACTTTTAAGAACAGCAGTGTCGTTTTGTATTTTAGATTCGATATTGTGCAGTTATTACATGTGATCTTATGATTGCTGCATTTTCCTATATGATATTCTTCTGAGCACTTGGCACAAACTGCTTTAAATGAACAACTGTCTTTCTTGTGATAGAAACCTTGGCAATTAAAACATTTTGGAACACTTAAATATTCATAAACCAATGCCTCTCCCAGCCTATACATAATTTTTTCATAGACATTATTTGATGGTATGCTTGAGCTGAACATTAATAATAATAATAATAATAATAAATCGACTTTATTAAACAAATGTACATACATTTGTAAACATTCACAAATGATTGTTTTTGGTCCTTGATTCGTGTTTTTAATATAAACAACTTTTATTTCCCCTTTCAACTGATTCTGTTTTATTATAGAATCTTCAATTTGATCTCTTGTCATTTCTTGATTAAAGTTGATTATTTTAATTCTTGGTTGTCTCATTTTTGTTAGCTGCACTTCATATGTATTTTGAAGCTTATTTTCCATTTCAGTGTTTCAATTTCTTGTTTTGTTTGACAGATTACAATTACTGATCCGTTTTTTGTTTTACATTAGTGATCCCAAGTTTTAGTTCTAGTGGGTTGATGTTTTTGTTCATATCTTTTAATGTTTTGTCAGTACTTTGATTCTATTTTGGTTTTAATATTATTTTTGGGAGATTATTTGATACTTTTACTTTGTTATTTTCCAGGACTGAGAAGTACATTGGAATATTTTGTTGCTTTTCTAAATTGTTAATTTTTTAGCAGTAGAAGTTGTATTATAGTTTCTTGGTCTTTAATAATTTTTGCTTTATCTTCAATTGTGTTTTGTAGGAGTTCTACTATTTCAAAGTTTCTGCATTTTTTGCAGCAAAATTTCAGATTTCTTTTTTGTAGTGGAATACATCTTAATTCGGACGAAGAGAGTTCACTGCAGTCCGAACAAATTATATTTTTGCATGTATCACAAGGAAAACGCGGGTATTTATTAGCTTTTGTCAGTTGCTGAATTCGTTTACATAATGCACATTCCATTTTTGATATATACCATAATATCATACCTTGTTTAATGCTACGCCACTGGGCTGGTTTATATTGATTTTTAATTTAAGTTGAAGGAACCACTTAGATCCACTTTTTGCTGGATTGTGTTATCTCCTTATAAGGTTTCACTGCTTTTTTAACGTTTTAACCTGTTATTTTTATAAATTTACCAAATTGCCAAAATGCAGTTTTTCCACCAAAAACACAATCTCAACTCACAACCAATTGGTGCAGTATGTAACTGCAGATATTCTGCTACTTTTGATACTAAACACTGGTTTATTTATACAGAATAAACCTCAAAATTTCTGAAAAATGCCGGAGCAGAACTTATACATGTCTACGTTCATCGCTAATTCAAAATTGAAATCTACTGACGAAATCGATATGGTGTTCACCCTTAAGGGGTTTACTTCTTGTTAGTTCTTGGACGAGACAATCAAGATCTCGTCGATCCGCAAAAGCGTCTTTTAATTTTTGCCAAGTGTCAATTTCTGCTCTATTGCCTACCATGAATTCGGCACGACCTTCTAATTTTTCTTGAATACACTCAAATATGTGTGTATTTAATTCTACATCATTATAAACTCCATAAGAATCTATGAACTTCTCACATCTAGTAATAAATTTATTTAAATAATTCTTTTAAATATCGTTAGTTCTAAAATAAATAATCTAAAATTTTTTTTGTAGGACTTTCACTTACGTTATAGATGCAGTTATTGTCGGTTTCTTTTGTATCCATATTGTGAAAATTATGTAGAACATGAATGTTTTCAAAACTACAATACAGACCAATATGATTTGGTAGCCGATGAAAATAATTATTTACAAATAAGTGAGAAAAATTAGTTTTTGTTTTTATTTCATAAGAAAAAGGTTTTGATACCTATTTGCAACTGAGGGACACTCTGTGACTAGTTATAGACTTCTAACCATCATCTTAAAAGCGAAAAAATTTTTTAAAACTATTTCGAGATGTGATTTTTAGTAAAATTACTATTTTCTTCATTTAATTCTATTGTACTCTGAAAAATAATCCGAGAGTCGTATAAACTATTTTAATATCTCTGTAATATCGACTGGCCAGTGGGTTGCGAAAACCAGTGCCAAATAAACATATACACACACAATATCTCTGTAATAAATTATGGGTCAAATTTATTTATACAATTTTTACTTTTAGTTGAGAAAGACCAAATAGAAGAAAATGATGAAGCCACCAACTCAACACAACCAGAACAATTGAAATGGACTGATACTGCAATTAGATTTCTTATTCATAAATATATAGAACATTTGCAAGTTTTTATCTACAAAAGAAAAAAATGTGAAAGTTTGGAGTCTGGTGTCGAAGGAATTGATAGCTAATGGTTTTAATTATACACAAAATCAGTGTATGTTCAAATTTAAATATTTGAAATCAAAGTAGATGCTAAAAAAAGATAACATGAAGGGCGGGGCAAGTGGCCAGGCTACAATCAAATTTAAATTTTTGGAAGAAATGGATCAAATATTTTCAAAAAAACCCAATGTTGAGCCAGTGAGCCTGGCATCAAATATGAACCACCAAAGTATATCAAAAATTGAATTGACTAATGAACTCAATGAAGACCAAAAAAGCAGTCCAGAAACAAGCCAACAAACCGATAAAAAAGGTGTTAAAAAAAGGAAAGTTACTACTAAACTATTACTAGAGAAAATTGCTGGAACCATTGAAGAAAGTGAAACTAAAAAAGATGAAAAGAGGCAGAAGAGGCACGAAGAAAATTTGGAGTTCAAACAAACCATGTTGAATTCATTTTCTAATAAAATGGATGCTTTAATAGAAGTTCTAAAAAATAAATAAACAGTGAATATAAAAAAATCTGCATCATACAGAAAATTTTGTAAAAAATTTGCAAAGAACACTGGCTTTTTTAGATCCACTGTTTATTTATTTTTTAGTTTGTTTGCCATGTTTGGTTTTATTTAATAAAAAAATGTTTTTATTTTGTTATTATATTAAACTTTTTGTCTTTAGTTTAGTTTGATGTGATATTTGTATTGTTTTCGTTTTATTTCTTAAAAAAATGTTTTTTTCTTTGTTATATTAAACATTTTCTTTATGAAAAAATTGTTTTTGTTAAAAAATACTATACAGTATAAGTACTCAGTGCTTGAGTAGGCATCGTACCCCACTAGAATAAAAATCTGATGTGTCCACATAAATTTCCTATAAAGTTATCAAATATGTTGTGTGTTTACAATATGAATTAAAGACAGGGCCGTGGAGAGAAAATCCGGGCCCGTCAGGAATCACAGAAAAATTAAAAAAGAATTATAGATAAAGCCAAGTAAATTAAAAACTAAACAAAATATAGGATTAACATTTGCATTGAATATGTAATATCTGTTATTAAAATTTAATTGATGTTTCTGTATGTGGAACCCAAGTCTATGGGTATATGTACTTCAAGCGAGACCATTATGTAATTAAACTTTCTTCAAATATAAAATTTAAATGTTCCATTTCAACAAAATTGAGACCATATTTTAGTGAGGAGGTCGTTTTAAGACTACATAATACTTTGGTGTAAGAGGTTGAAAATAAAAATATATAAAAACAAAATCACAATTTTTATTTTTTTAATAAGAACACTTCTCTACATAGTTCATCTCTTTTGTTTTTTCCATCATTATTAATTTCTAAAAAATCACTGAAATTAACACTTTCATTGTTATAAGTATTAGATAATCCTTCTTTTATATATTCGTCATTTATATCACTATTTCGTATACATATGTTATGTAACGTAGCAGATGCCAACACTACATGAGGTATTAAGTTATGATTGTTCATATCTAAAAACTTCAGCCTTCGGAATCCACCAAAAAAAAGAGCAAAAGCCCTTTCGATGACCTGGCGTGTTTTTGCGTGCATAGTATTGAAAAATATATTTGCTTCGCTTAACGGCCTATATTCAATGTATGGAGGTATACACCAAAGCATTGGTGGATATGCCTTATCACCAATAATGAATTCACCATTAGGGAAGTATAAATTTGGATTGTCTCCTACTTTCACATACAAGTCACTGTTGTAAAAAATTCTTGTGTCGCTTACAGATCCAGGATACCCTACAAAAATGTCTGTAAATAACAAATTCGTATCACAAACAGCTTGAAGGGTTATTGCATGCTGACACTTCCTAGTAATGTATTTCAGGGTCGTTTTTGGGTGCTTTGATGGGTATATAAGTGCCATCAACAGCACCTATTACATTTTTTAAATTTGCAAGTGACTCAAATTTTGCTTTAGTTTCTTGTAATTCTTCTTCCCTTGGCCATATAATTTCTTGATGAGCAATATAACACAGAGCTTGTACTACTCGAAAAAATGAAACAGATAATTAGGATTTTCCCATATCAAATCTGTCAGCGACAGACCTTTATAAAACAGAAAATATATTATTTATTTTGTCACTAAAATAGTACTTGAAAAATAAAATAGGAACAGTTGTCACTATAGATAGATAGATATATATATATATATATATATATATATATATATATATATATATATATATATATATATATATATATATATATATTTATTTGACTACTTTACATTACAATGTTTGTAGCAAGTCAGTTAACAAAAAGTTCTATAATATAAACAAATATATCATAACAGTCATGCAGTAATTTTTTATGGTAACTATATACTAGCATCTACCTGTATGAATCAGGTGTGGCAAGTAGCCAAATAACTGATAGTACTTGCTTTTCTATGTCAATGGTTTCTCTTCCAATACATCCTTTCCTCTGTAAGCTTGGTCCAATTTTTTGTAAAACATGTTCGTAAGCTGTCCTTGTCAACCGAAAGTGTTGCTGAAACTGTATAGCAGAATAACCAGGAACAGTTTTTTCCATATAATTTATGATTCTGTTCACTTTTTCTTTATTAAAATTTTTGGAAGTACTCATTACTTGAAAAATCACTTTATTACATTCATCATCTTCACTGCTGGAGTCATCATCTTCACAAACTTCCATTAAAATATTCATCATATTTGATACTACTGCTGCTACTACTTCTGGGTTATCCATTATAATCTTGATTATAAATAAAAATTGTATAAGAAACAATATTGCAATTACATAAAACAGTTAAAAAGTAAATGAGTAGAAACTTACATGAGAAACAACGAAAAACCGAAGAACGTCTGTATCTGTAACACTTTTTCCTTTACCTATGCGTTAAAACTTAAAATTATATAAAACCAAAGAATGACTAAGTATCAGAAAAAACAGAAATTAACCTTCCACTATGCAAAAAACCAAAAAATATTTAACATTTAACCTTAAAAATTATTATTTTGACGTTTACATTCATTGACATTTACTTTTGTCTTTTGTTCCTGTTCAGAAATTTTGGGCAAATAATAATTACTCTAGACTAACCTGGACAAACGGTCTAAAAAAATTACTCTACTCTCGTGTAAATTCATCTGAACGCGCTCCTATTATCCAAAAGGATTCGGTGAAATTAGTCTTGCTAAAAAAATATGAATAAATTTATAGGAGGCTCAAAATATCGAGTAAAAACAAACTTTGGCCCGGTTTTTCAATAATTCAGAGAAATAGATAAAAAGAAAAAGTAACATGATATTATAGCTACAGGTTCCTTCTTTCATCTGAACTTTGAATCATGAAAAAATATTAATTTTTACGTGATTTATTGAAAAATTTGTAATCCGCTTGCGAGTGTCATTCCTTTAGAGCGTGCTCTCTAAATGCAGGGCAGGAGCTAAAAATGAGGGTGCGTTTTGGAGCCAGTTATGTGGAAAAGTATCATATTTTTGACAAAAATGATGAGGATCATTCTCATTTTTGAGACCAATGGGCCATTTTCCCGCCCTTCCACAAATTTCAGACAGCTGAGATTTTCGTCTATAGAGAGAATAGACCGGCACAATCTGTAAAATAGAATACAAACCAGGTGCAAGAGGTGGAAAAAACTGTGGCTTTAGAGGCTGAACATTCTGAATTTCGAGAAAAATTTCTAACTACAGTTGCAGTAAATGTTAAGGATGTCAAATTTGAGGTAGACAGTGGAGCTTCTGTAATTATCATAAGTAAGAAACAGTTTATAGAAGTCTTTCCCGATATTCCTATCTTACAAACAAATTTGAGACTTATTAAATATTGCAAAAATTCTTTAGATGTACCATGCACAGTTACCTACAATTCAAATTTACATGATTTAAACTTATACATAGTAACAATAGACAGAGATCCATTACTTGGGCGTGAATGGATTAGACAAATTAAATTAAATGATGTGATTGATAACTTGAAAAGTAAATTTCCTAGAGTATTTTTACCGGGGGCCGGCAAAATTGAAGGGTTTAAGGCTTCGTTACACTTAATGGAAAATTGAAAACCTGTTTTTATGAAAGCCCGTACTGTATCATGTGCAATTTTGAATAGGGTTGAACAGGAAATAGTTAAATTCGTTTCTAAGAAGATTTTAACTAAGGTAGATTATTCTGATTGGGCAACACCTATAGTACCAGTATGTAAAAAAAATACGTTTAAAGTAACACTAAACCCCAACCTGGAAGTTGATGATCATCCATTAACTACAATAGATGAATTATTTGCTTCAATGGTTGGGGGATTGCTACAAATGGGTTGGCTGAGCGGTATGTATAGTTGCCTTCAAAATATAGTGGACAAATTGTTTTGATCGTTTTAACTTAAAATTTTTATTTCCAAAGAAATGCTATTCATATATATTTTTTTTATACATTACTTTTCTACAGATAAGATAACGACTTATAAAAACACTTTCTTTTTCAAGGAATAGGCCAGTAAGTTAAAACGATCAAAACAATTTGTCCACTATATTTTGAAAGCCACTATACAAACTATAACTTGTTTTATAGTTTTGTAGTTTGGACCCTGATCCAAAAGATAGACAAAAGGATTTATGCAAAATTCTTTTACAATATAGAAAAATGCCATATAGTAAGTACTAAGACATCTCCGTCACATTTAATGCTCGGTCGCGAGATTAAATCAAGAATAGAACCGGTAGTTAAGGGTAATCATAAACCGAACAATGTTAAATTTAAATGCAGGTTTTTTGATGTTGGATGTAGAGTTGCTGTGCATGATTACATACACTCTATGGCTATTTGGATGGGGTCCAGTCCTGATATTAGCGGTCAGACGTGTTTTACTTCGAGTGCGATTAATTAATTAAATTTCAGTCATTTCTTGTGTTAAAAATGTAATAGAGTGGTGAAATGAGTAGTCATAGTGATGGAGATCCCCCTAATAAAGGCGAAAACGCTTTTCATGGATTTACACAAGATGAACAAATCGAGGCAGTGGAAACGACGGAAAATGTCACCGGTAATGTAAATAAAAACATAAAAGGAGGAGATCATGTAAGTCAAATTAATTCAAATATAAGTAAGTTCTTTGAAAATCTATCAAAAAAGAACAAAAATATCGACAATAATATTGATTTAACTCAAAATCCAAACTTAGATAAAAACTCAAATGTAAACGTTAATGGGGAAAAAAACTCGCCTTCTGATAAGGCAACTAATTCGTCAGAGAGAGAAACTTATTTATTTTGTTCAAATGATACAGGTCCGTACTCAGTATATATTGAAAATAATTCGGAAAATTTTACAGGTAAATTAAGAGCAATGAAAATAGGAGAAATTATACATAATACTCATCGAGAGATTGACAATCATATAAAAAGTATCGATTCAGTAGGTCGAAATAAAATTGGAGTAAAATGCAAAGATTATTGTATAAGCGGTGGCCTATTAAATATCACACCAATATTAGTCTTAAAAGCAGAATTTCGAGAACCCTCTTTCCACCTAAGAACAAATTTTTTGGGTCAAAAGCTTTTACTGAAACTCATAGCTAAAAAGAGCACAGTAATTACAAAAATCAATACATTAGCGGTGGCTTGCTCAAATCACAGTTGGACTAAAAAAATACCAAACCTCATTGAAAATTACATTTACATTTTTCCGTATACAGAGAACATGTATACATCCGTAAACATGTTAAGCAAAATACCGTCATACAATTATTTTGAAAATATACCTAATGTCGTAATCGAGTCGTTAAATTACTCGTCTCATGGCCCTGTGTACAGCAAAATAGTAGAAGAAACGATTAACACCAGAGACAACTATGAGACGAGTAACTTAATAGGAAAAAGTGTCCGGCAGCCCATATAAATTCTATATATAACTTTCTTTCTCTCTTACAATAATCTGGACATACATCTATCTCCGTTATTCAGGAGGGAGGCAGCCGTTGAGGTCGCTGGTGTTGCATATTTTGTGATTGACGTTTGAGGTAGAGATGGGCGTTTTCCGATTTTTTTAGTATCGATGCTCATCGATATTTAAAATTTCGCATCGGTTTTGGCATCGTTATTCGGCACCGTTATCAGATCGAAGATTTAAAAATTTAATAAATGACAACTTCATGCGATGCCAATAAATCTCGATTATCGGACATCTAACAAGATCGACATAACATCGACGAATTCTAAATTCGAATCGATGTTCTCGCATCGCATCCGTTAATTTCAATATCGATATCCGATGCGGGTATCGAATAGTGACATCCGATGCCAATATCGATATTGTAAAAACGCTCATCTCTAGTTTGATGTTTTCGACAGTGTCAGACGTTGGATGTTATGTATTTGAAGAATCCATTTTGTCTTTATGATTTCTTGATTTCGTTTATTTCTCTGTGTGTGATATTGTTAAGTAATTTTAGTTTGTATGGTGATGATTGTGAGACTTTTAAAAATAATGGTGAATTCTTGCTTAATTTGTGGTTGCAGTGACGTCGAAGTTCAGAAACTGCGTTGTTTTCCAAGAAATAGTGACATGTAAGCATTTTATCTTCTCATTTAATTAAGTAATACACATGCAAAAAATACAGTTTTATTAGTAATGATTTTAATTCATATTAGGTGCAACATGTGGTGCCAAAGTCTGGGTGTAACCTATCCAAACATTAATATGAGGAACTATACAATCTACAGAAATCATTTTAGTAGAAATAATTATACTAATGAAATTGGTTGGAAGTTAAAACCAAGCGCTGTACCACTTAAATTCAAAGAGGCAGATCTCAACACTGTAAATGTATTGGAAGGGGGCGGAATTAAAGTCCAGTGCTCTACCGCTGAGCCACCAACCCCCATTATTTTGTATTATTGTTAGTGTAGTTTGTTATTCTGTATCTTAAACAATACACAATTTATAGAAAGTAAAAAGAGTTTGGTCTATCATTTTTCTAAGTCTAAATATTAATAATCTAGTGTAATTTGTGTTTCTTTGGCAAAATTTACAGGAGCAATAAAAACGTTATTTTCACTACACATATTGAACCGTAATTTTAACATTTTTCAAGTTTGTAGTAAATGACAGTTTTTATTGTCCTGTAAATTTTGTATAGAAACATGATTTATTTCTAATATATACGTTTTTGAGTCGAGTATAATTTTAAATTTTCCCGCCACTGATGAATGGATACTCACAGCAGTAAGAGGCCTTGCGAAAAGAATATTGACTAGAGCGCCCTCTCCTATTGCCTTCCGTTTACAATCGCCCAAACAACTTTTACCGAACAAGAATAATACATTGAGTTGCCCGTCTCATAAGTTGTCTCTGTTAACACTCGCTGGAATAACTATCAACAAATCTATACAGATGGGTCATTATTAAATGGAGCAGCCGGTTGTGCATACAAAATGTTCAAGCTCCCAGAACACTCCTCAATTTTTTCCGCAGAGCTGACAGCCATAAGGGAAGCAATGAAAATATGTCTTATACTCAATAAGAAGAGGTTCGTAATTTTTTCTGATTGCAGAAGTGCACATAAAATCAATCTCACCTAATTCTATTAAAAACTATTTAATCGTCGATATTATCAAAACTTACAATGAAATCAAAAGACAAAATAAATGTCTATCTCTAGTGTGGATCAAGGCTCACGTATGTGTCAGGATGAACGAGAAGGTGGACTATCTGGCAAAAGCTGCTACAACGCAGGGAAGCGCTCTTGTGGGGTGAAAGGTAATATCACTTCTTTGCATATAATATTCTTAGCACTAAATTCTAAAATTTCACTTGAAGTTAATCACAATAATTTTAAAACTGAATAGTCTGTAGGGTAATTGCTGAAAGGACGTACAATATCAATATCCAATATTGGTAAACTGTTCATCATCTAAAAAGTAACAACAAGAAACAATGTTTCCATCTGCTATCATCACTACACAGTTTCCAGGAGAAGAAGATAAAGTAAAATTTTTGTTCCCAACGCATAATTTACTATACATGGTTTGGTTTATGTACTTCACAAATTCATTTGTAATTTTTGCTGGATTTACTGGTCTGCCTACAACATACATATCTCTTTTTGGGCTCTGAATATTTAATTCACTTTCTCTTTCCAATATTCTCCTAACAACTTGCTGAAGAGGCATATTTGCTTTTCGTAACAAATTTTTTATAACCGAAAGGTGATTTTCAATGGGAAAGCAACTAATATAATTTAAATTTCCAAATTTTTTAGCATCATTTGCCAAATGAACCAATGAATGTGTATTATAAATACAGAAATCTTTACCATAAATAGTGATTGCATTTTTTACAAAAATGTTTAGAAAAAATTTTGCATACTCATTGTAACTGTTATTTAGGCTACTACTCAATAAAATTGGCATAAACTTGAGGTGGCAATAATTTTTTTTAAACAACAGGTCCAGTATATGTATATTAGAAATTGTCTGAACTCAGATGCTTTCCATCCTTCTAATTATAAAATTGTCCTAGGTTTTCTATTGAATTATGTAGGCCAATTTTTAATTGTTTCAATATATTTGTCAAATTCCGTTACATTTATTCTATATAGTCTACTGCTATCTCTCCATAAAAATAATATTTTACGCATAACACCTAAACAGACATTATGCATATAATCAATGGGAAAATTGTATATCGTATCTACACTTTTCATTCCTTCTAGTGGACAATCACCTTTATGATGTTTAGCATTAACTCTATCTCTAAAATCATCATTTGTTCGAAGACGTGCTTTCAAATTTAAAAATCTCATTCTTTTATTAGTATAATCTCCTTTATCCATACATTTGTCACAGCCAACATAGTCATTATCGGCAGTAACACATTTAATAAATGATCTTGCTGGAGTGTCACACAGAAATGACCTTATATTTACAGTAATAATTTTATTACTTATCTTAAGCCCTTCCTCTTGCAACATATTAATTTCTTCAACAAACAAAAAATGTAAATACAAAAAATTGCAATAGTAAAAACTGGAGGAAGAAATATATTATGAATTTTATAAAGTATAGGCCAAAAAGACACATTTAAACTTTTATAAATAGGCAATCCAACTACTCCAAAGTCTAAATCTAATTTTTCACTTTGCATTAATTCAACAACCCGTTCCAAATTTTTTCCCAAGCCAAAATAGAAAAATTGATCTTCAGAGTGTTCCTCTAACTCAACTGCTGCAGCTGTTTTAAGCAGTGTCCTGGCAGATAGCGGTAAACCAGATAAATCAAGTTTTGTTTTTAAAAATGCCAATAAATCAGATAAAGCATTATGTGTAACATTATGTTGAAAGGCCCAGATTCATATTCGAAATCATCTGTAATATCGAGGGTGTAGTGCGAAAACCTGATAACTCTGAAAAATTCAAAAATTTGGTTTTTAATTGCAGGTGACTTAATTTTTGCGCTCTATTTAATGGTATAGCTGGTTATTTGATATTCCCATTATAAGTAACCAAAACAAACGTAGCAAAACCAGTTAACTACACTAAATGCTATAGATTACAAAATTTAAAACTGCAATTATCTCCAAACCAACTTTATATGAGTTATCAGGTTTTCCCCCTACACCCTCGATATGGTTTTTATTTGTAGTGCAATTAGTATTATGTTGTATACAATCTACAAATCGTCCTTTTTTATTTCAATTATTGACGATACTGAAGTTGAAGCAACTAAATTGTCACTAACTTTTCTGCTTGAAAGATATATATATTTTTTTATTTTTCTATATGTAATAATAATAATAATAAATACGTTTATTACTCAATACATAATACAGTACAACTATTACGAGAGAAACAAGTATTGAGTAAAAGGCAATTAGCTCAGATCATTAAAGTCCAGGACTTTAATGTCTGTTCTTTCGCTAAGGCCAAATAAATATATTACTAATAATAATAATAATAATAATAATAATAATAATACGCACGAAATATTTTCTAATATTTTTTTTAAACTAAGGTACACACATCACAAAGTAAGTAAATATTTTTTATAGTTTAGTTTGAAGATATTGGGAGCACAAGACGACTATAAATTTCCGTTACACGTGTTACCGGGAGGAGGGAAATTATTTTTAGGTTAAAAACAACATAAATATTAAAAGTTTTGTTAATTACTTATCATTTATAAATTGATTATTTTTTTTATCTGTCAAAACAGATTTTGTGGTTTCAGCCAATAAGAGCTCACAATCCTGACCAATCATTGAGTTTTATACTGATAAAACCGCTTCTTCGTAATTGTTTTTTGATTTAACTGTGTTTACCTGTTTTGAAATGTCAAACTTTTATTTAGAATTATCAATTATTATTATACTAAAATGTATTGCAAATCTAAAAATAGAATGCAAAAAGCATATGCTCCGAAATTTTTCTAAAAAATTAAGGGAACTATGCAGTACGTTTATTAAAAATTATTTGGTCCCAGAGTAATATTTTGTGTTTCAGATAGATCAAAAAGCTTATCGTCTAACGAAACTGTTTCACCATATTAGGAAACAGTTGGAAAATAATATTTTGCGAATTCGAATTGCAATTTCATCAGCATTAAAATACAGAATTGGTGAAAATATAAGTGAAAATTTAAAAATAGGTGAACTACAAAAGGATATTGTTAACGTTCCTTCCCATATTTTTGGTGAACACCGTGAATGCAAACAAATTGGGTATTTTAAATGCAAAACAGAAACCGAAGAAAATCGAGACATCGAGATCTGTACGAGACGTTTGTTACTCAATAGTATCCGTTTTTGTTTACAACATGGATAATAATTTAGCAGAGTTAATTATTCTCGTCGAGGGTCTTACCAGCTGCGTTGTGAAGCTGCAGCGCTTTCATATAATATAGGTTCAGAATACTTCAATAGTCTATTTAAAAATGAACTAGGCCAGTACACAAAAAAGTTGTGGCCTATTCATTCATAAGTATTTTTTTGGGGGGCAAGTCCAGATGGCTTAGTGGAAAATGACTGTCATTGAAGTAAAGTGTACGGAATCCGTTAAAAACATACATACAGATGCCATAAGAATAAATAAAATTAAATGGGCTACCATTGAGAATGAGAAATTAAAATTAAACAAAAAACGTATATATTACTATCAAGTTCAAGGACAGCTTGAAGTGGCGGATAAAGAATTCTGTTATTTCGTAATATGGAGTTCCAAAGGTCTTCTGATAAAAAAGGTAATATATAATTACTACTAACTCGACTGAGATTTTTTAGTTGTGAATATAATAATGTGAGATATATTATATTATAATAATTTGTACTTGCTAACATAACTTTCGGTTTCGCCAAATTTTTTTTAAATGGAACACCCTATATATTTGATAATTCATTTCGGAAGCTCATTGTGGTTTGTATTTTAATTTCTCTCTCTTTCCAACTAAGTGGTTTTAATCCAGTGGAAAGAGAGAGAAATTATATATTTGATATTTTTTTGATTCTATGGCTCAAATTACATACGACAGTGTTGCCAAATTTTTTATGTTTCAATAAAAAAATTCAAATTCTCAGATTTTTTTTAGCACAGGAGGCCTTGATCAGGTCAAAATCTAGTCTATTTGATATAAGTAATTCATAGTCTTCGTCATTTGATCGATAAGACCAATAACAAATCCTACAGCAGGCATTTAAATATTCGGAATTAATTTTTAACGAATAAATAGTTTTTTCAAATTGTAGTAAAGGGGCATGACAGTTCTGGATCAAACCCCATGTTAAATCCCATAAGAAATGGCTAAGGTTCAAAGTAGCGAAAATAGCTCATTCAAGGTCACGCATCGGGACAGACGAGAACAGGGTTGCCAACGTAACCTAATCTAACAGTGACGGTGCCACTTGGGTGTCGCGGGCGTGTCATCTGTCACCAGTCAACGTAGCTAAACCCTAACTGAACTTGTGTGATAAAATACATACCACTCAGCATAAATCATCCATCTTCACCCCCTCATCCGGCCCGTGACACATCATCGAATACTGTCGAGTAATAGAATAACGAAAAAAAATTTAAATTAATATACAGGACGTCTCAAGAAGTAAAGTTGCGATGCGGCAATAATGAAAAAATATTAAAAATGTATAGTAATATAGAGGGAGAAGTAGGTGATGTGTGTGATAAATTATGTATAGAATAATGAAAAAAATTTAAAGTAATATACAGAACGCCTCAAGAAGTAAAGTTGCTGAAGGCGATACGGTAATAATGAAAAAAAAATATTGAAAATGTAGAGGGAGAAGTAGATTGTTGAATCGAGACATGCGATACATCATCGAATAGCTAATACTCTGTCTAGTAATGAAACATTATAATGTATAGTAATATACAGGATGAATCATTTAACGAAAAAATTGTAAAAATATTGAAAAATGTACAGATAACTCGTGCAGCGCTCATGTGGTGAACTGTGCTAAGGAGTAATAATTTGTTTACTTCGTGCTTTCTTATATATATTTAATTGTTTATTTGGTATCAGGGTGAAAGTGTTTTGAATTATTCGAAAATTTTATATTTGTTTATTATCGAGTGACATTCACTTTACATATAAAAATCCCATTGATTATAAACTCGGTAATACAGACAAACAAAATGAAAAGTTGGTAGGTATATTAATACAAAAGATACGTCAAGATGTACCTTTTTTTAGATTGGGTTGAGTAAAAAATTTCCGGATGAACATGGTTTATTTTAATAAAACATAAATTGACATACAATAGATAGATATTTAAACAATTCATTTACAATTCAAATAAAGTATACATAATTTACGTTTAGTTCTTATTTTCACTTCCTGTCCTATCCAACAGCACGCCTATGGAATACATACCTATGGAAAGATCTGACAGCACCTTTCTCAAATTTGACTTTGGCATTTTGTTGAGAAATGCGACCACTGTTCTCTAATCTGACATCTGTCAAACTTTACGATATAAGCGGGTATCGTCGAAATTTGAAATCAACCAATCAGTGGATTAGTACTCTAAACTCCCCCCTGTACACCAAAAGTGTCGTATCCACCACGGAAACGACTGTTACACAAGAATGAGCGTTTTCCTATCATATAGTTGCAATCAATAAGACATACTTTTATTATTTATCCTATTTAATTATTAGCACCCGAAGTCACTTTTGTTCACTCACGTACAAAATAAACCCATCGCTGCTGTTATGAATGAAATTAAAGTGACACTGCGCACCAGATGTGTGAATACTGACGGTTGGAATTTCCTGTTGCGATGATGACGCTGAAATGAAATATTTCAGCCATCTCATGTCTTGACCTGAAAATAAGTGGGCATAAACGCGAAATTATAATAGGTAGGACGATGATATAGAATAACGAAAAAATATTTAAAATAAGAGAGAAGTAGGTGATGCGTCAATATCTAACAATTATATGCAGGACGTTAAAGTAATTCAATTTTACGTATATTTTCACAGATCGCATTAAAAAAATAAAATATATATTAATGAAGACGATCGGAGATAACGTTGTGAAGTCGACTCGCTAGGGGTTTAAGGGGTAAGAGGACGTAATGAAAAATCATGAGCAGAGACAGAAGGGATTCAATAGGAAAACACCGTCTATCGTAATATAGTTTTATTTCAAACGAAAAAAAGTTTATCGATGAAACTGAAGAACTGTATAAAATTGGTGAAACATACTAAATCTTCAATAAAAAGGTAATCTTGTTGATTTCAGTTTTTTTATCATTATTTTTTTTTTGGATATGCTTTTTTGTATTATATTTTTAGAGAACACCTATCAACCTGCAACTGTTTTTGAACAAGTTTCAGAAAATGCAAATCCATTACCACCAATAACGGTGACATTAGAAGAGAGAAAAAATGGACTGATGACTCCACTTTAATCCTTACAGACCTCTATGAGAAAAATGAAGAAAACTTTAAAAAGTATATAAGAAAACGTGTTTTGCTAAAGATTGCCAATACAATCAATACCAATTTAAATACAAATTTCACTTGACAACAGGTAGACACAAAATGGAAAGGTCTTATGAAAACATACAAAGATTAAATAAATGGTACAGTAGTTCGTTCGATAGCTAATGAGATCAGTAAACCGTTGTCTCACTTAATAAACGAATCTTTTGTTAGTGGTAGCTTTCCCAGCCAGTTAAAGAACTCAAAGTCTATCCCTATAGTTATATATATATATATCGACCAAACTAAGCAATATATGTTTTCTAATACGACAAATTAAATACACAGTCACACATGATATTTTTTGATTTATTTTAGTCTCGCAGAATCAGTACTATCCTATGGTTTAATTTTTTGGGGCTGTTCAGCGCATCTTCAGCGTGCATTTTGTGCACAGCAGAAAATCATTAGATACATGGCTGGAATTTCACAAACAACCCTGCCTTCTTTATATATTTATTTACTAATAAATAATATAAAAAAACAAGATTCATTAGTAGCTAACCATCATATACACAGTTACAATACTCGCCAATCCAATGCCCTTCATCAGTCATTCTGTAGATTATCGGTAGGACAAAATTCGCATATTTATAAAGGCATAGAATGTTTTAATATTTACACAAAAAAGTTTGGAAATGAAGTAAGAATCTCAACATTTAAAAACAAGCTATATAATTATTTAGTAACTAAAGCCTACTACTCTTATGAAGACTTTATTAGTGATCCTTGGTAGTGTCAGCCTATATTTTTAGTTTTCCTGTCGTTTATTTATGTAATTTAATTGTAAATTTATTGTGATATTTTATTGTATTTTACTTTATTTATAGGTATAAAATTGTGATACTTACTTAATCTGTGTTACTACTTTATTTATTTTATTTTAAACAAAAGTAGATTATAGGTAAGTACTTATACCTGACCTTAAAATTGACTAGGCAAATAGGTCTTATGTATTTTAAAATTGCATTTAAAAAAATGTATGATCCCGAATGCTGAATAAATTTCATTTATTTATTATTTATAAAAGATCATAATGCTAAATCTGGTCAAAAGAGACGACGCTGGGAATACTATGAAAAAATGAATAATATAATGCACCAAAAACCAGAAATAGAACCAGTGGCAACATGCAGTAGCTCTTCTGGATTGGTTCTCTAGATGAATGCAAGTAATTGTCAGCAAGAACAAGCAACAACTAATAAGAACCATCAAGAAGAAGCAGCAGTGTAATCTTTTTCTAAAAAACGCAAAGCTGCAACAGTTGCAGTTGAACGTAGACATAAAGAAAAAATGGATAGACAGGACAGATTTTTGGATTATTTTGATCAGTATATAAACATTTTACGCAATAAGGAAGACAAATAATCAGGTAAGATTGAATTATACAATATTCAGTAGTAATATCACAAGAGCTTCGAAAATAATCGATTATACTTCCGAGTCACGAGACGTATTTCGCGAAACACCACGAGAGCGTAGCTCGAGTGGTGTTTTGAAGAAATGCGTCGAGCAAATTTAAGTTTCTTAGTTTATGGTGTTTGTTTTATATTTTGTAATTCTTTGAATTTAAGTTATATATTTTTTAGCTCCATTAAAGGTATTGTAGAAGTGGTAAATTTAGTTACTTTTTAGTCTATAAGTTGATTATATAAGTGTCATATGTCAAGTCAATAGTAGTTAAATAAAAATGGTAGAAGTAGCTTGTTGTATTAAGTTGTGTTGTAAAAGTAAAGTATTAAAATAAATAAAGAAATAACAACACTGCCTGTTTAAATCTCTGCCCCAGACAGGTTATGGGCCCGGGCAAAAGCAATTAAGTTAAAAGTTGTTATTTCGAAAAGAAAACGAAGAGGACGAGGGTTATTTGATATTGTGACGGGAGATAAACCGAAACCGGCAGAAGCGAACGAGTTGGCAAAATGGTTGAAAGATGATGCAAAAAGCACAAGAATTTCTAGTAACTAGAATTGATCAGGGACTGCTTACTCATTTACTGTCGTGTAACACATCCAAAGATATGTGGTCAAAATTAAAATCGATTTATAATAAAGAATCGGTTGTAAGTGTTCACCTACTGGAAAAAAGAACTGTTTGAAAACCTAGTTGAAATACAAGTAAATAAAAGGGTAAAAATTAGAGATGGTAATACTCTGGATGTTAAGGGCATAGGAAAAGTTGTGTTATTTGCATTTAATGGACAACAACTTATAAAAATGATATTATCAGATGTGCTTTATATATCTGAGTTAAAATTTAATCTGCTTTCAGTAGGATGTGCTCTTGACAAAGGATATTCAATGAATTCTAACAGTGACAAGTGTGAACTAATTGATAGAAACGGAAATGTACGGGCAGTTGCAAAAAGAAGCAATAAAATGGACTTTGTACAAGAAAATGATGGAACACTCAAATAAAATAGACGTTTCATGTTTGATAAATGATTCGGAACAAGTATGTAGTGACAATGACAGCGACTTTGACATTGCGGACTGTCATGTTGAAATGATTGAAAATCATGGCATGAACGACTTGCTCATCAAAAGATTAATTACGTTAAACAAGTTCTAACTAGAAACAATATTAAATATATTGAAAATGACACAAATTTTTATGTGAAAAATGTTTGGCTGGCAAACAGCATAGAATGCCGCATCCAATAGGCAATTCACGAGCAACTGAAGGGTTAGAATTGGTACTTGCAGATGTTTGTGGACAGTGTCATTATCATACCTGTAATGTTTATTTATGTTTGATAAACGACTGATGAGGTGTTGATTAATTAACTCAAAAATAACGTTATAAGTGTTGTACTTCTTTATTCTAACAAACTGTAACAAGTCATTCATTAACTGACGTTGTTATGTCAACTGTCATCCTGTTCGACTTATCATAGACAATAATATAAGATAGATACATAATTTATAGATATTACATTCTCGCCTTACTCACGGTTCGCCTGAAGGGCGAATAGGTTCGTCAAAAACTTCGACCATTTCTGAAAACGGGGATTGGTTGGAAATCATTTATGTATTCAAACCTTGAAAACCGCAAAATCCTAGCAGATCGGATTTTAAAGTTACAAGCACAATCATGTAGTCTCGTTTTAACCTTATATGGCCGTATAAACAATATTTGTCTTCCGCTTTTTTACGGTCTCCCGCAATTCGAAATTCGATTTTTTTCTTTCACACTCGGGTAAAGATACCTCCAAATATAAAGCCGCATTTAGTGCGGCGCGATTCAGTGGCACACCATTCAGCGTTATCGCAAAAACAATTGGCTTATGTTAGTAGCTGGGCGATTGACTCAAAGCGGTAAAAAATTAGTTTGACAATTTTGTCATAAAATCTGTATTTTTACCATATCAATATTTTGGTTATTTTCATTTTCAAAATAATACAAAATGCATACATTAATGGATTCGAAAAAAAAATTAGCTTTGATAATGACATGTTATATTTATAAACGACGTCTTCGTAGGTGGTTTATACATCCTATTAATACAAACAGAACGAATCACGGCGGCTGGTATAATCTAGTTCTAGAGTTAAGATTGGACAGTGAAAAATTTTACAACTATTTTCGGATGAGTGTCGAAGCCTTAGATAATTTATTAAAAAAAGTTGGACCTTCCGTTAAAAAAATTGATAATTTCCCCTGGACAACGACTTGCCATAACATTAAGGTATGTTTTTATAATAAATATAAAGCACAAATACCTAAATCTGTTTGAGGTTACTTTATGATAAAAACAGTTTATTTACAGGTTCCTAGCTAGTCGTGATAGCTTAAGCTTTCTAAGTTATGCATATTGTGTGGAAAAATCAACTATTTGTTTGTTAATTCAAGAGATGTGTGAAGTTATTTGGGAACAGTTAACCCCAAAAGTTTTTATTCAAAACACCAAAGAAGCTTGGTTAGAAGTCAGTCATATAATCAAAAAATGGCATTTTCCGCACTGTATTGGTGCTTTGGATGGGAAACATGTACAGGTAATTATTTATAAAGAAAGAAATTCATTAATGTACTAGAAACCTTTCCTTTTTAGGCCCCTCCAAATAGTGGCTCTATTTTCTTTAACTATAAATATTCTCATAGTGTCGTTTTAATGGCTATTTCTGATTGAGAATATAAGTTGGTAATGGTATAAGTTGTTATATATGTTGTATGTAATAAGATATCGAACGTATCTTAACATCTTAAGATACGTTCGAACAGGTGTCAGACGTGTCACTTCCGCACTTCCGGGAGATGGGCAATGGCCGACAACTTGAGGTGAACAAGCATTGTTGTATTACCACGTTTAGGGGAGACCGGGGAAATACCGCCACCCCTAAGCGAAAAAGTGCACAAAATAAACAGGAAAAAGAAAAATCCACAAAGAATTGTATTGACACATTTTACAAAGAGTTTACTTTCAGTGAGTAACATTTAAAAAAGTTGCAGTAGTTGTTTAGGGGAACATTCTCTGAATTAAAAAAAAGGGTGACTGGTGGTATTACCCCAAGGTACCGGGGTTATACGGTCATGTCTATGGGGCAATACCGCCATTAGATTTATTGGTTGCTATTTTCCTGATATGTATTCTGAAACAAAAAACAAAAGATAAATGTTCCTAAGAAAATTACAGCTTGAAAAATAAACATTTATTTACTCTTAAACAATAAACATTAGTTTAAAATTGTTATATATATAAAAAGTTATTTAAAATAATCGCAAATGAAGTTTTCGGCCGTATCATACCCGGAACACGCCGCATGAGCCCATTTGCCGCAGGTCACGCATCTGTACCAAAGTTCGTTTGTTCCGAACTCATTACACACGATGCATATTTCATCCTCTTGATCTGCTGCCAGGAAATTGTATTTGTCAGAGGCTGTAGATAAAAATTTAGATGTAGATGCTTGAGGTTCAGTGACTTTATATTTAGATGTAGAGACTTGAGGTTCAATGACTTCACTAGATGATTCTACACTCGTATGTACAGCCTGAGCTGGAGTTGAATCAGAGGACTCAATATTAGCAGAGGTTTCAGGATCTTCATTAATGTCAGTCACAACTACAGACAGGGCTTCTTGTGCACCAACAAAATCATCATTAGTAAACTTTGTAGGGTCGAGGGGAACAATTCCTGCTGTTTTAAAACCGGACACTCCTTTTTCAATGGTTGCAACCCTCATATACGCCTTATTAAAAAGACTTGCTATATCATATGGAGTAATTTTGGGGTTTTCTTTAGCAAGAGTGGTTGCGTGTCTTAAAAATAAGTCACACTCTCTTGAAAATGCATTCTTCAGAGGCCCATATAAGCAAACATCTAAAGGCTGTAGCCTGTGAGACGTGTGAGGGGGAATTGACACAACGTGGATGAAATTTGTCTTACAAAACTGAAAAGCCTCCAAAGAAATATGTGAACCATGATTATCGATAATTAGGAGAATAGGATCCTCCCTACATGGTTTTGTATGGATTTTAAAATGTTCCAACCAATCCATAAAAAGCTGCTCTGTTGTCCATCCATTATCTGAGCACTTGTATATTGCACCACAAGGTCCATCTTTTTGCAGGAGGGGAGACATTCGTTTTCGAGGATATATAAACATAGGTGGAATATATATCCCCGATGCACTCATGGCACAACACACAGTTATATTCTTACCTCTCTCCCAACTTGTAACTGACCCAACTTGTTTTTGCCCTTTTGGTCCTAATATTTTTCCAGGTTTTTGTACAGTGGATATTCCGGTTTCATCCATGTTAAAAATTCTTGAAGCTGGGAATGTATGCGCCGACATTACCTTTTCGAGGTTAGAGAAAAATAACTTGACTCTTTGCTATTAAATGCTTCCTCTCTGTTCAGACTTGTTGCTTCGGGTCTCCTGAGACTAATATTGGGATTTCTTTTACGAAAAGCTAGAACCCAATCTTTCCTGCCATTTTTGTAGTTTTATTAAATTTGTGAGATATTTTATTTCTCTCTGCCAAAGTATAAACCAGGCGTCTGAGTTCTGTTATGGTGATACCGTAAAACATTTTTGCTAACATTAGTACATGGTTAGCTATGTCTTCTTCTTGTATACGAGAAAACGTAGGTTTTCTTCCCAATGTGACTTTTTCACTATTTTTATTTTTCAACCTGGGAATATTTTGCATTCCTGCTGCTTTTTTCACCGACATTCCATCCTCAATTAGCCGGATTGCTATTTTTAAGTTATCTTCGGACCAGTTGGCCCTAGTCGTTGTTCGGGTGCGTCTTCTAACCATCTGATAAATAACGTAAAATAATTGTTTGCTGTCTTTTGAGAGTGGGGCAATACCGCCATCTTGGCGATTTTACCCCTACGATGGTGACGGCATTACCCCATGATGTATTCACACTTTAAATTTTAAAACAAAACTAACATACTTTAAACTTCCGTACAAGTAAAATACTGCAAAACACACTATAAAGTAGTCTCTATCCATCACTATAAATAGAAAAGTGAAATAATAAATGTGTCACCACTTACCACCAAAATTGTCAAGTACGTAAATAAGATGACTTTCCGAAATTTTTATGCAACTTTGCCTGTAACAGAAACGTGACGTCTTCAAGATACCAAACTCAACTGATCGTCGTTTCGTTATGTTCGCACAGTGTCTGCTGTAGAGTAAAGGAAGGGGGCATACGTGGCACGCCCATTATCGTAGGTGGCGGTACTTCCCCGGTCTCCCCTACTTGGAAAGTTAATAAAGTTACATAATAAAGCTAATCAGTTTTATTGAAGAACTCACAAAACATGGTGTCAGATGTGTTTTAAATAGAAGTGCAGCTTGTTAGCACAGACATAGAAGTATTACAGAAACAAATAAGAAAATATTGGAAAAAGCGTGCGGCTTGTTAGCACAGACATAGAAGTATTACAGAAACAATAAAGAAGAAAATATTAGAAAAAGCGTGCAGCTCGTTAGCACAGACAAAGAAGTATTAACTTGACTTGCCATAAAGTATAAAATGGAATTATTTAAGCCTCCAAGTCCGCTAAATGAATTTGATTCCAAGAATTGGAAATTGTATAAACAAAAAGTAAACATATTCCTGAAAGCATCTGGAAAAAATAGTGCTTCTGAGGATGTAAAAATCGCAGTCTTACTAAATTGCATGGGAGATCACGGTCTTGATATATATAACACCTTTGATGATGACAAAAAAGACACGTTAGACAAATTATTGAAAAAATTTGATGAGTACTTTTTACCCAAAACTGTTATACCTATGGAAACATTCAAATTCAACAATCTCCACCAGATAGAAGGTCAAAGTATTGAAACTTTTTTAACAGAACTGAGGAAACCGGCAAAAATGTGTGACTTTATATGTAAAAAAGCTAATTGTGGTGAAACCTATGAAGAAAGAATGATTAGAGATAGATTAGTAGTTGGGTTAGCTGATAAACAACCACAAGCCAGGCTTATTCGAGAACCAGATTTGACAGTAACAAAAATAATGGACTATTGTAAATCGGTTACTTTAAGCAAAGAACATCTTAAAACGTTGAATCCAGAGCAAGAGGTGAATGCAGTGTACACAGGTAACAAAAAAGTAAAATGTTACAAATGTTTATACGAACATTATCCTGGGAAGTGTACAGCTAATAATAAGACATGTGCTTCATGTCATAAACAAGGGCATTTTGCCAAGGCATGCAGAACCAGAACCAGACAAGAAAGAGAAGATCCTAATAATATTGTAGAAAAACCTATATCTACTAGAGAATTTCAAGAGAGAAAAGAAGAAAAACAAGTGAGGGAACTTGTACAAAGTCAAGAACCCATAGAGACCAAGGAAGATAATGTTTTATTCATTGATAAATGTGAAACAGATTGCCAAAAGCAATCATGGTATGAAAAGTTGCAGATTGAAAGTCATGAGGTAAATTTTAAACTTGATACAGGGTCAGAGTGTAGTATCTATATGTGCCCTCAACAGTTGGAATTGTTAGTGTCGGCAATTTTCTAGAAGCTAAAGGTTACGAGACAACTGGAAGTTAAAAACAAAATGGAGGCTGAAAAATATAAAATATGTTTTTTCGATGGAACAAATTTTAGCAGCTGGACATTCAGGCTGGAAGCAATCCTTGACCAACTTGACTTGAAAGTGTTCACTGAAGAAGATTTTGATGTGCTTACTAATGGAAAAACAGCTAAAGAAAAAGTGTCCATTATAATCAACCACATATCAGATGAACAGTTAGAATATATTAAAGACCAGAAGTCAGTTAAGGGAATTATTGACACCTTGAAGTCAGTGTTTGAAAGAAAAACGATCTCGAGCCAGTTATTTATATGAAAGAAATTACTAACCCTCAGATATCAAGAAGATAATGACATGAATCAGTATTTACTTCAGTTTAATAAACTCATCAGAGAATTAAAGGAATCAGGGGCTAATGTAGAAGATTCCGATGCTATATGTCATTTACTACTGAGTTTACCAAAATCATTTGAAGCCGTTGTACCCGCTTTGGAAACTATTGACCAATCGAAATTATACTTGGAATTTGTCAAGGCTTGTCTCTTGGATGAGAATAATAAGAGGAAAAACTCTGGACGAGTTAGTAGTTGGCCCCAATACTCAACAGCTTTTGGAACCCAAAGCTTCAGGTATAATTGCTACAACTGTGGAAGAGCCGGACATAAAAGAAGCGAATCTCGCAGTAAACCTAGTAACAGACATAGACCAATGTCAAGCAGTCATTATGTAGCAAATATGGAAGAATCTGAAGGGGAAACAGTTAGCTTCGTAGGAGGAAGTGTCTCAAAACAAACGGTTAATAACCATATCAAGTGGTTACTTTTGATTCAGGGGCATCTGAGCACATGGCCAACGACCAAAAATATTTCTTTGACTTGGAAAGTCTAAAAACCCCAATACAAGTCTCTGTGGCGAAAGACAAACAAAAGTTTAACAGCCACAATGGCTGGAAATATTAAAATAATATACAATGGATCTGTTATTACTGTGAACAATGTTCTGAATATACCTAACCTCAAATTTAACCTATTGATACAGAAGAAACCTGGAGTCACCTAAAACTCATACTTCGTTATCTGAAGAAAACTCCAGACTTAAAGCTTGTATATTCATCTATGTCAACAAATATTTTAGAAGCATACAGTGATTCAGATAGGGCTAGTGAGATTAATACACGCAAATCTACCTCCGGTTGTGTTATAAAAGTTTTCGGAAAAATTTAGTGCAATAGGTTTCTCGAAAGCAAAATAGTGTTGCGCTTTCATCATGTGAGGCTGAATATGTTGCACTCAGCTCTACCATAACAGAAGTGTTGTGGGTTCAAAAGGTTTTACTTGATCTTGGTTTTCAGTTAATCAGCCCAACAGACATATATGAGGACAATCAAAGTGTTATTTTTGTGGCAAACCAAGATAAATGTGAAAACACATTGATATTAAGTTAAGTTTTGTACAAGATAAAGATATAGTTCACAAAAACTTAGTTAAAATATCTTATGTAGAATCAAAATTGCAACAAGCAGATGTTTTTACGAAAGGTTTGAATTCTGTTCCATTCAATAAAATCCTGTCACTTCTAGGTTATGAATAATGTTTATTTACTTTATTTCATTTTTGACATGTTTTGTTAAATTGTGGGGGGAGGGGGTGTTAGAGTTCTATGGTTTAAGTTAGTTTATGTTGGCTGTCCTGTGTGTCAGGTCTGTCAAGTAGTATGAAATAGTCGTAAGTAATTGTTGTAAAACGTTCATGTTGATAGTAAACCAGAAAGGAATTTTAATTTATTAGATTCGACATCCTAAGACCGTTTTCGGCTTCAGCAGTTAGGCTTTTCGAATCCAATAAATAAAATTCCAAACTCGTACAAGTCAATAGCTATATCCGCTATAAGATAACATTTTCATGTTGATGTAAAGATATAATAAAGATAATTAAATACGTTCTCCATTTTTCACTGCAACTCTGCAAATAATAACAAGTTAACGGGTGTGTTTTATTATCCACCAAAAGCAGGGTTTACATCGAACAAAATATAGCAACCAACATCCACTACTACAACTGGCGTCCCAACGTGTTACCTTTTGCTCTGGATAGATGAGAAAATCTCGTTAACAATAGTGTTAGTGAATCGCCTAAACAATTTGTAAAATCAACACTTTTCGCGTATTTGATTTTACCAAGTTTAAACCTGTGTTCGGACACTTTCAGTTCCATTCGTGGTTAAGTATCATAGACACTGTTTTTTCAGTTCTCTGTTCTCTCTCAATAGTCTCATTTGACATATACACTGTGTTTCAGTTCTATCATACGTGTTTTTTCGCAAACGTTGACACTGTTTTCAGTTCTTCGTGCTTTTTCACAAACGTGAGGAAGTGAGTTTATCTTTTTACGGTCTGGTAAATCCACTGGAATCTAGAATCATGTCTACTACAGAAGCAATCCAACAAGTGGTGATGACACCCCAAATGCTACAAGACTTGATTGCAAATATACAAAGTACAAATGTAAATCCAGAACCATAAAATGTAAGTAACTGTTCTAATTTTTCCGCTTGTAAACACCGTTTCTCGGGAAATAAACATGAAGTTGTCGAAGCATTTATCGACGCGATAACCGTGTACAAAGAATGTGTGAACATTTCGGACAATCATGCTTTAAAAGGACTTAGTATGCTCTTATATGATGCAGCAGCTACCTGGTGGCAGGGCATAAAATCGTCCGTTACAAGCTTTGCAGGAGCTCTCGAATGCTTACAACACGCGTGCGGATATCCTAAACCGGCTGATCAAATTTATAGAGAACTCTTTTCAAGTGAACAAGGTGACGAGAAAACAGACATTTTCGTTAGCAAAGCACGTGCACTGTTGTCACGTCTAACCGGAAATTCGGTAATTCGGAATATGCTCTCAAATTGATATGGTTTTTGCTTTACTAAATTCGCGCATCAAAGAAAAAGTGGCTCGCGATAAAATTAGAACTTTTAGGGTGGGTTGTATCGCAGATGGTTAACTACCGGATCATTGGAACCACTGGTCAGGAGTGCACTAAGTTCAGATAAAAATGCGTTGTACCGTCTTTAATCACACATTGGTTAACTAAACCATGATCAACTAAAGTTGGCTGCAATGATACCTATCTTCACCCATTATATACCCGTCATTTTTATGGGTAGTTTGAAGTTTGGTTTGGTGTTTGGTAGTTGTAAAATATAATTTTATTAGATTGAAGAGGATAGTTTTTTATAGAACGTTTTTTGTCCACTGTATTTCATCTGAATATTTAGTACAGAAAGGAGAAAGCAATACAAAATGGGTATGTAGTATTTATAAAATGAAATAAAAAGCGTTAATTTATTAATTGGTTCCAGCATCAGAAAAATGTAAACGTGAGAGAAATTTCTCATCTAAAGAAGAGACGCTACTTGTGTCTTTAATAAAAGATAAATACATTGATCTTTTGGAAAACAAAAAAACAGATACAATAACAAATAAAGAAAAAGCAGCTGCATCGGAGAAACTTGTTGATTTTAACACATTGGACTATAGGAATGCTGATGCATTAAAAAATAAATATGTCAACATTAAAAAAAGGACAAAAAAGCGATTTTCTACCAGAAAATGATGATAACATTGATCAGGCTGTCAGAGAGATTCTCAGAAATAGAATTACTGGTTTTGAATCGGAATTTGATGGCGACAATGAGGTGGCTCAGGTGGACAAATCATGCAGCAGAAATGACATTGTTTTTGTTTATGAAAATGAACAAGAGAGTGCTGATGAATTGGAAGAGAATGAACAACCATCATTAAAAAAACAAAAACTATCAGAGTTATTGGGGGATGATAAAGTAAAGTCTTGGTCTCAATATACCCCTGCCCAATTAAAGACACCAAAGACAGGTCCTTTAAAAAGAAATATTGTGGGAATGACTGACCTAAAAACAAAATTAGGCCAATGGGCCAAAACAAAAGAGGAGTCTCAGGTAATATCCCTGCGATGGCAGGAAAATGAGCATTTGCTAAAAATGAGACATATGGAGGAGAGACACAAACTAGCTATGAAGCAAGAAGAAACTGAACATCTCCAAAAAATACGTATTAATGAAGAGGAACACACAATAAAAATGGAAATTCTCAAGTTGGAAAGGCAAAAACTGTTAAAGGAATTGTAATGAGATTCTTTTGATTTTCTTACTAAAGATTCATTTTTCTACTTATTAATTTTACTGAACTAAAAATAAAATTAGGCCAATGGGCCAAAACAAAAGAGGAGTCTCAGGCAATGTCCCTGCGATGGCAGGAAAATGAGCATTTGCTAAAAATGAGACATATGGAGGAGAGACACAAACAGGCTATGAAGCAAGAAGAAACTGAACTTCTCCAAAAAATACGTATTAATGAAGAGGATCACAAAATAAAAATGGAAATTCTCCAGTTGAAAATGCAAAAACTTTTAAAGGAATTGTAATGAGATACTTTTGATTATCTTACTAAAGATTCATTTTTCTACTTATTAATTTTATTTTAATTTTTGTACTTTTTATATCCTTTTTTTGTACTGTCATGCTACAACTATCCACTTGAATTGTAAAATATTGTATGGGGCTTGCCCTGTTAAAAATAAATAAACAAAAACAAATCAATATACATTTACGCAAGTTCTTTATTTTGAAAATATCTAAATACCTATACCTATGTATCTTACTTAAAGTATAACAATTCAACTAAATACTTATAACAGATTACTGAAATAACTATTTATTAAATCGTGTCTAGTTACATTTTTAATATTAAAATCACGAGGAGGATTTATAGGATACTCATTCAAATTAACATCCATAGTTACTCTAATTGCTTCTGCAGCGTCTTCATCAACATTTAATTCTAGTTCTCCTACTTGACATGCAATATTATGAAGTACTGCACATGCCACAACAATAGCTTCAACTTTAGCAACGTTTAAACGTATACCTAACGCTAGAACCGGAAAGCGTTTTTTTAAAACCCCAAAACATCTCTCAATGGGGTTTCGTGTCCTTATTTGTGATTCATTGAATATATTTTCTTCACGACTTATGGGATTAGATAATGGTGTTATAAGATAATTTCTAATTGGGTAACCACCATCACCAACAAGTAAACTATCTACACCAAATTCACCAGTTTCTATTCTTCCTTTTAATATTGAGTTACTAAATATATTACTATCATGACTTGATCCAGGCCATCTACACATAATATTCTGTATTTGTAATTTAGAATCACACACTACTTGAACATTAAAAGAGAAAAACCCTTTTCTGTTCCTAAATATTTCAGAATCTTCACCACCTGGCGATAATATGGATACAGTCGATTGCTCCTATGCACTTTGGAAATCTCGTAATTTTAAAGAATCCTTGTTTAACTTTACCAACTTTTCTTTCATTAGATGGCATTTTAATTAGTTGATTACTTTGCTGAGCTATACATCTTAGTACCTTTGCAATTGCACGGCTTGCAGTAGACTTGTCTATGCTACAGAAATCTCCCATCAATTGTAATATGGACCCCGTAGCAAGGTAACGAAGAGTTAATAAAACCATTTCCTCGGGTGTTAATGTATAATTGCTGGAATTAACAGGATTTAATATCTAAATAAAACATTAGCAAATAATAATCATACTCACAAATTTCGCAAACAAGAAATTTCTTCTCTGAGTGAATCTATTAAAATATGTACAGTGTCCTTTGATAACCGAAATCTGGCCCTGAATTCATTATCTTGCCACTTTGTAAAATGATTGACCCGTTCACGATAAATTCTGGGTGCTCTTGGAAATACTAAGTGATTAACTAACTCAATAAAATCCTCATCATCTGTAAGACCTTCTAGATTTTCTATCATAAAACTTGGTAAGTTGATCAGTGGGTTAAACCTGTTTTGATGTGTGACCTAAGTTGGTACAACACCATTTTTCATCCAGAACCTGGTTCAGCCGTAAACTTGGTTTAACCTACGTTGATACAACCCACCCTTAAAGGACTTGTTGAAGCTTCACGCGCAGTAGAACAAACTTTACTGTTATGTTTAAGTTGGCAATCATGAACTTGTCTCAGAACACAGCTCGAAATGACAGTCGACGGCACGCCAACTGAAGGTGACAGTCGGTCCTGTGATCTCGAGGTGTCACGTTATGTATCTTTGTAGTAATGTTTTGTCTTAAGAATTAAATATCTTAAAAAAGTCTCGTCTTGTTTCGTTTAATACATAACAATAAATTGGCGACGATATATTACGAATTCTACGTGCAAGTGTAAAGTAAAACTAAGCAGTCTTGTCAGTAAAGTCATATCACAGTCGTTAGTCAGTCACACGAAGCGCTAAGTCAAGTAAAAAATGGCGTTAGTTGGATCAATCGATCAGTTTAATCCTAAGGAAAGCGATGTTTCGTCCTATTTGGAACGTTTAGAGCAACTATTTGTCTGCAATGTCGTAGAAGATGATAAAAAAGTGGCTTTACTTTTGACGCTGATAGGAGGCGAAGATTATAATGTACTGAAGGATCTACTTGCCCCTGACTTACCTAGCACTAAGTCCTATGTTCAGTTAAAACATGCATTAACAGATCATTATAGTCCTAAGAGGTTAGTGATTGCAGAAAGGTATACATTTTATAACGCTGTCCAAGAACAAAATGAAGATTTGAAAATGTTTGTGGCTAAATTAAAAAAGCTTTCCCAATATTGTAATTTTGGTCAATTTTTATCAGAATGTCTAAGAGACAGATTCGTGTGTGGGATAAAATCGCATGCCATAAAGAGAAAACTTGTGTCAGAAGATAGCCTTACATTTGAAAATCTATGGGAGCCGAAAGTAACATGATGTCAGTTACCGAAACCCTAGATAAAATGTCACTAAAAAAGAAATTTATCAAGAAAGATAGTACCAATGATCGTAGCAGTAGTCAGTCAAGAGTGTGGAAACCTTGTTTTCGTTGTCAAAGAAAACACGATCCAGAGTCATGTCCAGCCAGGAACTGGGAGTGTTTTAAGTGTAAGAAAAAGGGTCGATTTGTAAGAGAGCAAATGTCAATGCAGTCGATGAAAGTGAAGAAGTTCAGTCAGTAGGAGATGATTTGTTATATTTTGGGTTATTGTCCAACCTGGGGTCAAGTAAAGAAGAAGCAGAAAAGGTAGCAATAGAGGTTGAAGGTAAGAAAATCTTGTTTGAATTAGACAGTGGCGCATATCGTACTGTTATGCATATTCATGATTTTAATAAATATTTACCTAAGTTAAAACTTTTTCCTGTTAATTGAGATTTGAGAGTCCTTACTGGTCAAAGTGTGTGTCTCATGTCAAACTGATGTACTTGTAAAATATAATAATGAGATTGTCAAGTTACCATTAATAGTTTTAGAAAGTGATCATAAATTTATACCCTTGGTAGGTTAAAGAAACTTAATCCAGACTGGAGAGAAAAGCTTAATTTCACTAAAAATTCATGTATCAATAATGTAAATGTTTCATGTCAGTCAGAGTTATCAGAGATTAATAGTGAAATAAGTCAAAGTAAAATAAATCTTGTGTCAAAAATAAAAGATGAATTTAAAAATGTGTTTGTTGATCAGCCAGGGTCTGGTATAAAAAAGTTTAATATTGAGCTTAAATTAAAAGGAGCACAACCTATCTTTTCCAGAGCCTATGATATGCATTATGCATTAAAGGACAAATTTGAGTCAGAATTGCTAAAAATGGTAGAGTCTGGTATTTTACAAAAAGTCAGTTTCAGTAATTGGGCCAGTCCAATAGTGGTGGTTCCAAAACAACATGCAGATGATATAAGAATTTGTGTTGATTTCAAAAAAACATTAAATCAAGTATTAGATGCGGATCATTGTGTGTTGCCTATACCAGAAGATATTTTACAGTAATTGATTTAAAGGGTGCATATCAGCAATTAAAGGTTAGTGATAGATCAAGAGAATTGCTTGTTATTAACACTCACTTGGGTCTTTTTGCATATAACAGACTAACCTATGGTATAAATGCAGCACCTGGAATTTTTCAAACTATTATGGATAACATTTTAGCAGGTCAAAAAAATACTAAATGTTATCTTTGACATTCTTATCTTTGGATCCGCTTTGCATGAATGTTATGTAAATGTAAAAAATGTATTTAAGAAACTTGAAGAATTTAATGTCAAGGTGAATGAAAAAAAAATGCTTTTTTTTCATAATAAAATTGAGTTTTTAGGTCATATTATTGATGAGAAAAGGTATTCATCCAACAGATGAAGAAATTCAAGCTATCAAAACTGTACCATCACCAAAATCATTAACAGAACTAAAATCTTACCTACGTTTATTGAATTACTATGGCAAATTCATCCCTATGTTATCGTCTAAATTGAAGCCATTATATGAACTACGTCAGGCAGGTGTTGATTTTGCAAAAAATTGGACACAACAATGCGAGGATGCAAAATATTTGAAAAATGTGTAAAAAAAAGGCTTTATGAACATCTCTCTAAAAATAAGATTTTGTGTGAAAAACAGTACGGCTTTATCCCAACGAGGCAATGTATGACCTTATAAATGTAATAAAAACGAATTTGGATGATGGTAAAAAGTGTTTAGCTGTATTTCTCGATCTTCAAAAAGCTTTTGACACGGTGCCTCACAAGCAACTTCTAAAGGTTCTTGAACAATATGGAGTTAGGGGTATCGTGTTAGATTTATTCTCAAGTTATCTATCCTTTTGCTTTCTTTATGTTTTTTTTATTATCGAGTTTATATGAATACATTTTTGATCTTAGGCCAACAAAACGTTAGCTTCATCTTTCATTAAACCTGGAACTTTTCTATTGCAAAATGGTATATTATATATGTTATTTGGAGCATAGTCACTTGTATCAAACATATGAATATTTTTTAAAATAATATTTTCATATACAGGGTGGCCCACCTTTCCTCGCTCGAATCATAGGTGCTAGGCTGATGAAGATCGATAAAAAATTTTTACTGTATTTTATTCGAGGCTCGATGTGCTACTTCTTAAAATTATTTTCGAGTATACAAGGTGAAACATGAATCCGGGGCAAAACATTCGGTCTTTTTTTTAATGGATCACCCTATATATTTTTTCATTTTTAGAATATCTGTCATGTGGACATTACATACCCCTTTTGTGTTTGAAGGTCACATGCAACGTTGTCAAGTTATTTACATTTTAAAAAAAATTTATGAAAAAACACGAACTAAGAAAAATACTCATAAATACGATATTTTCAAAAATTGATGGAAAAAACTGGGTATGCAGGTACCAAAAGTATGTGCAGAAACATACACATCATTTGGGTTCATTCAAAAAATACGGGGCGTTTCGAAACAAGGACCAAATTTGAAAAATGAAAAAATTAACTTATTAAAATTTGAAAAAAATTAACAAATTAGAGTAAGTTTACAATATCACCCAGTTTAGGACATAGTTATAATGAAAATCATACATGCAAATCTTTGATATATCTGAAATAGACATTCCAATGTATATAGGTTTATTAAATTTTATTTCAGATTTTCGTAACTCTATAACCATTAAATCAATATCAAATATAGTACGACTGTGAAACCTAGGACTTGCTATAAGGTTTTTTGCAGCATCTACCTTCCCATTGTCTAACTAATTTTACTATACGATGCTTTCTAATGTTTTCCATAGTTTTTCCATAAATGGAATTAATTTTAAGTTTAAAATTATTTTTTTCAAATGTAGTTGTGCGCGAAAACGTGTATTTAGATCAATATGTGGTTTCAACCATGTAGATTGTTTAAACTTTATGTTTTTTCTTAATAATTAATCCATGAGCTACAGCCTGTTTTAAAGCAATGAATAACATAGTTTTTTTATAATAAAATGTTGTTAAGACTTTAGGTAATTTTGAATTGGGTGGTGTCATATGTTCTGCACAAAAAGGTAAATCTTTATGAATATCATGTATTACTTCCGGGTATTCTAAATCAACCTCTAAAATATATCCATCAGGAGCATCATCAGGGATTGAGGTAACATCAATGTTAGTATCTACCCATTGAAATTTACCTATTGGTAGTGGTTGTGACATAGCCCATCCATACAAATTATTAACATCCACATAAAATAAATATGAATCTGGTTTTGAATTGTCATAGTTAGACATATATTTATTATTAGCCTCTGAATATCGTGCACTACATTGACTTATATTTCCTCTTATACCATTTTCAATGAATAGAATCATATCATTATCATGCAAAATTTCTAATTCACATTTTGCATAATTTAACAGGCAATCCCATGAATAACCAGGTATAGTATAATACCAAGCAGGATCTAACTTGCTCGTTTCAAATCCAATATTTCGAAAATTTTCAAATATATCGGATAACAAAAGTACATCAGTTTTCAAATATAAATCAGAATATTCCCCCAAATTCTGAATATTAAACTTTTCCCAAATTGTTTTTGCATGTTCATAATCTTCATTACTAATTTCTTCATCCTTAAGTTTGTTATAAAAATAACTCTTTGAAGTCAATTGCTTTTCATTAAGTTTTTTCCAGGTATCTATGTAATCATAACAAAAAACCCCTTTTTTGTAAGTAACTTAAAGTTAGTTATCTTCATTTAAATAGTTGAATTCATGACGTAAATTAACTAAATCTTTTGTGTTTAGTGTTGATCATTCATCGAGAGAAGCACCCATAAATCGAATTGAATCTATGAAACGAAGTTTTATATTACAAGTTGCGTGCAAAGTAAACGAAATATATTTTTCTTTGTTTATTGGTAACAAAGTAATTTTTCCCAATTTAGCAAGATCACGTTTTATGAAATGACTGTCATAACCACCTAAGTTGTGGAACACAACTGGTACAACAAATTGTTTTTTAAAATTTAAATTACAAGCTTCATGAGCAAATCCGCGAAAATCTCCTGTAAAGTGATTATGATCTGGAACGATAACATCTTTTGCTGTAAATTTATTTTCTAAGACCACTTTATTCTGAAATTTTATGTCTATTATTGCCGGACGGAAACCACCTTTTTAAGAGATCAGGTGTATTTTATGTTATGAGTAGCTTTGTATTTAATGCTGGAGCATTCACAGCATACACGTTTATCCCTTCCTATATAAATAGGAAACTCCAAATTTGCACTGGTGGGTTTCTCAACGTGCCATTAATCTGCTCTATCGGGGCTAACTTTTCTAAGTTGTAAAACTCTGTGATGTCCCCACTCAATTTTAGCCTTTCGTAATAATGAAAAATATCCTCCCCAGGATTTCGATCTATGATTTTCAAGTCCTCCTGTTCATTACAGGACTTAGGATAATTGCCGAAGTGAAATACTTCGGTCCTTTCTTATTTAAAAAGTCCAATTTAGATTTTATATCTGCTACATCATCGGCCAGCTGTTCTTGATTATACCCGTTGGGAATAATCTCCGCGTTTGTTAAAATTGGATTTTCTGGGGCTCCTTCCTATATCGCTCCTGGAATAGGGTTGTTTCGATAAACCTCCTACGGTACTGTACCGGAACATCAGCGTTACTCAAACTCACAACCACAACTACGTCTCGTAAATTATTTAGTGAGATTTGCTCTGTTTGTGGAATCAAGAGTCCACCTCTCGTGAAATTATCTTTGCCGATCTTCGGAACATAAAGCTTTTCTCCTTCTTTAACTTTTCTTATAGAATGCACAATTGATGTTATCTGATCTGGCATCACTACGACCCCTTTAACGACTGAGATCATGTCTTCTTGTACGTTAATCCGTCGATAATCATCTTCATTGTCCATGATGGCCACAACACCACATTGTGCCAAAGCTACTTTTGAATGTGTCACTGCCAAGCTAACCCGGTACATCTGGTAAATGCTTCCTCTGATTGGTACATTGTTGAACTCGAACAATGCTCTAAATATGCTCACGGTACTGAACCCTATGCCTCTAGTTGTAATACAAATTGTTATCGCTTTAAAGGTTTGAACTGCTTCAAGTCTTTCCATCGCGGATTCTCCATTTTTGATACCTGGGAATAGTTTCTTCCTTAAATCATCAGCTAGATCATTTTCCGTAATCAGTGACTGCCCGACACGGAAATCCTCAACTGTTTGTTATAATTTTGACGACCTTTGCCTCATCTACGAGGACCTCTAAATACACGTCTTCCACGCGACACCACGTCACGTTTACTTTCATAAATCTCATTATGATTATAAGATCGGTTCCCGATCTATAAGCTTTGCTGCGGTAAATTTTTCTGCCATATTGTCTATCGCCAGGGCTGAAATCTACATTTGGCGGCAATTCTAACTTCAGACATAGATGCAGCAGCTATAAAATTACAACACCACCTACACGCCCTACAGAACTGGCAAAAAAATGGAGAACTCAAGTAAACGCCAGTAAATCTGCACAAATCAAGTAACAGTAAATAACGACCCAATCCCAATAAAAGAAGAAGTTAAATATCTTGGATTATATCTGGACAGGAAACTCACGTGGAGGGCACACATTAATGCCAAGAAATAACATATTAATATGAAAATCCGCCACATGTACTGGCTCATAGGGAAGAAATCACAATTGTCTTTATAAAACAAATTACTCCTATACAAGATCATCATAAAGCCAATATGGACATATGGTATTGAGCTGTGGGGCTGTACCAAACCATCAAATACAAAAATCTTACAAACCGTCCAATCAAAAATACTTAGAAACATAACAGGTGCCCCATGGTACGTATCCAACTATACCATACATACGGATTTAAACATACCGTTCATCGCTGACGTGATAAAGACACAAGCCAACAAGCATAGATTGCGCAACATAGAACACGCAAATCCACTAATAAGAGATCTCAACCAACAACCGATGATAGAAAGAAGATTACAACGAAGATGGCCAGAAGATTTAATAATATATATAATGCAGAGAATAGTCAATGGACCGTTCCTGCCCAAAACCCTAATCTATCAACACATTTACTTATTACTCTTATTTGTACGGAGTAGATTGTAAACAGCAATTTAAAAAAATATGACAAAATTTTACATTTAATGTGTCAGGAAGTTGTTCCATAGGAACTATGTTTTTAAATTTTAGTTGAATCATTTCAGCAATGTTATTCATTTCCTTTGCAAACCAATCCATACAATCAACACCTCGATAAGTTTTAAAATTATTATCCTAATCAGATTTAAAGTAATATCCACAACTGAAAGCAATATGTTTTTGATATTTAGTTGCTTTAATACTTATTTTATCATTTATTTGCGATAAAATTGATTCAAAATCCGCATAAATTATAAAAGGTACTCGTTTTTTATAAACAAAGTTTTTAAATTTAAGTACTGGTTCTTTTGGAAATGTAATTTTATAATCATTTAATTTTTGACATAGAATTGAATGATCTTTAAGATTATTTTCATTTGAAAAGTAATTTAAAGATCTATCACAAATAAATTTTTTATGAGAATATTTATTTAATTGAGAATATAGTAGTCTAGATAAACTTTTTATCCAACAATAGTGATACCGTATATCAATCTTATCGTTATCATTTGGATCGGGAGTATCATAATCATTAAGTTTTAAACAACTATTTTAAATCATTAGTAAATTTACATGTTTTTCTAATTTATTTTTTGTGAGACGTAAGGGAACAACAATATACTTATTTCCAACTAATTCTAATCCATAGACATTTACATAGCTGATTTAATTTTTCAAAAATCGAAGAATGGAGAATGGCGCGAATCGACCGAGAGGGCGACGTTCATAAAAGGGAAGTGGCTTTCACAAAAAGAAATGAAAGAGGCCATATGGAATTAGAGGTAAGCTCTGAGAAAGATTGTGCATAAATTGCAATGTAGCAATTCTTAATGAAATTGCTACAATCGAACAAGACCCAGCATGTATACGTTTAAACGTCATAAGACAAAGATTCCACCAAAGATACTGTGTTTGCAATGGCCGTGAAGATCTAGTTAGGATATCTTTAGCAGCCCGAGTTACTGTATTTATTAAACAAAATATTTATATTCCTGAAGGAGTAAGATGTTGCGACCATCATTTGGACCAACAAAGACTCATGATTAATGCTTTTTTTGCCTGGATTAGAGCCTGTCAATTGCCCATACATTTTAAAAGGAGAAACTCTCCAAGCTTTTTTGCAAGGTTTTCGTAACATTGCAAATAAAAAATCCCAAGATTTTTGTGACGAAAATTCTTATTCGGACGACGAATTTAAAATAATGACTTTCATTTCAAAAAATCAATTTCAAGAATTGTTTGGGTATTGTGATGCTGTTCCCGGTGAAGGTGGATTCAGAGATGTACTTAAGAAAGATCTTTTAATATTTCTGTGTAAGTTGAAACAAGGCTTATCTGACGAATTTTTAAAGATTATTTTTGCCTATACCACAAGACAGTCGGTAAGCTTAGCAATTAGCAAAGTGAGATTGTCACTGAGGACCAGATTTCTTAGAGATAATATCGGATTTGAAGCAATAACTCATCATCAGTATATAGAGCGACACGTAACGCCATTTTCAAATGAACTTTATAATCCCACACCCGAAAATCCGAAAGCAATAGGCTTAGTAGACGCTACTTATACCTACATTAACCGAAGTTCCAATTTTGGGACACTTAGGCAGACATTTTCACAACATAAAGGTCGCCATTTAGTAAAACCGACGCTATTGGTTGCTCCCGATGGCTACATTCTTGCTGTACTAGGTGTTTAGTTCACTGATTGGCAAAATACTGACAGCATGATATTGGAAAATTAATACGAAAATGATGTTCAGGGTATGAGAAACTGGTTTTTGGAGGGAGACATACTCCTCGTCGACAGATGGTACAGAGATGCAATACCCCATTTAAATCGAATGGGGATTATTTACAAAATGCCAGCGTTTATACAACCAGGAGAAAAACAATTGTCAAACGAAGCAGCAAACGATAGCCAATTGGTTACAAAGTTTCGATGGGTAATAGAAAGTCGTAACGGCCATTTTAAGTCAATTTTTAAATTCTTTGACCAAGTGATAAATATGCAACATGTTCCACAGTTAAAAAACTTTTATCTTATTGTAAAATTAACCTTTATCATAAAAAATGTTTAAAGATTAATACCATCTTGAAAATTAAAAATAGGAATTGCATTTTTTTACATGACATAATAACCAGTTTAATATACCAACACATGTGCTAATAGTATAGTACAATACTATTGTATTAGACTGGTATATCTTAGATCTAACAATCATAATATTGGACCTCGTCTAAACACCACAGGGCTCAGTTTTGAGCCCCATCTTGTTTAATATGTATACAGCAGATATCCACAAACTTAATATTTTTCACATTTGTTTTAAAATCATACAATATGCGGATGATGTTTGTTTTTATACTGAACATCGAAAATATGAAAATGTAGTGGGGTAATTAGACTCCATAGCAAAAAAACTAAACTCCTGGTTAATCAAAAATGGATGGTCAGCAGACAAATCATCAATTACAATATTTACCAAATAATATCATACGACTTAATAACGTAGATTTCACATTAAAAAACGAGGTAAAATACCTAGGGCTGATCCTTGACAGAAAACTCACGTGGAAACCACATATAGATTATATGTTGAACAACGGTAATAAGGGACTAAACTTTTTTAAAATGGTTGTAAGAACCTGGTGGGGTGCTGATGTAGAAACAGCTTTATTATTTTATCGCGCTTATTTAAGGTCTATATTGGATTATGGCTCCATACTTTATGGATCCGCTAGTAATAATTTACTTAACAGAATTGATGTATTTCAAAATAAAGTATTGCGCTTATGTCTTGGAGCAATGAAATCGACACCAATTGAACCACTTCACGTAGAAGCACTTGAACCCCCACTAGAATATCGACGAATATATCTTAGCGAGAAGTTTGACAAAAATACACCTTCAAAACTCAGAACTTTTTAGAAATATTACTCAACTGCATGTATTTGTAATAAATAGTGGAAATTAAAAAATTCCCCACCATTGTGCATTGCGTTTCAACAATGCCAACATCAGTTGCCCAACATATATAAACCAGATGACAAAATGAAAAATATATTCAATATTCAATTCAATATATATAAATACAATGAATGCTAAGCGATAAGTGCTACTGTACTTGTTTCGCATGAAAGGCATCATAAAACATCATCATCAACATTATAAATAGAATTTTACCCAAAGACCAGACATCTGTATGAACCTTGACCGATCTTCTTTCCAATTAAGTTTCCAGAGCATTTACTTCAGAATTTCGAGGACTCAAAAGGGTCGCCATATGTTAATTAAGCAGGTTTTTTCTTTACCTTTTTCCAAAAATATCCATTCAGGCAAGTCGTTCCCGCATATATACCTTCTTGAATTTTCGTTCCAGTCTTTTGGTATTGCTCAACATTTGGGGAAAATGACATGTCATACTTTTAGTAGTTTATGACCTAGGAAAACTTGACGACTACCCTCTTTTTCTACAAAAAAATCGTATTATTCAACCATATTAAGACACTGATAAGTAAAAACATATTGAGGTCATTTCTGTCTAATTGGGAAAATTCCCGAATCGTATATACTGACGCTTCCAAAACCTCCACTGGTACAGGTTTTGCTTATTATATTCCATCTAGAAAAATCACACAGTCTAAATTCAGCATTCTCTATTTTTAGCACCGAAGCAGTAGCTATATATGAAGCTTTACTAATCATAGTAGTGCGGTATTAGTTTCCGATTCTCTTTCTGTTCTAAAGGCCTTCGAAGATACGAAACTCCCATATATAAAATTAAAAAAATTGTCGCAGAGTTAACTCTAACTGGCACAATAATTTGTTTTCTCTGGATAAAAGCTCATATAGGCCTTGAAGAAAATGAACATGTCGATAAACTTGCTAAAAATAGTATTGATACTGGAAACCCACAATCCAGACTACGACTTAAGCGTTCCTGATTACTGTGTTACTCTCAAAAACAAACTACGTTTAATGTGGGCGTACTCATGGAGTGAATTTTCTTTCACTAACCCAACAAGATACACAATGTTACATCCGACCGAACCCACAAAATATTGGCACAATCAGTTTAATATTCCTCGCAGATTTATTACTACAATCATTAGACTTAAATTTGAACACGCATGTTATCCCAAACATCTTTTTCGTTTAAATGTTATACCCAGTGATAACTGCGAACACTGTGGAGGTAAAGGTGATTTTGAGCACAATTTCTTTGAATGCACTAAGTATCGGAATCTGTCAGATGAATTGTATAAAAAACTTTGCAGTGCTCCATTTAACATATTGTCAATATTGGCTTCAGCTAAAAAAGAAAACTTTGATTGTTTGATAGAATTTTTGTCAAAAGCAGATATAAGATTGTAGTAGATTTGTTACCTTTGTTTTATATATCCAACTACCCATTGTTATTACCCTACCCACACCGCGGCCTATGTCTTGTGTGTCTTAAAAAAATGTCCTGATGGTCCCTGTTTAACTCCCTTTACATTCACTTGTTTGTAGTTATAGGTAAGATTAGTTTCGATGTTGTCAAAACAATTTTAATTTTACAAAATTTCCAAACGTCCCAAAAATAATATACTCATTAAGTGACTGGCTGAATGACAAAAGCCCAAGCCAAAAAAAACACGACATAATCCTACACTATTTTTTATCATAATTCTTGTTTAATATATAAAGATGCTTTTTAAGAGCAACATTTATTCAAAAGTGTCAGTTGTATTTGAATGAACAAGATGGAAACTAACAAGATAGTAAATAACAATAAACTAAAAATCCAATCAAATATCTTGCTGAAAAAAGCTAAGAAAGTTGTAGTACCGAAATTAAAAGAAATTACATCGAAGGATTTCAAAAAAGTATTTGCATCTACATCTCAAAACGTAAGTAAATATTATATATTTTTTACACCAGTCGTTCTCAAAATGTGGTATAATTTTTGCAGAAAAAACTGTAAAATTGCCCTTTTAACATTTTGTTTTAATCTTTATTATTTAGCATATTCTTTTAACGGCTCTAGCTTTAATGTTGAAATGACTCTTCCAAGAGCTTCAAATAATTTCACGATTTTTGAACAAATTTGAGGGAGCAGCAGGTCAGGTATTTGCTGTCGAAAACTATTCTCATTGCCACCTGGAATATGGAATAGAACAAAAAATTAATTTCTTGTAACTTCACGTATCTGTTTGCCATTACAAAATTTAGTGTATTTTTTAATTTTTAGGTACCCATTCTAACCGATGAAGATTTTTTGAATTTTTCACTCAACCTGACATGCAGATGTCGGGTTTAAATAGTGTCAAGGAAGAAACTATGAAGATACCTTCATTGGAAACAATCCCACCTCCAGCTATAGATGAAAAAATGGAAAAACTAAAAAGACATCTAAATTTGAAATATAATTTTTATTATGAAAACCAGCAGGCAATTTCATTAATGGATGAAAAACTAAAGACATGCGGAATGAATATGCAAGAGATCAACAAGATAATTCTACAAAAGAAGGAGGAATTCATCATTTTGAAAAAAAAAACAGGAAGAATTTCTACAGGAAGAAAAAAACCTTACAAAAAAAATAAATTCAATTTATAAAAATTGTGGTTTAGATTAAAAATTTTTAAAAATTTAAAAATTATTTTTATTTATTTTCTTCCATTTCCCACTAATATACAGAGTGATTTATAAATAATTCACTATATAACATGAATGAAAAATATTAGAGTCATTCTATATACTATACTTAAAAAGAGTTGAAATTTATTCTGCAGGTGAAATATTACCCATTTTTTGTCACTCTGTTAAAATTAAAGGTATTAAAGGTATTTCAAATATCATTATGACTTAATAAGTTAGTAAGATCTAACTTATTAAAATCCCCCGGGAATAAAGTCTCATCGGGCCCCTCCCCACACCAATTCAACAGAAAATTGGGAAAATTTTATAATGCCATCGACAAGGGGACAAGCGAAGCTTTCTAATGATTTGCGTTGAAAACCGATATGGTCCTTGATTATCTATTAATTCCCGGAAATTAAAATTAAAAATGGTGTAGGTACCCATTTTTCACTTAAGGAACATATTTTTATAAATAAAAAGACATGTTTTTAATTATATTTTTATTAAAAACCTAGTTCTGTCTAGTTCAATTCATATAAACCTGTAGCAGGATATTTTTGTTGGGCAAAAAAATATTTCACACTAACAACTAACTTTTTAATTCTTAAATCAAATACAAACTAAATTTTTGACTAACTAAAAAATAAAAACTAGGTCAGTAAAATCAAGAAATTATTCTTTACATTTACATGCTACTCCTGCTTTGAAATCTTCCCATCCTCCCCCACTTTAAAAACCTCATATGTTACCTTGTCACATCATTTAGGTTGTCTTCATCGTCTTGTATTTCCTGGGTTTCTGTCACAGCCTTAACTTTTTTCTTTAACTACTACGTTTAAGTATACAATCTCTAAATAAACTTTCCCTTCCTGGGTATGTCAATGTCAAAATCCCAGTTAACCTGTTGAAGGCTTTTTTCTCCAGGCTTCTACTCATATTTATTTGTCCATGAGTATTTAGTGAGTAACTGTTTCGTAAACAATGCCTGCCAACTTGTAGCAAGCTGTTTTATATGGCATTGCTTATCCGATACATCTGGTCAGGTGGGTGAAAACTTTTTTCTTATATCTTTCTCCAACTTTTCTAAGGCAGGCATCAACAATCCAACGCTGGTAGTATACCCAATAAAAAAAACACGAATGTTTGGTAAAAGCCAGCAATATAATTACTTTATATGCACGCTTCTGCCCAGGCAGACCAAATATGTGCAATTGAGGACAGTTCATCTGACTATAGCACCACAGATGACGAAAAAGGAAAAGTAGTCCCCACAAAATCTCTGTATACATTTAACAAAAGAACAAATGACCTTAAAAAGAATGTATCTGGATTGTGTGATTATGATTTTAATAACCATAAGACTGTAGAAAAACCAATAGAACATCAGTGTGCACCCCAAGATCATGAAGCGCTAACCCTCCACAGCAAGTTGATATACTGATACTGGAGTTAATGATTCTGATGTGCTAGAAACGCTGTCCATATTGGATTATAAAGTGGATGAGATATCTAAATACATAAGGGAATGTAAGTATTTCAATGATGACTCAATCACCATTCAAGAGTTAAATGTGAACAATCTAGCACAAATTTACCTCTACGCATTAAATATATTTTTTTGTTTTAGGCAAAGAAAAAATAGTGGAAAAGTATGCTGATATTTCTGTGCATCTTAACAATCTTGATAGTATATTGAAGAAAACTGAGTCTTCAACAACAAAGGAAACTAAATTATATGAAATATAGGCAACATTGTAGATAATCATATTATTTTCGTTCTACCCCAGAATAGTTACCTGTTCTGGGATTCTGCGCATGTCGCATTCGTTGATTTCATTCATTGTAGTTTACGCATAGATAAAATAACAAGTAATTTGTCTATGAGTTTACGTTTGGAGTCGTTTCTGTTTACTTGTGTTATATTTTGTATTTAAAGACTTTTATGTAGATCTATAGACATTTTTAATATATATTATAAATAGTTGTATTTTAAGGTAAGAAATTTGAAAATTATCAAACTTCTTCTCTTATAACCTAAACTTTCATTTTAGTGTTTCTTGAAATTTTGAGTTTAAAAAGGACTAATCCTGAAGTGGATAACGAAAACAGCTCTAAAAAACGACGATCAATTAATTACTCGCCAGACGAGAAAATGTTAATATCCAAATATAAGGACATTATAGAAAATAAAAAAACAGATAGTATAAGTGCTGATAAAAAAAATCAGTACTGGAAAAAAATTTGCAAAGAATTCAATGCTGTATCTCCGAACAACACCTATAGGGATGTTCAATCCATAAAAAAAATTTTTTCGAATAAAAAAAAAAGAAACGCGAAAATCGGTTGCTGAACAACGTTATGAAATATTTAAAACGGGAGAAGGGCCATCAACTTCAACGAAGCCAGATGCAATCCAAGAAGCGACACTGGAAATAATGAACCCCAGGTCGGTTACATGGTTTAACCAATCAATTCGACAATGATCGAAAACTACTGGAATGTACCGAAACCGATGATGACCTTATATTAGAATTGGATGTCGAAAGTCCAATACCCTGCTTACCCAGCACAAGTTCTGGACATTCAAATGTATGTATTCAGCTATGAAGTAGAATTCAAAACATTAAAAATAAATAATTGTTTTTAGATTACAAAACTTGAGGAAGGTCATAATGTAGCCGATTTGCAAGTGGAAAAAACAGAGGTTGGTTTATTTAATTTAATAATTTGTCTTAAATTAAATCGTTTTTAGCCAATTACCCCAAAAGTATCAGTCTTGACTAGGAAAAGAAAGAGACCAGAACCTCGAGTTAGGACTCTGACAACATCTCACCTTTCAGAGAAATACAACAAGCTATTAGAAATTGCAGAAGCGATGAAAAAGAAACTTGAAGAAGAGAGAAAAGGGGCCCAAGAGAAACGGGAACTTAGGAAGCAAAAATTAGAAGAAGAAAAGAAGGGGGTCCAAGAACAAAATGAGATAAATAAAAAAATCCTGGAAATCACGTTAAAATTAAAAGAAGAGGAATTAAAAAATAAGAAAACGGATGCTGTATCTAACAAACAAAAGTTCCAAACATGGCAAAAAATATATTTTGATTTTAATCAGCAGAATGGGGAAGAATACAGGACCACCTGCTTCACAAGTCGCTGTTGTTAGCGAACTACAGGCTACCTCAAATTGGTGAGAACCTGACTCACTAACGTTGGAGACCAAAGGAGACAAGGCGATCATCGTCAAATTCGCTGGAATTTCCAGTAACTTGGGTTCCCAAAAGATCTTTGATCGCCTGCTCCGTATCGGTAATTATTACAGTTTTCGGAGGGCCTCCACCCGTCCCCATGCTGCATCGCTTTTCTTCTGCAAACTTGGATTTAGTACGTTTCTTCATGTTTTGGTATTTGTTCTTTAAAATCGCTCCTGCTCTGAATGTTCCTGCTGATGTACTATTAAATTCGGTTTCTATCTGTTTCCAAATATCACGTTTTTTAATATTAGCATCACTATGTTTTTTTGTTTTCTATTACGTTTTCGTACTTTTTAATAAATCCAATTAATAGTGATTCTTCTTGAGAAGTAAAATTTGTGGTTGTTTTATTCATTTTTATTAATTAAATTTACAACGCAACACTTTCTGATATAAGAAATTATCAATTTATTTGACAAATATCAGAACGCTTCAATGACTTTTGCGAAAAAATAATATATTTCAGGTACCAACTTAATTTAACTATGGTTCTGTTGACTATCGTTGATCGTTGTTTATGCAACGCAATCGGAATTGAACGGTTAATCAAATTTGAACTCAAGTCAACTGAACCGGTAGTTAACTTGCCCTAAGGGCGGGTTGTATCGCAAATGGTTAACCAACCTGTTAAGTAACCAGTGGTTATATTTTAACAATTAGTTAATTTAATTTTGGTTGCTGCGCAATCAGTTTGTGACTGGTTAGTTAACCAATCAATTTCATGAGATTGGCAATACTGAAAGCTGTCTTCACGTTGTTTTCTGGTATTAATTTTGGGTCCAGTTTTGTGGATTGTCGCTGCGTTTCGTTTACGTCGAGAATAATTTTCTGTTTTGTTTGAAGACTATTTTTTGTGTAGTTTCTTTTTAGTTTAAGTATTCTAGAATAGTGTTTATTTAGTTTTTGGACTCTTTTAAAAATTAACACTTGCTTTGAAGTAGGAGATGGGTAAGTTTCGATTTGATAAACTTACATTTTTTGAAAAATATTGTGTAATTAAATTTTAGAACAAAACAAATAAAGAGAAAGCAACTTTTCTGCCAAGGAAGAGAGGCTCCTAGTATCACTAGTGAAGAAATTCAGTAGTGTTTTAGAAAATAAGGAAACGGACAACGAGATGAATCGAAAGAAGAATGCTGCTTGGCAACAAGTAGCCGCTGAATTTAATTGCACTTCTGGCGAGACATTTAGGTCTGTAGATTGTCTCAAAAATAAATATTTAAATATTAAGAAAAATGCCAAGAGGAAATTTGCAGAGGAAAGAAAATATAACTATGGTACAGGTGGTGGTGCACCAGTTAGTTTTTTGGATATGCCTGTGGAAGCCGATATAAGGGAAATAATAGGATCCAGAATGACAGGATTTGCATCGCAATTTGATAGTGATGGTCAATTAGGTAATTTTTAACTCCAAAGTACTGTTTTTATAATGTTTTTACTTTGTTACAATGGCTTTTTGAGGTGTGCAATGAATATAAATAAACTCAATATTAACTATTACAATATCTTTGATTTAGGAGAAAATTTCGAATTTATAGTCGAAGATGACAATCTTGAAACTTCGGAAGTTGAGATGACTGAGGAACCAGTCTTCCTTTCAAAACAAGAACCAGTCCTTATTTCTCAACAAGATTCACTACCAGGTACCAGTCGTGATTGGACTAAACAGTCTGTTGATGCTTTACGGGCACCAGTTTCACAGAAATTGCAGACTGGGCAGAGAAAGAGAGGTAGGTTTAAATTAATTTATGTTGTAGTACCAAGATCATTGACTATCCACTCGTATTTAGTTGCTTACTTTGTTGTTAATATACTATTTAAATTAAACATTAAATAAACAACAACTGAAGTTCAGTTGTATCACTGATTTTAATTAAAAATGTAAAACAACAAACATTTTCGTTTCAGATGGTGAATTAAGGACAAAATTAGCTGAGTGGACAAAAGCGAAACAGAATACTGTTACTATTCAACAAGAATGCCTGTTAGAGGAACACAAACAAAGACTTGCACATAGAGAGGAAAGACACCAGGAAGAAATGCGACAGTTAAGAGACAATTACGAAAGAGAAAAGAAAATGAAAAAGGAAGAACATGGAGTAAAAATGTCGAATTTAAAACTTGAAAAAGAAAAACTAATAAAAGAACTGAATAAATAAAATTGTTTGTTATTAATACCCTAGTTACTACAATCTTTAAAAAAATAATTCAAAATGATAAATTATACAAAAATCAACAATTAAATTAACACTAACAGCTTTATCTAAAAACTAAATTCGAAATTACATAAGAAGATACTAATTACAACCCAAAACTGAAAATATAATTATGTATAATATGCAATATAGTAGAATGAAACAAAAAAATTAAATGTCTATAATCCTTGAAAATACGTGTGAATTAAATTTTATCTTGTTACATTGTCCAAATTAAATCGACGTATATCAGGAACTATGTCTAAATTGATATTGTTAGCTTGCTGGATTGCTTCCTCAATTGCTTCATCTACTTGAAGTTCTGGTTCGCCTCTTTGGCAAGCTATATTATGCAACACACAGCAAGCTACCACAATTTCCTCAACTTTATTAGCATTCAGTCTAATACCTACTGCCGAAAGTCTAAAAATTTCGGCCTCATTACCACCTGGAGACTGTATTTTGATATGAGTACAGTCTAATGCCCCAAGTTAAGTGTGGGCACTTCGAAAAATACTTTCTAAAAAAACGAAAATTCTACAGTGAAACCTTTATTAACTGAACACTAACAAAGATCTAATAATTTTTTATGTTTAACATATATTTATAACCTTTCTGAAAAGTGCAGCGTTAATATTAATTTTATAATAGTCGGCGGGATTGTTTCCATAACTACCAACACATCGTGGAAATCTACTAATGGAATAAAATCCTTCCTGAACACGGTTTCTATCTTCAATAGTGTAATATATGTATCGTGAAAGTATGTCTTGTGGCGTACTAAGGGTTGGTAACACTGTGATGTCAGCTGGCAATGACGACTGACAAAGGAATGAACTGTACTGAATAAAGCAATCTAGATCTTGATGTCAACCGAGCTGTTTCATTTATAACCTAACACATCACAAATAGTTTCAGGCATTTTAATAAACTGCCCTCGTAGTTGGGCAATATTAACTAAAACCAAATGAACCATGCTGTTGATTTATCAACTCCTTCAAAATCTCCTACAACTTGTAAAAGAAGAGGCGGTAGCCAAATATCTCAATGTTATTAGAACTCTTTCTTCGGCAGTTAAAGCTGTGGTTCTAAAAAGTAGATATAATTAGCACCATTAAAAATATTTTGAGAAAATGAGTTATTACACTTACTCGTTTTGAGAGCAGAAAATTCTGTCTCTTATTTCATCAACAATTAGTTGGACTGTCTCCTTGGATAGTCTAAATCTAGAAATAAATTCTTGCTCATTCCATTTTTGAAAATGATTTTCTCTAGGTCTACAATTTCTTGCAGCCCTTGGAAATGCTTCCAATTCAAAAAGCTCCAAGAAATCTTCATCATCCATCTGTTCTAAATCTCGTAAATATTATCTTTCCATCATACAAAATATTAAATCAAAAATAGTGAACTCAACAATAATGTCAATTTGTGATGTTAACTAATACATGTCATTTTCATAGTTTTTAAAGTTCCGTGACTTAACCTTTGGCTAACTAGCCGAATATCGGTGGTAAATTAAACCATCTATAATAACCAAAAGGTTACCTGCTGTTATTGACCCATACAACGGCTATTTGCGCTTTAACCAATGGTTAAGGTTAACCAGGCGGTAACCAGCTGCGATACAACCCGCCCTAATACATGTCATTTTCACAGTTTTTAAAGTTCCGTGACTTAACCTTTGGCTAACTAGCCGAATATCGGTGGTAATTTAAACCATCTATAACCAGAAGGTTACCTGCTGTTATTGACCCATACAACCATACAACGGCTATTTACACTTTAACCAATGGTTAAGGTTGACCAGGCGGTAACCAGCTGCGATACAACCCGCCCTAATACATGTCATTTTCACAGTTTTTAAAGTTCCGTGACTTAACCTTTGGCTAACTAGCCGAATATCGGTGGTAATTTAAACCATCTATAACTAGAAGGTTACCTGCTGTTAGTGACCATACAACGGCTATTTACGCTTTAACCAATGGTTAAGGTTAACCAGGCGGTAACCAGCTGCGATACAACCCGCCCTAATACATGTCATTTTCACAGTTTTTAAAGTTCCGTGACTTAACCTTTGGCTAACTAGCCGAATATCGGTGGTAATTTAAACCATCTATAACCAGAAGGTTACCTGCTGTTATTGACCCATACAACGGCTATTTACACTTTAACCAATGGTTAAGGTTGACCAGGCGGTAACCAGCTGCGATACAACCCGCCCTAATACATGTCATTTTCATAGTTTTTAAAGTTCCGTGACTTAACCTTTGGCTAACTAGCCGAATATCGGTGGTAAATTAAACCATCTATAATAACCAGAAGGTTACCTGCTGTTATTGACCCATACAACGGCTATTTACACTTTAACCAATGGTTAAGGTTGACCAGGCGGTAACCAGCTGCGATACAACCCGCCCTAATACATGTCATTTTCACAGTTTTTAAAGTTCCGTGACTTAACCTTTGGCTAACTAGCCGAATATCGGTGGTAATTTAAACCATCTATAACTAGAAGGTTACCTGCTGTTAGTGACCCATACAACGGCTATTTACGCTTTAACCAATGGTTAAGGTTAACCAGGCGGTAACCAGCTGCGATACAACCCGCCCTAATACATGTCATTTTCACAGTTTTTAAAGTTCCGTGACTTAACCTTTGGCTAACTAGCCGAATATCGGTGGTAATTTAAACCATCTATAACCAGAAGGTTACCTGCTGTTAGTGACCCATACAACGGCTATTTACGCTTTAACCAATGGTTAAGGTTAACCAGGCGGTAACCAGCTGCGATACAACCCGCCATAACTATAATTAAAACTGAAACGTTTTAAAAACCCAAAAATGTTTGACCAAACTGGTGCAAATCGGCGTTGCGAAACTTTTTTAAACACGTCGCCACATGAAACGTTAAAAAAATTCTTGTTCTATAAATTTGCTGTCATTGTTTGGGATTATTTTTTGGTTATATTTTATAATAACCTCGTTGATAGTGATTGTAATTTGTGGAAAGTATGGGAGAATTAGAAATAATGGATGACCTAAGAGAATTAACAGATAAAGATTTTCAAGAATTATATTTAAATGAAATGTTTCCAAGACGAGTCAGGATTTTCAGGGAAAGAGAAAATCATTTTTTAAAACGGAATGACAATGAGTTTAGGGATAGATTCAGACCATCACTGTGGTTCACATTATTGAGAAAATTAGAGAATCTACAGTAGATATGAGTATGTACTGCTTATATAATTTATTTTATCATAATGGTAAATTTATATGCTTTTTAGAGTTAATGCTGTAAGGCCTGGTTTCACCATCCTACTCTTAATCTCAGACTAATTAAGCTCGACTTAATAGTCAAGCTGGCTTAACAGTGTTTCCAGTTTCACTATGCATCAACCCGTCGGAGATGATCGCGATTAATCAAATCACGATTAGGTCGTCGGACCATTCTGGCAACGTTGTTACATTAGGAAATTCAAGTGTTCTATGCATATATAATCATAAACAAATTATTCTTGGCTTGGCTTACTGGGCGTAACGTTTGTTAGAATATTTTCATTGTGTTTCTGTTATTGTTTGTACTGTTTGTGTTTTTATAATGTCGCTAGCAATACAGATGCCGAAAAAAAAGAGGGGTCTTGTATTTACAGTGGATGACAAAAATAATTTACTAGACTTAATACAAAAGTATTACCAGATCATCGAAAATAAAAAGACAGATAATATTACAATGAATTGCAAGAACCACAGTTGGGAAAAGGAACTAACCGACGAATATAATTCAGGTGCTTTGGTTCCAAGATCTACTCCAGTCTTAAAAAACTGCTGGAAATATTTAAAAGCTGAGGGACGGAAAGTTGTAGCTGATGAAAGACAAGCAAGAGTGAAGACAGGTAAGGAAATATTTTTTTTTCAATAGAACAATAGCCTTATGTTTTGTCTTTGTTTCTTGCAACATTCATTGATTCTAGGTGGAGGTCCAAATAAGGAGGTGATTATAGATCCCAGTGATAGACCTGATTCGTCCGAGTGCAGTAGGCCTTAACAATCCTTACGACACCGATAATAGTTTTATTTCCGAAATTACTATCGAACACGATCACAATTATGGTACAGAAGCGAATGATCTGAGTGATACCTAAGTTAATGTAAGTTTGCTCATTGAATAGGATTTTTATGATTCAGAATTGAAAAACGATGAAAATGGATTTTGAAATAGGGGGACATAGTTTACATGTTCAAAGACTTTTTTTCCTCCTATTCCTCATTTTCAATAAATAAAAAACTGAAGGGTATATATATATATATGTAACCCTACGTTCCGGCACCAAAAGCGACCTTATATAGACGTTGTGGCACCATATAAAACGTTGTGGCACCAATTTTTGGTGCCACAACGTTTGAAGTCATTTTTGGTATCTTGAGCACCCCAGGATGCTCCACAGCAATTTTCAGAAAGGTGCCACTTGGACCATTTATATGTAAAAACACGATTTTAGTTCATCCGTATACTTCCCAGGGGTCACCACGACTCGTCTATGCTATAGCGCTACGTACAGGCACCAAGATGCGACCGAAGCGTTGTGGCACCACACAGGAAAATACGTTCAGGCACCTTTTAGTCGTGTTTTGTGAATGCAATGTAAAAATAAACAACTTGATAGATATTTTAACAGGCACGATTGAATTGCGGTGTAAGCTCAAGAGGTAGGTAAATTTACTTTTGGATTGCGGTTATTGCTTTAATAGGTATAATTATAATTTTTCATAAATTATTTTATTAAAAATGATATAAATAATAACATTTGGGAATTATCAAGAATAACTTGAAAATTTTATTTATATTTTACGGCATAAAGTCAGTCTTTATAAAATATCGTGCTTCTAAAAAAAATAAGATTTGCATATGGTCTTAAATGATATGTTTTTAAATTAAGAAAATCTGTAAAAGAATTAAAAAGTAAAGGATTATTTATTATTTTACATAAAAATTTTTAATAATAAAAAAACCTTTTTTTGATTTAAATGAAACAATTACTTATAATAATATGGACGCTATCTTTAAAATTTCATTTTTTGCAAAAAAGCTATAAATAAATAAAATAACTAAAAATTTTTTTCTAAAAGTTTGTAAAGAGTTATGTATTTTAAGAGCAGAAACACGAATGGAGATGAGAGGTTACGTAGAATAAATCAAATAATAGTCCAATGTTGTTTCACAAATCAAATTATAAACAACAGATACTCATATTATTTTTTTTTCTCTATACGACCCTATTTTATTGATGCCTTACATAGTCAGTTTTTGAATTATTTAATATTATTTGGTTATTTGCTCAAATAAAAATTTATTGTTTGCATGCTGGGTTGGTATATTTTCCTACCTACAATATAAAAGTTATTTTTATTGTTAACTTTATAAGTCTCCTTCCTATTGTCTTTTTTTATTAGTCCAGTAAATTAACCCCAGATAAACCCCAAACCTGGGCATCAAGTTGGTCCGGCAAATTTTTTTTAATTTGAAGGTATTCATAGGTACATTTACCTCCGAAAACCTTAACTACGTGGAATTTGTGGAAGGGTGGAAAAATGGCTCTTGAGTTCTTGAAAATCCGTTTTTCGACGAAATCTGCCGAAATATGATCCTTAGAGCATTTTTGTTTATACAAAAAATGAAGAGCAGTTCATTACCTACAAAAGTTGTCTCTATGATTTTTTTCGCTACACTAATATTTTTTGCAAAAACAGCGTTTCAAAAAATTCGCAATTTTGAGAATCTGAAAAGTCGCAAAGTTATTGTGGTGAAAACGGAAAATTTGAATATCCTCCCAAAACTTGAATATCCTCCCGTTTTTGTCTAAAGACAAAAGATAAGGCAATAATAATAACCAACTTTTTTTCACTTTTTGCACTTGATTAATAAATTTATTGTAAAAAAAATCCAATTTGAGATAGTTTAAAGGCAGAGATTTTTCTCGTGCACTTAATAAAATACTTGTACAATTCCCAACCCCCAAAAATTTTAGGACGAAAAGAAAATAATCCTGGGGGTGAGAATTTTCTCAATTTTCTGGAAAACCCAAAAATATGAAAAAAGAAGAAAAATAACAAGGGGACAAGCTAAGCTTTCTAATGATGTGCGTTGAAAACCGATATGGTCCATGATTATCTATTAATTATTAATACATTTTTTTAAACTCCAGAAATCCAAAAAAAATGCCCTAAAAGAACATGTTGTTTATGAAAATACACAAAAATAATGTATTGAATCTTTCTGACTATATATTTAACACCTTGCAAAGCCCCATTATCCAAAAGGATTCGATGAAACTAGTCTTGATAAAAAAATGAATAAATTTATAGGAAGGTCAAAATGTCGACCAAAAACAAATTTTGGCCCGGTTTTTCAATAATTAAGAGAAATAGATAAAAGGAAAAAGTAACATGATATTATAGAGGTACCTTCTTTCATCTGAACTTTGAATCATGAAAAAATATTAATTTTTACGTGATTTATTGAAAAATTTGTAATCCGCTTGGGAGTGTCATTCCTTTAGAGCGTGCTCTCTAAATGCAGGGCAGGAGCTAAAAATGGGGGTTCGTTTTGGAACCGGTTATGTCGAAAAGTATCATATTTTTGACAAAAATGATAAGGATCATTTTCGTTCAAACAAAAATTCTCTAAGTGTTATATATTCGGAAATATCGGCGAAAGTAGGCAAAAAAAAACTCAATGGGCCATTTTCGCGCCCTTCCACAAATTTCAGACAGTTGAGATTTTCGGGGGCGAATGTACCCATGAATACCTGCAAATTAAAAAAAATGGTGCCGGACCAACCTGATGCCCGCGTATAGAAAGTTTTGTCATAGAATAATTCGTTAAATAATATTTTTTTCAGATTTTTTTCATTATATTTGTCTAACGCCTCAACCTCCGAGACGAATACTTTTGTCCAAAATAAAATTGAAATAATATAAGGTGCCAGAAAGCACATATATCTCAATTTATTATATTATATAAACTTTGTAGCACCACGCAGGAAGGTACGTTCAGGCACCCTTTAGTCGCGTTTTCCCGCGTTATTCTCCAGTGATCACCTACTGAAGTTCATTTTACTTTGTGGCACCACGCAAATAGGTACGTTAAGGCGCCAATTAGTCGAGTTTTGTGCAGTGTATAGAAGAAAACCGTTAAAAGTTTCGGTCTGGTTTCGGTATGTTGTTTTTATTTATTAAAATATTAAAACTTTAGTTTAGTAAATAAAATATACACTTTAGTAAAAACTATAAAGTATTAAATTATTTACAGAAATATGGATGAGTATCCAAACCGTAGATCTGCAAAAATTGTTGCAAAAGCATTACAAATCCTTGGTAGGTACTTTAACGGTCGCCCTCTAATTGCGGTGTAATCTTAAGGCGTAAATCTTATTCTTGGATTGCGTTTCAGAATTATAATTTTTCAGAAATTATTTAGTTAAAAATTATACACAGATAATAAGAGCTGTTTCCCGCTTAATATTTGGGCATCATAAATAGCTTCTTCATCAAGAACAACTAGTACTTGCGAGAGCTTTCACTTCTAAATTAAAAATTATTATTGTTCGTCGCCACAAATATTTTTATTAATTATCTAAAATATCTTGCAAAACAAAATTTGATAGTAAATTTAAAAATAAACATTTGTTATATATAATAATATTATAATAAATAGTAATAATACGATTTTATTTAACATATTTCATTTAAATAATGTACCTTTTTTTAAACAAATTTGGTATTTTTAATTTTTTAAATTAAGAATGTGTTTTCTAATATATTATAATAAATAAAAATATTAAATACAATTTTATAAATGCAATAGTGTCGTAATTAATAAACTTATTTTACTAAATTTTGTTTATGTTTTTAATACTTTTTTTATTTACTAATAGAACAAGATATTTGTGATACCGATTCCACATGTAAAATTACGGAGAAAGAGAATAGTTTTAATTCTACGGTAAGTACGTTTAATTTTTTAACTTCACAAAAAACAATTCGAGAAACACATAAGGAAATAACGGGTGTTCAATAAAAACCTATCTGGTCGCCTTTGAATATGTAACAGAACAATTGGTTCCAAAGGCGACTGGATAGTTTTTTTATTGAACACTCAAAACAAAAATATTGCAAATAATAGGATACAGTCATTTTATTTTCAAAATTCTAATTTTAGGATGGTATGATTAAAGTTGAAAAATGGGTAAACGATACAACATTATATGGTTCTTTTGAATTTTCATCTTCCGGTAACTCATTTTTATGTTCGCCCAATGAAACGAACATCGGTAAATTTATTAACCATTTTAATGAAATAATTTTTATCTTACAATATATTTTAGTTTTTGGTGTAAACAATGAAAACATCCCTAATAATAATGATTTTCACGAATTATCTGAATCAAGTTTAAAGAATGAGGAAAAAACTCATGATGATACTAACGAACTGACTACAGATTCTGCATCATGGTTAAGGAAACAGGAAGAAATTGCTTTAAGTGGTCCTTCGACTAATAACCCGCCAAGGGAAAAATATAAAAAAACCTTTTGTATATTTTGTCAATCGTTTATAATATCAAGACATTTCTCAAGACATTTAAAACAACAACATAACGAAATAAGCATTGTTCAATCCTTGTTGAACGCAACAGGTGATAAAATATTATTTGTAAAAAATATGACGCTTCCTATGCAGTTTTTACAACTTCAAACAACTTTTTTAGGTGCACAAGAAAAGAAAAGAATTATTATGACGATTAGGAATAAGGGAAATCTCAATATTAAGGAACGAACAGGAGAAGTAATTCCTAAAAAGCGTATACTCAGAAAAGATGATTATTCGAGCTATACAATTTGCGCAAAATGCAAAGGATTTTTTAAGGAATCTTATCTAATACGACATAATCGCAAATGTGTAATTACTAACAGCAATAAATCTGCTCATCCGAAAGTCGAATCTTTTATGTTAACATTAGAAGCTGACTATCAAGAATTTATTAATAAAGATCCTTTAAAAAAACAATTAATAGAAAAATTAAGGTAATTTAGTTTTACTTATTTTTATTCTTATTGTACAGAAAACAATTTACTCAAATTCTATAGATACCTAAAAGTAAAAATGCAAAATTTTATAAAAAGTACCTACTTTTTAATCTTATGTAATAGGTTAGACGAAATTGGGAAAGTTGTTATAGCAGATCCAATTATTTTGGAGTATGGTCTACACCTCATGCAAACGAGTAAAAATTTAAAAAGGCGAACATATGTTGTTCGAAATAAGATGAGAGAATGTGCTCGAATTTTATTAGAAATTAGAAAAATTTTACCCATATTTACCGAATCAACTATAATGATAGTTGGTAAGTATTACAAAATACAAATACATTTTTTCAATTGTAAGATTTTTAAATTAAAATTTTAATTAATGTAATTGCCTAAAGTACTTGCCACTTTTTTTACAGATATCCTTAAATCCGATTTAGATTTCAATTTAACAAACTATACATAAATTTTAACTTTCATTTAAATTACAGATATTCTTAAACCGAATTATATAGATTACCTTATTCGAGCAGTAAAACTAGCTAGCGGTTTTTGCGAAAACGAAAGGTCATATGGTTCTGCATCATTTGCTTTGCACCAAGGAAAGACTTTAAAGGACCTTATAGATACAGCTATATTTTTAATTTGCAAAAAAGATAGTATGATAAGCAAAAAGTCTTTGGATAATTCAAAAAATATATTGGAAGAGTTAAAACTTTTACGTAAAATGATCGAAGATCATTGGGGACGTTTAGTGGGAAGTCTAGCTCTTAAAGACCTAAATTTGAAAAAATCTAGAAACCATGATAAAAAACTTCTACCTATTACCGAAGATGTAATGAAATTAAGAAAATATTGTCTAGAAAAAGCAAAAAATGCTGTTAATATTTTACAAACCGAAAATAATATTTTAGAATATACTATTCTTATAGAAACAACTTTTATGTTGCTTCTTCTACACAACAGGAGAAGGGTTGGAGACATTCAATTCATGGAATTGACAGATGTAACAAAAATTGATTTAATCGAAAATAATGATGAAATACTTGAAACTTTAAGTCCAACAGAAAAAATGTTAACACAATTGTATAAAAAAATTCATATTATAGGTAAAGGGTCCAAAGATTTGTTGGTTCTTGTACCAAGAGATGTACAAACATTTATTGATACTTTAATATTAGAAAGAAAAAAATACATAAATACATTTAATAAATATTTTTTTCCCAACGTAAATGGTTCTGATGAATGGATTAATGGCAGTTATGTCCAAAGAATATATGCTGCTCGATGCGGGGCAAAATTTCCCAAGTTACTTCGAAGTTGCAAGTTGCGCAAGCATATTGCTACCATGATGCAACTAATGGATCTGCGAGAGAATGAAATTGGACAGGTAGCTGCTTTTATGGGTCATACCCAAAAAACCCATCAAGAATTTTACCGATTGCCCAAAGACGTTTTAATGATTGCAAAAGTTTCAAAAATATTACTAAAATTGGAAAAAGGTGAAATTGTAGATTGCAAGGATAAAAGGATGGATGAAATTGACATTGAAATTGAAGATCCAGAGGTCTCAGATAATGTTTCTGAAGATGAAGAATTAACGAAATTGCCTTATAATTTTGATATTACTAATTCTGAAAACGGTAAGCATATTAAATATTGTAATGGATGGAATTGTAATGAAAAAAAAATTATAATCTTTTTTCCACAATTTCAACCTGTAATATTCTACACTTATACTTTTCAAATGATAGATTGATTTATTAGGAGCAAAGGCAATTTTGCTGACGTTTTAATGAAAAAAATATATACAAACAATATAAATTTAATTAACAAATAAATTGTGTACCTTTTTGTTTATAATAAATAAAATTGTTTTATATTGCTCACTTTAGTATAATTTTAAATAAATTAATTATACATTATTTATAAATTAACATATTTGACAGAAACATCTATTTTTTAGAAATTCCCGATGAGTGGCAAGAACCTTCAAATGATTCAACAGATGAAGAGTTCGAAAAAGAAGAAAAGGTTTCAAAAAAAGGAAAATATTTAACATATAAATGGACAAAACATGAAAACAAAGCTATAATTACCCATTTTAAAAAATATTTAAACAACAATTCTTTATATCCTAGTGGAGCTGAAATTTTGTCTTTTTCAAAGGAATATTTAAAAACCAATAGAACTGTTGCTCAAATAAAAAGTAAAATACAGGCTTTAAAAAAGAAAGGGGGATAAATAATAATAAGTTTGTATTTTAGAATTTTTAATTATGAGTTTCGAATAATTTTTTTTAGTTGTATTTAGTTTTTATTTAAACAAAAGGAACAGATAATAATTTTTTGTTTTATAATTTTAAGAGTTTTTTTTAAATTTTTTATTGTGTTTCGAAAAAGAAAATGAAACTGTTTTTATTTTATAATTTTTAAAAGTGTGTTAAAAAAATAAAACACTTTTATTTTTAAATATTGTTTTATTTCCAAGATAATAAAAAGTTAAACAACGTTTTAGTTTAAGCGTTCAAGGCGAATATTTCTGTCCAAAATAAAATTAAAAAGTGTATTCTGAAATAATATATATGGTGCCAGACAGCATATACAGTCAAAACATATATACGGTGCCGGTAGAACCTCTTATCTCTCTACAATTCCGGGTTTGTATACGTCGATTTAGTTTTTGGTGCCAGTACGTAAGATTACCGGTATATATATATATATATATATATATATATATATATATATATAGTTTAAGTGGAAAAAATTCGTGGGAATCAGTCAATATAAAATAAATTAGTTTGATTTCTTCGTTTTGGTCAAGCTTTCGAAAACGTTTATTTTCTTTTTCAAGACTAATAACATGAAATACGGAAAAAATTAAATACAAAAAGAAACATCGGTGTTAAAATATTTTAAAATGACAAAATGACAGTTTCCAAAAACTTCAGAATACAATTGTAACATATTCTGAAGTTTTTGGAAACTGTCATTTTGTCATTTTAAAATATTTTAACACCGATGTTTCTTTTTGTATTTAATTTTTTCCGTATTTCATGTTATTAGTCTTGAAAAAGAAAATAAACGTTTTCGAAAGCTTGACCAAAACGAAGAAATCAAACTAATTTATTTTATATTGACTGATTCCCACGAATTTTTTCTACTTAAACTATTATTGAACAGTCACGAAAATATCCACTATTATATATATATATATATATATATATATATATATATATATATATATATATATATATATATTGAGATGAATTCAGTAAATTATACGATTTTACTTTTTTTTTAAAATTTATTTTCCATTTGTCTACTTTGACATTTTTTAAACATCCCTTATGCCAACAAAAATATCAACCAACATCCCATAGCAACCCTGTCAAATTTTAAATACCCCTACACATAATTTTAAAATAACTAAATTCCTAAATAACAATTGACAACATTTACAACATTATTGCGTCGTTTTCGTCTGCGTAATCGTCGTCGTGATTGATCGATTGTTTCTTTCATTTCACGTAATGTAGAAATGATGGTGGTTGAAGAATGACGAGGAGTGGCGATTGGAATATACTTCTTCTTTTCGGGTTTAAGATTGAACCTTTCTCTAGTAGAATTATAAAGATAGACTAGTCTGTAGAGAAGTAGTATATGTGTAGATAGATAAAATTTTGAATCGCGGACGTCAATTATAATGTCATCGGTCATTAGTGACTTAGCAGCCATAATTTCGGCTACAGTTGTGTATGGTTTGCCGAAGGGATCAAGACGTAAGTGGCTTGGATTGAAGTGACCAATGAATTTTTCACCGGAGTTGGTAGCTAAATCATATTGATTAGTGATTATAGCTATACCTAGTTGAAGAAATGGTACCATGACGGTATTGAAGTCGGACTTGCTAATGAGCCAGTCGGTGTCCATGCCAATGAAGAGTTGGCGTAGAGCTGTGGTGGACTTTCCATTTCCGGGTGGTGAATAGATGACCGATGGGATTGTCGGCCATGGGTTGGTGGAAGGATTTGATGTCGAATTGTAGAGCTTGCACTCAGAACAATTCTCCATAGCGTCTGCTAACCTGTGCTTGTTTATCTGTTCAGATGGATCACAGTGAGAGCGGATTTGAGACATGACGTTGATAATTTCAACAAAATTAGGTGTGGAGAGGATAAGCAGATGGAATTCATGATTGAGTTCCACGGCATAGGAAGGCATAATGATTCCACACTGGGAGTAGTCACCGAACCATTTTCCTTTTTCAAGGGGTAGTTCAGATCGTAATGTGGAGACGATGTCAGGAGAAACAGAACTAGAAGGAGTGGTCCTATCACGGATGGGTGGTGGATAGGAGTTCTTGTAGAGTTGCATCGCCTGGTTGACTGATGAAGTCGCCCACCACTCTTTCTTAAAACTTTCAAAGTTTAAGAGGTCAGGTGTTTGACTTGCGCGAGCTAGATGCAGAGCAGTGAATCTCTTCAATGCTTCAGCCTCTGGAGTGGTTAGTCGAGCGGCTTGTTGATCCAGATTGTTAGTAGTTATTACCTGCTCATGGGACTTGAGCATGTTGTACCAACAGGAAGTGGGATCAATGAAGGCGTCAGGGGAAGTGATGACGATAGGATGGGCGTTAGGTTTGCTTAACAAAGCGGATTCAGCCAATTCGTGGGAAGGAAAGAACTGGTGAGTGTGCGCGCCACATTCTATGATGGTGTTGCGTTTGGCTAAATAGTGATAGATGAAATCCTTGCGACCTCTGGAGAGAAAGTCAGCATGAAAATCGTGCCATGCGTCCACGTAGTCTAAGTAATCGGGCCAAGCTTGTGATTCATCGACGTAGTTCTTTCTGGAATCTAGGTCTCTTTCTTCACGTGACATGGTGACTAGACTTTCTCGATAGGCGTCGAGAGAAGGGGTGGTGGACATAACGCTGGTGTGTTTGTGTGTAGGGATGTGTTTGGGATAGGATGGTGTAGTAGAATACAAAATCGTTTAGTTCCGTAAGGATAGTAACAATTGTTATGTATTGGTTTCGAACCTCGAACCTCATAAATTTGGGTGTCAGCACTTGGATAGATGGTTATTCCAGTGCTATCTATTTTAAAACCCAGATATACCGTTTCTTTCTTGAAAAATTGGCATTTTTTAACGTTTAACTTTAAACCTGCTTCATCCAATGCTTGCAGTATAGTTTCAACATGTTCCAAATGTTCTTCTTCATTTCTTGAGAAAATAAGTATATCATCAATATAATGTAATGTAAATTTTTCATATTTATTAAGTATTTTATGTAGAGCCTTTAATAGAGCTGAGGTGGCTGTTTGAATTCCAAATGGTGTGACACAAAACCTATATACAACGCCATCAATTATAAAACCAGTATAATCTCTACTGTTTTCATGTAGTGGAATCAACCAAAAGCTGTGCTTTAAATCTAATTTAGTAAAAACATTTGCATTGGTTATTTTTCCTAGAATTGCTTCAACAGTTAACGGCGCTTCATATTCTGGTATCATACATTTATTTAAGTTTCTTGCATCTAGACATATTCTCATTTCTCCATCTTTTTTCTTTACTATAACAATTGGATTGATATACTGAGTTGTACTATATTATATTATTTTATCCTTTAGTAGTTTATCTATGGTACTTTGCATGTCCTCTCTATATTTCTGAGGTATAGGGTAGGATTTTGACTTAAAACTTTCAATATTTTTCACTTTTATTTCATGAACATAATTCTTCGCTACTTGTGATTCTTTCCTTACTAGGCCTTCATACTTCTCAATCAATTTCTTCACTTCTTTTTTTCTTTCACTATTACAATCAATACTTATATTCACAATATTATTATTACTATTTAAATTATTATCATAATCATCACATAATTCATTAACATCATCATTTTCCTCCCTATTTCTCTTCACATTTCCTATCTTCTTATCTTGGCCTTCCTGTCCCTTTTGTAGCTTAGATTCTGTTTTATTTTCTTTTTCACTCATTAATATTTCATCTTCATCTGCTTCTGTCGTTGTTACCATTTGTTTAAAGTTGATACTTGTACCTTTTATTAAAAATTGTTTGTTTTCGTAGTCTATAATGCCTCCATGTTTGTTCAACTCATCCGATCCCATCAGTATATCATATTCCATATTTGGAACTATTAGTACTGACCAGCAAACTAAAAGAGCAGGGGCAAATGATAAAAATGTGTGTGATCCTATTTGGGAGTTTTTGTAGTACACCATAAGTGTACTGCACAATAATATCTTTCTGATTTTCATCTTTTTTTTTAATTTCTTTTTTTGTGTTCGTTAATATATTGTATAGTACCTAAGAATAAGAAAAAATAAAAACTCACATGGAGAAAAATAGTTTGTTGAAAATAGGACTTTTTTTGCTCCCACTATGCGTTCCCTTACTTCTTATTTTACCAATACATCACTGATAATAAACTTACAACAAACCTAAAATCGTTGCCAATTAAAAAATTTAAAAAGGAAATTAAAATGTTTTTAAATTCGGCCTACTACAGTGTAGATGAGTTCCTTTCCAAATGATGTTTATTATTACCTGTTTCCTTTACTTTTGTACTTTTATCTTTTAGGTTTTCACCTTGTAATTTTGTTGTGTGATGTGTAACTTTTTTTAAAATTTTTATTGTTTGTTTTGTATTTATTAACTCCATGAATTTTGACAACCTCAAATGTATTGTACATAGTTTGGGTAATAAATAATCATTATCATTATCACAGTCAAGAAGTCTTTGTGGTACAAAAAAGAGCAGTTAGAATATTGGCTAATCTGAAGCTTGGTGAATCATGTAATGGGCACTTTAAAAATTTAAATTTACTGACCGTATTTGGTAGTTATGCCTACGAGTGTATTATATTCGTTTTCAAGAACATCAATCTGTTTAATAATTATATAGTAGATCACCGACATAACACAAGATTTAGGGATAACTTTAGTCTTCCTATTCATAGGAAAAGGGATATGGTTATAACTGTCCACAACACAGAGGAAATGGAGGAACCTAAGATCTGAGAGCAATTTTTTAAAAATACATATTTAACCAGCTTTTGTATATCTAACATATTATTTGCTAACTAAATTATAATTTAGCTTACTACCGCTAATTATGCTAATGCTTATTTGCTATTGCTTACAAAAATTTGGTGCTAATGGCAGCTGATAAAGTCATTGAAACATTAGATCCTGCATAAAAATGTATTTAGACTTCCAGTTTTATTTTTAAATATTTACAAACATTAATATGTATGGAGCATTCAATAAAACGTCTTTCCAATCTTACCCCTCAGTTAGTCCTTTCCAACAAAAATATTTCCACCACAAACATACCTAAAAGCTGCTTTTTATGTTATTACAAAAATATTCAAAATAATGTTCTTGTTCACCTTACACCTTAGAATTACAAGTGGCAATATAACCTCAAAAATTTGAGTCATTCGTCCGTCGGTAAATATCTTATATTGGTCAATTATATTGAATTTTTGGTAATAAAAATACAGTTTGATGTAAAATAATGCGATAGAATGTCAAATGTTGTGAAAAAATTACATAGTTTTGATTTTTATTTTCTAAAAGTTTACCGAACATTCGCAGGGTTTAGGCCACACGTCACGTGACGGGAATCCTTCTCTTCTATTGTGGGCCCGACGAGGTAATTTGAAACAAGACGTTAAATAAAGCGACGAATTCCAATTCAATGTCAAACAAACTTCGCACATCACCTCATTTATTAGAATTATCCATGCGGTCGCAACCAGAGACTATTTAAAATATATCATTTCTGTAGTATGAATACGGCTGCAGCATCGGCAATAATTCGCATGCGCAAGCAGAGCCAAAAACATATTTACTTGAAATATTACTTTGTACATCATTTTTCTGAGCTAATCTGACCTGACGTACCCTTATCTTACCTGACCTCACCCTGTAAATTATTGATCTGTTACATTTTTAAATTTTTGCTTACGTACAACCCCGATGGCTGCAGCCGGCAGCTAAATTCATACTGTTGGGAGACGCCTTTGAAAAAAAAGTTTGGTGTGGCAACGCTGCACGCTGTCACTCATATTAGTAAGCAATATGGCGTTGAGATGAGACGCTTTGTTACTTGTAGCAAAGAAAATAATTAAAAATAAAAGTTTTTATACAGTCCACTAAAGTTTATTAATAAAATATTGAATCAGCAACATACATAGCTGAACATTGGCCCTTAAAAGCCGAATTAAGTGAAGTGATAAGTAAGAATTAGTGAAATAAAAACCAATGACATTTTCCCAAGGAGAGCGTGGCGTCCATTCCACAAGTAGCGTATCACATCAAAACAAAAAGTTTGTGAGTAGGTAAGTTTCTTTTTAATTTGTCTCAATCCATATTTTATTAGCCTTTAGTATTATTTGATATTTATACTTCAGAGGGAAAAGTTCTGAAAAATAAAAAGTATGTGCCGGCTTACTAAGTTAGAAAATACCTACATACTTTGATAATTTAAATGTGATAGGCTCGACAAAACCGGTTTTGTTAGAATATAGGGAAATCGAATAGGATTTAGAGCAATTGATAGTAAAGGGTGTTGCAAAATTCGCAAATTAAACAAAAAGTAAGTGACAGTAGTTATAAATTCAATGTTCCTATAATGAATATAGTGCCGAGATAAATGGTTTAATACTACTAGTGGAGTAGATCTGGCGGAAAAAACGGCTCGGAAACATTAATCGTTTCACTTTCAGAATTTGAAGAATTTTCACAAAAGCATTAGTAGTTTCCCTCAAAGCCTTACTTTTAGAACGTTATGGGACACACTATTCTTTCTAACACAATGTTCACGTGGACCATATCACTCATTAATGTTTTGGGTAAAATTTTTGAGTATTACTTGAAAGAGACATACTTATATCAGTCCTACTTGAACCAGGAGACTGTTAAATTTAATAAAAATTGAACCACCGCGAATGCTAATAAAGTGTTTTGAATTTAAATGTCACAATAATTATAATGCATTGTTTAGAAAATTAACAGGGTTCCCACAGACCTGGCAAACAGGGAGAAGTCAGGGAATTCAAAAAGTGTTGATAAAGTCAGGGAATTTTGCAGTTTTCAGCCAAAAATATTTTGCAGTTTTAATAAAACAAATTGGTTGTCATAGATAACAAAATGAATAGTTAATTCATACAATCTTCAACGCCAAAAGTAGAAAATTTATATTTAATAATATTAGCCCAATATTGGTTTAAAATCAACTGGCAATATTCGACCAATATTGTATAGTCATTGACAATATTATCCCAATTGAACAATATTGGGCCAAGATTTAACCAATCTCTGGCCAATAATGATTTCTACTAGGGGGGTCGTAACGGCGACGTGAAAAGAAGCTGAAACGAAGCGTGAAAAATCGCTAGTGTGTTTGAAGCCTTAAACTTTCAAAATCTTTTCTCTGAGCTATGTTGCTGTCATATTTTTGTGAGATTATCCAGTGGTCTGTTTCTATAGTAAATTATTATTATATATTTTTGACAATGACTTTCGAAGCAGAAGTCGAAAAGTTAAAATTAAAAACTTTTTTATTGATGGTAGTTTCAATATTCAAAAGAGAAGGGTATTTGAAGTACCAAGCCACTGTGAACTATAGAAATTCATTGAAACATGTATAATTTGGAATTAATATTGTGTTAAGTATATGTAACAATTTTTAATAGGTATGTAGCAATTTTTTAATGTACCAAATGGTTGTTTGGTAAGCAATAAAGTAAAAAAAAATTAATACATTTTTAATTCATAAGTTTCAACTGACTGAGTTGTACATTATGTTAGATGAAACTTATTTAAATTGTTTTATATTAAGCAAAAGTGTTAATTCATGGAAAATAGTGGTTTTGCAAATAACATGCATAGAAGAACATTACAAATTAAAAATTTAAATTATCCCATTTCCTGATTTTTGACCCATATGGTAAATCTTTTTCGTTTTTTTTTTTAAAAAAATTTTATATATTTTTTTTAGTTTACTATGTACGTTCGAACTTTACAAAAACTTGCTAATGTAGCAGACATTGTATTAGAAGAGTGCGCTAGAGAATATGTGGCATGGCAAAATTTCGTTATACTTGTGGATGTTTGTTGTGCTGTGGCTGCATTTTATTCCCAGATGTTTGGTTTATTAGAAACTTACAAGAAGCGTCGCCCACGGATGGAAAGGCCGCTACGAACCTTAGGAAGTTGAAATTATTTCGGCATTTTTACGTCATGGTAGTCTGTTAAAGAACCGATTTTCAAAGATGGGTAGATTTTTGTTTAAGGGCATTGGAGAAGGTTAGTGAAGATTATTTTTTTATAATATTTTTAATGTCAAAACCAAACACAGTTTCAAAGATAATTTTTTCGGATCAGAGTCTAAGCTGATCAAATACAGGGTGTTATATTTAGGCATTATGGTGGAAAAATAATGTAAACTTTAACACAAATAAAAATAACTCCAAAATTAATCGATTTAGGCATAATAGAACTTTATAATTTTTAAAAGGTAATCGAATTTGCTACATAATAGGATTATAAAATACAGGGTGTCCTATTTAAAATAAGAACGATATTGTCGTTTGAATATGTCATTAGAAAATAGCCCCATTTTGGACGACCTGTATAATTTTAAACAACTCTAAATACATTATTGCTTTCAATTATTAGTATAATTTTTTTGAGTTAAAATTTGATTTGGCTGATTCTATAGGCCTCCAAGTTATTGGTTTTCTTGCAAGTGCTTCCATTTTTAGAAATATCAAAATATCTTGAAAAGTAAAAAGCTTAGGTATAGGGAATACTTAAGAAAGTTTAATCTTATTTTTAACGTACAATCTGTAAATGCAATAAAATATAGGGTATTCCATAAGAAATAATATAACTTTGATAAGCCACACTTTTTTGGGACAACCTGTATATTTTAAAATAATTTTAAAATGTAGCCTTTATCAACCCACATATCCATGAATAAACAAAATTTTCAAAATATTAACCATTTAGCCACAATGGACCGTCGCGTCTACTGTGACTCACCCTGTATAGATATGATATTTGAAATTTTGGTTATGGGGCCTTGTCAGTGCTTACTGTTATACCGGAAGTATACTTCTTTGTTATATCAAATGTATGCAAAGAAAAGAAAAAAGAAAGCTTTCTCAGGAAGCCATTAGTTTTTAATTGTTTGTTTTCTCATAGAAAATTTTTATAAAACTGAAGATATCTATTAATAGAGGCATAACAAAAAAATCCTTATCCACTTATCATCATACTTTTACTTTTGATTTAACTATAATTAAAAAGCGTAATCTCAGTTTCGTCTCTGTAGAATTGAAAAAAAGAAAAATATGTTGAAATTATATCCTCCTGTGTCTTCATGCCAAAGCACAGCTAACGGTTTTCTCGTGTCTTTTTTTCCCAAGGGGACAAAGCTTTCATTAAAAACAATTATACGTTTTGTAAATATTACCTCTTTAAACATATCAACTCGAGGAATCATGATGACCTGAAAAATAGAATAACTACATATCGTCGCGACTCTGGAAAATACTTGTATCTCAAAATAACCAATTAGAGAAACGACAAAAACGTTCGGAACAGGCAAATGTCTGTTAAAAGTAATGGAATTTCAATTTAAATGCTGTATGGTTAAAACGAAACGATTTGTTAAAAATTTTGAATCTAAATTGTATACGTGAATTACACAGAAAAATAAAATGTTGACGTACGAGATTTTTACTCCCGACGTTTATCTGTTTTAGTCAGATTCGAGAAACAAGCTGAGAGAAACTGGGTAGAAATGAATGAGAAATTGTTATATATTCTGATTCTTTATTGTTATTTCGACATAATATACATGATCCAAAAATTGGTTAGCATGACTAAGTTTCATAGACGACATTTCTCTTGCTTGCTTTCCTCTATTCTCGGTTCTTTGTGGAATCACTCCTAAGCCGTTTGATTGTTTTACCCAGTTCAAAACCGTAAATTCACCTAAAGAAAGTGTAGCCAAAAAAGTTTTCTTGCAGACTTGGATTTTTTCATTTGAAACTTTTAGGTGATACTTCAGTGAGAAATTTCGCCTAGACTGCAATGAAGTTCTTCGTTGTTTAACATGAAGTTTGTCCACTAACGTTTCTACATAACATTGCCTTTGTTTTCAATTCAAGTCATCCCAAAAAGACCTAAATATTTGCTGTCTTGTTTCCTCTGATATATTCATGCATTTGAAGACTTTACTAGAATTGCACTTCTTTGAAGAACATGGAGGCTGCAGTGTTCTTCGATTTCTGTTTTGCATTGTGTCTGCTTTAATTTTATTTTTGTCTTTAGAGTAGTAGCTATTTCCCTTTTCTCTCGCTTTCTGTAGCAAATTTTTCTTCCAGGTCTCTGGTTCTGCCTTGCCTGAAATTTAAAATATAATAAGTTATACGATATTGTAGTATTGTGTAACATAATATAGTTAAAGTAGAGTATGGTACCTTAAAAATACCTAATTTATGAGCAGAGCATACTTATAAAAATGTTTACATACCTTTTTGGGCTCTAGTCTAGTCCTTTTCTTCTTTGATTGGGGTATATTTTCAATTGATGAACTGGAATAACTACTATCGGGATTATAAGAGGAAACTTCAGGTACGCTTTAATTAGTTTCAGTACAGAATATTTCACTGTCTAAAATCATATTTTCTGTAGAAGTAGGTAATGGTATATCTATGAACATACCACTTTTCTCATCTAGAATTTTGTCTACATAATTAGTTTCTCTGATACCCCCTGGAGGTATTATTTCCTTTGGATTATTGGTTGTTACGTAAAAATCCAAGTTAGACGTTGATTCTGAATACTATTTTGCAATATTTTATACCCTCTAGAATACCTATCCATTCCTCTTAATCAGTATAGCTGCAAAAAAAAATACATGTCATTAGAAATAACAACGAAAAAAATTTTCATTCAATAGAGTGTACCGACAAAGCCCCGTAACGCAATTTTCAAATTTCAAATATCTATACTTCTCCATATATTGTTTTAGAAAATACAAAGTGTGAACGTGTTTATCGCGTCTCTACAAATAAATTAAAATTTCACTGGTTTAAAGTTAAAATTAATTATATGATTTGGTATCAATCTGAAGCTAAGTTTTGTGGTGTTTCAAATCTACTAAGTGTGTTTGATTTGATGACAGTATAACTGGATTATCTGCAGTTAAGTGGAATTAATTCATTAGTACTTTCCTTTTTTGTGTTAGTTTACCAAAAAACGAACGTGTTCATTATCTATAAAGAAACATAAAAGCTCATTAGCAGTTGTTTGGGTGCAGGACCGGCTTTTAAATTTGTCAATATTAAAATGAAGTGTATGGAATGCAAGAAAATTGGTACTGATGATGAGATGCTTTGCTGTGATAGCTGTGAGCGACCTGTACACAAAGATGGTAATTGCTCTGGTCTGTGTTCGTCGGAGATCAGAGTAATGGAGTTAAAGAAAAACCGTGTTTTGCAATTTTTATGCGAAGAATGTAAATCTGGCATGAAACTTGTCCCAAAATTGTTCAAAGTGGTCGAAAAATTGCAAAACGAAGTTAATGATATGAAATTGCAGAAATCTAAATACCAAGAAGAAGATATACTTAATGAAGTATTTGAAAGACAAAAGAGGATGAACAACTTAATTATTCATAATTTAATAGAGCCAGCAAATAAAAGAGATATTGCATCAGATGATTTAGCTACTGTTACCGCAATTTTTAGGGATATTACTCAAGAGGAAATTAAAGTTGTTAAAGCGGTTAGATTTGGTAAACAAAACAAGAATGGTACTCGTTCATTGAAAATCGTTTTAACAAATTCTTATGATGTAATGAATATCTTAAAGAATAAAATTAAGGTTGCTAAAAGTAAAAAGATATTTATAAATTTTGATCTTACTCCCCAGCAACTAGACAAACTAAATAAAGTTAAATCGGACCTTAAAAAACGTCAAGAACAAGGCGAAAATGATATATTCATAAGATATATAAAAGGAATACCTGAAATTACCAAAAAAGATCACAATTCACAAAAAAACTAGGCAGACTTCAACAGGCAAGTTCCCCCCCTTTATCAATATATTATCAAAATGTTGGTGGATTAAGAACCAAATTAAAATCTCTGCAACTGGCTGTAGCTCAATGTGATTATCAGATAATTATTTTTGTGGAAACTTGTGACTTTAGTGATACAGAATTAGGTCTTACTGGTTATGATGTGTTCAGAAGTGATCGCAATCCTGTTACTACTGGAAAAATCAGAGGTGGAGGTGTTTTAATTGCCATTAAAAATTATCTAAAAGCCCAGAAGGTAACAATTCCTAATTGTGAAGTAGAACAAATTTTTGTATCATTGAAAATCAATAATAAACGCATTGTTTTGGGTGGAGTTTATATCCCTCCAGCATCCGACTTAAATATATATATGTCTCATTGCAGTTCAGTTGAATACATTATGGAAGAGTTTGGGAACATGATACTGTGCGGGGATTACAATTTACCAAATGGTTCTTGGAGTAATGACAATTTGGGATTAATGGTTGAAGGCAATGATGACTCTCCTTCAGTGTATATATCTTAATTCTTTTGGGTACTTTAATATGTATCAAATTAATAATATACCTAACAGTAGAAATGTTTTTTTAGACTTAGTGTTTACTAATTTAAATAATGTTGATGTTGTTACTCCAAATAACTCACTATTTGATAATAATATTCACCATTCTGCCATAGGTTTAGAATTACCCGTTATTGAGAAGAATAATCAACTGAATTACGAGGAATTTTATTATGATTTTAGAAATGCAAATTATATAGGATTAAATGATTACTTTGCTAGTATTAACTGGCAGTTATTATTAACTCACACAAATAATATCAATCACACTTTGGCAGTATTTTATGATATTTTATATACAGGTTTTGACTTATTTATTCCATTCAAGAAATTTAAAACTACTTCATTTCCAGTTTGGTTCAGTGGCAAATTGAAACACCTAACTTATTTAATGAAGAGTGCACATAAGCAGTATAAGGTAGAAGGGAGGATTACTTAAGATTTTCTCATTTGAGAAATGAATGTAAACAACTTTCATCTCAATGTTATAATGAGTATTTAATTAAAATTGAAAATAATATTACATCTGATCCTAAACATTTTTGGAAATTTATAAATAATAAACGAAAATCTTACAATCTTCCATCTAGTTTGTTCTATGGTGGTAGTACAGGTGATAATAACCAGGACATAGTTAATTTATTTGGTACCTTTTTTTCAACTACATATTCAAATTCTAAAATTAATCAAATTCCAATTTTTAACTACCAGCAGAGTGTAGATATTAATTATTATAATATTGAGCTCTCTGACATAATTGATAACGTTCTAAAGATGCCTTGGAAATTGTCTATGGGTCCTGATTGTCTGCCAGCATATGTACTTAAGCATTGTATTTTTACTCTGGTAAAACCTATCCACTATTTGTTTAACTTATCTTTGAGCTCTGGTATATTCCCTGAATTTTGGAAAACCAGTTATTTAACACCAATATTCAAGGCAGGTGATAAAAGTTACATTGAAAATTATAGAGCTGTATGTAACCAATCAGTTTTACCTAAATTATTTGATTGTCTTGTGAATAATTTTTTAAAGTGGGATTGTAAAGACTTGGTGGATGTGCAACAGCATGGCTTTTCTAAAGGTAAATCTACAAGTACCAATTTAATACTCTATAGTCATTTTATTGCTAATTCAATGGAAAATAAGGATCAGGTTGATTCTATCTACACAGACTTTTCTAAAGCCTTTGATAGAGTTAACCATGATCTACTTATTGCAAAGTTACATAGTTATGGGTTCGGAGGTAAAATACTTGAGTGGATAAGTAGTTATCTATCTAGTAGGTGTCAGTATGTAAAATATGGAAACTGTTTATCTCAATGCATATTGGTGACCTCAGGAGTTCCTCAGGGGTCTCATATTGGACCTCTGTTGTTTAATTTATTCGTTAATGACATATCATCAATAATTAAAAATAGTAAGTTTCTTATGTTTGCTGATGACCTTAAAATGTTTCGAATAGTTAATAGCGTAACCGATGCCGCTTTGTTGCAGAATGACCTTAAATGTTTAGCCAATTGGTGTGAAGTAAATATGCTCTACCTAAATGTAAATAAATGTTTTAAGATTACTTTTAGTAGGTTAAGAGAACCGGTTAATTATAGTTATAACATAAATAATGTACATCTACAGGAGCAGGATAATGTAAAAGATTTAGGAATATATTTCGATTCTAAACTAACGTTCAAACGTCATATTAATCAAATTACCACGAATGCATTGAAGATGTTGGGCTTTGTTCTTAGAAATAGCAATCAGTTTTCTGTACAAACTTTAAAGTTACTGTATTTCAGTTTGGTGCGATCAGTTTTAGAGTATGGATCTATTATCTGGTCTCCTTCATATAATACTGATGTTGACAGCATTGAGAAAATTCAAAATAAATTTTTGAGAGTATGTGCATACAAAATGGGTTTTACTCGTCAACAATACACATACGATGACATACTTTCTAGACTTAATATCTCGACACTACATCACAGAAGGCTGGAAGCAGACTTAGCTTTTCTTCATAAGATTCTAAATGGACATATTCAAATTCCGGAGTTGTTAAGTTTAATTTGTTTCAATGCTAATGTTAGAAGGACTCGTAATACTGAGATATTTAACATTCCGTTTCATGTTACGAACTATGGTCAAAATGAACCAATTACTAGAATTTTAAAAGTGGCCAATGAACATGGTAGTAGTTTAGAGTTGTTTGGAATAACTACAACAACGTTCAAAAAATCAGTTAAGCGTTTGAATATGTAGTTCTTAAATAATTTCTGTATATACTTCTTATTTTTTAGCACATAATTTACACTTTGTACCGTTTAGCATCTGTCTGTAAAAATGGTATATCCGTATATATATAAAAAATAAAAATATATGGCTAATGGGCCATCTACGTGACACACCCTGTATGCCACTTGATCAAAAACACCATTTTTTACGTGACATATTTTTGTAATGGCCAATATTTTTACATTATATTTTGTTGTTCATCATGTTGTTCATCCATTTAAAATTATTCTTTATTTTTAGTCTCACAGAATCAGGAGCAACAGAAGATATGAAGAAAGTACATTCTAGAATAACAACAAAGGTGCCTTTACACCATCAAACTCTTCTAACTGAAGTAATAGAAGATCAGAAAGATGCACTTTTGGGTCAACGGGAAAAAGCAGCCATGAATATGATTCAACGAAGAAAAAAAAAAGGATATTTTATTGTAAATGTTTTGCTTTTTTTTTTTTCAGTAAATATGTATAAAAATGGTAATTTGACCCTTTGCGGTCGACGTTTCGCAGTTACTTTTCCTTATGGGATTTTTATGATGGCAAAGGGTTAATGTGATGATGACCAACTGTTAGATAACAAGGTCATTAGTGTCGAGTAATGCAGTGTATTTTACCATGCAAAGGTTCAAAAGTAATTTTTATAGATATTAGTTTTTGTGTCTTATTTTTTCTTTCCAGCACATTTAAGAGGGAGTATCCTTCCTTTTTTCGTCTTCAATTTGTACTTGGCACTTAGCAACTGAGGTTATCTTTCATCGATTTTAACAGAAGACTAGATTACTGAAGTGTTTTATTAATACTAATTTAATTATCTTCATTTGGAAATGATTTATCAGACATATTCTGGAAAGGTTAATTTTGGTTTGATTTTCATAAATTGCAAGAATCCCAAAGCATGCATTCTTTGAAGGTTTTTTCCACATATTTTCTTCCTCTACTTCCTACGTAAACCGAGCGCCCATACAAAATTACACTGAGTGGTTGCGCACTGCAGGCTCGTGCGCAGATGGTGATTTGAGGGTTGGAACCCACCCCCCTTCCTCAAGAGAAAAATTAGTGTATCTTTACTTGAAATATTATAAAAAAACTTCTTTACGATGGACAAACTACAGTTTTTTTTTGCGGAGGTGAAGGAAAACCTTAATGGGGAGGCTATGAGCATATAATCTCAAGGTATACTGTGAGAGTCTCCTTTCCAGGCATACTCACTAAAAACTTCACCCCCCATAGTTGGCTCTCTAACTATATAGTTCGGGATCATTTATAATCACAACTCCATATTCTGACGATGTACTATGAAAATGGAGAAAAGTAAAAATATAACATTTTTTTATTTACTGAATACTTACAAACTGGTATGTTCGCTGTAAAGTATTATAATTAATGTTGTATATTGTTTTTTCGTTTTAACTACTTAGGTCTAACGAGACAACCTATAAATTTTTTTTTAAACGTACAAGTATGTAATCGCTGTTATACTCGCATCTATTTTTTACTATTACAAAGGGTCTGTACCTCCAAAAAACCCAGAGGGTCCCAACCAGTGTTGCCGATGCCAATTTATCATATTCCCCAATATCCCAAGTCAAATTCTCCAAATGTGGGGACAAAAATCTGCTGATTCCCCAAAAATTCCCCTCAAAATTACTTTAAGAAATGAAACAAGTTTCAACTATTTAAATATTTATTTAACTTTTTACATATATTTGTTGCATTTTGCTCGAAGGTTTGAACAGTTTTTTGATCCCTTCCCTTGTGACGATTAACGATACCCACAGTATCTGTATTTAACCAATTGCGGTTTTCTATTTTTAAATTTTTCAGAACACTAAATTTCCACTCGACGGATGCAGTATCATCCACAGTAACACTCAGCGTCATTGTTTTCTTCGTGAAGCTCAATATGAAGCCCATAGCGTGAGCTCGCCACTAGTCTAATTTGAGTTTGAGCTGGTGCAAGAATTTTGTGAATCTCCTCTTGAAAGAATTCTTGAAACTCTTTAAATTTGAATTGTCTTTGTAAACTTCTGCTGGAACATTCTTTATTTCTAATGATTTTTGTTACACTCACAAAAAAAGGTTTTATGTTTTCAATAATTATCAGTTGAAGCATTTTGTAGTTAGGGTAGGGTATAAAAAGACATTTAGAGCATGTTGTATAATTATTGAAAATTTACAGAATTTACAGAAAGTATTATAAACTTTTCCCAACTTTAAGTAGTAAAAACTAAAAATGTAACTTTTTCGTAAAAAAGTAAATCAATACATATTCATAATATGTTAATTGTGGATGGATTACTAAAATCAGAGAAAAAATTCTACACTTCATTTTACAAAAAAATACAAAACAAAATAACCTCTCACAATTAGAACCCTCCGTGGGTGCTTCACACTAGAGTCAACGTCTACATCCCAACTGCTTTTCGAGTGCCCACGGTGTTGCCAAATGCCAATACAATATATTTACTTGAAATATTACTTTGTATATCATTTTTCTGAGCTGAGCTGACCTGGCGTACCCTAATCTTACCTAACCTCACCCTGTAAATTATTGATCTGTTACATTTTATTATTTTTTGAAATATTAGACAGTTTTCGAAGGTGTGCCCATTCTGACGCTTAACATAGACGTATACGTTAACTCAGCCGCTATTTGACGGCTCTCGAAAAAGTGGTTTCGAATCGTTGGAGACATGCCGTTAACGGAAATCTGTCATCTGTGGCATCGTTCGTCCTAACCTAATTGTTATTTTGACGTGTTGTTTATGTTTTGAAGACGTTCATAAAATCATAATTTATTTCTCAAAGCCACAAAAATTTCCTAGTGTACAAATACAAATAACACAACCAAAAACTAATTAAAACAAACTTAACCTTCAAACTTTTTTTCCATTTATTAATAAAAGAGAAATGTCAGATGATTTCCGTCTCAAGAAAGAAAAGGGTAGATATACATTCAACTGTGCTGCGCATGCGTATCGTTGTCGCTACCGCTATGTCTCTCGTCCGTAAGATAGCGGACGGTGTAGTGATATACGCTGACATTCAAATGTCATAATTGTCAATTAGCCGCTACCGGTGATACTTTTTAACAGGTTAACTGCCGGAAATATTTTTAGCACATGTCGCCGGTGCCGTCAATTTTTTTTATTTTTTTACATTTAGTATATTTTAAATCTTACTAAAAAAAAGTTTTTTTTAGGTATTTTTGAGTAAAAGGCTATACAAAAAACTACACACCAAAAGATGTGATCGGCATCTGCTATCGAAATTTGTTAGTAGGTGCCGGAACACACCAATAGGCGTGTTTGATTTATTATTAGATATATTGATGGAATACGCTTATTTATTTATAAAAGACATAAAAAAGTAAAACTAATAACAAAACTAAAAAAAGTTAATTTTTGTGAAAGGCATAGAAACATTCTACACATAGACCAGGCTGTTCGGGGCATGCTTTACATTCATAAACTGTCATCTTTCTCTTCTTGTTCCTTCTGCAGACTCTGCATTCTTTTCTACTAGTTCTGTTCACTTCTTTTACTCCTGACATTTCCTGTACGCTCTTTTCTATCTTAGAAATTTTGTGATTTTTTTCTAAAGAGACTATTGTCACTTTACTGACACATGTATCCAATAATTCTCTTATTATCTCTAGACGGAAATCATACAACGACTTTTTTCTTGCACCGGAATACTTGTTGTATAGGTAATGAGCATTTAGTAAACTCATTTGGATTACATGAAAAAATATCTTTTTATACCATCTTATGGTTTTTCTGTTACATGGATAATAGGCCAACATTTGGTCCTGTCTGTCAATTCCACTCATAAAGGCATTATACCCAATGATAGCTTCAGGTTTATAACTTATTACTCCTCTTTTATTTTTGAATTCTCCCATTTTGTTGTCAAATTCTGTGGTAATATATGTGACATTTCGCTTATCCCGCCATTTTCCACAGTGTACTCCATTGTTGAAGAACGATTTATTTTCACCCTTTTTTAGCTTTATACTTACAAGTTCTTTAGGATTATCACGTCGATCTATTCTTAACGTACCAGTACAATAAGTTTTATTATCTAATAACTTTTTTGCCAGTTGTACACTATTATAAAAGTTATCTAAGTATACAGCATGTCCGTTTCCTAATTGCTCTTGTAATAAATGTAGAACAATCTTCTCTGTATGTACAGTTCCACCATAAATATCCGAAGCACCTTCATATATGCGAAATTTCAAAACTATTCCGGTTGGTTCTGTTAACATGTATAATTTGATACCATATTTATGGCGTTTATTCTTAATATACTGTTTGAACTGTAATCTACCTCGCCAGAGAACCATAGCTTCATCTAAAGACAGCTCTCTGCCTGGGTAGTACACTTCGGACATTTTATTATTAAAATAGTCAACCACTGGCCTTATTTTCTGTAGACGATCGTTTACATTTTCATCTGACGAGGTACAGTGTAGACACCTCAAAATAAGAAGAAATTTATTTTTTGGCATACATCTTCTGTACAATGGTATGTTAAATAATGGATCAGTTTTCCAATAGTCACTTAGTCGCGAAAGTGAAATTGTACCCGTATGGAGAAACAAACCTAAGAATACTTTAAATTCATGCACAGTTAGATTCTTCCAATTTGTAATTCGAGATTTTTCACGTGTTCCTGGTCGAAATAAAACTTCTGCAGCATAATTGTTACTTTCATCTACAATAGTTTGTAAAAAATCATCGGTGATAAGCATTTTAAAAAAGTCCATAGGTTTGTCTCCTGCTACTGGTACCAATAATTTCTGACGTTGGGTGAATTCAAATTTTTTCATGTCATCTGAATCACACCATTGTGTCTTTGGTACTTGGTGTTGAATATCTGGTAACAATATTCGATTTTCAGTTATTTCTTGTACCTCAGACATTATTGCGTCTATTGTTTCTGCATCTTCGCTGTCCGAACTAGAAGAAGAATCTTCACTTATATAATCCTCGTCACTACTGTAATCATTTATTAGATGTTCAAACAGTTCTGTTTCAGTCATTTTTTTTCGTTTCTCACCCACACTTCTACCTTTTCTAATGTGTTTCTGTAATCCAGAAGGCCCAGGCCGATCATCCATATTTATATCTCAAAACACAAACTTTAAAACTGAATTCCGAGAACCGATATTAAAAATATTTGAAAACAACCTTATTAAACAATGCCGGAACGTAAACACTCGTTTTAACACAGTGCCAGCTTGATAGCAAGTGATTATAGCGACACATCCCACCTACACCAATTGGTGTGTTCGGCATTGTTGCTAGATGCCAAAACACACCAATAGGTGTGTTCGGCACTTAACCTGTTAATAGGTGAAAAACAGCTTTATGATAAGCAAACTGCACAGTGTTTTGATTTCACAGTAATGCACTGAAAAAAAAATTGTCACTAATCCGCGCATTATACATTATATTTTTAACAATAACAGGTACCGATTGATACAGAAACCTTTACTTCAGGTAGCTAAGACCAATCTGCCTGATGTGAGAGAGTTGATAGCCCAGGAAAATTTAGAATAAATATGGATTATATTCAAAAATTGATTTTTAAAACTTAAATATATAAGCAAACAAATTATATTTATAAGTTCGTGTTATATTTAATTATGTGTTGCAAATTTCTTATGTATATCGGTCCATCGGAGGAACAGAATAACAATGCCCACCTGGTCCGTCTTACATCTTATGTAATAGTCCAGGAAAAAAGGTTTTAAATCAAAGAAAATTATTTATAAGGCAAATTTTATTTTTTTCATTAATTACAAGTTGTACAAAAATCGATAATGCATAGCGTGTATAGATTATCATTACATCCATGACAGTTAAAACAGCTACCAGGTAGATTCGACCCGGATGCGCTAAAATGTTGTGTAACATGCACGTTCTGAAAGTTTTCTTGAAAAGGTGCCACTGTTTGAAAATAGCAAGCATAAGAAAGCCTCTGGTTCTCATATAATATATAATTTTGAGTGACACATAATGTTTTTGAAGAAGTATATTGCAAAAAATTTTGACTTTGAACCACTTGAGTTTCTTCCGGCGCATACTAGTTCGCTCCCGCGGTCAGTTTATGAAAAAGGTCATAGGTAAGTTCGCTCCCGAGGATTAAAACGTAAATAAGTAGATTACGAGAGATTAAAATTTTACCAATATTTATATTATTATATACAATATTATACATACAAGACATTTAATATAATGTTAATGTGAGCAAAACTCTTGGTAAAAACGATAACTACTCATTTAATGACAATAACAAAACAGGAATAAACTTATATTCAAAATATATCAAATTTAAATTAATTAATTTTTCTTTACATATCTTGACAATTTTTCAAGAAATTGACTTTTTGTAATAGCTCCAGTTTTGAAGCTGGCCAAATGATCTTCAATTAATTTAATTTTTTGCATTTCTACCCTTCTGTATACTTTTTTAATTTTATGAGCACTGTTTATTTTTACATATGTGTCGACTTGAAATTCTTTCAACACTTCAATAAATTGAAAAATATTTGGATGGGCAGCGTAAAACGACCCATTGAATCTGCTGTGGAAAGCTTCACAAGCATTTGTTGATATCGTCCTTGCTGAAGAATGTTCGGCCCATATTTCTGGCGGGAATAGAGAATCTTCTGATATATATGTTTCCACCAAATAGTTATTGAAAATCTCCAATTTTTTGTCTTGTGGCAAAATTTCCGCAAGATCAAAGCAGAAACAATCTCCCACATCGGCTGGTTGTAAGTAGGGAAGGCCAAATACGAAATTTAAATATTTTCCAATATCTGATTGGGATTTGTAATCTTGAGTAAGTCCTAAGTGCTGAATTTTCCGCCACCTGCAGCAATGGAACAAAATAATTAATTTTTTGATAAAATATAAAAAGTAAGATCTTACCATGACTGGGTTAGATGAAATAAGCAACCCTTAATCACAACGTGTGGAAGTTTTCTTTGGAATGCTAAATGTATTGCCATTTCAAAATCTATGTTTTGATGTTAGTGCAATTTCCATTTCTTGTAGCTTGTTGAGAAGAATGTTTAAGCAATTTTCATAAGTTTTTGTTGTTTTATCCGGTAATAGGAAAAATACTAAAGGCATGTAATGACCATTACATATTCCATGTATGGTAAATAATTGGTAGAAAAACTTTGGGCAACATTTAAATGTTCCATCCACATATAAACTTTCTAAAGTGCTTAAAAAGTTCAAGTTTGTCACGCTCGTAAACATCACAATTTTAGAGTTTATATCATTTGTTAGCATGAAATCTTCATTTCTATTGGTTTTTATTTCTAAATTGCTTAAGACTTCTTGAGTGTTTTCTAAGCTAGTTGGTAAGGCTGGTAGAAAGCTTCGTCTATGGTTATAGATATTCTTTCTAATATATTGCATATCAGTTGTTGTGATTGTTTCGACGTCATTATTTAGTAGCACACGGTTAATTATTTTCGACGGCTTTTCACTTACGTTTTCCGCTGCTTTTCGTTTCAAACTGTTGCTCAAAATTTGTCTGTTTAAGACTGCGTTTTCCATCGCCTCATGAGCATGATTCAAATTTGAATCAACCAACATATTTTCGTCACCCACACTTTTTAAAAATGATTTACAGCTCCTTACTATACACTGCCACCGTTTCACATTTCCCGCCAATAATTTATGGAAATTAAATTTATAGGAATTCACCACCAACATAGGTTTTCCTTTTTCACTAATAATTTGGCTTACGTCCATTTTAAATCTTTCTCAACCAAGTGTAAAGAAGAAATGATTTTGTTTATTCCCTACATTTTCTTATATTTATACAGAAAAATAGGCTCATTACTAACAAGTTTGTTATTGTCATTAAGCGATAACATGGAATGCCATTAACAGGGGATTATTTTTGAAAAATATTTGGCGATAATATTAAGCAATAATGTGGATTAACATTAACAGGGGATTATTTCTGAAAAATATTTGGGAGCGAACTAGGTTGCGGCCGTTTCTTCCACTTTATAGTCTAAAACACTGCAATCCTGTTCAATATCAATCTTGTAATATATATATATATATATATATATATATATATATATATAATAATGTAGCAGTATAAATGTAAAAATAGATATAATCAGGGTCCTTTCTTGTTGATGCTGTCTCAGTTGTCAATTATCATATAAATATCTAATTGGATGGTATGCTCCCCTCCCCTCATGAAAACTTATTTGATATGGATCTGCTCCAACTTGATATGACTTGGCACAATCACAACAAATTCCTATTTCTTGTAGCGGCTTCTTCAAACTAAATAGACGAGGAAACTGCCTATATTTGTACCTAATTTTGCACACTTTATATGGATCGACTAAATCTTCATAACTAATAGAAACCTGTCTTACTTGCATACATTTTGAGCAGAATGCTAATATTTTCTTTTTTTTTTTCTGTTTCTGCAATCAGCTTAGATCTCACTGTTTATATTTATCAGGTGGATAAAGTATATCCAATAAATCACTGAAATCTTCGCTCGACATTACTAAACTAAAATTATTCTACTCAATCATTTATATCAAACACCCCACCCTGATGCTCACTCATGTAAAACATATGGTTTCCCACGATCCCCTGCCTGGTCTAGTTCGATGACCAGTAGTCACACATGCGATGCGTAGCATCCGGCCAGGTGGTCTCCAGATGTTAATGGCAGATGGTACACATATGTCCCGACCAGGTGGTTGCACCGCCTTCATATATAAACAGACCGGCCAGGTGCAACTATAAAAAATTACACTTCCCGCCAGATGTTAATGGCAGATGGTGCACATATGCCCCGGCCAGGTGGTCTCCAGATGTTAATGGCAGATGGTACACATATGTCCCGGTCAGGTGGTGTCCAGGTGTGCTAAATTGTTTAGAGAGCTTCCGGCCAAATGTTTCCAGTCTCTCAATAATGAATATGAGTTCAATGACTGCACGAGCTGCACATGTGGTGTCTAGACAATAAAGTTTGTTATTTTACAAGCGATTCTAGGGAATCTTCTTCTGGTCCAGCAGCCATTCAACACCAGAGAAGTTTTTATATGTTTTGATAGTAATGGTATATTGAATGAGACATGGCCTGTGAAATGGTCAAGAATGACAACATATGTGCCAAACAACGTTCCAACTCTGCAATCCGAAATACCGGCAAATAGTACCAGATATAAATGGAATATTGTACATGGTAATGGTAAAAGCGAATATTCCGATTGGTTGTTCCTCCATGATGCTGCTCAGCAACAGCCTGATTTCTCCGCTCTCATATATTACATTGCAATATGTTCAACTTTTTCAATTAAGTGTTTTATTGACATTTACAAATATGTATCATATTCAAACTGTGATACATTAAAAAATTCTTCAAGCGGTATCTTGTCTAAACTCTAGATCTTTCTCAACCAAATCTTCCAAAGGTCCAGAATCCTCTTGTTGAGAATCTTCTTCATCAATAGCAGCAAGTAAATCATCCAAAGTTCCGGGAGGATTAAGGAGTAGATGGCCCCAGGCAAGAGTTTTTACGTCACCGGGGATGACATCTTTTATCGTCTTTTGCAGAGAGAGCGACCTTGTTTCTCAATTCGGTGTAGATTGTGTGCAAGTTAGACAAAAACATACATTTTTTTAAATATGGTCCCACCATCTTTTACAATGCAAACATAATCACTTAGTTGAAGTTGGGATTTGGTGATATGCCTAGAGATGCCTTTTGCCTTTTTCACAACCTTATTATCTTCGACACAATAAGCCTTGGCGCCTGTGCCATAGAAGCAATTAATTGGTGCTGATGCGAATTCATCCTTCATTTTACCAATAATAGATGTTGTTTTCGGCACATCATAAATGTTATCGATTGGGTAATTGGAGGTGTCAAAATATCCTAAATTTTCTTTCATGTCCTCGTAGAAGTTGGGTGTTTATCTCGAGAATTAACGAATCTGTATCTGTATACAATAGGGTAGCATCTTCTCCATATTTATTTTTAATATATCCATAATAAAAGTCATATATTATTGTTTTTGATATATCCAAGATCGAGAAGCCTACGTAAAGGGGTTTATCGTGTATAATTTTTGTTTTTCCCAATTGGACTGCCACCAAGTTCTCATTAAAGATAGAGCATGATTTAAATTCTGGTCTGGCTATTAGTGCTCTTGCTCCAATTGATCTTGCTTTAGTTGCCCATCGTGTACATAGGCTTTTCTCCATTGTCTTACCAAATATTGCATTGACAAGGAGCTTGAACAAATCTTTCTCAAATTCGTTTTTTGCATTATTTCTAAGTGATGTATTTAAATCAATGTATTTTTTAAGCCATGGTGATTGGTTGAACTTGAGCACGCGATGAATCTTTTTAAGTTTTAAACTATTCTGAAGGCATTGTTTTAGATTTCTGTAGTGTATAATTGGTTTTATCATACAAATTTGGTATTAGTTTATTGTATTTACTTCGAGGTGGTGTTATGCTTTCCGGGAAGAAGGGTAAGTCATTGTGACTATCATGTAGATGGCTTGGATATTCCAAATCTACTTCTAGCACATACCCCTGTGACGACTCATCATCTATATCCACATCAAAGTTTTGAATTTCGCTGCTCTGTAACCATCTGAAACCACCATATGGTAGGTATTGACTCATTGCTGCACCATATAAATTTGTAGCATCTAAATACATTATGTACTTTTCTGGTTTCTGCGGATCAAAGTTAGCCACATATCGATTATTTGCTATGCCTTCTCTTTTACTGCATTGTGCCACACCGCCTCTAATGCCCTTTTTGAAGAAATTAACCATGTCAATAGCTCCAATTCGATATTTGTTTTATATAACATAGCATCCCAACTTAAAGATGGCGCTGTAACGTATTGGCAGGGGTCGAGGTGGTATTCTTTTAGACATGCCTTCCTAAAGTTTTCAAAAACATCTGCTAATAGCAGTACATCCGACTTTAGATAAAGCATGGCATAGTCACTTAAATATACTCCAAACTTCCTTGGCTCTTTCATAGTCCTCATCAGAAATGTGCTCACTTGTTAGGGTGTTGTAAAATTTATCTTTAGATGGTAGTTGATTTTCCTTGAGCTTCTGCATGTTGTCAAGGTAGGAATATGGGAAGACTCCTTTTGCGCCTCATTAATTCAAACTGTTCTGGAAAATGTTTTTTAACTTCCACAAACTGGCTTGAATCCAAAGTAGTGCTTAAATTATCCAGAGACTTTGCTAGGAATCTGAATGAATCGATGAATCTCAGATTCAGGTATATATCTTTATTTTCTTTTTTTTCAACTAGTATTGCTTTAGAGAAAGAAATATACTTTTCTTTGGTCTGGGCAATGACCGATATTCTTTCACCTTTTGTTGATAGTTCTTTAATGAACAAGTGGCAGTCGTAGTTGCTTAAATCATGGAAGAATACTGGTATGGTGTTCGAGATCCTAAAATTAATATTACATGAATTGTGTGCTGGTCCTCTGTATTTAGCTGTTAGATGGCAATGATCTCGGACCTTTTGGTTAAAAAGAGTAAATGATTTTTGACATAAATAACAATGTAGCTTCTTCGAATCTCTGTTGCTCTTCTTTTGTTAGTGGAATCATCGGTTTGACATGTTTCAGGTGATAATTATACAACTCGTGTACAACAGAATCGAGTTTTTGAACAAAAATTTTGGCTGCATCATCCCCCTCATATGTTACTAGTTTTGATAATGAGTCATCATAATTACACTTAACAAAGAACGCAAATGAATACGGCACGTGTTCTGCAACTTTGGTTGTAAAAGATTTTCCATCATATGGTTCTGCGCCTTGTATTGGCATCAACAAACTTTCAAAGTCTGCATAAATAACGAATGGGAGCGGTAGCTTTTTCTCTATATTTACAAACTTAAGGATGTTTTCGGGGAGCTGTTCACCGCACTTGTTAATTGTCAAGTCTGTACTTGGTAGTTTGTTGAAAACGTGAGTGCATTTATTTTCCTGGTGACTTGAATTTTTCCATCGTTCTAAAGAATTTTTTAATAATAATAATTCCGTTATTTTCCAAAGAATAATACACAGAAATTGCGTCAATAAAAAGTCATTATCATAAAAGACATTAAAATTAAAATTTTAAGTTATAATAAAGTTACATCTTAATCTAATTATAAATTAACATGAAGAAACTAGATTAAAGGGAGGATAAATATTCCTCGAGCGTGTAGGGAGAAATGGCAATGATATGTTTTTTTAAACATTTTTTGAAAGTATACAGACTAGAGGAATTTTATATCCATTATAAAATGCACCTTTTTGATAGAGGGCTGTGACATGTTGATCCGGTTGAAGATCATTTCTTCGCCTAGTGAAATGGTTGTGTTCTATATAGTTACCAGTGAATGTTGTGAAGTTCCGCCGAACATAGCATATGATTTCATAAATATAAACTCCAATAGCCGTAAGGACGTTTAGAGTTTTGAACGCATAGCGACACGTTTCTCCTGGTTTGATACCAGCCAGTATGCGGATGGCATATTTCTGAAGCACAAAAATTCTGTTAAAGTCTTTACATAGGCCCCAATGGATGATTCCGTACCGTAAGTGACTATGGAAATTAGCAAAGTATAGTGTTTTGACTATATAAGAACGTTTAGACATGACGGATAATGCGAAACAAGATGAAGATAACTTCTTGCTAAGTTGTTGGACATGTTCCTCTCACGTTAGATGACAGTCGACATAGAGCCCGAGTAATTTTATGGAGGTAACGAACTCTACGAATTGCCCATTTAGCGAGATGCCGTTTCCAATTCATCAATTAGATCTATTGGACGTAAAGATCATACAGGCGGTTTTATCTGCATTTATAGTTAACTCATATTAAAATAATACATAAACGTGTCCAAAAAGCAATCAAATGATGTATTAAAATATTCTTCCTGTGTAACATTAAGCCAATTTTCATTTGACAATAAATGACAAAATTCAGAGATTTTGAAATTGGGGAACTTTCGCTTACATATTTTTTCGTTGATATTTGTGAAATTGTCAACTATTATTGTTAAACATTTTGCAAAATGGTCGGAAAGAAAAGGTTTTAAAACTTTTACATCATAAGTATTAGACATATGAGAGTTAATAATAAAATTATCTAAGCAGGTACAGCTCGTACTCGTTACGCGTGTGGGCTCTTCAATGGTGGTTTTAAGTCCGCGACATCCTAGAAAATCTGTAAACTTCCGATTCTGTGGAGAATCTACAAGTAAGTTAATGTTAAAATCACCACCAATGATGATTTGCTCCGTGTCGAAACAACTAAGCAAAAGGTCAAATTTGGCTAAAAAATTATCCATTTCGGTTAAAGTGCATTGAGGTGGATGGTAAATAACAATAACAGTTACATTATAAAATGGTAGTCGGATGCCACAGCATTCGAATAATTTTGAAACACAGAATTTACACAAGTCCAATATTTCTACTTTTATTTTTTGGTTTGTATAAATTGCAACTCCTCCGTGCTCTTTTTCAGAGCGGCAGAAAGAGGAGCACAACACATATTTATCAAACGTAAAATATGGCAATTGCGTTGTTGATTGCCAGTGCTCCGAGACTAAGAAGATATCAGGCTGAGTATCGTTGAGAAACTGTTGTACTTTTTCGAATTTATTGCGTATACTTTCTAAGTTCCGGTGTATTAAAGTTAGTTTGTTTGTGGTTGAAAAAAATGATTTTGCCTAGTCTGACCTTTAGAGCTGCCCCTGGCGGACGGTAGATGGCCTCTTAGCCCAATCGAGTTAGAATTTGACCCGGACAAAATTGAAAACGGCAATTTTTCTTCGGGAATTGTTAGGGGGGGTCACTGGCAGTCTAAATTTCGATTTGTGTATGTTCAAGTCCATTGCGTCAGCCGCCATATTGAATTTAAGGGTGCATATTTATTTATTCAATAACTCGTTCATTTGCAATTTTACATGAAAAATGGTAATGACCAAAGTTGTCTGGAATTAAATTTCCTACAATTTTGGTCGTTATCACTTTTTCGCAAGGATCGATATTTTTCGACTAAGAGCCGAAAGAGGGGGTGAAATTTGAGAAAGAGATAAATTAAGAGAGAAAGATAGAATAAATTGATGAAAATGAAGAAACAAAACCAAAAAATAAAAATTCAAAGATAGAAACCAAAAATGAAAAATGAAAAACGAAAAACGAAAAAAAAAAAAAATCGAAGAATGGAAAACGAACAATGAAAAATGAAAAATGAAAAATGAAAAACGAAAAATGAAAAACCAAAAACGAAAAATGAAAAATGATAAATGAAAAATGAAAAATGAAAAACGAAAAATGAAAAACCAAAAACCAAAAATGAAAAATGAAAAACGTAAAATGAAAAATGAAAAACGAAAAATGAAAAACCAAAAACCAAAAATGAAAAATGAAAAACGTAAAATGAGAAACGAAAAATGGAAAATGAAAATCGAAAAATGAAAAACGAAAAATGAAAAACGAAAAACGATGATCAGGGAAAAGGAGGTGTAAATTAACCATTTCTCGAACTTTTAACTGAAAAAAAATAAACATTTATTGTTTCTTAAGTACACTTTTGCACCCTGCTTCATCCCCTTTAGTCCCTATGCCTCTCTTGGACGTTTAGCAGATGGCCCAGCCAAGTTTGGGTCTTCTGCTTCTTCCTCATCGACATCTTCGTCCTGAACCTCAGGAGGGTCGGTAGTGACTTCTTCCGACGGTAAATTTCCGTCATCCTCGATGCCGTCTTCCTCGAGCATGTCTCGGATTGCGACGACGTTCGAGCATGTTTCTCCGCCGCAGTTGTGGCATATAACCGAACATGCGAGTCCCGCTCTGCGACAACCACACATTTTTCCGCACGTCGTTTTGCACTTGCACGAAATTGTTTTGAGCAAAATTGTGGGTGCTGGATCGGCAGTTGTCGCGATAGGTTCCAGTCCACGGTTCGTTCTCTTCCATCCCCACTCCGTAGCAACGGCTTCATACTGCAGCCACATTTGCACCTGCAGGTACGCCCTGTATGTATGCTGTTCCGCTGCTGCCGAGGTAGGTGGAAGCGTCGCCAAATTAAATTTGCTCTTCGTGACCGATCTCGTGAAGCTCTTGAAGCGCAAATCGTTTAAAGATTTTACATTTTGATCGCCTCCAAACAACGCAACGAGGAAACATTCCCCAGCTTGAGCCAAGAAATGTTTATGAACGTTTTCCTCGCGGAACAGGCTCAGAACTTTATCTAAATTGTCATTTTTCTGTAGCGTGTTGAAGAATTTTAATTTTCCTACGTTGAATATCGAAGACGTAGTATCGCATCCGCTAAAGGCATGTAAGAACAAAATGTGTTTTGCTACAGCCTCATTATATTTGAAGCTTGCCGGTGAATATAATTGTTCCGAACTCCGTGCTCTGCTTGGTTTTTTGAAAAAAACGTTGCTCAAATGATACCCTAAGCCAGTCAGTAACACGAGGAGATCGATGTCCTCGCCGATGATTGTGACTTCGTCATAATTCGAGGCTTCTTCGATTGCCGTTCCCACGATAAAAGAATCTGCGTCTGACGGTGCCTGCTGAACAACGATACCAGAATTCTGAAAAGCTTTTTTCAAAAGTTCAATAAGCTTTGTTTTGTTCTTGTCGTTGCCTAAAAATTTTTCCTGTGTCGTGTGAGGAAACGCCATCTCCTTGACATCCATTTCAGGCGAACGGTGCTTGGCTGCGCGTCTTCTCCGTTCCCAACCCTTCAAAACGACTGTTTGGGAATCGTCAGGGTAGCCATCGAATACAACTACGACGTTCTTCTCGAAGTGTCTCTTCACATATGACACGTAGTGATCGCAGATCGTGTTGAACGTCGCATTCGTGCGAGGCCACACAACTTTGTGCAATAAAAAGCCTCCGTCAACGACATCGAGACGTTTTTCTCCCAGCACTGCAGAACGTTGTAGAGGCTGAAACGCGCTGTAAAGCGAAGACTTTGTACCTTTTCTCATTCCTTCCTCGTTGAATAAAGAAAGAGGGTACGGTGCAAGCTCATAGGCAAAATAATCGTGCAGGTCTTCGTTCGATTGTTTGGAAATACAAATTCGTTGGAAAAGTAGGAGAGGGTTTATGGGCACAGACACTTTATCGATTATAATGCTGCTGCCAACTGTTGATATCGGTAAAACTTTATCGTTTCGTTTGAATTTCACTGCATCGTAAGTTGCACCGACCATTTTGTTCATGATGTTTGCACCGATTCCTGAAGCAAGATGACAATTAATATTTTCAGTGCCGAATATTCCCGAACTGATCGACATTACTTCAGAATCCTCAGGGAACGGATTGTGGTCATCGAACCAGTGGTCAAGCTTCTCTGTATCCTGATTGTCTCTCGAGACACGAGTCGGTCTGAAATCGACGTGTTGCTCCGTTGCTTTGCCGTGTACATTGCAAAAATCTTCAATTCCTTGGCAAATATCTTGCATATGTACCGAACTCATGGTCCACTTTGCTGCCACGCTCTCATCTGCTCCCCGCTTAAACAATCCACCGTGAATTTTTGTTTCTCGATTCAGCGTTTGCTCGATCGTTTGATCGGACATGATGCCTGACCAAAATTTGTTGCTGCGCCTTATCGTGAAATATCCTTGTGTCGTAAACAGTTCGAACTCATCTGCCGGCATTTTTCCACGTAAACCTTCCATATCTTGAATATATAGGTGAGCGCTCTTCGCGTACAAAAAATGGCCGCTGGCGTGAAAAAAGGGCAGCATCCCTCGAATTGTGTCGAGATGCAGTTCCCAATTACCGGACCGTTCAGCCTCTATGAAATGTTTCATCAGCGTGACCATTCTAAAGTACTGCACCCACAATTTCGCAGTGGGTCCCTTCGCTTCGGCATGGTTGAGCGCCGCTTCGAATTTTCCGACAACTTTTTTTACCACATCGTTTTCCCCAGCTGTGAGAAGAAGAGTTCGATCTGAATTTGACAAAAGTTGTTCAAATTCATTGCTTTCGTTATCTTGAAAATCAATCATCTCCATGATGCGCTTCGCCAAGGACGCATGAACAATGTAATGAGCACGAACTGCTCTCGAATACGCATGACCCGAGAGAATCTTTACAACGCTATTTTCAGCGTAAATTATTTTTAAAAGATCCTCGAGTCCGCTGCCACTCATTACGTAGCCGATGGCCCCCAGAAATGAAATTAGAATGTGGAATCCCCCGAGGCGAACGATGATGGAACTCATTTCAGATGAAGGATCGGCGTTTGAAACGATGTCGCGAGCTTTCCAAAACAACGGCTGGTCGAATGTGACGATACACGATTTGCACTTCGAAGCCTTGCTCCTGTCAAGGGCAGAGCAGAGAGTCGTGTATATCGTGTCGTAATCGGATGGTACGCCATGAATGAATGGTAGAAACATGATTCTCGATATGGCGAAGCTTTTCAGGGCAGTTACTTCTTCCATAAACCCATTCCACCCTGGTATGCCATTGACGCAGGCCCATTTTCCGTAGAGCCACATGAAATCGCCACTGGTTGGAAGACATTTTTTAGAAATATCGCCCGTGTTCGAAAGTTCAGCAACTTTAACTTTTCGGAGACCAGCCAATTTCTCCTTTCCGTAGTACCGAATTTCTATGTGCCCTATTTGTGCAACGGCCGCAGCAGATTTTCTGGTTGAGCCTCGACTCATTTCAGTATCGGGTTGTACAGCATCGAATGGCGTTACGCATTGGATTCCTCCCATACAGTGGAAAGTGTCGTGCCCATCCAGAGTATTAATGTTAAAATCCGCATTGTCATAAACGAACTGTATGAAAGCTGTGTCTTGCACTTGGCGCTGTGGTCGCTCGATGGAAGTTGCTTCATAAATTGAAATGTCTTCATAAGTTGACGAAAATCCCAACGATGAAAGCACGTCAATCAAAAGTTTGGACCCAAATTTTCTGTACAACAAAGCGCCAACGCCGAGTTGTAATGTAGAAATGAAAGATCGCGGTCGAACGGCCGATATAATTGCATGTGCGATGGAGGTACATTTTCTTTTCCACGATTCGAACGATCCCTTTTTGGATTTTAGAATAATTTCGGAGAGTAGCACAGTGAGAGAATTGGGGATGCAGTTGTCCACGTTTTCCATGAAATTATCAGAGGGGGGGTATGTTTTCGTATCATACGGTCTTGAGCGTATGTCCTCGACGATAATGGCAGCTGCTTCACGAATTACTCTCAACCTTTCTTCTTCTGGATTGGAATTCTTTTCGTTGTACCAGGCTTGTGAGAGTATTTTGTACCCAGTGTTGCGGAAACAAATTATATTGCTGGCTCCTAATTTGTCGAAAAATAAAATTTCATTTTCGTACTTTTTCTGTAAGCGCCGCTTTATGGTTTTCACATCCGGTACAAAATCTCCTTCGATGGCTTCCTGGAGTTTCTTCAGTGTAAATTGACATTCGTCGCTATTCTGTTCAATGTAAGTATAAATATACTCCATAGCGATATTTATTTCGTCAGAGATTGGTCTCCCTTTTCCATCATTCACGATGGCATGCTGTAATTTATTGTAACAAGCCAAATGATATCGCGCACCAATAGTTGTAAGGTCATTGACATTTTCAAGGCGCGCTATTAATTCTCGTGCAAAGGCGTCGGTGCGTGAAATGCAATGATCAAAAATCGTATCTCGGATCGAATTTGCCGTAACAATTCTAACCGTTTTTCGCAATTCCGCGGGTAACTTCTTTTCAGCCAACGAATCCCAGATTGTTTCCGCACAAAGAAGGCACCGATTTTTAAAATCAAAAGTCGATGGTAGCTGCGATTCCACTGTTGACGACGTAGACGGTTGATCCGTGTCGTGGCTTCGTCGATGTTTTCCCATCAATCTTTTATCGATGTAATTCGTATAGCACGTTTCGTGCATGGTAACGGTATCCACAGATTGCAGCATTTGCTCGTGCTCTTTATTACCTCGAAGAATGCTTGTCGATAAAAGTGTCTGAACACCTCGTTTTTTCACCGTTCTCTCATTCTCTTTGCATGTAGCTTTTCCGCACACAAAACAGGTCTCCATGTTAAAAGCGGTTATAATAGTCGGAAGGAAAAAATAAATTCCCCGGCTAGCAGCACATACGTCTCCAAGGAACGTATCTGGAACAATTAATGAATACATTTTTAATGAAAAATGATTGAAAAACTCCAAAATTTCTGCAAATAAATGCAGAAAACGTAAAAAAAACGAAATAACAATAAAAATGAAATAACAATACTAATTTCAATAAAATTTGATATTAATTCTTCATTAAATATTAAAATTTAAATTGTACTAACAAAACTAACAAAACAAAAAAATGACGCGAATATATAGTAAAAGTAACAACCCATACAACGCCTGTTTACGCGGGAAAAAAAATAACAATACTAATTTAAATAAAATTTTATATTAATTCTTTATTAAATATTAAAATTTAAATTATACTAACAAAACTAACAAAACAAAAAACTAACAAAAAAATGACGCGAATATATAGTAAAAGTAACAACCGATATACAACGACGCGGGAAAGTGGCTTGTTGGGCGCGTATGTTGCAGATATTCTACTCGCGTTTAGACGCTGACGCTACAGATATTCCACTCATCTCTGCGTAATAAGACGCGTCCCCATATTTGCATCTTTTTTTTCATTACTACAAATCCAGTCCAGTCCACGAGTCCAGTAAAAAACGAATATAAAATATCAGGCTTGATGAGTTTTTTACCTTTGTTTACTGCTACTCCATCACGATACAAACGACGAAAACCGATGAAACGCCGCCGCCGCCGCCGCTTCTACGTTGAAAAACCGAGCCCACGCTTGCTTGTGTCCATAAAACTTAATTAGCGCCGGTTGCACATTCGTAGCCTTTAGCGTCTATTCACAGTTTATCCCTCATGATTTAATATAAAAGTTCATAAAATAATCGAAAACACCACCCCAATGCACGAAAAACCTGTCCAAAAACGAAATAACGAAAAAACGGTCCCAAGACGTGTGCGCAGTTTGCGTTTCAACTGGTTTCAACGGCTATACTGGGCTATACTGGTTACACAGAGTGAGCGTCGAAATTCATTGAATAAAGTCCCATACTAGAGTGGCCGTGGCGTCGCACGGTCGGTAATGACTAAACAGAGCGAAAAAATATTATTCCGAAACTCTATTTGTCATTTTGAAGCGCCCGTAGTTATTTCGAAAATCAACGTTCCTTCCTTCCTTCAAATCTAAAGAATTTGAGTAAGAATTTTATGATATTTAATTTAATTTTAAAATTTCAGATATTGAAAAAAACCCACATAGACTTTTTTTTTTCTACTAGGCCATAGAACAAAAATCCATGGTCGTTTTACTTTTGTCGTTCTTCGTTTTTCATTTTTCGCTTTCCATTATTCGTTTTCCATTTTTCGTTTTTCATTTTTCATGTCTCATTTTTAGTTTTTCATTTTTCGTTTTTCATTTTTCGATTTTCATTTTCCATTTTTCGTTTCTCATTTTACGTTTTTCATTTTTCATTTTTGGTTTTTGGTTTTTCATTTTTCATTTTTGGTTTTTGGTTTTTCATTTTTCGTTTTTCATTTTTCATTTTTCATTTTTCATTTTTCATTTTTCGTTTTTGGTTTTTCATTATTCGTTTTTCATTTTTCATTTTTCATTGTTCGTTTTCCATTTTTCGCTTTTCATTTTTCTATTTTTTTTTTTTTTTTCGTTTTTCGTTTTTCATTTTTCATTTTTGGTTTTTTCATTTTTGGTTTCTATCTTTGAATTTTTATTTTTTGGTTTTGTTTCTTCATTTTCATCAATTTATTCTATCTTTCTCTCTTAATTTATCTCTTTCTCAAATTTCACCCCCTCTTTCGGCTCTTAGTCGAAAAATATCGATCCTTGCGAAAAAGTGATAACGACCAAAATTGTAGGAAATTTAATTCCAGACAACTTTGGTCATTACCATTTTTCATGTAAAATTGCAAATGAACGAGTTATTGAATAAATAAATATGCACCCTTAAATTCAATATGGCGGCTGACGCAATGGACTTGAACATACACAAATCGAAATTTAGACTGCCAGTGACCCCCCCTAACGATTCCCGAAGAAAAATTGCCGTTTTCAATTTTGTCCGGGTTAGCCCCTTTTTTGATCTAACTCGAGTGGGCTATCTCTGTGAGTTTGGATTAGTGCTGTTAGTGTGTGAATCTTCTAGGTTATTAATTTTTCGAGGTGATTCTTGAGATGTCTTCCAAGTAGAATAAGTGTTTTCCGTTTTTTTAGTGGATTGTATCTAGGATTATCCAAGAAGCGTTTTCCTTTACGAAAATCAAATCTCTCGAAGTTTACACCCTTGGGCCAAAAGGTACACGCGCATATCGTAAAATGAGGGATCAATTCCCACCATGAATGAATTATCGGTTTTTTGATGGATTTCAAGAGCTTTCACATAAATGTCTTGGATTTCAGCGTTTGCTTTTTTTGATATGTAATTTAAGACTTTGTCTTTGGTGACGTCTTTTTTTACCCGTGAAATAAACAACTACATCATTTTCTTCTTATTTTCAACACTTTCGAATCCTTGATCATTCTCACAGTCTGTCTGGCAAGTACCAACTTGTACGTTTCGGCTGTTCTTTCTTGACTGGGCTTTCACCCCTTGTTGAGAGGAACTGGTTTGCTGACTGGCCCCAATATTTTGAGGGGATGACAACGAGCCTTTATTGCCTATATTTTTACTGTTCTTTGAATGAGGGAAACGAGAAGTTATATTTCCAGTTAGAGGTCTATTAACTGGAAAAGTAGGGATTGAATTTCCTATATTATTAAAAAATGTGGGAGTTGTTGGTGAAATTGGAGAGCTGATATGTGAAACGGGCGTCGCCGGGTTCCTCCACCTACATGCGGTAATCGTAATCCGGCAACCGAGTTCCTTCACGGTACCGAAGGGAAAGGGATTATAGGAAGATAATAACAGTCATTTTCTATTTCTAATATATATTACACTAATCGAAAAATTAATAGGTATGTAAGTACAAACTTGGTATAAAAAAAATAATATACAAAATTATACTAAATGAATATGTTTTTACTTGGTAACGGGTAAATACGCACAACAAATGTTTTTTAGAAATTGATATCTCGTTATTTTCTTAGATACGTATAGGTCTATTTCACTCTGAATGCGGTCTTGTTTTAATTTTAACTCACGACGTATTTTTTTAGGATAATTGTGAGCTGTTTTAATTTTTATGTATGTTTCAATTTGGAAATTAGTGAGGATTTCTAAAAATTTGAAAATATTGGGATGCGATTCATAAAAATGAGAATTAAACCGTGAATGAAAAGATTCACAACTATTGTTGATCGGAACATTTCGTTTGAAGCACAGGCCCATAATTCAGTAGGAAATATAGCTTCTTCACTAATGTAATTATCAACAATATAGTCGCAAAATTCGAGAATTTTTGCGTTACCACTAGGAATTTTTTCAAATAGCTCTTCAACAAAACAATCTCTTACATCATCTGGATTTAAGAACGACAAGCCAAAAAACAATTTTAAGAATTTTTTACAGCTTTATGTATAGCCAGTTCAAAATCAATAACTATTCCTTTTGGCTCAAATACTAAATTACACTCGATGCATTTTCGTTTAAGAATACTAAATAAATTAATATATGTTAAGGCTTTTTTATTAGGAAGAAGGCAGAAAGCTAGCGGGACATAATGGCCATTTTTATAACCATGAATTGTAAATAGTTGTAAAAAAAATTTGGTACAATTTTCAAAAGTTCCGTCCATAAATATTGTGTCCACAGAACACATAAAAAATAAATTTGTATAACAAGTAAAAATTATAATTTGATGAGTCTGATCTAGAGAAAGTAAAAAATCTTCTCCCTTATTTGTTTTTGGATGTAAATCTGAAATCAATAAAATATGCGTTAGATACTTACAAATAAGTTAAACTCAAAATGTGTTTGCATTACCTTGAACAACTTTAAAAACTTCTTCTTGACTTGTTGGCAAAGGCGGAAGAATTTTTCGTCGGGCAGCATACATATTCTTTCTGAAGCAGTCAATATCATTGGTATTAAGACTACCTGCAAACTCGTTGCATTTAAGTTCTGCATGTATAAGTTTTGCAACATTTTTGTCCCCTTCATGGTTATGCACTAGTAAACTTTCAATTATTTCATTGTCCTCTAAACTCCTGGAGTACACTTTAGCAGAACACGTTTGTTTTATACATCTCCACCTAACAATACCAGAAACCGCGACATGAGCTTGAAAAAACTTAAAATTTTCCACCAACAGCATTTTTTTGCCTTTTTCACTCAACATAAATTTGACTTCCATCTTTATAAATTACCACTTCAACTGAATTATTAGTAAATAATTTAAGTTTTATACAGTTCCTCCACCTACCTGTTGATGGCAATTAGGGTTTTAAAACCCCCATTAGTACAGGCCCCTGGTGGAGGAACACGGCTATGGAAATAATCCCTAGAAACACAAGATGGATTATTATCGCAGGTAAAGTGGAGGAACTCGGTGACACCGTGTGAAACAGCTAAGTAATTGTTTGCAGCGACATTCTTCGATGAGTGGACTGGATTACTAGTGAGAAGTTTTACCATGTCAGTATGATTGGGTTGTGGCTTCCTCCCCCTTCATCGGTCGACACGATGTCGAAGTTAAGGTGGATATCTTTCAAGACTGCGACGTCTATGACGTCCGGGATTCCTCGTGGGGGGTAATGAGTTGGTTCGTGAGAGCCAGTCACGAAGCAGTCCGGGTGCTCATCTATGTATTCCATTAGCCTTCTTCCTTTCGTGTTTGTTGATCGGCTGTTCCAGTTCGGGGACTTAGCGTTGAGGTCTCCGACCGCTATGGTTGGTGTGTTGGTTCCTACTATTGCGTCCAGATCTTCTTGGTGGAGATTATCATTTGGCCTGATGTAAACAGAGCTACTCTGATATCTCCTGTGCCCATCCTTACTGTGACGATTGTGGTTTCTGCTGTCCGTAGTCCATCCGGTGTTGGTGTGTGGTAGTGCTCGATTCCTTGTTTGATTATGACTGCTGTTCCTCCTGAATTTCCTCTGTGGTCCGTTCTGTAGACGTTGTATCCGGTTATCTTCAATTTATGGTTCTCGGTGATCTTAGTTTCTTGCAGAGCCATAATGTCCAAGTCTTCGCGTGTAAGCATTTCTTCCATAGCGTTCTGGTTTGGTCGGAGACCTCCAGGGTTCCATGACCCTATCCGCAGTTTTCCAGGTTTTTGGGGCTTGGTTCCCATTAAAATTCCGTTTTATTTGTTTGTGTTGATTTTTTCTTCTCTTTGCAATGTTTGTGGCATAACATTGCTAAAGAAACTGGCCATTTGCGCGAACATCTGCTGAAATTGGCTGATTTGCTTCATAAATTCAGCCACATTTGGTTGTTGGGGTTCTTGCGGTCTGATTTGCTGTTGGCTGCGTTGTTGAATTTGCGGTTGGCTTCGTTGTTGTTGCTGCGCTTTCGTTTCCGCTGGTCTAGCGAAACTCATAGTTGGCGTCACTTTTTTTGGGATTCTGGGACATCCCTTGTAGTTTGCGGGGTGTTCACCCCCGCAGTTCGCGCATGTAGCTTTTTCCGTGTTCGGCCTTTTGCAGTCGGCATCTAAAACATCCGCATCTAAAACACTTTGGGTTCACAAAGCAGTTAGATTGCGCGTGGTGAAAACCTTGACACTGGAAACATTGTGTCGGTTCTTTCTTTGGTTTCTGTTGTTCTACCGAAACAACTAACCCAGCGCATCTATTCATTTTTAGGATGTCTTCTTTTTTGCTTTTTGGTACATCTACCAAAAAGAGCGATAGGCTTTTCTTCGTATACCTAGAAGTCATATTTTGAACTCTCAGTGGTTCTAAACCTAATTCCGCTAGTTCTTCTTTTATTTCTTCTGTAGGGGTATTTCCGGAAATTCCCCTAATTACCGCTTTAAACGGTCTGTTTTCGGGTAGATCGTATTCTACCCAGTTTATATCTTTGTCTGATTTTTTCATTTCTTCTAAATATTTGCATGTGCGCCTGTAGTCGTCGATCGTCGACGGGACGATTTTTAGGCTGTAACCACCCTTAGCTAATACGGCCTGACTGATGTTAATTTTCCTCGATTTTATTCCCGCTTTCAGGGAATTCCACTTATTTGTTGATTTTAGTATAATTGGGCTTATCTTCTCGGGTTTTTCCTGAGCTGGCTTTTCTTGGGCGGGATTTTCCGCTGTTTTTTCTTCTTTTTGTTTTTCTAACTTTACTTCCTCCCTTATTGCTTTTGATCTACGTTTGTTACCGTTTGGCCTCGATCTTTTAGCTTTTATTTCAGTGAAGTCATCGTCTTCACTGGAGTTTCCTGTCGAATCTGTTAGTGTTTCCATGTTTTCTACTTTTTCGCTTGTTTTGTCTTCCTCTTCTTTTTTGCTCGCGGATTGCGAGAATCCTCCTAATTGTTGCTCAAATAATTTTCCCTCTAATTCTTTTCTGGTTTTTCGTTCTTCTTCTAACTGCGTTGTTAGACTAAGCACAGCCTCTCCCATTTTTTTCACCTCTTGCAGTAGTTCTTCCTGCATTTTCATTAACTCCTCATTCGTTTTTTCCTGTTCTCTTAGCTTTCTCTTTAGCATCTGTCTTTTCTCACTTTGGGCTTAGCGCCCTTGTCTAATTCCTCCATTAGACTTTCGTCGCTTTTTTTTGTCACTACCTGTAATCGCTTTAGTAGATTTAAAATGACTTACCTGTCTTGTAGGCGGCTAATCCTTGTTTGTTTTCACTCACTTTCACTTTTCACTACTTTCACATTCACTTTTAATTAATTGTATCTTCGCGTATGAATTTTATGCTAACTTCACTTTTGATTATTAAACTATCACTTTCTCGTTTTAACACTGCCGTATAGGCCGCGTCGTTCGCCTATTTCAACACTTTCGCCGATTCGTTTTGTGCTGCTCTTCTATAAAATAAAATAAATATAATTTATAGTTTACGGACCACGCTCGTCTCGGTTGGGTTTTTCCGTTTGTCAGCTCTAGCACAAGAAGTACGTCCGCACTGTTCAACTGCTCGGAGTCGACTTTGCCAGAGCATCCCCTCGGACACTGCTTTAAATAGTTTCTCGGGGGACAGTGTGTTTCCTGGAGGGGGGGCTGGTGAGATTGTTTTCGGTTCCCGACGCGGGTGGCGGTGGAGGGGAAGATAGGTCCGGCATAGACCGATCTCTTCCCTGGGCACATGCTGGTGGGGGTCCGGGTGGGAGCGGTATGTCGGCCACATTTTGGGGGCCCATATTGTTAACACTCCTCGCTTCATTCAATGGGGGGGAAGGTCTCTGACGGGTTATCAATATGGGGCGGGTGGGTTTGCGAACTGGAGGTCCAGTTGAGGGTCGGGCTGGCGGCCTCCGTAGACACGGAGCTCGTTGTCGTGTCCCGGGTTTATTATTTTTTTGGGCGGGGCACTGCCTCTGGGGGGTTCTCCGGGTAATCTCGGCATTTTCCTGAAATTTAACGGACAGAAGTGTTACGGGGCCATGAGATCATTGACATGTGCGGCGTAGATCTTTGATATGTATGCGCTTACCGGTTTGGCTTTTTAGATTATACACGACTGGAGATATAACGCGGGTAACGGTATACGGACCGGATTATATCGGAGCGAGTTTCGCGGCGAACCCTTTTTCGGCGGACGATAGGTGATGTTCCTGTTTCAACACTTAGGTTATAATGTCTGCTGATAAGGTCCATGACCCTATTTTTATTTCCCATCCTAGATTTTTTAGCTGATTCCTATATAATCAATAATCCCTTATTTTCTTAATTCAACCCTTAATTTTTATGCTAATTTAAATGTTTTTTGTTTTACTCAAATAACCGTTCTCTACACTATTTGAGAACTGTTACTTGAGAATTGTTAATTTGGTTTATCATACTTTATACTTGTATGATTTTCGTAAAATGAAATTCCCAAAGTTGTCTGCTGCGAATTCGGCATCCTATACTAGCTATACCTATGAAACAAACGTATTAATTCCCCGACATCTTCCAATGTCTCGTGCAATGGCCTGTGTGTCTGTTAAAATAAAAAATATTCTTTTTCTCCAACTTTCAGCATCCTTTTCTTTGTTGGAACTGCTTTGCCTGTAAGGAGAAAAATGAAAACCATACTAATTTCCTAAGTAACATTCACTATGACATGTAGTTTGACTTAGTGACCACGTGTGGGTTGACACCTCCAGTGGCGTCGTCTACATTTATTATGATACATAAAAAAATGTAACATTAAATAGAAAAATAAGGAAGAATTGTGCAATGACACCCAGTGGTGTCCTTTATAAAATATACATTAAAAAATGTAAAATAAAATAACTCTAAAAGAAATTGTATGTTGATACCAGAATGGCATCCTTCTCGTGCCTTTTTTTGTAAATTTACAAAAGTTAAAATGTAATTTTTCACGAATTAAAATCTAAATTCAAGGAGGGAGAGGAAGAAAAATTAAAATTTTTAAGCCCATAAAATGCTATACGAATTCTTTCGTAAGAAAACACAAAAAAAAATCCTTTAATATGTATTACTACATTACTTAACCCTTTGTTTGAAGGATGCGGTCCCTGTGTATGGTACTGAAAGTTATAAGAATATGTTGTTTGAAGACGGGGATGCTCTGTGTCCATTTTGGAGGACCAAGTATATTATTGAAAAGGTAGAGAATTGTCTGTCAGAGACATTTTAGAATAATTCCGGGTCTCGGTATGATCTAGTGACGGGGAAAACCCCTGTAGAAAAATTTGATTTCAATGCTTACATTGAATACATTGCTGAACTGTTGTCCGAGGGAGATAGCATCAGTTTAGTGTGGTTTGTGGCGGAAGCCAGAGGAAGGCCAGATGTTGGAGCGCCTGAAAAAGGCTGTATGAACTTCAATAAGATCAGTGAATAGCTGAAAGGCCAGGTACGGTAAAATATATTTTAATAATTCTAGCATGTGCCCAGAAGGGAACCGCACCCTTCCTTAAGCCGCATTCGTGTCGAAAATTATTCTCCACATCCGGTGGGAACCATCTCGGGAAAACCGCGTTTGGGGGACTTTTACCCCGCACGGTGGTAACTGACCCGTGAGAACCTATTCTTTAAAGCCCGGTTCCCAGAGCTTCAGATGTGGTGACATCTTTTATCCTTCTGCATCCTCACAAATCTCGTTTTCGAGGTCATCTTCATCGTCTCTATTGGACTCTTCAATTTCTTCTTTACTCGTAATTTGTTTCATTTTTCCATTTCTGTCATCTCTGACAGTTCTTGTGTAACTCGGGGCGCTTGCAAGACGATCTCTGATCCTTGTAGATCTTCTGATTACAGGGGGTGGTCGAAGCATATTTCCTACACTGTTTGTTCGCTTTCTTTGTGTTTTCTGTTTTTCTGTGTTGCTGTATTGGTTTCATTGGGCCATATAGGTAATAAAGCTGCGGTTGCTAGATCAACTTCTTGGTTTTCTTCTGCTACTTCTTGTATTTTTTCCTCAATTTATTCTACTTGTGTTATTAATTCATCTTTTTCTTTACCATAATATTTTTTAATTCTGTTTATGTGTACAATTTGGGATGATTTCCCTTCTACTGAAGTTACTCTGTATATCATCGGTCCTATTCTTTCCGCGATTTTAAATGGTCCGGTCCAGAGTCTTTGTAATTTCATTGAAATTCCTATTTTCATTTTTAGGTCTAGCACGTATACTAGATCTCCTTCTGTAAATTCCCATTCGTCCTCCTGACGTAACTTTGGCGTGGTCTGTTTCACCATTTTTTTATTCCTTTTTGACACAGCTTTTTTTCATAAAATCCTCCACTTTTTGGAGCCAATCCATCCATACTTCGGAGTTTCTCTGTATACTACAACTATTTATAGCTTCCTTTTGTTTCTATTTTCCTTTTGTGCTACTAATATTTTCTGCATTTATTTTATGCGTTACCCTTTTTCTTTACAAATGACTACTAATAATTTCTTACCGGTTTATGTAGACGGACGTGGTTAATAGTGTTCCTTAAACATCGATGGTACAAACTATCGATATAATTGTAAAAAATATCGATACTATCGGGTGTCGAGTAATTTCTAAAATAAAAAAATTTCGTGCAATTTGAACACCTCGATATTTGATTTATAAATAATATATTGATTGCTCTTGCTGTGGTACATCCAAACAAAAAGTAAAAACAAAACAATGTAAAATTCTTTTTTTTAACGATATTAGGACAGTAAATTAAAAAAAGATAATTTTGTTAAAAAAATCGATAATTTTGTTTTATAAATAAAAGTTGGTTGAGGGTTTTATCTTTAAGTCTATTTCTCCTTTCGTTTTGTATGAGTACAGCTTTAGAAAAAATCCTTTCAGAAGGAACAGAAGTGGCGGGTATGCACAAATATTTAATTGCTACATTTTTTAGCAAGTTGGTAGATTCCTCCCAGTACTTTAAAGGGCACTCTGTAATTTGTATGTTTGTTTTTTCCAAATATTGATGAATATCAATAATTGCATCAGATGTTACATTTGTTGTTTTTGGAAGTTCTAAATAGCCAAATAAAGCATCCACCTTTTCTGCTTTACAACTTTTGCTGGCAATAATGTTTGAGTGAGAGCTGCTGATGTAGAAGGTTGAGGTTCGGATTGAGAAGATTCTTCCACTGGTGGTTTAGAAGTGATAAATTTAAGGTATGCAGTATATTCATTTTGCAGTATTTGTACTGCGCGCCGTGAATCGTCATCTGTCTTAAATCCAAGTTTTTTAAACCTTGGAACCAGAATTGTTGAGAGAATAGTTGGTCTTCTGTGTTCATACGGTTTCAAGCGGTTATTTATGGACTGTATGATATCTTTGAATAATTGTATTCCGATAAGAGTTACCAATTTGGGTTCAATATTGGTAAAACTTATCATCATACCACGAATAATAGGTATGACCAGAGATAATGTCACATACTCTTCACCTGACATTTTTTGGGTTGCCAGTTCGATAGGCTCTAATAATTTAATTATTTCTTCTAATGCAGAATTGTCATCAGCGTTCAAGCATTCTGGAGCTTTCGAACATTGACCCATTGCAACAATTAGTTCATTTCTAATATTTACAATTCTCTGCATCATATAGTAGGTACTGTTCCATCTAGTGCTCACTTCTTGAACTAACTTTAGTTCAGGCCTTCTATTTTCTCGCTGAATGTTTCTTAACGTATCGGATGCTAAAGTGCTAGACCGAAAAAACGTAGCGATCTTCCTGCCTGGAACAATCGATTACAAAAAGAGCGTGCTCTTTGAATTTGGTGTAATTTAAAAGCGAACGTCTTTCCAAACTATTCGAATAACTAGGATAGAATTGGGTATAGTTGTAGTGAGCAGTAGTATAATCGTTTTTACCGAAATCCAACTGTAATCTTTCGTTGGGCCAATATTCTCCGTTCAACGTTAATCGAATGCTGGAAATATCAACATGATCAAAGATCGTTGGATCAGCTTGTATTTTATTACGTTTATCTGTTTGGAAGCAAACGATAACAAAGCGGGGTCGTTCCACGGTTGCGCTCGTTTTCACAGACCAAATTTCTCGTTTGGACCCAGTCGTAATCGTTGGAAGCTCGTTCAGTTCCCATTTTCTAAACGGAATGTATATAGGTTTGTTATTTTTAATCGGTTCCATTAGCTTAATTTTAATCAAATCATTAGGAAAGATGTGTTTGACTCTTAACTCCATGCTATTAATGGTTATCGATACTGTTGTACTAGTTGTACCAGATGCGTTAGTAACTTCATCCACAATGATACAATCTTTATCACTACGTGCTCGAACCATTCGAAATGTTTGCCTTCCATATACTACGGTTGTGTAATCGTTGAAAACGTTAAAGATATGTTTAAGTGGCATCAATAAAGTAAATGTTTTAGTGGTGGCATCAAAAAACGGTTTGTCTGGATAATTCCATCCTCCGGTGCTCATAGATCTTGAGTGTTCAGTCATAGCAAGCGAAAGCTCGGATGGCACTGACGATTCCCGGATCTCGAACCACTTCACACTTCAATTTCCCTCGAATTTTGACTATAGGAACAGGTGTCGAATAAGAAAGCTCCACAATTGGGGGCCAAGTTAACCGTACCACCTCCATTAACGTCCAATTTTCCCCTGATCTCTAGAAGGGTTTCGTGAATGGCGAAGAATGCGTCAGATTGGTTGATTACAAATTCAATAACATCACTGTTATTGAAGGACTTGACGTATGGAGTATAAGTTCTAAATTCTTCTTTTCTTATAGTTTCATCGAATTTTGGTCTTTTATACAAATCGAAGCCGGGGATGATCCCATTATCTATCATTTGATGTTTACTATTAGCCATGTTTAACTTTTAAACCAATCGATTGGAGAAACAATCTGTCGGCTAAAGAAAGCACTCGTCGCTTAGAAGATCTTGACGATACTGGAGGCAATTTAGAAAGATGTGATCTTTTATTATATGATTCTATAACCAATCCCATTTATAGTTCGCTTAAAATCAATTCAAGTGTACTAAGCTCTCCACGAAAATTCACTGGTCGTCGTTCTTGATCTAACATCAAAACTGTTATATTAGTTATTTCACTCGTCTTAGTAACGGGTAAAAATAAGAGATTATTTGGTTTTTCAATGATTTGGAAACCGGGATCGACGCTAATTACAAATTGGTATATCGTATGAGTAGGAGTGCTTCCGTAGAAAGCCCCTTCGGTAATGTTACTCTCAAAGTGAATGCTGGTTACTTTTATAATGTTTATGGGTTTATCTGAAGTGTGTACTCGTCCGGGCTCAAGTACTCTCTTGGAAAATCCCAAGATATCACCAAGACTATCGTTTGGGATAAAACTGATTGCGTGATTTTGACTATAAATTTCTGTTTTGAGTGTATTATTGTTGGGTTTCAATGTAAACCCTTGGTCGATAACGCTATTTGTTTGAAGCGATAATTGATTTTGAATGGAATCTTCAATATCGTTTATTTCGTAACATCCGCTAGGAATCTCAAAGCTTTTTAATTTCTTACGATCGTTGTTTTCGTAGTAGTAAAATTTTTCACCATCAATATTCGGGATAGAATTGTATGAATGGAACGCTTGTAACGCCAAAACGTAATTCTTATTCGGGTCTAGTTTGATTGGAATTTGTGGAGTAAACGTAAACTCGTTATGAGTACTCGTTAGAGTCAGCAGCAGAACCCTAACTGATATATGACTGAGCTGGGTAAATACTTTTATAGGTACAAGGAAAAACACACACGCATATATATAAAAAAGTGACCGCTTTTTTCTACAATTTGTTAAGTAATAATTACAAGCATAACAATGTGATTGTGAATCGACGGGCCCATCGATATGAGTTAGTGCGTCTGGTCTATTGTAATGAACGAAGCATGGCAGACGAATTTGTAGATTGAAATTTGTGCGATATTCTTGTGGTAACTTGTGCCAAATTTCCAACAGTTCCCATGGACGAATGCGCTCAATCAAAATATCCAAAGGAAACGTTTTTAGTTCTTCTTTAGAAAATTCTAGTAATGTCTTTTTACCAAGTAGAAATGATAGAAGGGATTCCATCATGTAAAAATTCCAAACAAAGATGTCCACAATTAATTTGGTTATAATTTTGATATTGTTTGTTGTTGTAGAAAATTTTTATATCTTTTACTCCTCCCAAATAACGAACGAGTTCCTTCGGAGGCTTCAGATTACCAAATGAATCGAAATACTCAACAACATCATTAATCTTTCTATACGCTACCCAATGAGTGCCATTGTTTTTTGACACATCCAAATTTAAGATGGCGGATTCTCGTTGGCGAGGACCGTTTGAAGGTAAAGTGTCTCGCATAAAAACACCTCTAAAATTCGGTACTTTAAGTTTTTTGGCGTACTTTATCAACTCTTTATCGTAAAGAGGTCTATTGGGTAGCTTTATTGCTAGTTTTTTGGTTTAAGTAATAGCCCGAATCCCCCTTTTGGAAATTTTCTCAAATATAATCCTGAGCCTTTAGCTCCGATCGCTTCCATTGCTTTATTATGCCGAAAGTCTTCTTCCAACTTCTGTTTGGCATTCTTGGCATCGATGACCGTTTTTGCGATGGCTGCCGACCCTCCTGACAATGCGCCAAGGGCGCTTAGACCAGCAAACAGCGGAATTAACGGTAAGAAACCTCCGGATTTAATTGGTATTATTCGAGGTACTCGTATGCGCTTTTTACCTCCCGCCTTCTTCACAGCCATTCTTGCTGCTTTCAAAGCACATGCTGAAGATTTCTTTAGAGTCATACCTGAACCTGATTTTTTCATACTCTTCCTAATCGCCGATATAATGTTGCCGATGAAGGAAACCCGATTTAAACCCATACCAAGTCTACGTTTGGCTTTCATTCCGCCTGTAACGACTAAAGCTGCTGTTTTCTCCCCAAATGAGGCGTCTCCGGACCGAAAGCGTTCCCAAGCTTTATTTTGGAGAATCAAATCTGCTTTGTGGCGATCCTCCAAAGACTTGTGTTGTGAGTATGCAATATCGTGTTCTTTGCAGGGTGCGTCCAACGGATTAATACCCGGATCTCCACGAGCTAATCGCTTTAGAAGTTTTGTTCCTGGACCACAGTACTGATATCCGCTTTGAATGTGCAATTCAAAAGGGAGCTTATTTATAAGAGTATTTAAAACACCTTCTCCCTGATACGTTAACATTAGAAATGATTTCCCCTCGTTTTCCACACTCCTATATATAATCATGAATAGGATTGAAATTTATCATACTTACAATGAAAGTAGTTCAGCAAACACAGACGCTACCAATCGATAATTTTGACTTTATGAATGCTAAGAAAGGTAAACAGGCGAAGAAATCACTAAAGCCTTTACCGATATTCTCGCACATACTAAACAGACTCCGAAAAATCTTCAGACCGATCAGGGTACTGAATTTTTCAATGCAAAATTTCAAAAATTAATGAATCAACATGCAATTAATCATTATAATACGTTTAGCGTAAAAAAAGCTGCCATAGCCGAAAGAGTGATTAGAACGTTGAAAGCTAAATTATATAAATACTTTAGTTTATATGGTACGTACAAGTGGATTGACGTATTGCAAAAATTCACCGAAGAATATAACAATACCAAACACAGTAAAACGAAATACAAACCTTCACAAGTCAATAAGTCCAACGAAAAAGAAATTTTACGTAGGGGTTACACACACCTAAAAATAGCAGGTCCTCGAAAATTAAAAGTCGGTGATATTGTTCGCATCAGTAAGGCTAAACACCTTTTCGAAAAAGGGTATACACCCAATTGGACTACAGAACTTTTTAAAATTATCAAGGTTAAAATAACCAATCCAGTGTCATATTTACTCGAAGATATGTTTGGTGATCCAATCAAGGGCGCTTTTTATGAGGAAGAATTACAAAAAACAGTTAATCCAGACATCTATCTGGTGGAAAAGGTATTGAAACGTAAAGATGGAAAAATGTACGTTAAATGGCTTGGTTTCAATAAAAAACACAACAATTGGATAAAAAACGACAATTTAGTATAGAATCTTATGGAAAACACGAACAAATTTCCTCAATTTGGGGGCCTTTTTCTTTAATCTCGTTAAAATCAATAACTTTTTAAGAGCTTGTGGAGGGAGAAGTGTAAAAATATCCCAAGGTATTTTCCTTTATTCTTAGTTAACTTGGTGATGATGATGGATTCAGAAGTAGAAAGTTATTGTGAAAGTGGAGACGAAAGTGGATACTACGGTAGTGAGTTTTCAATTTCTATAACATCAGAATCTGAAGTTGGGGGCGATACAAATAAAAACTATTCACGAGATCTTGATCAAGTTCTCCAATTTTACGAGACTGCAGCCAAAAATGAACAATATTACCTATTAATGACAGCATTTCAACTTGGAGGCTATGAAATCAAATGTGGACTAAGCCCTGCAAGATCGTTCTGTCCAGCAATCATTATTTCCCAACAATGCAAACCAAACAAAATATCTTTTGATGTTCACGAGTGGAAAACCTTTATTATAATGATAAACAGTCAAATCAACAAATTTTTTAGTGAAGACCTACCCACTCTTCCTGACGAGTATGATCCTGTAGAGCTACCATGCGGAGATTTTACCACCATCAGCAAACTAGTTTATGATAATACAAGACTTCTGCTTATCAAGAAACATGGAGTTGAATTCTATTTTAATGAAGATGAAATCAAACAAATACTTGAAATTGATTACAAATTACTACGCTATAGAGTGGATTATTTAAAAGAATTGGATTTCAACTCGTATTATTATAATATTTTAAATTTAATTAAGTATAATAACCTAGATCCTTCTAGTTTATTACCTGCTATTTATATAGTGTGCGACTTATCATCTAAGTCTAGTACGTTGAGTATTGCTCTTAGACAATATTTATATTATTATAAAACCAAAATTGTAGATGATTTAAATAAAGTTTGAGAATTATTTTTTTTTTTTTATCATATATGTAACATCTCCATATTCATATTTATTTAAATTAAATACAAAGTATATTACATAAACTATATGCTCCCCCGACACCTGTTTGCTTGGCGGACAACACCACCAACAACAGAAGGAGCAACAAGCATCAAACTAATATATAATAAAAAACGACAACAACATCATCATGTTAGTCTGAAAAAAATCTCATAATTTTTTTTTCATGTAAATCAACATCAGTCGTATCTATCTTTTAAAGTAAATAGTACTTTTTTAAAACATAATTGACACCAATATGACTTAGCTCTATAAAGAGTGTATAATTGGTCTGAAGTGGATACTTCATGATGATTTACACTTTTTCCTTTAAGTTTTTTGTTTATTTCTTTAAATGTTTTTCTTAGATGCAGAAAACACGGTTTACATATTACAAGATTATATTTTGAAATTTTGAAATATTCAACCCAAATACAATAAAAATCATGATGTGAAAATATTTCTAACTCATCATATGTGATTAACGCATTTCTAAGTTCCAAGGAATCAATTTGATTTTCATATTCTAAATCGTTTAGAACAAGTTCATTATAGTCGGAATTTGCGGCTTCATTTTTTATTTGAGCCCAATTATAACTACTGTAATTTTCTAACACTCTTTCTACTAAAACCCATGGTACGTGTAACATTGAATAGAATCTAATAAATAACTCAATATTTACCTCTTTACATAGAGTTTTAGTACAAAGCTGCTGCAGACTTAACATGTTTTCGTTGTTGATGATGGATGTTGTTGTTGTCGTATGTGAAATTTATAACCTAAAATAATAATAATAATTACACATCTAAAATGGCATAGTGTCCCCAAGGAAGAGTATTGTGAGAACCCTGGATTAAATAACGTTTATCATCGCTAGGGTTTAAGGCAATTTTAGTTTGCTCAATGCTGTATACATTATGTAATAAAATTTTGATAAACACTCTAAATAATCATTAAACTGAATTTTCCGTTTTACCACATTTGATTTCACTCCTTTAGCTTTTTTTACAATCTTCTCCCCATCTACTTTATATGTATATTGTTTAGAACGTAAACCCACAAAATGGGTCATTATACTTGAATTGTTCTCATCTTTCATAAGTCCCGGTACTTTTTTATTGACTAAAGGAATATTCCAGCAATTATCTGAAGGATATTCGCTGGTATCAAATCTATGTATATCGGATTTCATTACATCCTCATACACATCGTTGCATTCAATTTCATAAACCAAACTATCTGTATCGGTGTATAGGAGTTTACATTTTTCTACGGGAAATTTTTTCAACATGTAATTATAATGAAATTCATAAACGCAAGTTTTTGAAATATCTAATATTGCCATTCCGATGTACAAAGGTTTGTTAAATATTATCTTTGTTTTCTTAAGCTCGATGGCTATAAGATTATCATCAAAAATTGAGCGGCTATGAAATGTAGGACTAGAAATAAAATTTTTTGCACCCATACGACCATTCCACCCTCTACAAAGGCGTACGATCCTATGTTTTCGAAGATTCTCAATTGTCTTGCCAAACACAGCGTTATTCATTAGTTTATACAAGTTTTTTTCAAATTCGTTCTCGGCTTTACATCTCATATCAGTATTGAGATCGATATAAGATTTTAACCAAGAGGATTGTTTAAATTGTATTACGCGGTGAACTTTAGTTAAAACAAGTCCTTGTTCCAGGGCTTGTTTTAGATTTCTATAATGAATAATGTATCGTTCTTTTTTATGAAGAGTAGTTAACAATTTTCTAAATTTTGAATTGGGAGGTTTTGCATGAACAGCACAGAAGGGTAAGTCTTTATGAAGATCGTGAATGTTCTCAGGATAGTCAAGATCCACCTCCAAGATATACCCTTCCACCGCATCATCTGGGATTGATAATACATTCATTGGTTCGACATGTTTTAGAGTTGAGGAAACCATTCTAGCGATTTCCTCAATTTCATTTGCAAACCATGACATACACCCAGCCCCCCTGTTACTTTTATAAAATGATAAATTATTATCGTAGGTACATTTAAAGTATGCACTGCACTGTATGCTTTATGTTTTTGATACCGATTACTGAACGATTTTGAACCAAGCTTTCTTTTAGATTGATCATCATTGAACGGTTCAAGTAAAGATTCAAAATCAGCATAAATAATGAATGGAACTTTTTCTTGGTTAACAAAATTTTTAAATTGAATATGCAAATCTTTGGGAAAATCAATTTGACACTCATCTATTTTTTCGCAATACATAATATGGTTATTTAATTTTTCCGCAGAATAAAAATAATTTAAACATCTATCACAAAGAAACGTTTGAGATTTATGATTAGAAATTTGATTGGAAACAAGTCTAGATAAATTTTTTATCCAACAATAATGATATTTAATTTCCTCATCCTCCTCTCTCCCGTTTACTGAATCATTATCTGGTTCATAATCGTTCGGTTTAGGATAATATTTACTCTGAACAATCAGTAGATTGACATGTTTTTCGCGTTTGCATTTCGTTAATCGTACTGGACAAACAGAAAATTTCGATTTCTTATCCATTTCCAAGCCAAAAACATTAACAGAAATTGTTTCATTATTTTTTTCAAATGTACTAATATCTTTTACGTGTAAGGGAAAAGTAAGCCCCTTTAAATTTAATACTTGTGAATAATGGGGATAATTACTTACACGATCTACATTCTTCTCGATCGGGTACAAAGCAGAGACAATAGCCCACGCGAAACAAGCCTCATCTGTGTTTTGTAAATTAATACATGCTTTCTTTTTTAAAATTTGATTAGGAAGTTTAATGAATGTGGAGCCCCCCGTACCAATTTCCAATTTATTAATGTTTACTTCTAATGAAATAATTTCTGTTAATGCCCATCCCGATTTTTCTACCGAGAATTCAGAAAGTTTGGTTAAAATATTTTGTTTTACGTAAATTTCATACCAATTTTCCAAATTTGTTCCTCTATCAATAATTTCATTTTTAGTGTTAAAATATTTCGTGTCAGTAACGGTGCTTGTATTATCTTCCCCACCTGATTTTTTTATAAATTCCCCACAAAAACAAGTGTTAACTTTTAACATTTGAAACTTTTTTAAAATATTTTTTATTCTAATTTTAAATAGAGAAAAAGCATCGTTTAAAAATTGCTCAACATCTTTATGTTTTTTATTAATAATTACCCCAGTACGAATTCTGCTATCAAAAATTGAAACAAGATCTTCCCATTTAACCCCTTTTCGTTTATTTCTATTGCTATTAAGACCCTCACCAGCAAATTGTAAATTTCGAATTAGTATTTGAAATCTTTTAAGATGCCCCAAATTGGTTTGAAGTTTCCGTAATGTTCCTACAGACAAATCTCCCCCTTTAATAGCCGAGTTAATCAATTTAATGTGGCTTTTAATCTTTTTAATCCAGAGTTCTAATTCCCGAGGGTTCCATTGCGCTTTTTTTACAAGTAAGATATTTTCAACTTTTTTAAATTTTTTAATGATTTCATCACTTAATTTTGTTATATTTTCATCTAAATTCATAATTTTTCAAAGTTGAAAATATCTTACTTATAAGAAATATAAACTTAAAATTTAACAAAAATTTAAAACTTACAAATTTTATGTTTCAATGATCTCGAAGGATGCTGCTGGGTTCGGCTTTCCGATCTCCTTCAACCCTCTAAATACTAGTCCGTATTTTCGATCTCTGAAATTGGCTAGATGGGGCTTGTAGAATGCGTACGCCCGTTTGGGAAGAAATACAACAGCCTCCTCCAACTCGAGCAAAATAGTTTCTCCAAATTTCGTTGGTACCGCCTTTCCCACGAGGATTGGATAAGGGTGATCCAGTTTTAGATCCGCTAGCTTTATTATCGGCTTGTTTTCTTTCTCTGCGATTAAAGAAACTTCATTAAGTTTTGTTAAGTCCATCTGCAAGTAAATAATAACCTTCATGTAGGTTAAAACAATACCATTAAAATAAATAAAAACTTACTTTTATTATTTTGCTGGGAAACGGTTTTGAAAAATACGGGTTGCAGCAGATCCAGCAGAAGTTGAGAGTTGATCTTGTTCGGACGTTCAACCGAAGAGAAGTTGATGTTATTATTTTGATGGGAAACGGTTTTGAAAATACGGACTGCAGCAGATCCAGCAGAAGTTGAGGGTTGATCTTGATCGGACGTTCAACCGAAGAGAAGTTAATGTTGAGGTTTACTTCCTATTTAACAAATAGAAAATGCCACAAATTAAGAAAGTTTTATAAAAATATCCTTACTTTTATTATTTCTCAAAACTGAGACTGTGACTATCTCAGAAATACAACCAACAGAGGTAAGCAGAAGTTGGTAGATAAGTTAACTAGCTGCTTATTTAATAAGCAAAAAAAAAATCAAAAAATTGGCAGTTTTTATAAAAAATATACTTACTTTTTGTTAAGTCACAAAACTCACTCACAGGTAGTAGCACAAGGTAGTAGTAGTTGTTGAGCTGGTTTAACACAAACTGAATATTTTCTGCTACGCTTTGAGTTTTATACTGCTGCTCCACGCCGTAAAAACGTGCTTGGTACGATTGACGCAAACAACAATTTCTTGTCCATTCCTGCTCGTGAGATACAATAACAATCTCGAGGTCACATTAAGTGGAATTAAGTAAAAACATTTATAATCTTATCCTGTTCTCAATTTGCATAATAATCAAATAAACATTTTTTATCTTTTTCATCTTGCATCATAAATATAAATTTTTAGGTCATAAAAGGTCAGAATAAACATTTATAATCTTATCCTGTTCTCAATTTGCATAATAATCAAATAAACATTTGTAATCCTTTTCAGCTTACACCATAAATAGAAATCTTAGGTCGCAATAGGTCAGCTATCTCATAAAAATGTATGTTTATGTGATATGTGTTTTTACCAAGAAACGCTTGGTTATTCGTTATTATACGTATTATTTTTTCTTTAAAAACAATTTGAATAATAAAAATTCCTCATTATTATGCAAAATGCTGTTGGGAGTACACGTTTTATTTTTATGTATAACGACTAGCGTTATTGCACTAAACGAAACCGAGTTCTTACTTTTTTTAAAAGAATATGGTTATGTTAATAGTACTAATAATATTATTGATTTAGACACAGTTATTAGGGATTTTCAAGAAAGGTACAATTTACCCGTTGATGGACGACTAAACAACAAAACTCAAGAAGTTCTTAATAGACCTAGGTGTGCTTACCCCGAAAACAATTATAGAGTTCAATCTCAGTGGGGTAAATCGGATATTTATTGGTATTTTCCGCGTGCAAATGGCACGGTACGTGCTATCGTTAAAAAGGCTTTTGATATGTGGCAAAATGTGTCTATTTTAAATTTTACCGAAACTCGAAACCCTTCTCTTATAAAACCAGATATTACAATTTCTTTTGGACGTAGAACTCATCGATTTCGAGCCGATTGTCAGGGATCAAGAGTATGTTCTCAGGCTTTTGATGGCCCCGGAAAAATACTAGCTCATGGATATTTTCCTCAGATGGATAATAGATGTATTGAACTTCATATCGATAGTGAAGAGAATTGGGATTTTTACGAGGGTGGGGATACAAATTTCTTAATGGTTATTGCCCATGAAGTGGGCCACAATTTAGGGCTGGATCATAGCGATAGCGAAAATGCTATCATGTATCCTTGGTACCAAGGAATTACCCAACTACCAAGCTCTGATGATATATTAGGGGTGGAAGCTCTTTATGGTAGAAAATATCGTTATGCTCCAATTCCTCCTGAAGTAACTTCTTCAGCAACAACATCGTCATCAACTAGTACTACTACATTCAAACCTACCATTGAAGAACCTCAACACATAAATTTGTGTACAATTAAAATACCCGATTTCATGTTTCTCGCTTCGGGTTCAAAATTTCCCAATTACAAATTATATATTGGTTATAATCAACTCTTGTGGAAGCTGGATTTAAACGATATGCGTATACCAAGAGCAGAATTGTTAATTGATTATATTCCCCAGCAAATAAGAAATTCTACAATTTCTCACATATACCAAAATTCAGCGGGACATCTGGTAGCACTTACCGAAAGAGGAGAATCGATAGAAGCTTCCTTTCCTGATTTAAACTTTCTCAAATACAATAATTTACGTACGCCTACAAACAGCCACATAGATACAATTTTCCAAACAAATAGCGGAAAAACTTTTGTGTTTTATGATGGGACCCGCTTTATTGAATTATCCGGAAATTATGTATCAGATCGAGGAGAAATTAAAGATATTTTTCCAGGTCTACCTTCACAAATAACTTCGGCATTCCGATATACGGATGGATACATTTATTTCTTTCAAAATACCACGTTTTACAAATTCAGCGAATACACAAACAAGATCATCGAGGCTGGACAATTCAATTGGAATTTATTTGGTATACCTTGTCCTGATGACGGAATGTTAAATCAATTACGAAACATGTTATCAAAAATTATTGTATTATATGAATAAAAAACTACTTTTAGCAATACAATTTATATTGAACAACACTCAATCTACTCACTCACACCCCCCACTCCCCCCACCCCCAACAATGCCGCCGGCACAGTCAATTAGCTACGGCCGACCACACTGCACATGATTTTTCTTTACGTTTCTATTCCTCACAGCGACTATATTACATTGCCGTTTGTCCGATTCAAATCGATACAATAACAAGTTAAACGCTACGGTCCATCGGGCAACCTCTCTGCGCATGATTTTCCTTTACGTACCTAATCTTCATCCCATCTATATTACAATGCAGTTTGTCACATTCAAATCAGACCAATAACAACGAAGTTAGACTCTACGGTCCTTCTGGCAACGTCTCTGCGCATGATTTTTCTTTACCTATCCAATCTTCAACCCCTCTATTCTACAATGCCGTTTGTCCCATTCAGATCGCACCCATAACAACGAAGATACCCCTCACTACCCCTTGATGAAAAACTACCACTTTGAGCCAGAATCCGCATACCCCTACTACTAATCAGACGTAATTAAATTGGAAAATAATAAATAGATTATAGATAAATTAAAAATAGTAATTTTTGTTACAAATAAAATCGGAAATTAGTAACTTCGTTACAGTATTTGAGAAGGGTGAAAAATATCTGAGTCACCCCCTTCATCCGAATCAAAAGCTTGGCTATCGATAATCCCTTCAAGAAGGTCAAACGCTGCATCTGAATCCATTTCAAGATTTATATTCTTTTTCTCCATGTCAAATATACTGGAACAAAAATAAAGATAATGAGAACCATTGGCGCCTATACTATAATCCCGTTTAAGGCTACAACATCGAAGCGCAAAATATTTACGTATTATATTTTAGCAAATCTAAATGGTTATATGTTTCTATACTTACCATATAAAACTTACAAAAAACTATCACTATTTCCTAAGAAACTTATTATTTTCAACGTAGTTGGTTAACGTTCTCTGGTCAAATTTTAGCCCGCTTACGTAGTATCTCGAGTCAAACTAGCAAGTGGGTAAATTTATGAGCAGTATCCGTCTCTGCATGCATCTCTCACGCATCTGGCTAAATTTTAACCGTCTGCGCGCTTGGGAACTATTTTATTTTCAACCGGTTAAAATATTAGCCAGTATCCTATAAAGGATTAAATCTAACGATGGAAGATATGTGTTCTGTCTAAAATTAATAACACAAGTGTTATTATCTTCTTCTATTTTTTTATTAAGAATTATTTGGTAGCTTCCTCTTGTTAATTTCCTTTCATTATTAATAATATTCCCCAATTCTTCATTTGACAAAGTAAAGTGCCCTTCTGTAAAATTACATTCCGAATATTTGGGACTTTGCCAGTTAACCATTTCTAGATTTTTTGTGCCGGTTGGTAATAATTTTTTAATTGTCTCGCCTTTTTCATTAATACTAAATAGATATTCTGGAATATCTTCTGTGTCTGTGGTAACATTATCAAAAGAATTAACTTCCGATAACAAACTGCTACACCCCTCTAATGTTGTATTTTCAGAAGGGATTGTGAAATCAAAAACGTTTTCGTTAACGGAAATTACTTTAAGTGAATTAATTCACTTATCTTCTGGCAATACATTACTAGTTCTCTCTAACTTACTTGACACGGAAGATTGTTCCAAAGTTTGTTGGGATGACAAAAATGTCATGATTTGATAGCGATTGTTTTGAATTTTTTTTTGATTTTTTTGTTAAAGAATTAATATTTCTTTTTACAAATACCTTTATTTTCAATCTATTTTTATAAGAATTATTTAAATTAAGGACAGCACAAATATTAGCTATAACTGAGATAGAACAGTTGAAGATCTAATTGTTCAGTTTTTAAATAATTAATAAAATTTACTTGCTAAAAATTTGTCGTTGAAATTCCTCGATGTCTTAGATGGGTCAATAAATTTTTTCTGTGTACCAAGCTGGTATCTTCAAAAATAAATTGAGACATTTTTCTTATAAAAACGTCTGTTACATACTCTCCTAAATTATTACATAAAAATTCTTCCATTTTCTTGGTATCAAAGGATAGAGGGCGTCCTTTTTTCTTATCCATAATGAAAAAAAAAAATAAAAATTTATGACTATGCTCAATAAAAAATAAAATTACTACAATTTTTATCCCATAAAAAGAACAATATTTTTACATTATTGTTAGATTTAGTTAAAATATTTCGCAATATTGTCTCAATAATTATTTATTACTATCTAAATTTTTAGAGCCTGCTGTCTTACCCTTGTAGGACACCATCATTTCGTCCACTGATATTCGCGTTTCTTCTTCAATTTTAAAAAAAATTTGTCCCACATGATTAATAACCTGGACGTATTTTATAATAGCGATCATCGTTCATAGCACTATTATCTGCAAAATGTAGGAACCGACGCATTTGTTGATATCTCTTTTAAGCGGTATAATATTAGCAATTTTACCATATCTAAGGTGTACACTGCAGTAATCGGTATAAGCGATTAGCAACTCGAAGAACTAAAAAGTCTGTCAATTCAAAAACCTGCTGAGAATGTAAGTTAGTCTGTTCAATGATTAAATCTATGAGGCTATCATTATATGTTGTTAATGGGATTAAACTTTTTTAATCTCTTGGTATAATATCGACGATTAAAAAAAATAAAAAAATCCAGAACTATCTGGTATCATTAGCATTGTCTTTTCTGAGGTTTAATATTATAGGGTCTATTAAGTTTACAGTTGCTATTGTCACGTCGTGACGTTCAGTTCGTTTTTTGGGGTTTTGTAGCTCAGATTTTTATCTGACGCCACGACGAGCTCTAGCTCGCCACGCTGTATTCAGGGTTCAAGGTTTGAATAAAGTCCGCCCGACCCAAAATACAACCTGGAGCTGTTTGTCAAGAAAAACACTTTATTTTAATTACTGATTAGAACCAGAAATAAAATCACTGAATTAAAAATATATACATTTATTTACACACGAAATTATGTACAAGTGAAACAAAACAACAAAAGAAAATGATTTGTTTAAAAATTAAGAACTTTCAACTTCAAACGATTTATAATTTTTTGGTATGCCAAAATACAAAGAAATCAATAAAAACTTGAAACTTGTTAATTTATTCAAATCAACAAAAAAAAACAATAAATAAAAAATGAATTGTCAAAATCAAAAACTAAGAAAATCAATAACAAAAATTAATTCTTACCACATTTATAGCAGGCCAGAGGTCACGCCACAAAAACATTTTATTTTATTTTATTTTAGATACAAAAATTAAATATTTTTCAAAACGCGCAGGCACTTGAACCAGGAGAGTCCTGAATTCAGAATCTGAATGAATCAATTTGTTCGTACAGTTACCTTTACAACTCATTTGCTGAGATTGCATATTTTTAGATTGATTCAACGTGATGATTTTTGTACCTTTAGCAAATTGCTAGTTCAGCTGAATTAACCATATTTAATATTATGCAGAATGAACGGAAGTATATGAAATAAAAACTGAAAATTGTTTAGAATTAATTAGAATATGATGTTTTATTAAAAACTTCTCATGATAGAAATAAAGGTAAATGTACTTGCAATTATATTGTAGACGATTTTTATATGAAATTTTAAATAATTATATATTGAATTTTGAAAATTGTTATTAAATGGAATTTGGAAAATTATTAGTTAGAATTTGTGACACTATTTCCACCTTTTTAACATGATCAATGCATTTTCTCCAATGTTCTCCATTTACATCTGAAACTGCCTTCAAAAACAAATTTCGCACATCAGCTAATTTAAATGTTCCGAGAAACATAAGGAGACCATCTGAGAATTTCAATCTCGTCATCTTGTAATATATTTGTTGAATTTGTTTTTATGTTGCCTTGCTATCACGAGTAATTCTGCCTTCAAGGATTTAGTAATGATTATTTTTTTCATCTGTCAAAACAGTCAGATTTTGAGGTTTCAGCCAATAAGAGCTCAGGATCCCAATCAATCATTGTTTTTTATACTGATAAAACCGCTTCTTCGTTTTTGTTTTATGATTAAACTGTGTTTACCTTTTTTGAAATGTCAAATGTAAACATTTAACAAATTTTATTTAGCATTATCAATTATTTTTATACTAAAATGTATTGCAAATCTATGTTAATACACAAATTTCAAAATGTATTTGTATAATATAAACATTTAACAACTTTTATTTAGCATTATCAATTATTATTATACTAAAATGTATTTCAAATCTATGTTAATACCCAAATTTCAAAATGTATTTGTTAACTAACCTGTTTTTATTAGTTTATTTCAAATCGCCTTAACATTTTTACATACCTCACTTCAACACTAAACTTTTTGTTCATTAAATATCAGTTTTTGAATACCTAAACACTTAAAATTAATTAAATTAAGAAAGACTTCATTTCAGATTATAAACATGGCACAAATCCGTTCTTCTTTTTCGCTTTTTTCATGGCTTGCATACAGTTTGTTTTCGTGGTTTTTTCAAATAAAGCCGTTTTCGTGAAAAAACCAAAAATTTGGAGGACTCGTGGTATTACCTTTGATAATATTTTTAGAACGAAGCCATTTTGAAATATCTTCTTTTTTCCATCTTGTTGTAGGTAGTGACGGCTTTAATCGACTGTGATAGGATCCAGTAACGTTACCAAAAGGACCTCAAACTTCGTTATTAGTGGTCCGATTTGAATGGGGAAAACGCCAAAATTATACATTAAAACAAAAAACAAAGCTTTTATTTAAAAATTAAAATAGCAAGTAATTAATGTAAAACAAAGAGTTTAAAATGATGTAAAAAAGATTTAGATTAATAGTATACAAAAATTAGACATTAAAACTTAAAAATTGCAAATCTTTTCGCTTTGTTCGATTTCATACTTTAACTTTTTTGAAACTTCACTTAAATAATTGATTTCTTCTTAATTTATTTAAAACTTTCTTATTTTCTATGGTTTTTTGGATTATAAAGTTTTTGTTTTATAATGAATTCTTTATTAGTTTTCCCAAATTCATTATTTTTTTTATTTGAAAGTAAAAAACTTACAGTTTTTTCTTCTTGATCTTTTAGTTTATTTGTTTCTTCTTCATGCCCACCATTTTCTCCTTCCTGTTCTCCCTCACTTTGTGAATCTTCATCTTCGCTGATATCTTCATACTGATTCTCCGATTGCAGCATCTCTTGTAACATTTTGGCCTGCTCCGATGCTGTGCTTACAGCAACGTTATTGGACACTATCTCTACCGAACTAGAGCTGGATATAGAATTCAATCTCTTTCTACTTGCTTTCGTGAATGGAGGTATTGGTTTGTTGACCGGTGTTTTCATTTTGAAAATATAACAGATACTACTGGAGAGTATTTGTGGTGCTCGTGTCTCATTTTTACGAGCACACAATATCTTTACATGTTTACACTTTTTGTTTTAAGTTTGATAGTTTGTCATGGTTTTATTTTATTTTGGTTATATGCAATTCTTTTTAAGTAGCGATCATTTGGGCTCTTCTTTTTCAGTGATATTAATATCATTGATCAAGTTTCTCTTCTTTTTGGAAAGCTCCATAGGATTATACGTATGGAGAAGAAGATCGTCGTCGTGGGAACGCGTCGCTAAGAAAAGAGTTGTTATTATTTTTAGAATTTTTTTGTCATTACATTTTTTGTTTTTCATTCAGAAAGACTTATTAAAAATATATAATTTGATTTTATATTTTTATTTTATTTAGTGTAATGATCCATCCATTACACAAATATATTTGTGGTGCTCGTGTCTGATTTTTACGAGCACACAATATCTTTACATGTTTACACTTTTTGTTTTAAGTTTGATAGTTTGTCATGGTTTTATTTTATTTTGGTTATATGCAATTCTTTTTAAGTAGCGATCATTTGGGCTCTTCTTTTTCAGTGATATTAATATCATTGATTAAGATTCTCTTCTTTTTGGAAAGCTCCATAGGACTATACGTATGGAGAAGATCATCGTCGTGGGAACGCGTTGCTAAGAAAAGAGTTGTTATTATTTTTAGAATGTTTTTGTCATTACATATTTAAAAAATATACAATTTGATTTTATATTTTTATTTTATTTAGTGTAATGATCCATCCATTACACTAAACCAATATAGTATTCGGTTGGTATTTTTACTTCAGCGTCCATGACCGAATACTATGAGTAGATCGATTGTAGAAAATCTCTTAAAGATCCGTTGCAGATAAATAAATTTAAAGATGTAAAAATATATATTGAAGCTTGTGTACACGTGTATATCAAAAAATAAAATATATAATAATGAATAATAAACAATTCATTTGTTCCCTCGTCGCTGGGTGATGAAACTTCGATCTTGGGACGCGGGAAACGGAGAGATGAACTATGGTACGATGCCTTGGTGCTGATTGTTCTGTGCCAGGAATTTGTAAGTGAGGTTATAAATAAAAACTAACCAACTGTCATTATGTGTCATAAAATGTAGAGATGTGAAAACGTCACTACATTAACTTCCCCTCAGTCAGTCAGTTTCTGACCAATGCGTGCGTTTGGCACGTGTCAGTTTCTGACCAGCGCGTGCCTTCTTTAGGATGGCCTAAAAGTGTAGTTTTAATAAACGATTCATTCGTTTCAAAAAAACTAGGTTCACCTGTTTTAGGCCAAACCTGAATAATTTTAATTCTAGTTGAATTAAGCATGTTAGTTAGTTAGATAATATGTATGTATAATGACAATTAGTAAGAAATTATTTTATCTGTCACCTCTACTTACTAAATTTCCAGCAAAGAAAGCGTTTGGAGTTGTAGATTGTATTCTTCCTGGATCTGGACCTTGAAGATCTCGTCGGGCGTGGACTTGTTTGGAATAATCACTATCACGTCGGGGTCACCAATATTTAGTGTAATGGATGGATCATTACACTAAATAAAATAAAAATATAAAATCAAATTGTATATTTTTTAAATAAGTCTTTCTGAATGAAAACCAAAATATGTAATGACAAAAACATTTGTTGAGGGTTCTGGAACTATCCCTATGGTGTACCAGTTTACCAGGACGACCGATGTATTATCATCGCCTTTTTAAACTGTATTGTAGCTTCTAAATGGACTGTATAATTTATGTGTACTGTAGTATTTATTGTCTTCCCAACTCCATTAACAAAAACAACAAACACCTTTTATTTAACGGTTTATTAAAAGACTCTAAGTGGTTCCAATTGTAGGTCTAGTTCAAAGTCATGACAGGGGAGCAAATCACTAGAATATAGGTTAAAGGATTGAGAATAGACCTTCCTAATACTTTCAACCAGAATAGGCTTTTCACGGTTTCTCCAATACCTATTGCCCTCACATAATTTATTTAAACAATTAATAGAATTAATTACAGGATTATTTTTAATACTTAGATTTTTTAATAGGAATTTTAATGAAAGATACTATCTTCTATATTTCAGCGGTAACTCTGCTGATTCTGATAATAACGCTTGAATTGGGGTGGATTTCATACAACCCAAAATAATGCGCAGACTTTGATATTGGATTTGATCCATCTTTTTCTGTAATGTCTTAGGGAGTGGAGCTAGAATTAGACACCCGTAGTCTAGATGACTTAATACCAAAGAGTCATGTAATATTTTTATGATTTTTGGATCACATCCCCACCATGTACCACATATAGCTCGCATAACATTAAAACTTTTCCCAATTTTATTTTTTAAATGTTCAACATGAGCGTTCCATTTTAAATTTTTTTGAAACCAAATACCAAGATAATTAACTTTGTCTACCCATAAAATAGGTTGAGTAGAGAGTTTAAAATTATGGAACTCCAGCCAACGTTCCAATTCAATTAAGAAGAGGTTTATTTGACGAGCTATACTGATCACATTCCCTCCACTAACTAAGATGACAAAATCATCAGCATACTGAATCATGATAAATTTTCCAGGAAGTATCCTGAATATAGAGGCCGTATATAAATTAAATAGAATAGGACTAAGGGGGGATCCCTGGGGGAGTCCTTGGTTTGTTGGGTCAGGGCCATGTATTTCACCAGAGTTATCTAATGGATCTGTTAGACAAAAAGGCATAAATTAAATTTATTAGGTCCAACGGGATACCTGCATTTTGTAAAATTGAGTAAAGGAGATTTATATTAACGTTATCATAAGCTGAAGAGATATCAATGAAGACCCCTGCAATATACTCATTTTTAGAGAAAGACGTTAGAATTTGAGACGATAGGAGAGATATACATTCTGTACATCCTCGACCTCTTCGAAAACCTAATTGAAAAGGGTTTAGTATTTTGTTATTTTCAATGAACCAGTCCAATCTATTTTTAATTAATGATTCTAAGATTTTTCCTATACAGGAATTTAGGGCAATAGGTCTATTGATTTATCTTTATTCGGTTTTATTATAGGGAGAATAAGAGTTTGTTTCCATTGATTAGGAATTACACCAGATCTTAAACATTTATTAAATATTTCTAATAAAATTTGTGATCCTATTGGGGGCAAATTTTTTACCATTGAGTATGCGATTTGATCAAGGCCTACCGCAGTATCAGATTTATTATTTAACACACTATTTAATTCAATAAGAGTGAAGGATGGTTCATAGCTCTCGGACTCCTCCATAGCAAAATTAGTATTTAGTAGAGGGGGAGAAAGGGAATTAAGTATTTCTTTAGACACAATGGTTGAGGGAAGCGAATTAGTTCTATGCCCAGAAATTTTCTTAATATTATCCCAAATAGACTTGATAGAAGAATTTCTATTTAATTTACCACAGAAATCTCTAAAATTATTTTTCCTTTTTGATTTTAAAAATTTTCTCGCCGCAGCACAATTATTTTTAACCGTTAAGTAGTTTTCTAGGTTAGGGGATTCTTTGAAACTTTTAAGAGCATTGATTCTATTTTGGATAATTTTAGAGCATGACTCATCCCACCAAGGAATATGGTATTTTTGGTTGGTGGCTGGTTTATTTAAAGGAATGGTTAGATCTGCAGCTTTATTAATGACTTCCATGAAGGATTCATAATTTTGGTCAGGGAGGTTTGGAAGATGTAACTCAAGGTTGTCATAATATTTTCTCCAGTCAGTTTTACTAAAATTTCTTTTTTTAAAATTATTTGTATAGATAGGCGGGACAATACCGATTTTTGTCATTGTAGGAAAATGATCACTGGTACCTAAATCTGGAATTGTCTGCCATGGACATTTAGGAGCCAGGGGGATAGAAACCAGGGAAAGATCAACAACTGAGTTACCTTGATTTGGACCAGAAAGGCGAGTTGGAGAGCCATCGTTAAGAAATACTAGGCCTAAAAGATCCAAAGATTGAAGGATATGATTACCGTTTACACTGTTAGAAGAGCTACCCCAGGCTTGATGATTACAATTCATATCACCCATAATGACTAATGGTCTATTAACTGATTGAACAAGATCAATCCAGGCTTTTTTAGATATTAAGTTTCCTTTAGGGCTATATATATTAATAAGGTTAAGGTCAAACATTGGTAAAAATATACATTGGATCTGAACATTATGATCAAAGTTCATGTTCACTGGGGATAATTGAAAATCAATTCCATTTTTTACAAGAATGGCAATACCACCGTATCCATCCTCTCTAATAACTTGAAACCCTTTGCATATTATGTTATATTCTTTGTTTAGCCAGGTCTCATTCAGAAAAATTATATCCGGATTGTAATCCCTGATCAATATTTTTAAGTTGTCAACGTTAACGTTATAAGATCTAATGTTCCACTGGATTATAGTTAGTGGAGTGAACGTGATAAAATATTTACTGGAAGAAAGAAATTAATATTCCGAATCGTCGGAATAGATCATTCTTTCTTCTTGGGAATTCTTTTATATACGGATCTTGACGAGGGTGAAGCAACATCTCCTGAGCATTGTGATACATTTTGGGGAGGATAGTAAAACTATTTATAAGATTACCTATATAGGACATTACCATGTCCATATGTTGGGGGGAAAGTCTTGAAATACCTTGGATAAAGTTAAAATACCTTTGTTTTTCCTCTTCCTGGCGGGGGGAGTTAGAGGTTGATTGGCCTTGGATTTTTATGGGGTTGCAGGGGACTCTCCCTGAGGGGTTAATAAGCTGGGATTCATGAGCTTTCTTGTCATGGGACCTTCTTCTTTTAGTTGTAGATTTAATTGACTGGCTGTAGGTTGGAAAATTATTTGATGAATTTATTATCGCAGCTCTTCTCTCATGAATATGGATTTGGTTACTTTCGCTTGATTGTTTACTTAATGGGGGAAAATTGGCTTTATCCACCGGTACGTTATTATTATGATACTTGGGAATCTGCTGATTTGCCTCGAAGTAGGAGATATTGGCATGAGACATAAGGAATTTGATTTCTTTTTGCCTCTGAAACTCTTTACATTTTTGGTCTTTAGATGAATGGTCCTGGCTTCTACAATGAATACAAAAATAATTGCAGGCTTGCCACATTTCATACATTTAGCCTTACCTTTACATTGATTAGAACTGTGTCCATATAGTAAACATATTAGTACAGGGCTAACGTAAGGGGAAACTTTCATGGGGAGGCCGTATATTAGGATTTCTTTTGGGATAATTTTACCAGAAAAAGTTAAACATACAGTTCCAGTTGGAATATAAACTGCTTTACCTTCTTCAGCGACTCTTCTTGTCGGATTGTTTGAGTTTATGTTTAATTTGTTTTGAAAATTAAACAGATGCGATGTTGTCGATTTGAGTTTTTATGTTTAATTTGTTTTTGAAAATTAAACATTCTCCCCCCACGAAAAGAGGCGGAGTGTAGCGAAGCAATGACATTGAAAGTTCTCAAAAAAAAAATTTTAGTAATTTGGGTCATCACCCTGTAGTTTTAGAATAAGTTTAATTGAAATAAGTTTAAAATATTTGGATATTTGGAATCCTGGCCGCTTGTGGGCGCATAAGTTTGATTGAAATATGTTTAAAAAATTTGGATATTTGGAATCCTGGACAATAATTGTCAAATCAACGTGTTCATTAGAACAAAGTTTTTTTTTAAGTAACAAATCAAAATTTCGTTACAATATACTATCTTTACAAAATAAAAATAACAGATAAACATTGGGAGATGCCACAGAATCAAAGTTACTTTTTTCTTGTTATAGAAAATAATTTAATTTATTTTAGTAAGTTTACTATTTTTTTAGTAGTATAGTAGTAGTAACTTTTGAAACCATAAATTCTACATCAACAAAATCTACTCACCATTTGAAACTATCTTTTTTACGGTTCCAAGCCTTTCGTTTATGTATCCTGTCATGTCCGTATAATGCATTATTTTGACTTTTAAATTCCTTCTCACATTTTGCACACATAAAAATTTGATTTTCAACAACTGGCTCAGTCTGGTCCTTTTTACATTTTTTCTGAGAATTTTTATTATTACTAATACTTATACTTCTTTTTCGTTTATGTGAAGAAATGTCTGAATCATTACTAGAAGTTGGACTTTGAGAAGTTGAACGAAAATTACTAATACAGGACTACGAGAAGTAGAAGGTACTGGAACACGAAATATAGAGTGACCAGATGTAGATGGTTGTTGTCTTTCTTCAATATCTGTATCTGTTTCTGATAATGGATCTCTGTTATATAATATCCCTTTACTGCATGAATTTTTATTTTTTGTCAAAAAAGTTCCTGGATATGGTAAATTTTATAATATTTTCGGGAAAAATAATAAAAAAAATATATTTAAATTTTTTGTTATATTTTACAAAAAAAATTGTATGTGCCCTTTATGGAACGCCATGAAACTAAGAATAATTTTATTCAGTATGGAATCGCATAAAGCAATTCCTATCTTTATTAAAACATAGTGGAATTGAGCATTTATAGCAAAAAGTGTATGTTTTAAAGGTACATTCTGGGAGATTGCATCTTGATCTAACATTATCACGTCATTCTGGCAAGTGGTCCATACCATCTCGACGAATATCTTGTTGTGGAATTTCTTTGGTAGGTCCTCTTTTTCTCTTTCGCTCATATGCTTGTTGGATGTCATTGGTTGATCGTCTTCCTGCAGATTTCTTGACGGGTTTTCCACCTAAGCATAGTGCATCTGCTACGGCAAGTTTGAAATCCAAAAGTGGCAGTGCCTCCCTTTCTGCTCTTCGGTATAACAACCAACTATTTGCAGTACATAAATCTAGAAAATGGAAAAAAACTCGCAGGTACCACTTTTTGGATCGAATTCGAATACGATAGAAACCTAACATGGAATCAAGAATATCCACGCCGCCCATGTAGCTGTTGTAAACAAAGATACTTCGTGGACATTGAATCATTCTGTGGATCTTTTCTGCTTTGAAGAACCTTCTTTTGTCCCCAACTGGTTGACATCCGACGTATGAAGATATAGTGGTTACTACTTTGTTATCATACCAGGATACAACAGACAGTTTTGTGTTATCTACTGTAGCAAGTTGTTCTCTCATAGTGCCTCGTCCTGTTCTCTTCATATCCTTTTCCTTTGGTTTTATGTAGCCACCCAACCGGTTTTCTCTTACAGTTCCTAATGGAAGAATGCCTTGTTGGGTTAAATATACCATTAACGGAACTGAGCTAAACCAGTTATCACAAAACACTTTGTAGTTTTGGTGCCTGGGAACACTATCTACTAATCGTATCACTACATTACTACTTACACCACAATTTGGTGTATTGGGTGGCATAACATTACTCTGAGCCCCAGCAAAGATGTCAAAATCATAGCAGAATCCTGAGATTCCGCGAAGAACAAAATTCTTGTAGCCCCATTTGTGCGGTTTTTTGGGATTGTACTGCTTGAGTCCTATGCGAGCTTTTGTCGGTATAATTTGTGTTCCTCTTTTGGAACAAGCAATAACCGCTCCCGAATTTTTGTCAAAAATGGTCGTATCTTAAAAAGTTTATCATTGCCGGGTTTATTGTTAGGAACTAAGTTATTATTATCATTGAAATGCAAGAATCTTTTTATTTCCTCAAATGTGTTGCAGCTCATCACGTTAGCTACGGCAGAATGACCAATATGGGCATTCCAATAAAGTATGGTTGCTGGTAATTTAATCAAGAATGTATATAGACAGATTCCAATGAATTGTTCTACTTCATATTCTTTCAAATTCTCAGGTTTGTTTATACGTTGTTGCATAGAATACAAATTACTTTGTTGTGTTATAAAACCGATAAGATCTTTGGGAAATAGAAACATGAAAAAATCTATAGGTGCTTGAAGATTTGCAATCTCTTGAGGCAAGCTTGCATTACCAGTAAATTTGATTTTATCTTCATTTAATTTTAGACTACCATCTACCCAATTATACTTGTTTTTTTTTGTTCAATAATCGTAATCGTTCTATAAGTGGCATGTCGCCCTCTGGATCGGATTCTATTTCAGTAGCATCATCTACCTCTTCATCAGAAATATTCTCAGAGTCACTTTCCCTGCTCTCCACCATTTCCCGGCTCTCCGTCAATCTAATCGTATCATCGTCTGATAGATCCTAGTCTTCGCTTTCAGCAACAGGTATATTTACATGTTTCACCTTGCCTTAAAAACGTTTTGGATCCATTCTGAAAAAATAGTATCTATCCTAAACTATTGTCGTAATTGCGTCGTGTGCCATATATAGCACAAACCGTTTTTGACCTTTTTTTATAATAAATAATTGTAAAAAAGTTTTCTCTTACCTAGACGGACTCTAGTACAGAAGTATAAAACAGTATCTGTATAATTTTTTTACAAACTAAATGACTTTACAATCCGAGAATTTAGAGCGTAGCCCGTCTTGCACGTAGTAAACAACTGATAACAGTATACAAGGCGGAGATGGGTATGGACGCGGGATTTTTTGCTGTCTAAGCATAGCTATGAACGTTCCATTTATGATCTTTCATGCAGAACCGGAATTTATACAATTTTTAAGAAACAAAATAATAATTTTTTGGTATGTGCCATATATGGCACACCATGCGATCTTTACTCCAGGTTTGTGTATTTTGGGAAGGCAATACAACTTTGACATGGTTGCATTGCTAATTGTAAATCTATATTTATTCCGTGTGGTAACAAGGTTGTTACACTTTTTTAAAGTACTATTAACTTCCCTAATCATTTTTGGCAAAGGATTCTTTTGAACTGAAGTGTATGGACCCGATTTAATCAAATCACTAACTCTATCGTAATAGTCACTTTTATCTAATACGACAACCTTGTTTCCTTTATCTGCTTTCAAATAAAAAGTCATTTTCTCTCAATCTTTTAACAATTTTCTTATCCTCTTGGGATGGAGCGCTAATATTGGATACAATATTTTTGGAGATCTGGTTTCGGCATGCCGCACGGAGAAAACCTTTCGTACTGTACTCTCAGGGAGATACTGAATTGAACTTTCAATATGTCCGATCAAGTCACCCAGATCGTCTCTAGGAGGCAGTGCAAAACCCAAACCTTTATTCAAAAGCGCGATTTCAGATTTGTCAAAAGTTTGAGAAGACTGATTTTCCACTATGTTTAGGGTTTCGGGTGAAAATGTTTTCTTTGGTTTTAATTTTTCTAATTTTTTATTTAGAGAAGCTGTTTTCTTTGACGGTACATAACGTTGATATTACTAACAAACCCAATTACTAAGATTTTATAATATATAAGAAGTTTTTGGATCAATATTGCACTATTTTTGATATTATGTAATCGCTGAATTATGTTATTTGAACTGGTGTTATATAATTCATTGATTATGTAATCATGGTAGTTGCCAAGTACCATCTGTTATTAAGTTTGGTCCGTCATCTCAAAACTATCACTTTTGAGCTGATGGGCCCCAATTACATGTTGATTACTATTTAAATTGTAAGTAGGCAAAATGATTTCATCGTTCATAATACTGTTATCAGCCTTATGATGATAATTATTAGTAGAACTTAAAAGGTATGAAACACATTTCACTACGGTGTTTAATATCAGTTTTTCTGTCAATGCAATTTTGTTCTTGTGAGATCCAAGCCATTTCTAAGAAGCGTCTCATGGTGTAATTAGATTCAATATCTAGGATGGCTGAGGAATCACAGTCTATTCTGTGATCTAATTTATTAGGTTCTGCTAAAGAGCATCTCTCAGGATATAATCTTGCGTCACTTTTGTGTGAAATTATGCGGTTGTTGAGTGGTCTAGAGGTTTCACCAGTGTAAACTTTATTGCAGTCTTTGCAGGGAATTTTGTACACAACATTACATAAAGAGTCCTTCGGTATTTTGTCTTTAACTTTACTGTAAATCGAGTCTATTTTCAGAACTGTTGAATTTGCTATTTTTACATTAGTAATAGGTTTTAATATTTTAGCTATTCTGGGCGTAATTTCGCTGATGTAGGGTAAACTGATATATCTATTTACGTTTTGGGTTACATTATTATCATTAATAATATTTGTGTTGACAATGGATGAATTTACTATGTGGTTGTTGTCTATATATGCAAATCATTATTAGAACCTAACCTATATTGAGCAACAATTATTCTGTTTATAAGTTTGCTCCTTATAAATCTCATTGTGGCAGCAATGGCTTTATCGAACCGTTTTACTTTTTTGCCCTGCAGAAAAAGATATTTGATAGTGCCATGCGTCCTTTCTAGATGCATGTACGTCCAGCACATTCTGTTATCAAAATAATAAGCTTTAAAATATTCGATAAACTCGTATGTTTCAGGGTCAGACACTGCACAAAATGTTTCTCAAATACCAATGCATCTCTTTCTTCTAAAAGGGCTCTCACCTCTCGACTTCTGCCTGTAACAAATAATAGAACTTCTCGCAATGAACATTTTATAATGTGGTACTATTACCTGTTTTTCTTTATTTCGGATAAATTTTTATTCCACGCTCTGATTACGTGCCAGGAACAAAACAATCTAAAAAGTAGTTTAGTTAAAAAATTAGTTATGTACATTTAACTGTGTGTAGTAGTTTCATTATTTAAAGGAAACCACGCCCATACAGGGTGTTTCATAACAAACCTTGTTTACATAACATAAACACTGGTTATTTTGAGCAACAGTGTTTGGACAAGAGGTGCATCTGGCCACAAGTGTCTTAAATTAAAAAAAAAATAGGACAATATTTTCTTCAGTAACTGTTGCCTCTTCAGTTAGCATATTGGTCTCTATTATACCGACAAATTTATTTGACTGGTTGGGTTCGATAAAGTCAGTTCCAAATTATACAGTTCGATAACAACATCGTGACCGGGAATGAATAGTTAATTAGGTAGATTAGAAATACTTAGATCATTGTTAGTAGTAGTAAGCAGCTCGGTTACATTTGATTCGAGATTCAAAAGGTCAACTGAAGAGTCTGTAAGAAACAGAAATAATTGATAATAAAATGGGCGATTGTGGGAACTTAAATGAATCTTAATTGAAGACCAATATTAGAGAAAATTTAATTAAAAATACAAAATATAACAACTTAGGTATATTATTTTCATATTTTCAGCATGTTACACCGTTGCTTCATAGAAAGATTAAGTTTAAACATACTGACTGCAGCCGTTAGATTAGAAGCATATCAAAAGACTTTCGGGTTTTCGTAACTTTAGCCACTGCCAAAATTACTGCAACCCTGACACATTATTTCTAATAAAAGCAAACTATTACTTTAATAACATAATTAGAATATATATAACCTTAAAGGTAAGACTCAAAAGCGAATTTATATTAATATTATTATTAATTAACCTACCTTTATCACAAGCATTTTCACTGAGGTTATCATCTGTTGTTGGGATAAAATTATGAACTGTTTCGGAATTATTCGTTAAAAGACCAATGATCCTACCACTTATTGAGTTTTCTGGTAGTGGCATAATTATGTGTAATGATTTATTTAGGATTAAGTAATTTGGTCATGGAAATAAACCGGACAAATCTAACACCGTTAGATATTTTGAGGTTAGGTGGTTTACAATAAGGAAAATGACTACATTCAGACACACGGCAATTTAATTATCTCAAGTACACGCACTCTATTAAATACAGAATAAAAATACCTTATGTGCAGCAACACACGCAGTTAGGGTTTTATTGCTTTGTATTTGTAGATAAGGTATTTTTCATAAGTAATTTAATGGATTTTGGAGATAGGTTATTTTTAATATTACTACAACGTATAGTAAACTTGAGTTTAAGGCGTTCTTGCTGTGTAAGATGATAGAAAGAACTCTTTTCTTCCCGTCAGTGACCGTAACTAGAAATACACAAAATATGTAGTTAAGGCTTTTTCCTTAGTAGGGCGGTATACTTAAACAAGTAAAGGTTTAGAAGGTAAGAAGATGTATTGAAAGACGCAAAGTTCTATAAGTTAAAAAAGACATAACAATAACATAGCTGAATTGAAAGAAATGGTTAGGTAAAGATTCCTTTTTGTACATTAAATAAAATAGCATAAGTAAAAAAATATATATTGTGTAAACGCAGTAATACAGAAAAGGGTTTTTAGATAAATTCACTAAACTAAAGAAACAAACACTATTTAACAATACTTTAATAAAACCTCTAAATTATACATCTGTTGACTTGTCTAGTCAAAACTTAACTAACTTACACTTTTAAATTGGGAAATTGGAACCTTTGGTTTATCAACTAAATTGAAAACTATCGTCGACCACGAAATGCGCATAGAGTGTGTTAAAATTGTGTTTTGGTTGAGTGGTCAACGACAGTTTTCAACTTAATTTACACTTTTCTTAAAACAATTTTTCACAACTTTTAAAAGTCTGTGTTTATATACATATTTAACACTTATTGAGTAACACTAAATAAAATTATCGATGGCTGAGGTAATTTTGTCCTTTTAATTTGATAATTTTCATCACTAGCTGTCGCTTTACTTCCTCCATCTTTTTGATCTGTTGGTCAATAATGTAGTATTGTTCATACAGGTTTTTTGTTTCGTCTAGAATTTTTTCTTGTATCAATATACTAGTTCTTTGTTCACTTACGAACTCTTCAACGCATTTTTCAAAACTTTTAAACTTTTTCACAGGTTTAAGATTAGGTTTCGACACGTGTGTTGATTCGGATGTATCACTGTCGTAATCTGATCCGTCAAATATTTTAAAATAGGTTTTAACTATTTTCGGTATTACATCAGATGATATACTGAAGAATTATTATTCCACTTACTAGTATTTTCTCCCACCATCTAAAGTTTCCTAATATGTTAACAACAGATGTCATATTTTCGTGAGAACCACATCATTGGAACTTTCCCACATCAACATTTGGGTACCAGATGTGAACAGCAGATGTTATATTTCTTATTGGTGTCCTTAAAGAAATGTTATTGCGTTTAATGAATGCTCGAAACCAGTCTTCACCAACAACTTTATCTCTTTTCTAGGCATTTGGCACAGTTAAGTGGTTACTTTCGGCAACATCGAATGCTACTTTTCTAATGTCAGATCAGACCATACGCCATTCTACTACACGTCTTACAATAATCTGCGATCACACATTTCTTCATTGATGTCTTGATGGAATCGTCCTCCGTATTTATACATACTGGTAATAATTTTGTACTTTCATACATGCTCATAAAAAATGAAACAATGAATCATGTTTCACATTCCTTATGATAAAATCGTTTGCAATATTCTTTAAATGTTCTCGTTCTCTTTGCCTATTGGCGACTCTTTCCTGATGTGGAAATGTGTTTCTCGTATTTGCTAGAAGTGTTGGACCATGATCTCTATATTTATTTGCTTGGAGATTCATAATAGTGATTGGCCTAAATTGGAAATCTAGCTCATATTTGTGACATGGAAATATATCACTAGAATATAGGTTTAAACAAGTAGTTTGAATATGTGTTATGTATTCATGAAGTAAAGAATTTCGATACATTTCATTTAAAAGTTCTGTCAATAATAATGGGATTATTTTCAATTGCCAAGTTTTTTAGAAGGAATTTTTTGCATAGCCATTCTCTTCTATACTCTAAAGGGAGATCCCCACATTCTGGAAGTAGACTTCATACATCCAGATATTACTCTTAAACTCTGATACTGTAGTTTATCTAATGTCTTGAGGATACCTTTGAACCTGAAGAAAATACTTGGCACCCATAATCCATATGACTTAAAAATAATAGCTTGATAAATTATTTTTAAAATTTTTGGATCACTTCCCCACCAGGTCTCACAGGGAGCTCTCATGACATTCAATCCTTTGTTAATTTTTAGTTCTATGTGATCGATGTGACATTTCCATTTAAGATTTTTTTGAATGATAATCCCTAAGTATTTGACTTTGTCAACCCATGAGATGACTTGTGATTTTAGGTAATTGTAATTTTCTAGGTTCATTAGTAAAGAGAATTGCTGATGATTTTCTTAGAGACAATTTAAAATTATGTGTATCCAACCATTGTTTCAACATAATTAAAAATAAATTTATTGAATTGATTATATTCCGCTAACCGTTATAGCAAAATCGTCTGCATATTGAATCATTTTAAAGTTTTTAGGTAAAATTTTGTACAGTGATAAGGTGTAAAGGTTAAATAATATAGGGCTGAATGGCGAACGCTGAGGGAGGCCTTGATTTGATATTTGTGGACCCTGAATTTGACCTGAATTATCCTTTTTGTATATGTGTCTGTGAATCAGAAAAGCATAGATCAGGTTGGCTAGCTCATGTGGAATTTCAACATCTAACAGGACCGAGTAGAGTGTAGTCACATTGACGTAATCATATGCATATGATAAGAATATACCCACAGTAAATTCGTCTTGCATAAAGCCCATCTCCACTTTAGTAACCAGATTCGTTATACAGTCTGTACATCCTCGTCCTCTCCTGAAACCTAGCTGTAATGTATTTTATTTTCTATTCTAGAACTTTACCTAAACAAGAACTAAGTGCTATTGGTCTGAAGTTTGTAGAAATTAATTTGCCTTTGTTTGCTTTGATTATAGGTAGAAGTAAAGTGTTTTTCTACTGATTAGGGATGTTGCCAGTTTTTAAGCAATTATTATATATTTGTAGTAGACAGAAAGAAGCTGATTGTGGTAAATTTTTAACATTGAGTGATATATTTGATCAAACCCTGGAGAAGAATCTTTTTTCTAAGATAGAACACTTAAAAATTCATGATAGGAGAAAGGCACTTCGTTATTTTGTGGCAGGATTATTTGAGTATTTGTTATTAAAGCTGGGGAAAATTGATTTAGGATCTCTTGAGCTATATTTGGGGAGGGCATCAGTTGGGAAATATTTGTTTTTATTCCAGAGAGTACCCAAAGGAGTGGTTCGATTTAGTGTACTGCAGAATTGCCTAAAGCTGACTTTTCTTTTTGATTTTAAAAATTTCCCGGTAAGAGCAACATTTCTTTAAATTTTATACTGATGGTTCTGTTAATGTAAAAGGTGAAGCAGGATTTGGAGTAGAAATAAAATATTCATACTCATCTAAATTAAATCAAAACACCCAGATTTGTACAGCAGAAGTGATAGCAATCAACCATGCCCTTCACGTTATCCTAGGAAAGAACATACTACAAGCGATAATCTTCTCAGACTCTAAATCAGCCTTAGAAAAAATAGGAAAAAATAAATTTTCAATAGACACGGAACATTGTTCAATATTAACTAAAAGAGGCATTATATTGTCAAAATTAAATCAAATATCTATTATATTAGCTTGGATTCCAGGTCACTCTGGTATAACTGGTAACTGCAAAGCTGATCTACTAGCTAACATTGGTCGATCTCTAAGAATACCTTCAAATATCAAAATAAACTTCACTAATTTCTTCCCAAATATTAAAAAAAAGATTTGGCAAAATTGTTCGACAAAATGGAATTCCATCAGTAAAAATAGAAGATCGTTTTATTTCAATATTCAACCTCGACTTTCTACTTCCCCATGGTTAAGTAAATTTACATATAAAGACAGAAGGCACCTGACAACCATAATTAGAATGAGGACAGGCCATTGTCTGATCCCTCAACACTTATTGCGTATAGGAGTGGCGGATAACCCCTTCGGTGAATGTGGACAAATAGGAACATTAAACCATATAATATTAGAATGTCCTATTAATTATACAATTCAATGTGATATACAGTATGTCCCCCTAAGTTGGAATCATATGGAAAACTAAAAAAAGTTATTCTTCATAAAAAGTTCTGCATTATCTAAAACCTAGAATACTGTCATTAAATATCAACTTTTTTCTGTGGTATACGAGGTTTGTCAAAAAATGAGTTTTACTCAAGAGTAAAATACCTTTAAATTTGACAATATCGAAAAAACGCTTAATCAGTGCATATTCATTTATTTTGCAAATAATAAAATACATTCAAATACTAAGTTATAAAACTAACATCATATTAATATTAGAAACAAAAATTTTTACACTAATACGAATGCTTCGACATATCCACCCTCTCGTTCAATACACTTAATCGTTCTATTGGAAAATTCACATAATACATTCCTTATCATTTGTGGAGAAATTTCTTGACATGCTTCTAAAATTATCCTCTCCAAGTGGTCAATATCTTGAAACGGCGCTTTCTGGTAAACTTTTTGTTTCAGGTAACCCCATAAAAAGTAATCAAGGGGAGGTTAGGTCAGGGGATCTAGCAGGCCAAAAGAGATCAGAATATCTGTGAATAACTTTTCCATGAAACAAATTTTCAAGATAGTTCCTAACATTTATTGTACTGTGGCATGTGGCACCGTCTTGTTGGTACCAAATACATTGACGTTCTATTAAGGGTAGTTCGTCCATGAATTCATTGATATAAGTTTGTAAAAACTGTAAATAACGTTCGGTATTCATAGATTTGCGAAAAAAGGTCCTATTAATTTGTTATTATAAATGCCACATCACACGTTCGTCTTAAACCAATATTGGTCACGAGACTTTATTACAAAATTGGGATTTTCATCAGACCACCAGCGACAATGTTGCGACGAGACAGTTCCATTTGACGAAACTGTCGCCTCATCGGAAAAAATTATATGCCTCGTAAAAAAAACGGTCCTCCTCTAACTCTCCTTGGGTGAGATAGCAAAAATCAAAGCGCCTATAATAATCCCTTTCTTTTAATGTGTGTACGATTTGTGGTTTGTACGGTTTGTATTTATTTAGTTTTAAAATTCTTGCCACTGTATTTTTACTTACATTTTGTTGTAACAACGACTTTCTTTTGCGCAATGACAATTTCGGATTTTCTACAACAGACAGCATTACATCAAACTGCGTATTCTGATCAAGAATCAGTTTTCGACGTTTTCCATTAAAATTATTTTTAATACTTCCAGTTCTTCTAAATTTATTTATAGTAATCTCCCACAATCAAAACAATTTCTATTTTCTCTTCATCAGTTAAAATTACCATTTTTATGTGTCTTATAAATTCTAACGCGGTTTGACATTTACTGTCAACATTTCCTTCTATCAACAAATTATTTGTTTGTCAGTGCATCCTAGATTACATGTAACTACAGTTAAATTTGCATTATTGTAGGCATACGTTTTAAAAATAATTTTATTAATTTAAATGGATGTACTTGCATATTTAAACGTAATTTTTCATTCTGATCAACTTTTTTTAGTAACATTTTTCGATATTGTCAAAAAGGTATTTTACTCTTGAGTAAAACTCATATTGTTTGACAAACCTCGTATACCACTGAAAAAAATTGATATTTGATGACTGTATTCTAGGTTTTAGATAATGCAGAACTTTTTATGAGGAATAACTTTTTTCCTAAAATTAATAATAAAAAAGTTTTCCATATGATTCCAACTTAGGGGGACTGTACATAGAGATCTACAAAAAAACCAATTAGTGGCTCCATTTAATACAGAGTGTTTTAGCTAACCTAAATGATCATAGAATAAATATTCTGATTAAATTTCTAATCTACTATGAAATTAAATTATGATTTTCGTAAATCTCCCCTCTTTTTAGACCTGGTTTCTTCTACTATCCTCCGTTGGCAGTATTTCTGGGTTGTGATAACTTGGCGGCTGCCCCCAAGTGAGAAAAGTTTTAACCTTTGTTGTAATATACCATACTAATTCCTTAGCCCATTAAGTTAAGTAAACAAGATACAAACTATAGTATATAGTGAAAATTTTGAGGGGTGCTATATTGCTTAGAGCAAGACATCAGCATCTCTCCCGTGTATGCTGGGTAAATTGTCCTTCAGGACATAGCCCAAAAAAGGAATAAGAAGAAGACTCTTTCCTGATCTTGAACTAATTTATTTAACAAGTCACTTAATGTATCCCTTTTATGCCGCTTTCTTGTCGGTGTTTGCTCTGTGTTTGTAAGGGATTGATCAATTTCTTAAAAATAATACATATTTATTTAAAAGAAATACATAAAAAAGTAGTAGGTACATTACATAAGTGGTTACAAAAACAACTTTTTATTTTTTACAATATGGCTGCCTAACGGCCGCCCGTGCGCCCCCCTGTTCGGGAACTCTCGCAACCACACAATGACAACTATACACCCCCGACACATGTGTGCTTGGTGGTCAACACCAACATCAGAGGGTGTAACAAGTATCAAACTACTATTTTCGAAACACTAAATTATCAACACGTTACATTCAATAAAAAAAACAATTTTATTGTAAAAATATAGTAAAACATGTTAGTCCGAAAAAAATATCATGATCTTTTTTTCGTGTAAATTAAAATCAATGTCATACCTATCTTTTAAAGTAAATAGTACTTTTTTGAAACAAAATTGACACCAATATGCTTTAACTCTATAAAGAGTACATAATTGTTCAGAAGTGAATACTTCATGATGATTAGCTCTTTTTCCTTAAAGTTTTTTATTTATCTCTTTAAATATTTTTCTTAGTATCTGAGTAGTTAAACTATGCCAGTACTAGCGCAAGATGGCGGCCGGTGACGTCAAGGTCAAGGTCAAAGTCGTTACCAGTGACGTCCCAATCCGTACTATAAAAGCAGAGAACTTAGCATAGTAGTTAGATGTTCCTAACATAATAATCAAACGGTACGAAGTTTTACTGAAAGTATTTGGAAGTTGTGTGCGAGACGAAAATGTTCAGATCTATTGCAACAACGATGGACACCTCTTACAATTCCTCTAGAGTGCAAGAGGATAATGAAATGAGAGAGGTTATTAAACTCTTGATGAGGAGTGTTAGCTATGACGTTTGGCGAGAAATTCCAGAGAAGTATCGAAAAGAACTGAAACAATTTTTACCATGTCAAAATAATGATTATCATCGATGGAGTGACGTTTGTGGCAATATTCAACCAACATGTATATTTTGTGGTGAAAAATAAAATATTTTTTTATGTAAAATTGTTTTATTGTAACAATACAGAAGTACTTATTTCAATCAATTGGTAGGATTTCTTTTTAAGTAAGTCTTTATGTAACATTTGTCATTGGATTTCTGTTTAATGCTTTCCAGTTCCGTGGTGCAGCTTTTCAAGTTTTCCATTTGTCTGTTGAAGCGGGGTAGTGATGTTTTAAAGAAGTTATACCCAATCTGCAACCTTTTTTGTATCTCATTTAGTTCGGCCTGTGTTAGGCGAGGTTCCTCCTTACGTTTAGTTAAGGGTATTGATGCTCGTGGTACAACTACGACATTACTCAAAACTTTTATTTTCTTATCCATCTTCCTCACTGATGCAGACGTAATTTAAATTAAAAATGTAAAGATTACATTTATAAAGGTCACCTTGACCAAGGCCACCCCCACTTTTGAATTTCTGTATATAAATTGAATGTTGGAATGATAAGTAAGTAGTTTGAAAATGTGGCCTCATCCTACAGAATCAACGGTGCAAGTGGTTGATTTAAAATCAGCTGTATTAAACGTGTTGGAAACTTTAAGAAATTTTGAAGATAATTATGAGTATGAAGTAGTGTACTTCGATAAAGAAGAATCTAAGAAATTAGCAGTCAAATATCGTAAGGGGGCTAATGTATGTCAAGATTATATTGAAGGTATTATTAGTTTGTGTTGCCTCGTTATCATCTTGAAAAGGTTAGATTTTAGTGAATACGTGGCACGAATGAATAAATACCTACCGGATTATCTTCGCGACGACGACGACGACGCCGACGCCTCTCAATCTACGGATCAGGATATTTTTTATATGAATATTTAAAATAAAAATTTAAATTTATTTTGTATTTTTATTCATAAAAAGATATTATTTTGGATAGTAGAGTTTTCAGTTGTTCTTTTAAGCTGTCTGTGGGACATGGAATGTCAAAGAGGTTCCAGTTGAAGGGTCCAGCTGCGACAACTTTTCGTGTTTATTCACTGAATTTATAGTAGGTATGTTGTTGAAAAAAGTAAATATAACCATCTGTAAATCTGAATGCCGACGTAATGCCTGGTGGAAGACCTGGAAATTGATCTGATATACGACCGCGATTGCGTATTTGTTGGGGTGTATCGATAAATTCAATGTATGAGGTGTTATCGAAAAACACAAAAGTTTGGCCACCGTTTGTTTGAAATATAGCATTAACTATAGCGTACTGAGGTATTGGTAAAATTAGATCATTTTGAATAGTTAATTCTGGAAATGAGGCTGCGTAACATCTTCGGTTTGCGTAAGTTATCAAATCTCCAGCGGCATTTTGAAAGATGTGAGTAATTGTGTGTGTTTTGATTTCTTTGGGAAGGTACGATTGAATGAGGTCAAATTTTTGCTGTATTTTCATGTCAGCAAGGTTGAGTTTCCATAGTTTGCTTCCGGATCCAATGTATAGACGATAGTTGGGAAACGATGAAGCGGTAGCAAGAAACATAAAATCAGGTGATTTAATACTGCATAAATTTCTTTGTAACGAACTTGGTGTGGGTGGTGTGGTTGGTCGTTTAGAGGTAGTTGAGATAGGTAGATAACGCCGTTCTGGAATGGGTCCGTAAAGTGCTTCAAGCGCTACTTTATCGTCTTCATCTAATGATGATGCGTCATCACGATACCATGGATACATTATAGAAGTTTCAGTAAAACTGTGATACAAACCTAAAGAATGACCTAACTCATGAATTAAAACTTGAAGTAAACTAGATTCTCCATCAGGAATATTGGTGGTATTCAAGTTTAAATTCCATATTTCATCATAATCCAGATGAACTTCTATACATTGGTCATTACTGGGGAAATAGGCATGAGCTAAAATTTTTCCACGTCCGTCAAATTTACTTGGACATTTAGTGTTACCTGAACAACTTGTTCGAAAATTATGTTGTTTTCGTCCGAAACTTATGGTAATATCAGGTTTTGGGGTGGGTTTCTTAACTTTGGTAAATGTAAATTTTGAATCTTTAGCCCAAACATCGAAAGCCTTCGTGGCTACGGCAAACTCATCTTCTCCAGCTAATGGAAAATACCATTTTAGGTCAGTTTTATTCCATTTCGTATCTTCTTGTATCGTATAATCACTATCATTGATATCTTTATGGGAACATCTGGGTCTCTGCATTAATTGAACAGTTTTATCATTTAAGGTACCGTCCACAGGTAAATTGTATCTTTCCTGAAATGCAAGTAAATACGATTCCAAATATAGTAAACTATTGTTGGTTTCCTTTATGTAACCGTATTGTGTCAGAAAGGAAAGAGCATCATCATTACTAAATTGAGCACAAACACCACTAATGAAAATTACAAAAAGGACTGTCTTGCTTGACATATTGAACGTAAATGAGACTAATTATGTTTAATCATTTATTTATAACTTATTATTAAAAAAATAAATGTATTCTCTTAGAGCTATAGATAACAGATTTTCACTTATGTTTAAAACAGTATCCAATTTTGTATTCCACGCGTCGCTACCTTCTACAAGAAACGGTCTTATTACTTCAAACACTTGAACGTAGTACTTATTGAAATTTATATTGTTCAATTCACTAATGTGATAGCACAACAAATTTTCATCAACATGAATCAGATTGAGAACTTCTTCTTTCATCATTTCGATTTGAACGTTATTTTTTTCTATTCGCATAAATTTTATATCATCCAATTTGGTAACTATACATTTTTGTCCTCATTGGGTTTCAACAGAATGATGGGTTGGCAGTGTTTGAAAATTTGGAATTAAAGATTTCAGCAGTAACAGGAGATCACACCATTCGTATGTATCAAAAGACATCTGAGGTTGAAAGGGTTTTCTTAGAACAATTGCTGGAATAAAATTTCTTGCGGGACTGAGACCTCCTCCCATCATTAGAGATCCAATCGAATACTCTTTGTACAATAGGAAAGCAGGTTCCATTTGGATGGCTTCTTCACACAATTCGCTAACTCTATCAATTTCTGCATAATTATCATCGAAATACATTGAACACTCTGACGAAGATGATGATGGTGATCCCATTTCACAACTGGCTGATACCCACAATTCGTTTGGTTATTTAAATGTTTATACTACGTCAACCTTATCTATCCAACTGTTGTGCGTATCATCGAATCCCAACCATTTGACATATAGTTTGCGACCTTTTTGTCTGAGCACCTTTTCAACAAGATAAATGTTGGGATTTTTAACCTTTTGTAATTCTTCAGCAAGTAAGTAATGGGATTGGTTATTTTAACTTTGATAATTTTAAAGTGTTCAGTCGTCCAATTTGGTGTGTAACCCTTTTCAAACACGCGTTTTGCTTTGCTGATGCGCACCACATCACCCACTTGCAGTTTTCGAGGGCCTGCGATTTTCAAATACGAATATCTTTTCCTTAGAATTTCCTTTTCGTTTCTTTTGTTAATATTTTTCGGTTTCAATCGAGTCTTACTATGTTTCGTATTATTGTACTCGTTGGTAAACGTAGGTAAAACATCAATCCATTTGTAGGTTCCATTTAAACTGAAGTACTTGTACAATTTCTCCTTCAGTCCGTATTACTCTTTCTGCTATGGCTGCCTTTTTAACACTAAACGTATTGTAGTGATTAATACCATATTTTTTCATTAAATTTTGAAAGTTTACATTGTAAAATTCAGTTCCTTGATCAGTTTGTAAATTTTTCGGGTATCGTTTGGTATGTGTCAAGATATAGTCAAATGCTGCAGTTATTTCTTTACCCGTTTTTGTTTTCAATGGGTATGTCCATAAAAATTTTGAGAAGCAATCAATGACGATCATAATCATTTTATAACCTTTGTTTTGCGATGCGTAGGAACGCATGTCTGCCAAATCTAGTTGCCACAAATCATCCAATCCTTTGATGATGGTACGTCGCCTCGGATAATTTTTCCGTGCGGCTTTATGTAGTTCATTTACAAGCTGAATCTTTTCCGTTAACGTCTACTACTAATGTTTCTTTTAATAAAGTTACTATTTTATGGATGGATTAATTTTATTTTCGTGTCAATTTCTTGATCCTTTTTATTTAGTTCATCGATTTTTTCCAATAACAACTTCATAATATCCTTTTGCATATCGGAATCTTTCTTTTCCATATCTTTTCGAAGAAATTCTTTGGCTTTTATTATGACATCATCAACATACTTTTTGGTTGCCATATCTTTACTTGCTACAGGAGGATGTTTTGAAATAAATTTTACAGTAGTATTCATTTTATCTTGCAATTTGGTGCATGCAAATGGGAGATTAGATAAACTTATTTAATTATATTAGCTATCACGTTCAATCAAATGATGTCCGAACTTATCGACACTCATCATGCAAATGAATAAACTTATTTAATAATATTAGCTTCTCTTAATTCATTCATTATGGCAACAATCTCATTATTGTGTGACGTGTTGCCAGCCTTCTGGGATGCTTCAAGCAAGCTCAACCGATCAAAAAGTTCTTTTGGATCATCCCAATAAATATACTCTATAGGTGCGTCATTATATTTTAAATGCATTCCTTTACCTAATGGCGGCGATGAACCAAAGTGTTCCTTTAAAGTCGTTAGGACACTTTTTTTCGGTGGTTTCGTCACCAAAGGTTTGATAATGTTATACCATTTAGAACTTCTTTCCTATGCTATTCAAGTGTACACCCGTATATTCCAAAAGGGATTTATAGTTTGCGAGATCGTCGGGTGCGTACGATGGATCAGAATAAAATAACAATTGATAAAGTCCTGGCGTTCCTTTCAAATATCCTCCTAACAAATTTTTTTCCGGTAATAACTGTATACTACCATTTTTATCAAAGGAAATTCTTCTATTACCAAGCCACCAACCTTTCACGTCATCATACGAAGGACCATATTTTTTATCAATTTTATCACTATGTGTCCAATAGTCTGTAATGTAAGGATGACTAATTGCTGGATAATAATCCAGGTATTCATTTATTACTTCTTGTGAATACTCAGGATGTGAATCCTCCTCTTCAGACTCCACTCCTTATCGTCCGAAGCTGCAACATCTTGTAAACCGATAAAAGATGGCTCTTTGATAAAAGATGGTTCTTCCTTTGGTTCCCTCTTACCTGGTTCTTCCTTCGCCTTCTTTAGCCGTGCTACGTGCTGCTGAGACACAAAGTGTTTCAGTGGTTCGGATATTGGTTTGAAAAGTTTATTGATCGATTCATCCTCATCTGTTCTACCCAATTTTAAGGCCAAATACTTTTTCCGTATAGCGCGTGTCAGTTCAGCATCTTTTCTTTTTTGTGCAGCTGCTGCAAGTCGATCGTTTGACATCTTTAGTTATAGTGAGAGAGGTTTTACAATTCAATATATTTATCGAAACCCATTCGATAGCGACCCTTTTGTAGGGGAAAATCCTTGACAATGACTACAGTTCCATATTTATCAATCCAACCCTTTGAACATATTTCTTTGAATTCATTAAAGGTCATGTCGGGTGATACATGTTGATCAAATATATGCTTTAGATTAATTTCATCTTGTTTGAACAGTACTATTAAATTACAATTATCTCTTATCAACTGCTTTGGGATTTTCGAATATGTTTGACACAAATAGGCGGCATCGATGTCTTTATGTCTACACATGGAATAATACTCTCGAATTTTTTGTTGTTTATCACATGCAACGTCATCAAAAATAAAAATAGAATTTTTCTTGGCTTTAGCAGGACTGATGACATCATCGTTGTCTTTGAAGGGAAAATAACCCATGTCTTTTGCTTAAGCCATTACCTGTTGCAATAGTTGATACTTTGGTTGATATAGAGACTTTGAGTAACTTCAAGTGATATTACCTGTTTTAATGCCCAACCCGAATCACGTTCTTGAAATTCCGATAATTTTGATAAAATGTAATCGACTACATGTTCAATAAACCATTCAAGTAAATCTGTTGAAGAATCAATAGGTGTGTATTTAGTATGAAAATATTTAAAATCAACTACATCTTCATTATTAACGACTTTTTTAATAAATTCAGCACAAAAAGTTGTGTTCACTTTAATTATATTAATGTTTGATAGGGTTTCTAAAATTTTTTGATTGAAAATACTGAAAGCATCCGTTAAAAATGGTAAAACATCTTTATGTTTTAAATTTATAATAACCCCTGTACTTACGTTATTTCTAAAAATCGAAACTAAATCTTCCCATTCTGCGGAATTGGTTTTATTATTTAATTTCGAATAGATTACTTTTAAATGACCCAATTTTGTTTGCCACGATCGAACTTGGTATGGTAACATGTCATCTTTAATTTGATTACAGCATAAATCAATAGCTATTTGTACATGCTTTCTCCACTCCTCCCAGTCCCCAATATAAAGCGGATACTTTTCATTAAATTTTAAAATTAATTTATTGATATCCTCTACAAGTTTATCTGACATTTTTATAACTCAGTATTTATTATTTTAAAAAGGATTGCTGGATGTCCTTTTCCCGTATCCTTCTGACCAGTGTGAACCAGTGAATACTTTCCGTTTCCCAACTCAATTAGATGATTTCTTAATGTTGATATGGATCTTTGTGGCAAAAAAACGTTTTTATCCTTCAATTCAAACAAGATGGACTCTCCAAATTTCGTATTAGCAAGTCGTGCTTCATAAATTTTCTGTGGAATATTCACAGGTAGGCTGCACAGGCTAACAATCGGTTTGTTTTCACCTTCTAAAAGAAGGGTTTTATTAATTTCATGTAAATCCATTTTCTATAACAATTACCATACATTAACTATTATAAATATAAAAAAAATATTACTTACAATTTACTATTTCACAACGTTATTCTTATGTACTTCACAATAAAACGTTACTGATACATGATCGGATTGTACATCGTTTTATATTGTGAAATATGAGTGCGATTTAAAGAGGGGATTTTTAACCTTGAACGACCTTGACCTTAACTATCCCTAAAAACAACCCCTAAAGCAACCCCTAAACCCACCCTAAAAACTATCCCTAAACTCACCCCTGGTCAAGGACTGACCTTTTGACCTTGAACGATCTTGGACTAGTGACGTCACTGGTACCACACTACCCTTCAGTGTCCTGGTACCGCTGACGTGCAATTCCCTACCGCTATTTAAAACGCAATTAACATAATTCTTTATCCCAACCAATTTAGGCTTAAAACACCATTAACATAATCCATTATTACCGCCAATTTGAACGTCATTAACATAATCCATTATCACCGCCAATTTTGGAAATTTAAAACGCACTTAACATAATTCTTTACCACAATCAATTTGTGCAAATTGTGGCGAACAATATTCGTTATCAGTTTCCTTTTTCCTTAATTATTAGAAACGATACTGATTAGTCTTATCATTCTGGTAAAAATAAAAGCAACTTGTGATTTTACTTCAGTTATTATTTTAATTTTTAAATAGTAAATCAAAAAAAATTAACGTTCATTCGAATATATTAGTGAAAAAACCAAAAAGAAAAGTACCACACCTCAAGCCAATTGTCAAATCTGAATTGGAAAAATTATTAACAGAAAACACGGTAAGCACTTTTTGTTCTAGTTAGTAATCTTTTTGTTTTCACGTTAAATTTCATAGTGCTTTTTCTTTCATTGTGGTGAAAAATTTTTTTTTTAGGCACCTATACCAGTCATCTATTTATTAAGTGACATGGATGAATTTTTTGATGGAGTAAATGAACCACAACAACAACAACAAATCCCAGATATTCCTAGTGTCAAACAAAATTTTGAAAAAGGATATAATTTTTTCTCCGGCCACCTACAAACAATACATAAACATACGGCTGATTTAACATCCATAACGGCCGATTATGAAAAGTGGGAGCATGAAATCCAAGAAAATATGGTCCAAATTGATAAATTGAAACAAAAAACAGAAGACCTCATATATAAGCAACAGGAGGCTCTCAAAAAAAAAAGAAACATTTATTTAGAAATTGAAAATATTGAAGAATTACGAAAACATTTTAAATAATTTTTTTTTATTTACTAACCTATTTAAATTTCTAGAACGATGATAAGTACTATCGGTAAGTGACCATATAATAGAAGTCAAACTTTCTTCATAATCAGAACAAAGTTTTCAACCATGGCGGTATACGCTCCAGATAATGACTTGTTTGATAGTGAGGACGAAGACAGTGGTGTTGAAGAAGTTTTAGATGATGTGGAAGTAGTTGTTAAGAAACGTGTAAAAAAATTGGTGGAGAGCCATAAAGTGTTAGGAAGTAACGAGTTTATCCCTATGTGCCTCCACCAATCGTATGTCAAATTTGAAGATAAACTACTCTGCTATACTTGTTATTTTGAGATGGTAGAGTCGTTTACGGAAAATATTACGGACATACACGTTTCCGAACATCTTACGGCCATACCATCCAACTTCGTAGGGCGCTGTCATAAGTGTGATCATTGTTACAAGCCATTATATAATTGGACATGGTTGAAACTTTGTATTGTATGCAATAAATAATTTTTTTTTTTTTGCATATTTTACCTTTTTATATTACTATTTTAAGTTATTTTTTTTTCTAAGGTTTTGTACTGTACTATTTTTTAAAATATATTTAAATACATTTTTCTTTTAAAATAGTGTTTGATTTTCCTACCCAGCGTTTCAGTCGTAAAAAAATTGTATTTCAAACATTTGCTATAACTATTTTGATTACCGTTCTTATTTTTCTAGTGTTTTTAAAAATTTTTATCTTTTTATTTACTATTTGTACTGTACTATTTTTAAAAATATATTTAAATAAATTTTTCTTTTAAAATTGTATTTCAAACATTTGCTATAACTATTTTGATTACCGTTCTTATTTTTCTAGTGTTTTTAAAAATTTTTATCTTTTTATTTACTATTTGTACTGTACTATTTTTAAAAATATATTTAAATAAATTTTCTTTTAAAATAGTGTTTGATTTTCCTACCCAGCGTTTCAGTCGTAAAAAAATTGTATTTCAAACATTTGCTATAACTATTTTGATTACCGTTCTTATTTTTCTAGTGTTTTTAAAATTTATATCTTTTTATTTACTATTTGTACTGTACTATTTTTAAAAATATATTTAAATAAATTTTTCTTTTAAAATTGAATTTCAAACATTTGCTATAACTATTTTGATTACCGTTCTTATTTTTCTAGTGTTTTTAAAAATTTTTATCTTTTTATTTACTATTTGTACTGTACTATTTTTAAAAATATATTTAAATAAATTTTCTTTTAAAATAGTGTTTGATTTTCCTACCCAGCGTTTCAGTCGTAAAAAAATTGTATTTCAAACATTTGCTATAACTATTTTGATTACCGTTCTTATTTTTCTAGTGTTTTTAAAAATTTTTATCTTTTTATTTACTATTTGTACTGTACTATTTTTAAAAATATATTTAAATAAATTTTTCTTTTAAAATAGTGTTTGATTTTCCTACCCAGCGTTTCAGTCGTAAAAAAATTGTATTTCAAACATTTGCTATAACTATTTTGATTACCGTTTTTATTTTTCTAGTGTTTTTAAAAATTTTTATCTTTTTATTTACTATTTGTACTGTACTATTTTTAAAAATATATTTAAATAAATTTTTCTTTTAAAATTGTATTTCAAACATTTGCTATAACTATTTTGATTACCGTTCTTATTTTTCTAGTGTTTTTAAAAATTTTTATCTTTTTATTTACTATTTGTACTGTACTATTTTTAAAAATATATTTAAATAAATTTTCTTTTAAAATAGTGTTTGATTTTCCTACCCAGCGTTTCAGTCGTAAAAAAATTGTATTTCAAACATTTGCTATAACTATTTTGATTACCGTTCTTATTTTTCTAGTGTTTTTAAAATTTTTATCTTTTTATTTACTATTTGTACTGTACTATTTTTAAAAATATATTTAAATAAATTTTTCTTTTAAAATTGTATTTCAAACATTTGCTATAACTATTTTGATTACCGTTCTTATTTTTCTAGTGTTTTTAAAAATTTTTATCTTTTTATTTACTATTTGTACTGTACTATTTTTAAAAATATATTTAAATAAATTTTCTTTTAAAATAGTGTTTGATTTTCCTACCCAGCGTTTCAGTCGTAAAAAAATTGTATTTCAAACATTTGCTATAACTATTTTGATTACCGTTCTTATTTTTCTAGTGTTTTTAAAAATTTTTATCTTTTTATTTACTATTTGTACTGTACTATTTTTAAAAATATATTTAAATAAATTTTTCTTTTAAAATAGTGTTTGATTTTCCTACCCAGCGTTTCAGTCGTAAAAAAAATTGTATTTCAAACATTTGCTATAACTATTTTGGTTACCAAATAAAGTTTTCAGATCAGCTGATCTTAGTCTCAGCCTTAAAGAAAAACTATAAAAAAACTATAGAAAAAATTTTACCTGTATTTTATTTCAAACTTTTACTATTTTCAAACATACAAAACAATAACAAAAAAATAATGTTACATAACATTCGTCCAAGGAATTTCAGGACTCGTCACACTAGACTTCATCGTCGCTGAAAAATTGTCTATCGAGTTCTTCGTAGTCTTCATATAATTCCTCTTCTTGTTCTTCTATGATTTGATCCTGATCAAGTTCAGCTTGGTACAACCGTAACATGCAGTAGGGTTGAAGTCTCAGCCATCGTACCTTTTCAACAGTCTCCAAATTTAACACACAGGCAGTAAAACTTCTTATTTTATGTTTAATAATAACGTTTGGAACACCCATTATACTCTATTAACTACTACATCAAGTTCTATGCTTTTATAAAGGAAACAAGTACGTCCTACTCAGTGGCGTTTCAGTCGTAGAAAAATTGTATTTCAAACATTTGCTATAAATATTAAAATTAAATTAAAATATTGTTTTGCTTACCCAGTTACGTCGTTAAATAATTTATTCGTATAATACGATGTAATTTACATAAAAAAGTAACCACGAAAAAGGCTGATCTTTACGTGGTAGATCGATCTTAGTCTCAACCTTAAAGAAAAACGAAAAATTTTACTAGTATTTTATTTCAATTTACAAAACAATAACAAAAAATATTACCACATTCATTACATTCGCTCATCGATACTGTCCAAGGAATGGTCCATGGACTCGGAGGAATGGTTTCAAAACACATTAAACTCTCACCACCAATTGTCAAATTCATAGTCGTAGGCGTCGTCGGCGTCGCTAAATTCATAGGCGTCGTCGTCGCTGTCAGCTGGCCTATCGAGTTCTTCAGCTGGCAGGAGTTCTTCAAAATATTCTTCTTCTTCAATGAGTTCAGGATCAACTTCATCTTGGTATAACTGTAGTAAGGGATAGGGTTGATGTCTGAGCCATCGCAACTTCTCGACATTCCATAACTTCCAAATACTTTCAGTAAAACTTCGTACCTTATGTTTGAATATTATGTTAGGAACACCCATTACGCTCAAATAACTACTATACCAAGTTCTATGCTTTTATAGTACGGATTGGGACGTCACTGGTAACGACTTTGATCTTGAATGACCTTGACCTTGACCAGGGGTAGTTTAGGGATAGTTTTTAGGGGTTGCTTTTAGGGATAGTTTTAGGGGTTGTTTTTAGGGATAGTTTTAGGGGTTGTTTTAGAGGTAGTCGACCTTGACGTCACCGGCCGCCATCTTGCGCTAGTACTGGCATAGTTTAACTACTTATCTGAAAACACGTTTTACATATTACCAAATGCAATAAAAATCGTGATGTGAAAATATTTCCAACTCATATGTCATTAACGCATTTCTAAGATCCAAGGAATCAATTTGACTTTCATATTCAAAATCGTTTAGAACAAGCTCATTATAAGTAAACCAGATGGTAAGCTCATTATAGTCGGAATTTGCGGCTTCATTTTTTATTCGAGTCCAATTATAACTACTGTAATTTTCTAACACTCTTTCTACTAAAACCCATGGTATGTGTAACATTGAATAAAATCTAATAAATAACTCAATATTTACCTCTTTACAAAAAGTTTTAATACAAAGCTGCTGCATACTTAACATGTTTTTTTGTTGATGTTGTTGTCGTAGATAAAATTTATAACCTAAAATAATAATAAAAATTACACATCTAAAATGGTATAGAGTATTTTTTTATTCAATAAAGGAATATTCCAACAATTATCTGAAGGATAATCGCTGGTATCAAATCTATGTATATCGGATTTCATTACATCCTCATACACATCGTTACATTCAATTTAATAAACCAAACTATCTGTATCTGTGTTTAGAAGTTTACATTTTTCTACGGGAATTTTTTTCAATATACAGGGTGGGCCACGACTATTCCCTCGGTCTCTTGTGCCCAAACGGTACAAGATATCAGCTTAATTTTTTGGTGAGATATGTAAATTGATAAGATCTATTTGTTTAAATTATTTACAATTATACAGGGTCATCCAGAAAATTGTAATTTATCATAGTTATGTTTTTTTAAATGCAACACCCTGTATTTTATGACATTTTTAGATTATACGTTAAAAACTAAGTCAACTTTATTCAACGTTCCCTATATCTATCTCTTACCAATTTTGAGAAAATCGTGATTTTAAGAAAAATATTCTATTTAAACAAGAACTAAAAACACGGAAACCTCTTACTTTCAGTAACACAAATTTATATCGATTGATTCTGACTTTTAGGGCTTTCATTTGCACTGTGTAGGATTTCGATATTTTGCACAGGGTGTTTAGGAAAAGGATTCTAATTTTATATTTTTCAAACCGCAAAAACTCACTTAACTTAACCCTTTAACGGGCAGATTACTACAGATAATAAAATCATGTTTTTTGGTCATGATTATATCAAATATGATACGTAGACATATATTTTGGACAAAAAAAAATATTAAAACATACATATATGTATACAACTGGCCGGTCGTAATTTCGACCAGTGTGCGTTTGTACGTTTGAGGGTAATGGTTGAAATATTGACCACATGCGGAAAACATATTTTTTGTAGTTTATTTTCATCTAATATTGCACATTTCTATTACAAAATACTTACAAATGTAAACTAAATTTTATTATGAAATGGAGCAAAACATGTGAGGCAAAGAGCTACGTTACATTGTCTGCAACAAATATTGCTACGTTTGGTCTGTTTTGTTGTAGAACATCTAGCACATCTTCTGGAGGTACTTTTTTGAGGCAAATGATCTCCTATGTTCTGTAGACGTATGGAATTTGGAACTGGAATTGCTCTGCCATTAGATTTTTTTAGTTTTTTGTTGGGATTTACTAGCCAAGCTCCTGATACTTTACGAGAACAAAATTCGCCAATTAGTTCATCAGCAAGCACACTTCTATATTGTAAATGAGTTCTGATGGCGGGTGTGTTTGGTAGTTGTTTGTATAAAATAAACGAATTAACAATGGCTGCATCAATCAAATAATAGAAGAGTTTTAGCCACCATCTCCTCGATTTCCACGAAATGTTGTAACATGAGTGGAGCTGATCAAAGAGATCCACTCCACCCATATTTGCGTTATAATCGGCAATACTTTTTGGGCAGCCAATTGTTGCCTTCGTACCATCGTGTGTCATTCTCTCAACTGTGGATTTGTCTAGTATACTATGTCGGCTACTACCCATTAATACAGCTTTGGCTCCACGATCTTTCCATTTAGAAAGGGTTATGTTATCCGTAGCGATAGAATCTGATTCTCCTCCTTTTAGTCTCTTGTCGGGTAAAAGTTCATCTTTTGGAAAATACTTTCTGTTGCCTCGCATTGTTCCGCAAGCGAATATTTTTCTGTCCAGAAGTTTGGTAAATAATGCGAAGGTGGAAAAAAAATTGTCAAAGTATACGCAGTGAAATTTGTCTTTGAATGGATCACTGAGTTCCAATACAGTTTTTTCTCCTAGCATTCCATCTTCATCGCTTTCTCGTTTTCCTTCATAAACATAGAAGTTTAGCAAGTACCCTGTATTGGCACAGGCAATTGCCCATATTTTAATGCCTCTCTTAATGGGCTTTTTAGGCATGTATTGTTTTAATGTTGTCCTACCTTTAAAAGCAACCATACTTTCGTCTACTGACAAAGCTTCACCAGGTGAGTAGGCCTTCATGAAGTTCTTGGGTAAACTGTCCAGCATCGGTCTAACTTTATATAACTTATCAAACCCAGCTTGTCCCCTTTTTGGCATTGTGTCATTATCATTCACATGAAGAAGTCGAAGAATTTTAAGAAATCTCTTTAGAGTCATTGTTTGGGATATTCTTCTGTTATGAAAATTTGGATTACTAGACCAATATAGCCGTAAACTGGGTAAAGAATTAAAACCCATAATTACCAGTATGCCTAAAAATGCCTTTAGCTCATCCAGAGTGAGACCAAAGTCTAGATTGCGTTGGTGTGCGTAACGATTAGACTCCATGACAATTTTTTCAAGCAAATCTTCTCCAAACAGTTCCAAAAAATTTTGTAATGGTGATTCCGAGACTGTTACATTTGGTTTTGGTACTTCCGTGAATTGAAATGCTTCAGAAATATGGGGGAAATAAGGTTTTTTTGTCCATGGATAAATATTTTCTTTCTTTTATCTTTTTCTTTCTTTTTATCTTTTACTATTTTTTTATTGGAATTTGCTGACCCTTTGTCTGTGGTTGGTGTAGACTTCGGAACGTGTTCATGTTCAAAATCAGACTGCCCTTCATCCGTTTTTTCATCTCGAAATTGAAACGAAAATATTTTTCGCTGATGTTCATCATCTGGCAAAAATGTTGGGTCGGTTGTAGAGTCATCACTGTCAAAATCTGAATCAGCAGAAGGCAGTACTTGTGATCTAGAAGTGCTTGCTCTCGGTGTAGATACAATTATCGCATCTGCATCCTCAGCATCCGAGTCTCCGTCAATGTCGGAATCAACAGCTTGTTCATCAGTTATGCTATTTTCTTCTATTTCATCAATATATGGTCATTAGGATCTAATTCGTCCAATTCCTTCAAACATATTTTTGATTTTTTGCTCATTTTTCAGCTGTAATAAAAAATAGAAATAAATCATTCCATCGACAGTATTCATATAATCATATGACTCCGCTTATTACAGTAAAGAAGAATTTTGTGAGTATATTTCAATAAAATTAAATCAATTTATGTACAGTTGTTATTTTTTATTACTCCGCAGTAGGGTTATGATATTTTCACGTAAATATTTTCCTTGCTGTAGTTCTTTCATAAAATATAATTACTATGTTTGTTCACGTATAATCTAAGGTACATACCTGCAAAATATTGTTAATATCTGTCCACTTTAAACACAGTTTTTTTAAAGTTTTTGAATAGCATGCACATTCCACGTGTTGTCGCACTTCTTGTCTAAATAAACACTGGTTGAAATGTCGACCATTTCTTGCGTAGTGCGCGCGCTCAGCGAATATGGTTGAAAATAATTGTAGACATCGTCTGTGCAAAACGTGATATTTCATCTGGCTTAAATTCCGACCGCTGTCGCTTTAGCAAATATAAGTTTTTGAGATGGTCGAAATATCGACCAAAGACCGTTAAAGGGTTAAATGGACCACCCAGTATTTTTTTATTCTATGTGAAATAACTTTTCAATTTATATTAAAAACTATGAGAAATGCATATGTATAAAATTAACGATTAAAAAGTTATTAGGATTTTTCTCTAAAGTTTCTATTTTTTTTGTTTACATTCTAGTAGGCAATCATTTTTTTATTGTAGTTGATAAATAGGTATGGGATCAAAACTTAATTAGAAATGAAACTAAAACCAAGACGTAAACATTTATGAAATAAAAAATACTATAATAAATGTTCAATATGATGACCATTTTCCTCTATGCATAACCGCACTCGTTTTTCAAAAGATCTTCTAACGTTTCTCAGGATATCTGGTGTTATAGTAGCAAACGCATTCTTTATTCTAATCTTCATGTCATCAGCAGTAGTAGGTGGAGTGTTGTAAACTAAATTTTTAATGTAGCCCCAAAGAAAGAAATCCATGCTGGTTAAATCAGGAGATCTAGGTAGAAATTCATGTGGACCTGCCCTTCCAATCCATTTATTGGGGAATTGTCTACTTAAATAATTTCTTACATTCCGACTAAAATGAGGAGGGGCACCATCTAGCTGTAACCACATTTTTTTCTAATATCTAAAGAAACTTCATCTAGAAGACTCGAAAATTCTTGTTTTAAAAACCGTAAAAATTTTACGCCGTTCAAGATACCTTAAAAAAAATATGGACCAATCACATGGTCTCCAACAATTCCCCCAAATACATTGAGGCTCCACCGATTTTGGCGGTCAACAGTGCGATACAGGTGACGGTTTTCCGTATCATAGTAATGGAAGTTATGTCGGTTTACCAAGCCGTTGTTGTGGAAAGTGGACTCATCGGTAAATAAAACATATTTAAAGAATTCATCATCTTCCCTTTTTCAAGACTCCATAAACAAAAATCTAACTTCCGTTGAAAGTCTCGTCCATATAAATTCTGGTGAAGTTGTATATGATAAGGATTGTACTTATGTTTTTTCAAAATTCTGCGAACACTTGTTCGACTAATTCCAGTTTGTCTAGAAATTTATCTTGAACTGACATTTGCATTTTCAATCACTGAGCCTAAAACTAAGAACTCATTCTCCTCATTATTTACAATATACTTTGCTATGGTAGGTTTTTTGTAGGATACACTACCAGTTTGACAAAAAGTTTGGAGCAGTTCTTCAAACGCCCATTTGTCTGGATGTGGTCGATCGGGATACTTTTCTGCGTACACCCTTGACGCTAACAAACAATTTCTAAAACATTCACCTAGGATAAACGTCAGAAATTTTAGAGAAAAATCCTAATAACTTTTTAATCGTTAATTTTATACATATGCGTTACTCATAGTTTTTGATAGAAAATGAAAAGTTATTTTACATAGTTAAGTGAGTTTTTGCTGTTTGAAAAATATAAAATTAGAAAGCCCTAAAAGTCAGAATCAATCGATATAAATTTGTGTTACTGAAAGTAAGAGGTTTCCGTGTTTTTAGTTCTTGTTTAAATAGAATATTTTTCTTAAAATCACGATTTTCTCAAAATTGGTAAGAGATATATAGGGAACGTTGAATAAAGTTGACTTAGTTTTTAACGTATAATCTAAAAATGTCATAAAATACAGGGTGTTGCATTTAACAAAAACATAACTATGATAAATTACAATTTTCTGGATCACCCTGTATAATTGTAAATAATTTAAATAAATAGATCTTATCAATTTACATGTCACCAAAAAATTAAGCTGATATCTTGTACCGTTTGGGCACAAGAGACCAAGGGAATAGTCGTGGCCCACCCTGTATAATTATACTGAAATTCATTCAAGTTTTTGAAATATCTAATATAGCCATTCCGATGTACAAAGGTTTGTTAAATATTATTTTTGTTTTCTTGAGCTCAATGGCTATAAGATTATCATCAAAAGTTGAGCGGCTATGAAATGTAGGACTAGAAATAAAATTTTTTGCACCCATACGACCATTCCACCCTCTACAAAGGCGTACAATCCTATGTTTTCGAAGATTATCAATTGTCTTGCCAAACACAGCGTTACTCATTAATTTATACAAGTTTTTTTTCAAAATCGTTCTCGTCTTTACATCTCATATCAGTATTGAGATCGATATAAGATTTTGACTAAGAGGATTGTTCAAATTGTATTACGCGATGAACTTTATGTAAAACAGGTCCTTGTTCCAGGGCTTGTTTTAGAATTCTATAATGAATAATGTATCGTTCTTTTTTATGAAGAGTAGTTAACAATTTTGTAAATTTTGAACTGGGAGGTTTTGCGTGAACAGCACAGAAGGGTAAGTCTTTACGGAGATCGTGAATATTCTCCGGATAGTCAAGATCCATTTTTCTCTAAGTTAAGATAAGGAAGTAAAAACACTCAAAGTCTGTCAACCACTGTGTATATGTTAAAATTTACCGCTTTTGGTCTTATTTGGCCATCTTCAGGCAAGGTATACTTGTTGAAAAGTTATTTGTGGATTTCATATTCCTTCAAAGATTTTTTGAAAACTTCTAATGAACTGAATTCCTGTCCAAACAAAAGTTCTTGAACACTTTCATTTACTATATTCACACTCGCAGCTGTAGTATTCATTTTTATAACACTAATTTTCGCTAATTTTACGAGATAAATCAAACGAATCAGTCTACAAAAATAAAGCTAAAATACCACAACTCACAAGATAAAAGAATTTAAAGAAATTCGCGGGCAACAAATGAATAGTAAGGTTAGGTATTAGATAGTGCGCAAACATCGATGACGTCAGGAGTGACGTCTTAACATTTGACATTTCCCCTGTGGCTAGTCACGGCGAATAAAAAATTACAGATTTTATTCCCCTAGTAAAAAAGAGCCAGTTTTTAAAATGGGGGGGGGGTAGTATTTGGGCAGGCTGAGAAAAAAACAACCTTGTAAGGTTGTGAGTAAGTCTTAAGTAATAATAACAGTTAATTACGTGACGATTTTCGCAATTTAATTGACAAAAAACCTAATTTTTACATTTGCAGCGCCATCTCTCGACCAATAAAAAAAATGTTTCGGATAAAACTTACATACTTTTTAACCCTCTTATCAGAATCTGCAATAAAAAATAGGGGTTTCCATTTAAGATTTTAAAGTTGCCCCCTGTTCCCGCCCTCCTTGGGGGGCTGGGGGGGCAAAGTCTACGGCATCAGATGTCCCCCTCAGAACCATTAACTTTTCATTTGGAACACTTTTTGATTCAATGCAATGTTTCAGAATTATCGCTACTGGCGGATTAAAATGGGACACCCGTTATAAGCAACCATCGCAAGATGCCAACATGTTTTTCTGAATAAGAAAAATGTAAAAATAAACATCGATTTCGTTGTTCACCATATTGCCCTCTTATAGCGTATATACAATTACCAAAAATTCCCTATTACTAAATACACTTGCCAAAAGTTGTAAAAGAGTCCAGGCCTCCCAGTATCCCAACAGTGCTAAAAAACATATGTTGAATTATTCTGCTCATATTTGTGCTTAACTTTATTATTTACAATTTTTTTTGCTTTTAAGGTGCGTACAGACATGTAACAAAACTTCGTATCGTAACTCCGTCGCGTAACATGTGTTTGTTACGCATTGAAGATACGGCGTGTCAACAAATATAGTGTATCAATACATCGTCGCGTATCTTTTAATCGCAGCATACTGCCGTTCCGACTTTACAACATACAGTTGTCTTTTCCTTATGTACAATGGAGGTTGCTGCAGCAGCTTATATATATATATATATATATGTATTACTTCATTAAGAAAAATAAAAAAAGACGCGCAAGACGGTGGTGGCAGACCCAGTTGTATACTAGCAGAAATGTGTATATGGTGGAAATCATTTACTGTTGGATCTAAAATTTCAGGCAATTAGTGGACTTTATAAAAATTTTACCAGAATGTCCCCAGCAGACTTCGAGTACTTGATTAATTTAATTGGACCCAAAATAGCACGAAAAGATACTAGATGGAGAAAAGCAATTTCTGTCCAAGAAAGGTTGGCAGTAACAATTCGGTTTCTGGCGACTGGGGATTCTTTCACCAGTCTACAATACCTTTTTAAAATTTCTAAACAATCGATAAGTGCTATAGTTCCTGAAGTGTGCGAAGCCATAATAGAAGGATTAAAAGAAAATATACAGGTAAGGAACTCATAAATGTTTTATTAAAGAAGTAAACACACATTAAACAAATCAAATGTTTCTCTATAAATTCTCTAAGGTAATATCGGGCATATCCAATGCTTGGTGTGCTGAAGAATTGAATGGAGTACTGCGACTTGAATGATTTGAAATACTAGAACTAGCATAAGTGTATGCTGGAGATGGTAACTGTGATTGCTGTAGAGTAAAATTCGAAACGTTGGAAACTTGGCTATCCTCATAGGGTTGAGACTGTTGTGGCATAGAATTTGGAATTTGGAATGACTGAAGAGTGTAAGTACGGTATGATTGCGAATGATCAAAATTGGTTGAACTTTGTTTGAGATGGATCCTGTCTGCTTTAAACAAAACATTCATAATATCTTGTTGTACAGTACTTTGTAATTCAGGAGAATATTTGGCCAGTTTTTTACCCACAAGGTTTCCAAATATGTGACATTCGTTTTGCTCCTGTGTGTTACTAGCTTTTGTTGATGCTTGTGACAGTATTTCAAAAGCTTTATCAAATTTCTCAGAATCTTCATTTCTCTTTTGGCGTTTCATACTAGGTGTTGCTTCAATCACTTTTCTTTTCGGTACATTTTCTATAGTCTCCCAATTCCCTTGTACAGCAGAATTATCGTTATCTTCTAATGTTGCTTCGTCACCCGATATTTCTTTTTCATTATTATCTTCTTCTTCGTCTACAATCTAAAATAAATATAATTTGAAATAAGTATTTAGTAACAAGTTTATTGAACGGAATTTGTTTACATTTTTACAGATACCGACAACACCAGAGGGATGGTTAGAAGTGGCAAAACAGTTTGAGGACATCTGGAACTTTCCACATTGTCTGGGTTCTTTAGATGGGAAACATGTTGTTTTACAAGCACCACTAAACACCGGAAGCGAATTCTTTAATTACAAATCAACATTTAGTGTAGTTCTTTTTGCCCTAGTGGATGCTAATTATAAGTTTTTGTACGTCGATGCTGGAGGCCAAGGAAGAATTTCAGATGGTGGTATCTTTAAAAACTGCTCGCTTTACAAAAAATTGGAGCGAAATAAATTAAATTTTCCTGAACCAGCAGCTTTACGAAGTAGAAAACGGAAAATTCCCTTTTTTTTTATTGGAGACGAGGCATTTGCCTTAACTGATTCGTTAATGAAACCGTTTTCGGGAATTCATCCTAAAGGATCATTGCAAAGAGTGTTTAACTACAGATTATCTCGCGCACGAAGAATTGTAGAAAATGTATTTGGTATCGCCTCAGCCGTTTTTAGAGTACTTCGTAAACCGATGTTACTTGAACCCAGAAAAGCTGAATTAGTTATAATGGCAGTAGCTCATCTACATAATTTTTTAAGAGAAAGTTCCACATCTCGTCCTTTGTATACGCCACATGGAACCTTCGATAGAGAAATTAATGGAAAGCTTGTAGAAGGAACCTATATAAGTATAAGTAATGAACCCATGTCTTCACTACTTCCATTTACAAATATTCCCAGAAGACCAACCGAAAATGCAACACAAATTAGAGAGGAATTGTCATCGTACTTTCAAAATGAAAATCGACTTTTGTGGCAGGATAATTATTCGTAATTCATTACTTACGGTGCTTTGTGTTTCCCGGACCTTGTTTTTGTCCCACAGGAATACCAAACTTTTAAAGGCAAACCAAGTACTTTCGTAGACATCTGTGAGCCCTGTAATAAATAAAAATAAAATTTGTTATTGAAAAGTAAAAAAACAAATATAGAAAAAAAATTAAAATTCACTTATTCAAACTTACCTTTACCCGTACCATGGCTCTTTTTAATTTTGGCTTTCTCTCGCCTAAGTGCTGACAGAAGACCATTCATTTTTTTTTTGCATTCATCTACTGTTGTCCGAAACTCTACAGCAAGTTCTTCCCAAGCATCATGCTTCTTTATTTTATTGTAATATTTGGGATTTTTTGTATCCCACAAAATTTCTTTAGTACGGTAACTGTTTATAAAATTAATTGTAGATTCTTCCGTCCACTCCATATTGATGTCTTCAATTGAATAAACGAATGAAAACTAAATCGCGACTGTGTACCGCAAACCCGTCCACACATCATAACAAGTGGTGCAACATCAGTGCGTATCATTTCTTTGATGCGGCGTCAAAAAACCGACAGCCGATGGAACGCCTCAATGTTACCATGTTACGGAGTTACGATGTTACGCAGTGCCGTCCAGACTTGTTACGCGACGGAGTTACGATACGAAGTTTTGTTACATGTCTGTACGCACCTTTAGAGAGTCAACCAATTAATAATAAAAACGGTTCATAATTTAGTTGGATATTGCGTCAAAGGTAGAATGGGACTCAGACCTCTGAGTCATTCCGTGGACAAAGCATATCAGATGTCACTTGAACCTCCACAATCCCACTTCTTTTTTTGTTACCCTAATCTTACTATGGAAATAAGTGGTTTACCAAATTTTCAGTCTAAAAAGAAAAAGTTTTAGGTTCAGTTTTTAAGTTTATTCAAAATAGCAACGAAAAAAAAAATAAAATACGCGTTTCCTTCGTATTTCTCATTAACGGTACATAAAAAAATTAACAAAGACATTTCTCACGTAAAATTTCCCGTAGAACATGGTCATGCAAACTATTTTCAATGATTCTCCTCGAAAATTTATCAAGTACATATACCCCGATTTAACTGAAATACACAGTACATATTCTTGAAAGTATGTTTTTCCAAATCTATAAACTCATGCAAAAATACAAATAAATTTTTAACGCCCCCAAAATAAGTCCCCCCTTCCCTCATTTTCGTTGATGGTAGGCGTTAAAATTCTTTTCGAGTTGGCCCCACACCCCAAACGGCCAAAACCCGACTCCCCAAATGGTGATTCGCGGATTCCGCTGTAAACAAAACAACCCGCATCATCTCCCATTTTCGAGGATGCTAAACGCAATGATGATGTTGGATCTTCTCACCGTGTCGACTCCACCCCCCAAGCAGTCAAAAACCAACCCAAAGGGGTGATTTTTTTTTCTCGTTTATAACGAAAAACAAATTTTTTACCATTTCGAGACTTACTTTAGGGTCGTCAAACATTTATTTGTATTTATCGAGGTATTTTCCGATTCACAGAATACACTATATATATATATATATAAATAGTGTATTCTGTGAATCGGAAAATACCTCGATATATATATATATATATAGTTCATGAAAATAATATGAAAGATAAATCACAAGTATATAGATTAGTCTTTTATTCTTCTCTGGATTAAAAAAACCACTATGAGCTTCCGAAATGAATTATATAGATTAGGAAAAACATGCTTCCAAGAATATGTACTGTGAATTTCAGCTAAATAGGGGTATTTGAGAAATATCAAAATTTAAAAATAAATTTTCCGGATTTTCCGAAGGAAATTATAACGGTTGGCGTGATCATGTTCTACGGAAAATTTTACGTCAGAAATGTCTTTGTTGCTTTTTTTATGTACCGTTAATGCGAAATACGAAAGAAACCCGTATTTTATCTTTTTTTTCGTTGCTATTTTGAACAAACTTAAAACTAATCCTAAAACTTTTCCTTGTGGTATTTTAGGCTAAGGTAGATTAAGCTAACAAAAAAGGGGCGCGATTGCGGAGGTTCAAGTGACATCTGAAATGCTTTGTCCATGGAATGACCCTTCTACTACCCACTAAAATCATCATCGATTTCCTCATCCTCACGTTCAATATTGGGCCTGTCATTTAACATGACCGGATCGTAAAGGTCACGAGCCAACATAAAAAAATAATAAGTGGATCCTGATCCAACGACCTACACATTTTCAAAAACATTTACCTGGCAAGGTAGCCGCCCAAGAACGTTTTTTGACGATTGGCATAAGGGCCTGAAGCCTTGGCGTGTCGCCTATAAAGAAAAGAGATTAAAAGAAATTAAAAATTAACCTGAAACCAAAATCTCAACCTAACCATGAGGATTCAATGGCGTTGGTATGGACTTCGGTTTCGGGATCCTTAAAATGGATTGAATGATTGACCTGTAGATGTTCATAATCAGGACAATCATTCAAACCAGAATATCCCTTCCAGCAGTCAGAGTAAATGGTAGTTCCTGGCTCAATAAAACGCTGAATCATGTGGGTAAGTGTTTGAGCAGTCCTATCCTTAACAACTACCACAAACACTTTACCGCTGCCTCGTTCGTAGCCTCCAAAAACCCAACCACCTTCCACATGATGGCCACGATGGTATTTACGTTTTCCAAACTTGGATTCGTCTATTTCCACGCTAAAACAAGTAAAAAATATTGTGTTTTTTCAGAATTGTATCAAAAATGAATTGCGCCTGGTTCGTGGTATCGCCCCTAACTGAATCTAACCAATACCTAACATGACCTAACCCACATCTATCCTACCCTTACCTAATCTGACCTAAACTTAAACTAACTTTACCTAACCTCACCCTTTCTAACGTCACCTAACCTATCCTAACCTTTTTTTTTTTTGGCAGGGGAGGAACCTTCTCATGGCCACCCCAACGCTCGGATCGGACTCTATCCAGACGCGATGCATATGGAACCATCGTTAGATATGCGTCATATGCACCCGGAGCACATTATTTCACCTCTCGTTCTGTCTCTTTTGATGCTCTCGCTCTTCTTCCTCTTTTTTCCTCATAATTTCGGTGATGAAACTCTCACCAGCATTCCAATTCCTTATGGACGTGGTCATCCATTCTGCAATATTGTCAGGGGTTAGACGTCGTCCGACCTTTCTCCAGAAGCTTCTTCTGGGGTCTTCCCATCTGGCACAATTGAACACGGTGTGCTCCACATCGTCTATCTCTTTGCAGTAGATACAATTGCCATCGGGTGACTTCCCGATCTTATGAGTATAGCTTCTAAAGCTACTGTGCCATAAGGTACGCGCAACTACAGAAATCACAGCTGTTTCCATCCTCTCACGTCTGGGATTATCCTTTTTGTCCATTGTCCATAGCTGCCACCTGTTTTGCCATTCATCCAACGTCCTATTTCTCTCGATACTTCTTATATCATTGGTTACTACCGGATGTGATTTTATTCTCGTCCTCTCCTCAATCATGAGTTCTATCGGTGGGATGCCCGCAATCACCAATGCTGCCTCCAGGGAAACCGTCCTATATGCACAGATATCCCTGAGTTCCCAACATCATGTCTTTATATCTCTTGATTCGGATGACTTGTCCTTACACTGGTGCCGCGTACAGTAGCACTGATGACACTACGCCATATAGTGTTCTCCTTTTCCAGTAACTCGGACCCCCGATATTAGACATTATCCTGCTCAGTGCTGTGGCTTGTCTTTTAGCTTTCTTGCAGGCTTTTTTTTACATGTTCGTTGAAAATGAACTTGTTATCCAACCATACACCTAGGTATTTTAACTGTTTACTAGGTGGATATCCAATTTACCCACCTTGTACACTATGTTTTCCCTCCTTCTGGGACCCTTAACTATGATTATTTCGGTTTTTTCCGGCGCTAGCTCTAGGTAGTGTTGCTTGACCCAGTACTCTATCTCAGCAATGGGCCACCAACCTATCCTAACCTTTTTTTTTGTGGAGAAATCCTTTATGGACACCTGGGCTGCTACCCAGGTAGTGAGACTCCCTTTCGGGCTACTCACTAAAACTCCACTGCGCCTCTCCAAGGTGCTGGGATCTTTCGTTAGAACATACATCGGCACCCGGAGGAATTACCGATTACACTTCCAAAGCGGCCTGTTTCCTTCTTTCTAGGCTCTCCTTTTTTAACATTACCTGGCGTATAAAGTTGTGGATGGCTACCCATTGTTGCTTCCCCATTAGCATTTGCACGATTATATTGTCGGGCGTCAATCTTTGGCCTACCGAGATTTCTACCTGCCCTCTTTCATCCATGCCGATCGGGCACTGAAGCATAGTGTGCTCTGGTGTGTCATTTTCGTCCTCGCAGGACGCTCGTTCCAGTTTTTCCAATTCTTTTTGTATAACTGCCGAAGCATCCATGTCCATATATAAATTGGGTCAGGTAGAAATCCGTATGCCTGTGTCGGCACTCCACCCATTCACTAATGTTTTTTATAAGTCTTTTAGTCCACGCGCTCTTCTCTCCATCTTCCTCCCTCATCCACTCTTCGTCCCATTCATACATTGATCTCATCCTTTCTAATTTTTTTGCCTCCCTTGTGTGGCCATCAGCTCTGTCGAAAATTCTTTTCCTCTCTTCGGCCAACAGGTGGATAGGAGGTACTCCTGCAATCACCTGGGTTGCCACTGCTGACACGGTTCTATATCCACAGATTACTCTTAGTAGAGCTTTCCTCTGCGTACCGTTCACCATGTTACGGTACTTGGCTATTGCCATTGCTTTATACCATATCGGGGCACCGTATAGCAATATGGATTGAACTACTCAGTATAGAGTAGTTCTTCTCCTGGTTCCCGATCCCTTTATATTTGGCATTATTCGTGCCAGCAGGGCTAACCTCTTTTCTGCCGTTGCATAACAGACATGTTTCCCAAAAAGCAGGTTGTTGTCCACTATCACTCCTAGATATTTAATGTGGCTGCTATGCTTAATTTCAGAGTCTCCCACCCTGAATGAGATTCCCTCTCTCCACCTGTGGCCTTTCAAGATAATGGCTTCCGTTTTCCTTTCCGCAACCTCCAGGTTTTTTCCGGCCATCCTGTCCACGATCATTTTCACTGACTCGTTTCCTTTTCTTATCAATTCCTCCTCGTCTCCCGCTTCGACGATGACTAAAAGATCGTCTGCAAATGCCATTAACGTTATAACCTCGTTCGTCATTTGTAGGATTTCGTCATATTGTAGATTCCATAATGTGGGCCCCAGAACAGAGCCCTGTGGAACTTCCTTCTCGTTTTTTTATCTACTATGACTTCTCTGTGGGAAAGGTAGGAATCAATAAGATTCTTTATAGGATCAGAGACCTCCTTGGATTCGAGGGCGTCCATGATTGCCTCCCAGGAAGCAGTGTTAAATGCGTTTTTAACATCGATTGCTATAGCTGCCATCCATTTGCTACCGCTGTCTTTCACTAATTGCGTGAGCCTTCTTATGGCGTGTATGGTGGAACTGCCCTGTCTGAAACCATATTGTTCAGGCGACAGTGTCTCCTTTGTGTCCCTATCTAGCCTGGCCTTTATAAGCTGGGTCCCTTGGGTATCAGTATCAAGCTGGCTTCCTTCCAGATCCTTGGGAAACTTTGGTCTCTTAACAGGTCGTTTGGGACTTTTAGAACTATTTGTGGCCTAGTGTTCACCGTCATCCTGATTGCCTCCGGGGGAATTCCGTCCGGCCCTGCTGCTTTTTTCAATTTTGTTTTATTTGTGGCTCCAAGTTGAACGGTTCCACTTCGGTCTCTGTTCTCCTCCATCTTGATATTTTCGGTTCCCTCGACGGGAACAGCCTTTCGCACCATTCAATTTTATATGGAGCTTGAATTCCCAGGCTTTTCGTGACTATCCTGTATCCGTCCCCCCAGATATCATCATTGAGATCTTCGCAAAGTTTCTTCCAGTGGTCGTTTTTTACCCTTGAGATGGTTTTTTGTAGCTCTTTCTTTTTGGCTTTGAATATATCTGTGAGTTCCGTGGTTCTTGGGTCACCTATTCCTACGCGTTTTGTGGCTCTCATCATCTCTCGTCTACTTTTAATGCAGCCTGCCCTCTTATTTTCAATTTCCTCATTCCACCAGTAGAGCAGAGCAGCCCTTGTTTGTCTCCCGATAGGTATCTTGTTGCAGCTTTTACTGTCGTTTTAATGTCCTCTGTAAGAGTTTTTGAGTCGTGATTTCGTCGCAGGTCTAGTTTGTTACCAATTTTCTTCTCAAATATTCCCTCATTGAAGAACTTTTTCCTCCCACGTCCTTCAGTTTTACCCTTCCCTACCCCACCCACTTCGAAATAAATGTACTGGTGGTTTGTATATACGTGTTCATCTAGGATTTGCCAGTTCCTGATATTTCTGTGTTTGGACGTTAGTGTGACGTCATTGTGGGTTCGCGAGTCGCCCCTAATGAAAGTTGGTTCTCCATTGTTTTCAACACATAGTTTCATTTGTACTATCCAATCGTGTACATGCATCTTCTTGCGGTGACCCCCATAATGGGGACTTAGCGTTTAGGTCTCCAGCAATCAGGAGGTCTTTACCAGATGCCTCTGCCTCTTGGAATATTTTATCTATCTTGTCTTGGTATTGTCTAAGGCTTATGTCTATTCTAATGTATCCTTCCCCCCTTTTAATTTTTGTGATTCCTAAATTTTTGTTTCTAATGTAAATTGCCACTGTGTTTTTGCTATCGCTATGTTGGGTTCCGATATTATGGCCAGGTCCACGTCTCTTTTTAGTATTTCCACATACGCGTTGTCATGCGCTGCCCTTGACCTGCCTAAGTTTAGTTGGAGGATCTTCATTTTCTTATAGGACGCGCCACGCTGGACAGCCTCCTTTTCCTCTCCTGCTCCACAGTTCTTTTGTAAGATGGGCAAGCCATTTGGTTGGCCCTGTGTCCTTCGTCCCCGCACTTTGGGGCATTTACACACTCCTTGGCCATGTGGCCTTCCTCCCCGGATTTAAGGCAAGTAGTTTCCTTGCTTGTGGCTGCCGTACAATCCTTACGTAGGTGCCCATACTCCAGGCACCTATAACATCTTGTCAGATGTACCCTTTCCTTGATAGAACAATTCACCCACCCTATTTTGATCCTTCCAGCCGTTGTTAATCTTCTCCCTTCCTTTTTCGGTATTTCCAGTATAGCCGTACCCTGACCAAACTTGCCCTTAGTAATTTTTGTTATGGTGATTGAGCTTCTAGTCATATTAAATTCTTCTTCGAGCGCATTTATGACTTCTTCCTCGGTTGTTACCTCGTCGAGGCCGATAATAAAAATCGTCGTTTTCTCTCCTGTTCTAATTTCCGCATTTTGAATTTTCTTTATAATTTCCTCTTTAAGGATTTCGGCCCCCTCCTCTGCTAATACTACGTCACCCCTACCATTTTTCTTTATTTTTTTCACGTCTACCTTGATCATGTCAAGATTCACCTCCTTTTTTATTTGCATGAGTAGCTCCGCATAGCTTTTTTCCCCTGCTCTAACTGTTAGCAGGCCTTCCTCCTTTGTCCTGTTTTGTTTGGTTTGGGCACACCCTGGCAGTAGACGTTTATGTCCGCGTCTCTGAACACATATTCCAGGACTTTTCTGCAGTGTTTTTTGCCGATTGCTTCTGTTAGTACCACTCTGGCATCTTTTCTGCCTCTGTCTTCGATTAGCCGTCTTAGTTTTACAATTACCCTATACATCTCCTTAGTATCGTACATCTTATTTTCCTCGGTGTGCATTGTCAGTAGATATATTATTTTCCCTTTCTCGATAACCTTTCCTTTTCCTGATGTAATTCTTGTGATTTTTGACAAGAAGTCGACTTCTCCAGGCTCGGCTCCATGGTTGCCATGATTTTCCTTGCTTCCTGCCCTGTCGGCTCTTTCGATGGGTCGGCCAGAATGGCTACATCTTTTTTTTTGTCCTCGCTTCTGGGGTTATTCCCTTCAACCTTCGTCCTCTCGTATATTTCTTCTGGCCAGTCTTCCTCGAGCCACGGTGCAATTTCCTGAAAAGTCTTCCCTTCTTCCAGCGTCTCTTTTATATTCCGAATTCTTTCCCCCTCGGTATCTTCCTCTTCTCCGGCAGTTTGGGTCCACATTTCGCATGTCGCAGCCTTTTTTTTGCCATGACCGGCTTTTGTACGATGGCTCCTTTGGCTTTTTCCGTTTTCCCGATGGCGGTACTCATGAGGGAGCTCAGAACCATTATTCCTTTTTTCCGTTCATGACCTCGGCACGGTCAACACCTTGGATTCCGAGTTTTTACCGCTGGTTTGTTCCATCGGTTTTTTACTGAGGTTGGCTCCATGGATTTTTTATCGACCTTCTCTGGTCTAGATCCAATGTGTTTAGTTAAAATAGTGGCACCTCGGAAAGGATGTGACTCTTCGTCACGCACATTGGTCTTTGTCTAGCGTAAACTTCGGTCCCTAAGGCACTATGTTTCGCAATACTAGACACTGGTGGTGAAAACCACCTACGCCACCAACCTATCTTAACCTAACATTACCTAACTTAATTAACCTAAACCTAACCTATACCTGTCCTGATACAACCTAACTTAAAGCTAACCATACCTGACCTAATCTTAATCTAAAACTAACCTAAAAATCATAAACCTTACATTTTGTCTGGTCCTCCAATCTTAGTTGCCTTTGTGATAAAGGCATCCAAAGCGACTTCCAAAAATTGGCCCAATCTACAGCCGTTCTTGTGGAAATCCTAATCTGTTTCACAATGGAATTTAATGGAAACTTGTCGACCCACATGTGACAAAAACCAACAATCTTCCATAGTGGCAGATTTGATTTGTGTAGGAACGTGTTGTACCGCACAGAAGGCCTGCAAAATGAAAGATCAGTGTTTAAACAAACCTAAACTTAAATAGCTTAAATCTTACCTATTAGTGCATTTCACAAATTTATATTTTTTAGATCGACGGATTTTTCCCATACACTTCCATCTCACCCCATCTGCCCTGCTGTCGTCTTTATGTAAATTAAAGTACCCGTTGTAATTGTCAACGGGGCACTTAATTTCCCCATCCTTGGGAATAATACCGAAGTCTTGTAATTTTAATACAATCTCCAGCATTACGCCAAGTAAATATCATATCCAAATTAATATGACTTGCCATGGTAGTAAAATAAGATAAAAGTGAAACCTAAAAAAAAGAAAATGGGAAAAACAAATAAAACACACATTTTATTTCAGTACTGAATTAACTTCCGGTGAAAATTAACGTATGAAATTTTACACGCTCGATCTATGATTTATTTGCAATTTTTTGGTACTATTTTGGAACATGTAGAGTTGCCCAATTTTGGGCAACTAGGTGATACACTATTGTGTATATTGTGACTGAGTGTCATAAAAATGAAATATATGAGACGACATGAGAAGATTTATTCAGTATGATGCAAAACAAAGCAGTTTCTGTTTTTTACAATGCATAGGTGCACTTCGCACTTCCTGCAATAAAAATGGGTCCTAAATTTGCAACCTGGATATTTGCAATTACTTCTTTTATCGTCAATTTCGGGAAGATGTCTAATGTTATCCAACCTTGTTTCCCTCACTGGACGTACTTCGGTTCGTCTAAAGTATAGAGGAGAAGAACTACCAGACGAGTCGGGAGTTGAGGTTCTTCCTGGACGTCCTCTTTTTTTTAAAGAAGGTTTGTTGAAACATATAAGAACTTCAGCCACATAGGCGCGAAAATGTATCAAGTCGAGGATTTGTTTTTTTGGCAGCCCTACAACAGCAGCCTTTGCTCTATACTCGAGCCATGCATTGACACATGCGATATCTATAGCATGCGTCATCATTCTAAGTGTCCATTTCCTTGATCGTATAAAAGTTCTATAAATAGAAATTAGGAAGTCCATCTTGTCCACGCCTCCCATACTGCTATTATAAATTTTGATCGCTTCAGGTCGTGGAACTTGTATGTATTCTTTTCGTAATTTGTCATATCTTTTACATTCATCCTCATTTCCAATACCAACAAAATTCGAGGCAACAGTAACTGGCTTGTTGTCAAACCATTTTGTCAGGACTATTCCATCTGACGAAAAGACTTCTTCCATGGACCCACGAGGTTTTTTTCTCATTTTTTTTTGTCTACTGTGAAAGGCGGATTATGAAATCTTTCTATGCGAGCAGTGCCTACACAATAGATTTTTCTCTTGTGCAAGGCTTCAAGAACATTATAATTAGTGAAATAACTATCAAAGAAGATGGTTCGGGGAACTAATTCTGTTGGCAAATTTCATGACAACGGAGCCTCCTAGACCAAAAACTTCGAGTTCTTCTGGGTTCAATTCGGTAGTGGTCCCCTGGTACAACACAAAATCATACAATAAACCACTTTGTCCACAGAGTGCAAATATTTTTATGCCCCATGGAGTTGGCTTATTCTTTATATATTGTTTTACAGACAGTTGGCCCTTGAAAGGCACCATTTGCTCATCAATGGATAACTTGGACTCTAGTGGCAACGCTAAGCATCTGGCTCGTAAAGTGTTATAGAGAGGTCGAATCATCCAAAATCTATCACTGGCAACTGGTTCGTCATTATTTACAAAGTGCACATTTTGTCTTAGTTTGAAAACCCGGTTTACTGACATTGCCGAAGATATCAGAGGTATGTTCAACTTGTGGTCCCAATATAACCTGACCCTAGGGATCTTTAAAATACCCATCATTATAGGTTTTCATTTCATCAGATGTAGTTGGTGGAAAAACTATATCGTTCTGAATAGGATACAAATTTGTTTTCTCTGTCATTGTTTGGTAAAGTTCGTCCGTAAAATATCTGGAAAAGAAAATAATAGGGCTCTCAAGTATATCTGCCGGCTCTTCAATATTTTCCAGCCACTAAATGATATCTGAAGTTTTGTATGTTCCTTCTTTTTTCCATAATATATCCTCCTTTTTGGTCAAATTGTGAGATTTTAAATATGTTTCTACTCTGTTAATTTTTCCAGCCTTACTGGTTTTGACTATTGCATGCACTGTACTTGCTGAACTTGTACATGGTTGCGGTTCAGACCCTTCCTCTTCAACCGATACTGCCATTTCTTCTTGTCCTTCAGTATTTTTTTCTTTATAGTCATATTGCATAGATTCTTCTGAGGCTTCTACTATTTGATCACATGAAGGAATTTCGTCGAAATTTTCTGGAAATATTAGTAAGGGTTTACTTTATTATGTTAAACCTTTATTTATGCTGAATACTACCTGTAACGTCCGACCATTCATCAAGTTCATCATCGAGTTCTTCGTCCACATATTCCAAGTCAGATAGTCCCTGTTCGAGAAGTTCTAGAAGCTGCTCCTCTGTCAAAGGTTTTTTGTTGTCATATCTTTTAGGCATTTTGAACCAAAAATCTAAAAATTAACAGACACAACAAAATTAAAAAAAATAATTGAGGCTATGGTTAACTATATGTCTCATACCTCTTAGTCACAATCTGCACTGTAGTGTATGTCACTATTTGTCTACAAATCAGAAAAACTAACACAGATATTTACACGTTGTTAAATGTATATACACTAGTACCCTTCCTGGATAATCGTAAAAATAGTTTTGAAAGAATTGCTGCTTTACACTTCATCTAGCGTGCATCATAGATAAACTACTACACTTGACGTTTAGAGATATCTCTACCTAAAACAGAAACTACCCCGTGGGTTAACCTATTGTCACCTAGATGGCGTTCTGGGTCAACAGAGTATAGTAAATATGTTTAGGTTCCTATAAGTGACATTACATTTTAACAAAATAGTTTTCTGTAATGGCCATTATTTAAATGGGTGATAGGGGAGGTCAAAACAAGAAAAAAAGTTCATATAACATAGGTGTCAAAACTTAATGGTTTTCGAAAAATTCGACTTTAAAATTAAATACAATTTGGCAACGATGCGATGTTCGAATAAAGTAGGTAGTAGTGCAAGGCGCAAATTTTTTTATTTTAAAATGTTAAAAGCAAAACAAATACATTTTTACTTACCGATAATTGTCTGATCGCCTTATCTGGTTGTAAAAGTTATTTAAAATAAAGTTTTTAACATGTTTTTCTGGAGAAACACTTCACACGTACATCACACACCCTGCACTTTATCCTAAAAGTTGTTCAAAGTGTTGTCCCCGACTTTGCACACAAGCTTCATTACGACGAATCCAGTTTCTTCTTACGTTGGCTACTCGCCCTCGTTGTCTAATCGTTTCAGCCCCATCAAAAATTTTTTCACGAAGTTGTGCTTCAGTTGTAACTGGACCTTCGCCATAAACCAACTCTTTAAGGTCCCCCCAATACCAGAAATCCAAGGGATTTAAGTCAGGAGATCTTGGTGGCCATTTTCGGGGATCGGGAGCGTTTCTTCCAATCCAGCGATTTGGATAATTTTCATTCAAGTACTGAATGACGCCTCTAAAAATGTGTGGTGGTGCCCCGTCATGTAGAAACCACAAATTTAGTCTCCGTTCTAATGGCATGTTATCCAAGGTCTGTTCTAAAAGTTGTGGTAGGTTATTGGTTAGGAAGTTTCGATACGCTTCTCCGGTCAAATTTGGGGGTAACTCGAAGGGGCCGATTACCTGATCGTCAAGAACTCCCGCCCAAATATTTATTTTAAATCGTTGTTGAAAATGACCCTCCCGAATGGTATGTGGATTTTCTTCGGCCCAAGTGTGGGTATTATGAAAATTTAATATTCCGTCTCTGGTAAAAGTGCATTCGTCTGTTGATAAAATGTTTCTGAAAAAATTGGGATTTTCAACGTTTTTTTGCAAAAACCACTGACAAAACGCTAATCTGCGGCGATAATCTTCAGGTAGTAAAGCTTGCACGCGTTGCACGTGGTAGGGATAAAGCAAATTTTCCCGTAGGGTTCTATGGACGGTGGTATGGGATAGTCCTACTTGGCGGCCTAATTCGCGAGTACTGATGCCGAGATTGTTTTCAACAATATTTAAAACTTCTTCTTCCTGTTCCACAGCAATCTGCCTTTCACGAGCGCGAGTATTTGTGGGCTGAACGCTTCCTGTATCACGAAGTCTTTGGTACACTTGCACAAATGTCCTTCTGACCGGGTGTAGCCGTCCGGGAAATCTATCGCGATAAATTCGAGCTGCAAGATTTGAATTTTGACGAGCTTCACCGTAACATGTCAGCGTATTCCTGATTGGAGAACATTTTAATTTCACAACAACAAAAACATGAGACAATAATGTCAGACCATTGTCAGTACACCAGCGATAGTGAGTATGAGTAATCGCTCTAACATAAACAAAATACTAACGAATTAAGTACAGATTACAGATGTAAGCAACGATTATTGGCCACGACGCACAGTGCACCACGAACACAAACGGCTGTTGCCAAGTGTTTTTTAAATCTTAACTAAAGGGAACTTTTATTATTTTTTATTTTTTTATTCTTGAAATTTAAGGCCAAACTTTGAAAAACTTCTTTTGGTTTATTTAAAAATGATCCTATTTTAAAATTAATAAAGTTACACATGAATGTTTGTAAAATTCTGTTGCATAATAAGTACCTAAAGTTTTCAACTTTAAAGCCTTTTAGACAAAAATCTGTTGAATTTTTCAAAAAAAGTCATATGAACTTTTTTTCTTGTTTTGACCTCCCCTATCACCCATTTAAATAATGGCCATCATATCGCTTACACCCTGTATATATATATTGTGATGTTTCACTTTTATTTGTTTTATTTTAATAGTAATGTTAAAACTTTATTATATTATTATTTTCTAAGTTTTGAATATATTATAAAATTTATAAATTTAATGATAATAATATGTTGCTATCGCCACGACTAATGCTCAAGAATTAGAAATAAATTTATATACTTAACCTTGCCACGAGTTATTCTCGGTTAAAGATATTCCTTCGTGGGATTATGTAATCCGCTAAAAAGAAAAATGGGCGCCAGGAGATTGTTTTACCCTCATCCAAAATACAGTCAATTTAGTCACTCAACCTCCAGAATGGATCTAAATTGAGCCCACTAAAAAAAAAATAAACTACGTCGCAACAAAAATTTGCTTACCTTAGTTCGGGTCAAGACTATTTGTGACTATTAGTAAATGAAAGAAAAGTAACTAATTACTCAATAACTGTATAATATTTCCATTTACACAAAATTGCACAGGTCAAAAAAAATAAAAAGAAAAAGGGATCCCACTAAAATTGCGCTAGTTAAAAAAAAATGATTAAATTAATTAATTAATTAAATGACGAACAATAGGGGTGTTACACCGTCCGCGAGAGCTTTCAAGGTCGTTGGAATTGGGCGTAAAAAAAATACCACTCGCCCCTATAAGTCGCTTACAAAATTCCAAAAATTTAGAGAAAATATTAATTTAGAGACCTTTAAAAACAAATATAAAAAAAATGAAAACCTTGCGGTTGTTCCTAAATTAAATAGCGGCAACTTGCAGCTACTAACTCGTCAGGTCAGGTCAGCTCAATACGAAAATCTGGTTAACACTCTGCCCAACACGAGAAGGTCGCATGTTTCAATACATTAAAAGATCATAACAAAATTAAAAAAATATTCATAGGTAGCAATTTTATTGATAAAACATGCCCACCAAATCCCATGTCTTCAACTCTTTTATATATATATATTGTTATGATTTGTCAGAAATCGTAACTTTTTTGTTATGATTCTTCGAAATCTTAACTTTTAATTAAATAATGTTTTACTAATAAATTTATTTGGTTATTGTTCTAATTTAGAATTTTAGATAATATTGTTATGATATTTCAAAAAATGTAAAATTTTAATAATTTTAATAATAATTTTTTTTTATACCACCACGACTATGCTCAATTTTATATCTGTCAATCTTCCAATCTCAGGGATTCTTTGATTGTGAGTTCAAGTTTTTCTAACTACTGATAGTTTCTGTATTTAAAAAAAATAAAGTGTTGTTTCAAATTTAGAATGATTTTATTTTATATAGATTCGAAGAAAAATTTATTTACACCAAAGACTATTTACTATTATGAGTTACATTCACACCACACACACATTCAATGATATCTTATATCTAGAAATTCAAATTTTACGCAATAAATTTTAACTTTGTGAAGGTTGGCACACCCGAAATACAGTAATAAAAATGTCAGTCTTAACCTCACAAATGCACAACCACACTGTTCGTTTCTGATCTACAGTATGTTGTACTTAATTATAATGAATTTATACCTTGTGAATGTTCCTATTCCTTCTTCTTTCTGTACAACAGTGATGAGTTATAACCAGATTTATAGTTATGTGTTGTTTCTTAACGAAATTGATGTCACAATGATTTCCGCAACAAAACAAACAACCTCCAGGTAAGTTGTCTACGTGTTATTTAATACTACTAAATATAAACAATTCGCCGAAATAATTTTCCTCCAGAATATAAACGTATTTTTCCAAATTTTATGAAATTTTCTTAATAAGTTTTTTTTTCCAAAATTAATTTTCTCAAATTCTCCTACCATTTCTTCTGATAAACTAATTTTTTTATAAACTTTTTGAATTCAAAAATCTTAATTTTTTATAACAAGAAAAAAAAACTTCCTAATTTTCTTTTTTAACTATCTCCCAACTAACTAACTTTCTTTTTTCTTCTGTTGCTATGTTACCCTTTTACGTCATGCAGAAATTTTCAAATTATTTCAAACTTTTGAATATGTTATACTTTATTTACGATTTTATGTTTTTTTAATTTTATAATTTCAATTATAACAAATAAATTACTTTCCATCTATATTCTGGTTTTTAATAATTTTATAATTTTTTATAATTTAGTTACTAAAGTTGGTATGCTGTTATGTCATTTTAAATAGTTGTCACAACCCTTATTTCATTTTGCTATACAGATTGTCCTATGATTATTTTTTTATTATAAAGATTGTCCCAAATTAAAATGTTAATAAAATTTTGAATATGATTTAACTTTGATTTTAATTTTTTAGGTTACTATCAGAGCTTTATTAAGAAGGATTTTTCTAATAATAATGATCTCACAATAAATCAATCCCTTAGGTAAGTTCACCTTTAACGTTTCTCCTTATCTATAAAATATTATTTTGTTTATTTTTCTAAATTGTATTTTAATAATATGGTTTCTTTATTTTTAGGTGACCAATTAATCTTAAGAAGAAATATAGGATTGGGCATAGTCTTGGTATTTATTTTCTTCAATTTATAATTTAATTTTCCCTATATATTATAATTTTGATAATGTTCAATTTCTATTTCATTTTAAAATATTAAATTCCATTTCAAATCCCCCCACATTATTAAAATTCTAATATGTTAATCTCTTTTAAATCTCATTCTAAATTCTTATGGAAAATTATTAACTTCTATCCTTTAATTCTACTACTACTCTATTTTACTAATTTATTTATGCAAAACTATTAACTTCTATTACTCAATTCTATTCTATTTTGTTTATTCAAAAAAAAACTATTAACTTCTATTAACTTTTCTATTCTACTCTATTCAACATTTTAAGACTATTTTACCTAACATTTCTACTTTATAATCAACTCTATCTTTATTTATCTAAATTGCTATTCTTTATTTATTGTATTTTCTCCCCCCATTTCAATAATATCCCCTTTATTTCGTTATTAATATTTATAATTCTTCTAGTTCATTTCATAATCATGTTTTATTTCACTATCATCATATTTCTCTATTAACCATTGTATTTGTACAAATCCTGTATATTAAATACACCTCGTTTTCCTCCCTCCAGATATTTTAAAACATAACTGTTTATTCCTTTTTCAGTTTCTATTAGATAAGGTCCCTCGAAAGGTAATTTTAGTTTTGCACATTGTTCCTTTTTTCTGTCTGATACTCTTAACGCTCGCACTATTACCATATCTACCTTCTGAAACTTTGTTTTAATTTTTTCATTCTTGTCCATTTTTCGCAAGTACTTTGTTGCATTGTTTTGTAAATTTTTATTTACCCTCTCCAAAACTTCCTCATAATTTTTTTCGGTATTTGATTCCCATCTCCTATCCGGTTTCAAATTTTTCATAATGAAAATTGGGCATTCCCTGGTTATAGTGTTTGGAATATTATTTAAATAGTTTTGAATATCTTCTATATTATCTTCCCAATTAGTATGATTTTGATCTACTAAAGCTATTCTTAAAAATTTTGTTACCTCTCGAATGTATCTCTGAGGGATTTGCCTGTGTATGTCTGATGCTTTCATATTTATTTGATTCTCTGTACAAAATTTTTTAAACCTTTCATTCATGAAGTAAGTTGCATTATCTACTATACAATTTTCTGGCCTGACAACTTCGCTCATATACTCGACCATTTTTTGTTTAATAATATTACATTTTGTTGTTTTTGTAGGATATAATTTTACAAATTTTGAAAAAATGTCGACTATGATTAAAATATGAGAGTTTCCATGATTACTTGTTATTAAATTGCTCAAAAAATCCATTGCAATGATTTCACCGCATTTTGTCGCCAAAATCGTTTTTGTAATATTTTCATTTTTTCTATTTTTAGTTTTCCCCAATTGACATATATGACATATCCTAGTAATTTCTTTTGCAATACTTTGATCCCCTTTACTAATATAATTTTCCCTAAACAACAACCACAATTTTCGAGAACCTATATGCCCATTTTGTTCATCTAAATCTTTAAGCACTTCCCTTGTTAAATTTTTAGTTATTAAAAAGAGTTCTTCCTCCCCCATTTTCTTTATAAACATGTTATCCTTTAAAATTCCCCTTTGTTTCTCCCTTTCTGTTAATTCTACTTGATCTTCTATTATCCTTTGCAAAGAAAAAGTCCCTTCTAAATCTTTCATAACATTTACCCCAATTTTGACAAACTTTTTTCTTATATTATTTTCCCCCTGACTTTCTCTACTTAATGCATCGGCCACTATATTTAACTTCCCCGGAATGTATTTAATTTCAAAGTCATATTCTTGCAAAATCAACCCCCATCTATGAACTCTACTATTTCCAAATCTATTTTTCAAAATTGTTGTCAATAATGAATGGTCAGTTTCTACTAAAAATTTTGCCACTAATAGATAAAATCTAAATTTTGTGATGCAGAAAATTATACTTGCCAATTCTAATTCTGAAACCCCATAATTTTGTTCATAATTTTTAGTTACTCTTGATACGAAACATATTGGTATTTCAAAACCATTTTGTATTTGCAATAAAACACCAGCAAATCTCTCTTTAGATGCATCTGTTCGCAAAATAAAAGTTAAATCATAATTAGGGTGATACACTTTTAATTGTTTTTTAAATTCTCCTTTAATGTTTTTCTTCAATAGTTCTATTAAAGGTATTTGTTTGCTACTTAAATCAGGTATCAAACGTTTGAAATAATTCATCATCCCTAAAAATCCACGTAGGGTTTTTAGGTTTGATGGTCTCTTGTATTCTATTATTGTTCTAATTCTTTCTTCGTCCATTTCCATCCCATTTCTATCAATTTTATAGCCCAGGAAACATATTTCTTTTTGATAAAATTGACACTTATTTTGATTTATTTTTAAACCTGCTTTATCTAATTCTTGTAATATAATTTCTATATGTTTTAGAAAAAATTAATATGTCATCTATGTAATGAAGAGCAAAGTCTTCAAATTTGTTAAGTATTTGGTGTAATGCTCTAACCAAGGCTGAACAAGCACTCTGAATACCATAAGGAGCTACACAAAACCTGTACAATACGCCATCAACAGAGAAACCTGTATAGTCCCTGCTGTTTACATCCAAAGGAATGAGCCAAAAACTGTGTTTTAAATCAATTTTTAAAAATATTTTAGTGTTCGTTATGCGTCCAAATATTGCCTCTACATTCATCGGAGCTTCGTACTGTGGTACGGAATATTGATTTATGTTTCTTGCATCCAAACATAAACGTAATTCACCATTTGCTTTTTTAACTACCACAATAGGATTCACATATCTTGTGTTACATCTTTCTATAATACCATCTTTTAACATCTTCTGTATTTCTAATTCTACTTCTTTTCGGTATTTGTAAGGTATAGGATATGTTCTTACTCTAAAATTTTCTATTCCTCTTACTTCAATCTTGTGTACATAGTTATTTGCCATTCTCATTTCTTTCTTAATCAATCCTTCATATTTAATTATTAAATTCTTTACTTTCTCTTCGTATCCTTTATTTCCACACACTAATTCTAATTCTTCCATATTACCACTCCTTTCTATTTTCCATAACTTCCTTATATCCTCTTCTTCTTCCCATTCGTCCATATTTTCTTTCTCAAATTCTATCCGATTGCCATCTAATTCTATCTGCATCTCTTCAAAATCAATTCTTGCCTTATACTTTGTTAATTCATCAACTCCTATAACCATGTCTGTTTCTAAATTATCCACTAATAATAATTGCATTTCCACTTCTTTCCCATGCCTCAATTCAATTTTCTGTATTATAGATCTGTTTACTTCACATAATTTTTTTCCATTTGCTCCTATCAATGTAGTTTTTGGTATTTTAATTAATTTATTTTCATAATTGTCTATATTTTCTTCAATTAATTTTGTTTTTATTATTGACGCTTCCGAACCAGTATCAATTAATATTTTAACCTGTTCTCCATTTAATTTTCCTTTAATATTAATTAACCCCATTATTTTTTCTAAATCTAATTCTTCCCCAAATTTTATATATTCCCTTGGATGTTCATATGTACAAATATTATGTTTTTTTACATCTGGTATGTGCTCGATCCAAAATTTTGGTCGGGCACTTGCTCTGTTATTATTTCCGGTTCCATTGCCACTATTCTTTCTTCCTGTCTCTGTCTTTGTATATTATTGATTCTTCTTTGTTCTCCATTTCTATCTTCTCTTTCTTCATTGCCTCTGTCAGCTCTTATTGTTGTATGATGTAGGCGATATGTATTATTATTAGTTAGTTAGTTACATTAGGGAAATTTTAAAGGCTAGGTTAGTTCAAATTCGAGATAGGCAATTTTAAATAAAAACGCCGGAATAGTTAAATTAAAGTCAGCCGCGTGTTAATTCCTCTTATGAATGATACTGAGTCATCCATAAAAATATTTGTCAATTCAATTAATTTAAATAAACATCTAACTGGAAGTAAATAATTCTATTAATGACAGGCCCGATCAGCCTGACGTTGTAGAAATATTAGAACGACCTGTGATGGCGTTAAAATTACCAATTGTTAGGAAGAATGTCCCGAATTTTGTATATTGTTTTATTATCATTTATTTACTTCAAGATTCTTGATCAGCGCTACGCATTCGTTGCTCCCGCTGAAAGACTTGAAAAGAATGTGCACACACAATAAAATAGCAGAATTGCTGATTGTTAAAATATATTATTCTATAATGAAAATATTATTATTAATTTTACGTTACAAACAATATAGTGTTTGATAACGAGATTATTTATGTGGAGCCAAGATACTCGATCGGCGTGTTTGGTCTACGGGCCCTCGTTGAGAGTTGGTGGAGAGATTATGTATGTAAAGCCAAAATATTCGATCGGCGTGTTTGATCTACCGGTCCTCGTTGAGAAATTTGGTGGAAATATGTGTGCACAATAAAGTGTATCAATTGCTGATAATTGAAAATAAGTCTAACAGGCCAGTTATGCACTTATAACCAAACTATTAAGAGACAAGGGACAATCTTACATTCAAATTATTAAAATATGCGTGTCACAAGACAAGCAAGTTATAAAAAGTAGAGAATTGCAACAAATAAGTTTAAATGACTTTCACATGTTACCGACAGGAGGAATTTACAACAATTAACGCTATTGTTGTTGTTTTTTTACGTAGAATATAGACTCGAATAGAAATATCATTTATTTACTTATTACAAATTATGGCATTAGTATGGAAAACGTCAATTATTTAAAAATTGTCATATATATATATTTTTTTTTGATTTATTGAATATTTTTCTAGATATATTTTTTTATCGCATTTATTTCATGTTAAACCAGAAAGAACAGATTTTTCATTTCAAATCAACCAAATTTACAAATTACAAAATTCATTTTGCGTCAATGTTGAAATATTTTTCATTTTTTTAGGGAAAGTTTGTTCTCTCTACCAAGTCATATTTTTGAAAACCAGTCTATCTTTAGGGAAAAAATGTAAACCCTATAGATTTAATTTTTTTTCTCTCACCGGGAAGGTGTGGCATGCAGAGTCGCATCGCCCAGTACATTAGAATATTTAGTTATTAGTATTAGTGTAAGGTCAGGTATATTTATATTACGTGATATAGGAAGGTCGATAAACCAACACGTATAGAAGTTATTGTCATTAATTATTGTGTATAAGTTAAAAACTATCGTCGACCACTCAACCAAAACACAATTTTCACACACTCTACGCGCGTTTCGCCAACTATGTTGGCATCATCAGGAGTTGATGATAGACAGTCTATCAAGTGTTCTACAAGGTGTATATTAGATAAGGTTATATTGAGTCAGGTGCGAATAAAACGAGCTCTCAGATAGGACTGTCTTTATTTGAGGTTCGTGACATTGACATCTGTCACATTGTCAGGCGTTTTGTAACGACTGACTTAGTCTTACTTCACATCTCCCCTTTTCAGTTACATATATGTATAAAAATTTAAATTTAAATTACAATAGTTTACATTTTCCACTTGAACATACACTTTACAAAACCAAAATACAATAAACAATTTAAAATAGGGAAACTACACTATTAGTCTTGTGACTAATTTGACTTCTACTTTTATAATTATGCATATAATATTTATTTAAAACTTAGAAAATCTTTATAGTTACTAGGTGGTTTGCTAACTCTACCTGTTCTGGTTTTGATTTGCCGAGTCTCGAATTCAGTGATTTCCTCAGGATAACTGTATGTACAATTACTTTTGGGGTTAAAATGAGTACTGAATTTGTTTAATAGATCATCTAATGTCTCATCTTCTGTTGGCTCAAATGTGTTATAAATTCTAATGCCCTCGTCTCCTATTAACATAAGAAGTTGAGCACATTTGGTCGATTCTTCCTTTTTAATTATTTCAGTAGCTTTCAGATACGCACCATAGATATTCGACTATTGACTAATGGGTTAAGGTAGGCCGCGAGTGTTGGGCAATACTTGGAAAAACCAAAATAATGCATTTTCTCCAATTTTTTCCAAAATTGGGCATACTTTATTTCATGATTTCGTTCATGGGGTGCCAACATCTCCTCTTTTGTATATAAAGTCCTTTTCTTTTTCTTCCAACTCAAACAATCTCCTTGTTTTACAATTCTAAAGCTAATTAGATTCCATTTCAATATAATTATATAATTTCTGGAAAAAACTACAAAATTCTTTTCTCAGCTCAGAAAATCTTTTTCTACCCTCTTCTCAACTTTTTTCAACAACCCATTTTTTTTTTAATCAAATTACCCAATTTTAGTTATTTTCAATTTTTTTTAATTTATGTTGGTAAATATTAAAATTGACAATCTTGTAATTTTGACATTTATAGAAAACAGGGTTATGTTCTATTTAAACTAAGCTTTCCATAAGTTTTTTATAAACAAGTTACAAGTTCCTTTTTTTTTAATTAATGACCAATTTAATTCCATTACAATATACTCTTTTTTTACTTTATCCCAGCGCAACGATCAGGTTGACCTATGCCCAGAAAAGAAGATGCCGTATGCAGCGGCTTGTTGTCAAACCATTTGGTCACTATTACCTGACCGTCTTCGCGTATTACTTCTTCCATGGCTCCAAGTCCTCTCTTTTTCATAACTGCATCTAATTCCAGTGGAGGTTGCCTAAATCTGTCGATTCTAGCCGTGCAAGCGCAATAAATGAACTTGTTTTGAAGGTATTGGATGACATTATAATTGGAAAAGTAATTGTCAAAAAAAGTTTCACGGGTACTCGATCAATTCGGGTAGATAGTTTTGAGACAACTGCCCCAGCCAAGCCAAATACATCTTTTTCAACGGCATCCAATTTAGTAGTAGCACCTTGGTAAATTATAAAATCGAATAACATACCACTAGATCCACATATGGCAAAATATCTTTATGCCCCACGGGTTGGGCTTATTCTTAATATATTGTTTTACATCTAAGCGGCCTTTGAAAGGTACAATTTGTTCATCTATTGCCAGCTCCGGTTCTAATGGTAGCGATAAGCATCTAGCTCTTATGGTATTGTAAAGTAGTCTCACTTTCCAAAACCTATCTGACGAATTTGGGTCCCTGGTTTGTGTGTCTACAAAATGCAAATGATTTCTTATTGCGAACAATCTATTCACAGCCATATTATCTGCAACAATGGGTACTCTTATAGCATATGAAGTATTCCAATAAAACCTAACTCCTAAAATAGGAATAACTTGTCAACGCCGCGTCGGATTTACAAATACAAAAAACTACCGTAAATCTAATATTAAGTAGAATCAGAAGACATAATCGTATACAGGATGTTCAATTTAAAAAAGCAAATTAATTTTCATTCCACAAAAATTAGTCACCCTTTATACATCAAAATATTTTAAAATTGTAGTCCGAGTGACACTGTCTACCCCTACAAAAAATCTTGTTAATATCTCTTTTAGTTATGGTGCTAGAGATCGAGTGGAAATAATTGGCGAATCCTGTATGTTTCTAGTTTCTCTTCCAGTCTCTTTCGCTTTCTTCTATGCGCAGTACTAGTAGCATTGGTCGGAGTATGGTTTTGTGTAGCCTCATTGGAACCGTTCTGCTCTCCAGTTTCTTCACCGTCGTTCTCGCTGACTTTGCGCCCATCTTCATCAATCTTGTGAGTTCAGAATTATTGTTGGGAAGAATCTCTTTTCCTCACTCATTGGAGCTAACGATGGCAAGCACAAGGATTATAAAACCTGAACATTCTGGTTCATTATACTACAATTATAAGAATTATTCCTCTATTGTTTTAATGGCTGTTGCTGATAGCAATTATAAATTTATATATGTAGATGTTGGTGCATATGGAAAAGATGCAGACTCAACAATCTTTGAGAGGTCTTCTTTTGGAAACGCTTTGGAATTTGGTTCGTTGCATATCCCACCGCCAGAAAAATTAATGAAGATTCGAAGGTTGTGCCTTATGTTTTTGTTGCAGACGAGACTTTTGGAATATCCCTCAACGTAATGCGTCCATTTCCAAAAAAAAGTGCCTCAACCACAGCCAGAAAATTTTTAATTATCGATCGTCCCGTGCTAGACGTTTTGTAGAATGTACCTTTGGAATACTCACAAATAGGTGGAGAATATTGCATAAAGCAATGAACGTGAGTGTAAATAACTGTATTCTTATTGTTAAAGCTACTTGTGCGTTGCATAACTTTGTTCGAGACAGAAACTGTTTCCGATTTGAGGATACACTGGAAATCGTTGGAGTACATGACACCGATAACAGTGAGGACTTCTTGTTGCATCGAGGAAAAAAACAAGCTTACAGTGTTAGACAAGAAGGCTATTCTGAATATTGTAAAACATTTTTGGGTATACCTCATGTAGGTATATTTGTATTCTGGCGTTTTTTGTGATATATTTTCCGAACTGTTGTGTAAGATCCACAGTAAAATTTCACTAGGTAGTTGACAACTGAAAGAAAGCATTATTTCTAATAGATTCCTTGCAGTTGTAAAATGCTCAGTGAAATCTACGTTTATGTATAAATAAAGAGTATGTAAAATACACATGTTAATGTTTAATTTCTTTTTCGCCTCGTATTCTTCGAAATCTGGATAAAATATCAGACAAATTTCTATCCACAGATTCTTTTTGATATTCCTATCTTTATAATCTTGGGACGATACATCCCAAATAGCCGTCCGACATCTTATTTCCTCAATTAACTGTTGTGTAAATTTTTTAGATGTGCTACCATCTATGATTAGAAGAGAGTATTGACAATTTTTAAAGCAAAAAAAAATCCCGATTTATTGGGGTTGCATACACAATTTGCATTGTGTGTTGCAAAGCTTTTATTTGACTGATTCTAGTCAAAATGTCACTCTCTTCTTTCGTATCCCTTTCAGAGATTAATACAAAGTTAGAAAACCAGTAAGAAATTTAATTTATCAGATTCGACATCCTAAGACCGGTTTCTGCCTTTCGGCTAGATATCTAAAATTGTCAATACTCTCTTCTAATCATAGATGGTAGCACATCTAAAAATGTTATCTTATAGCGGATATAGCTATTGACTTGTACGAGTTTGGAATTTTATTTATTGCATTCGAAAAGCCTAACTAACGAAGCCGAAAGGCAGAAACCGGTCTTAGGATGTCGAATCTGATAAATTAAATTCCTTACTCGTTTTCTAACTGTTCTGTGTTGACGTCTGCCCCGTCTGAGCTCATTCTGAAAACTATCACTTGGATTCGGAGCATGGAAACAGAGCGAATGGAACCAACAAAAACGTTGAACGTCTGTATAAAAACCTCCATCTGGGTACGTGCATTTAAAAATTTGTAACCACAAAATGTGGTCGGGCGTCTGCGGTCCAAATCTATATTTTCGACGGCATGATTAGACGGACAACCGCACGTTTACGAAATCCGACCGCAAATTTCTTGAACGCAACTGCATAAAAGGAAGCACTTGCTCCTACATAAATAATTTTCGAGCGTTTTATGCCGTTCGACTGCAAACCACACAACTGCACGTGCATAAAAGAGGCCTTAGGGTGTGGCTTATTATAGCGTGGATTATTTTTCTCTTACCGCTTTCCTCGTCTCCGGAACCCTCATCTAACGAAAAAACTCTCCTAGGATAAAAATCAAAAATGAGGTACTGCAACACTACTATTACTAAGCGCATGGTAAATACAAAACACAAAAACATTATCAAATGAACATCAAGAGTTGAATAGAAAGTGAAAAATATAAAGTGTACATAGGTATATAGAATCAAAGTGCTAGTTCGTAACTACAAAAAATGCAAATAAAATTAACTAGGTATCTCTTCATATGAACTGTTTTTATATTTTTTTGAATTTTCTGAGATTATATCAGAAATGACAGTCATTTTTCAAATTATATATCTCACTCAACGTCACTTGAATGAATGAATGAATGTAAGTACATCTCTTTTCATAAGAATAAACAAATGAATCCTATTCTCCAAATATTAACATGAAAGAATAAAAACAAAAACATTTTTAAATTATTTTATTAAATGAGGACAAATCACAATTTCAAAATCAGGTGAGCTACACAAAAATGGCCTTTACTTTCTGTAAACAACATTTGTAACTGAATTTGGGCATATGGATATCAGAAAACAATATTTTTTTATTTATATTTATATTTTTTAAGCTGAAAAGAGGAAAGGTCTGTGATTACAAACCAGAAAATAACGTTGACACATGTTTAAAGCACAGATGTATGTCCATAAATTTTAGTTTTGAGAAAACGCAATGTGAATGTTTGCCTTAACAGTATCAGTAATAAGAACTGTATAAAATTAATTTTTTTAGACTAAGTCAATGTAAAATTTATCATTGTTGCATGTATTAAAATTGGTTTAAGGTAAAATTGTATCTACAGTATTTAAAAACATTTTTTTTGTTCAAATTGTATGGACTTGCTACATATGTACTTTACAAAGTGGACATACAACATTAATGCATAAAATGTAAAAAGTAATAGTTGTAGTAGTAATAATATCTTGCAAGTTTCCAATGCTTTATTTTTATTTTTAAACAATAAGCAACTTAGAAAAAAAGCCATTATTTTAAAAATATTATTCCGAAAAATCTTCAACTTCACTCTCTTCATCCTGTAATAAGTATGGCACTACATCCTTAACATTCTTCTTGGTTGGTAAATTTTATGTGATTTTTATAATCTGCTGGTATTATTCCTTTTTTTAATAAAAACAGCAAATCTTTCTGTTTTGCCTCGCTTATGGGAATTCTCTTAGTATACATTTATTTCAGGTTAAGCGAGTCCCACCGAATTTCGTGTTTTGCCCAAGTCATAGTTGCCTCGTTTTTGCGTCTTTTGATTGTTAAAGTAGTAGAAATATCGAATTCCATAAAGGTTTCCTCACTTAGGTAATATTTATATTGAACCATATTCGGTTTTCCTTTATCAAATCTCAGCATTTTAATTTTTAGCCATTCAACACGCTGCCCAGTTGTATTATATTTTGTATTTAACATAATTGTTTTAGTTAGCTTTGGCAAATCATAAAATTCATTATAGTCGCGTGTATGGACAATATACGGCTGTGGCTTATGTCTCTGGACATTGCAATCAGCAGGCCCACTCTCTCTAGTCGAATATATCTTTTTATGTTTTCGAGAACGTTCGATGGTTGACACTTGACAGACATTTAATTTCTATTAGGCCATTTTCTCTTACAAATGCATCTGGAGTAGCTCCCAAAAAACCATACACCTTGGAAACTGTCAAACCACATTCTCTAATTTTTGCCAGAGGTTTCTGTATCTGGAACCGTTGTAAGGCAACGGCCTCATTGTGTCTTCCATACGCCATGTGTTTGGTGCAGAACGTAGTATCATACAAACATTTTTTTATTAGATTGTGACATGGTGTACTTTCTCTTTTTTTTCCACTTCTCCAAAGAGAGAAGCAGTTAACCTGTCTCTTCTTTCACTCTTGCACTTAATGTTATTCCATTGTCCTACTGTTTCGTTTGCTATTTTTTCTTATTCTTCCACCGTAACCTACGCAAAGAAAATAGTTGTTAATTACTAATCATATGATAATGGTAATATAAAAACTGATTTAACCTTTTGTTTGCATGTAATAAGTTCCTGATCCCTCTAAGGACAAAAAAATTCCACAAAGGCACTAGCAGAAAATTATTTACGATTCCTGTGTTCTAAGTATACTTTTAACAGATCGTTTATTTATAATAATCACGATAAAGGGATAAGAAACTTTTAGATGCATGCTGAATTTTTCGAATCTATATATGTCCTATATACTCAACATACCTGCAAACGATTCAATTCTCTTTGAGATTCTGCCTCATAAGTTTCTCTACTAAGGACATTAGCAGGTACAGAAGGTCCGTAATCAATGTTTGGGTTCTTTTTTGATAGTTTACTCCTAGTACCTTTAATCAGTCTTCTAATTATTCGTATTTAGTTTTCGTTTGCGAAACTGGTCTTTGGCATCCAACCTTTTTAAAAGTATTTTTAAATTTTCAGCTTCCTCAGTGCCCGTAATGTTCCTCCAATTATCAGCATTCCAATTTATCCCTTTATTGTATCTTAACGCAGCTATATAAGCCTATAGCCACTCACCTCCTCTTCTACTTTCCCTCCTTTCGGTATAAGGATCAGGCTTGCTTCATTCCAGCGCTTGGGAAAGCTTTGTTCCCTCAGGAGTTTATTAAAAACATCCAGCACCCTCTCCGGGGCCGTGTCGACCATTGCTTTCATTGCCTCCGGTTCTGGGTCTCCTTCCTGCCTCTTCCACCTGCTCGGTCTGCCCTCTCTGTCGGGGAACAGCTTCTGGCTCCACTCGATTGTCTGCTCCCTGGTGAAGCTGTAGGGTTCCTGAATGCCGAGGCTCCTTGTAGCAATTCTATAGCCGTCTCCCCATATGTCGTCCTCTAATTCGTCGCACAGCTTGTTCCAGTGCTCTCGTTTTGCTGCCCTAATTCGTTTCTCCAAGTCTCTGCCCCTTTCTTTACAAGTCTCCTTCAGCTGCCTTGTGATTTGGTCGTCCGGCCCTCTCCTTTTTGCGCTCCTCAGGGCTTCCCTTCGTGCCTTAATATACAGGGTGCGGCAGATAAACGGTCAATTAGAAATATCTCGAGAACTAAAGGTGTATCTGAATTATGAAAATTGGCATGAAGGGGTTTTGAATAATGAGCTATTTAATGAAAATATTGCCGTCACCATTCTACTTCCGGTTATACCGGAAGTTGCACATAACTTTGTAATTTTTAATGAAAGACCCTGTATATTTTTCAATTTTAGAAATATTTACGTTATTCTGAACATTTTTTGTTAATAGTTCCCTATACCTATTTTGAACCGTTTTTGAGTTGTAATTTTTTTTATATGAAAATTACACTTTTTTACCATGTACATAAAATTCAATATCCTCTAATGTAATTTGAATAAAAGTTTAAATTTCTTAGGAACTATTTGCCACACACCGCTTTATCGTTTACACTGTGAAGTTACCTTTTTTATTATACAGGGTGCTGTCAAAATTGGAATAAAAACGGAATCCACAATCTTCGCGTAATTCCTTTTTTTCAAATGGGACACTCTGTATGTGATTATTTATTTTATACCTATCTCCTGCAGTTTTCAAATAAATCAGCTTTATACATATTTGTCACAAAAAATTAATTTTTTTATAGGCTATGTGGTATTAATTTATTAAGTTAAACATTGAACAATTATACAGATACTATCAAAGATAATAGGCACTAGCTTGTTAATGCAACAAATGTTCAAAATGTTGCCCATCAACTTCCAAACATTTTTGGACTCTTTTAATCAGATTTTCATTAGTAGCTCTTGAAAGTGATTCTCCATCTATTTCGTTAAAAACGTGAAGGACTTTGTTTATCATATTTTCCTTAGTAGTGACAGGTTCAGAGAATACCTTATTTTTAACATCCCCAAATATAGTAATCTAATGGTGACAATTGTGTGGATCTTGGTGGCCAGAGAAACGGACCTTTATTAGCTATCCATCTATCGTTAAATATTTCATCAAACAATGTGCCTACTCCTCGAAGATTGTGAGCCGGTGCACCATCTTGTTGATACCAAGCTTCGTTAGCCTCATTATTAGGTAAAGCGTGCATTGCTGATACAATTACTTGACGTAGAATGTTGCAGTAACGCTCTCCGTTTAAATTTTCGTCATAAATCATGAGAACGAATATCTTTCACAATATTTTTCACAGCACAAAAAACATTAAACGAAAGGGACACTTGAAATTTACTATCCCATGTGACATGAGGATTTTCGTCACTCCAGAAGTGATTGTTATGGCGGTTAAACAAACCATTTTTAGTAAACTTCGATTCATCACACCAAATAATTTTTTTTGTAAAATCTTCATCTTCTTGGCATTTCATTAAAATCCATTCACAAAATTCTACACGGGTTCCAATGATGTTTTTTTAAAATTCTGTGAATTGTTCTAGTCGACACCTCTACCAGTTTCTCACATTCCCGTAAGGATGAATTTGGATGGCAAGTTCTGGATACTATTCTGTTACACTCACCGTTAATCATAATTAAATTTAAAAAATCATCATTTGTATATCCTAAATGTGCCATTATTATTATTTTGTCAAGACAATTAAAGGCAAACTATTATTATACCTTTCACACAACGGCATACAACAAGGTGACTACTAAACAATAACAATAACTGACATTTGTCTGAATATTCCATAGGCGACTTGATAAATAAATTTTTTGTTACAAAAATGTATAAAGCTGATTTATTTGAAAACTGCAGGAGATAGGTATAGGGAATAGTAATACATATCGATAGTGGGCAACGTTTCATTAAATAGCTCATTATTCAAAACCCCTTCATGCCAATTTTCATAATTCAGATACCTTTAGTTCTCGAGATATTTCTAATTGACCGTTTATCTGCCGCACCCTGTATATTAGTATCTTGCCGTCGATTTCGGCGTTCCACCAATAAGGTATATCCTCTTTCTCCCTTCTTATGACCCTTGTTGCCTCCTTTGCTGCTCTAGTCATGTTCTCAGTGAGGGTTCTTGCGTTCTTTATCTCGCCTCTTTCTAGACTACCTCCCATTCTTTCCTTAAAGATGTCCTTGTTGAAAAATTTTCTAGGTTTTTTGTTTTTGCCCGGTGTTTTTACCCTTCCCTCTTCTATCTCGAAGTATATATGCTGATGGTGTGTGAAAAGGCTTATTTCTTTGAGGGTTTTCCACTCCTTAATTTTCCTAAGCAGCGTACTAGTCTCAAACGTTACATCTATGTGCGATTTCGAGTTCCCTCTAACGAAGGTGGGGTCTCCGTTGTTCGCCACCTCTAGCTTCAGTTCTATCATCCATTCGTGTAGTCCTGTGCCTGTGTCGTCCTCTTGGGAGGATCCCCATAGTGGGGATTTTGCGTATAGGTCCCCTGCTATCAGGATGTCCTTACCTAGGGTTTTTGCTTCAATGAGCATTCTATCCATCTTGTCGTGGTCCGTGTGTCCGTGTGATGTTTGGGGATATGTAACAGGCGAATAGGCTCCCATTTTTCCCAGTCTACTCTAACAAACCCTCTCCCCCTTTTGTGCGTTTTAATTCCTATATCCTATATAAAGATGGCCACGTCGTTATCCAAATCTATGAGACATTTCTTCTTTGCAATGTTGACATTTGATTCAGAGATTATCGCAATGTCTATCTCTCCTGCCCCTGCCCAAGTTTAGCTGAAGAATTTTCATTGTTGTTTAGGGGGGCGCATCACGCTGGATAGCCTCCTCTTCCTCTCTTGTTCTACAGATTTCCTAAATATCCGGCACGCCAGTTGGTTTGCCCTGTGACCCTCCTCCCCGCAGTTTGTACACTTCGGGGTGTTTCCACAATCCTTTGCGAGGTGCCCCTCCTCCCCACACCTGAGGCAGTTAAACTCCCTACTTACTGCTGCCATACAATCTACCCTGATATGTCTATATTCTAGGCACCTGTAGCATCTGGGTCTATCGTGTTCTTCACCGCAAAATTGATAACGTATTTTACTCTTGCACTGTTTGCTTATATGTCCATAACGTAAGTAGTTTAGACATTGCACCACTCTATATATTTCTCCACGTCGTAGACGTTCGATAATGACTTGATCCGGAATTATTTGCCCTTCAAATGACACCACGATCGTTCCTATTGGAAATAATTTATCTTCCACCTTTTTGTACATTCTTTTGTCATTAACTATTTTTATTTCATTTCCGTATCTATCAATTATTAATGATTTTAATTCTGTTTCTGAAATATCGGTGTCTACATGTCTGATTACCCCTCGTTTTTCTGTGTAGTACGTTGCTATGTAAGCTTCATATTGTTTTTCTCGTAATACTGTTGATTGGACGAGTTTATTTTCACTATCTAGAGAATTACATTCCACTTTAACCTTATTTTTACCTACACTCGCAATGTTAATTATGTTATTTTCAATTTCCTTGAGAACTAACCTTGCGGTTCCTATTCTATGTAACCTACCAATATTACCACATTTATTCTCAACGAATACAAAATAAGGCCCTAAATCGCCCGTACTATATAGGTTTTTTTCGATAATACGATTATCAGCAGAATTAAGTTGATTGTTTTTGTGCTTATCTGAATCATTCCCATGTTATGTATTTCCTTCAGTTCCGTTGCCACTTTCAAATTCCATTGAAGATACGATTGTCTCATAATGTAAATTTGGTTCTCCTTTTTCAGGAGGAAGGCCTTCTTTACCGTTTTTCTCCATTATTTATAGCGCACTTATTTATAAAACTGGTTCTGTTATCACTATCGACAATACCCGTACTGCCGATCACTCACTTCGAATGCTAACAGCCGAATACAATGTGATTGTAATTGGTAATAGAAGTTGATTTTTCTAAAGCAATCTTTAATCTGCCAAGTTCTCGCATCTGTTTTCTTTTGTGTTTGCTCAAATATGACTCTCCATACAGACATATTAAAGCATCGCTTTTTGCAGCTAGGCTAATTTCATCTGCTCGCATTATTTCTAATACTTCTTTTAAGCCTACTTTTTTCCAAAAAATTACCCAGTAAACCTGTAGACACTAGTAATGTATGGGCAGCACCGAGATGTTGAATTTTTGTACCTCCTTCTTTACGTATGTTTGTTGATCCACAAGTTTCGAACAACTTTAATTTTAATGGTCTCAATTTTCTGTTCAATAGAAAATTTCCTTTTTTTTTCTGCTTTTTGTGTTCGCACAATAACGCAGAAATACTTTCATTTTCATCATAGGTGACAGGACTGCTTCACGAGTTTCGAGATCCGCGCCAAGAAGGTGGTCCGACAACCACACCATATTCTCCTCCTCAAATTTTAATAAGGTTTTGAAATCTAATTCACGTGGCGTAAGGTAAACGCACCTATTATCGGCACTTTAAAGGGATGATTAAATTTGAACCACTTATAAAAAATTAAACATCGTACAATGATTCTTGAAATATATATTATAATGGTAAGTGATTTTTCTTTTTATATTTATTAGTAAAGTTTTTATTTAATTTACC